>JAQPPZ010002315.1:2400000-3063089 GCA_028583015.1 Wollemia nobilis | reverse complement strand
AGGTACCGCACCATCCTTTTCACATCCTCCTTCCGGGCGCGGATCCAATAGCCTGAAGGTAGGGATGCAAAAAATTTGGAGCGATACACTATAAAAGAGGATTTGCTTTATAGTAGCTACTCACTCTTATGGAATAATTTCATATTGAAGGTCTATGATAGGTACACATTAGTAAAATAATAATAATGAAGAATATTTTTTGGTAAAATTTGTAGTCAATTCTGAAAATTCTTGTGCCCAAAAGAGGTAAAAACATAAAAAAATAATAATCAATCTTAGCCTTCTTGGTGTTAGCTAAATCTGGCATGTCGATTGATGGTAGTCTAAGAACCTTATCAATGTTAGATAAAACTATTTTGATGTTATCTAATGTAATCTTGGTACTTTATGAGATTTCTTTACCATTAATAATATGTACTCTCTACTTGTCCTATAAAGGGTTTTAGTAGCAGTAGCCACAACCTTTTTGCCTTTGGTTTTTACCCTTTCTCAAGAACATCTCAATGGTGTTGAAATAAAACAATCTAGATGTAGAGGATAAAAAGAAAAAATATTTGGATTCAAATGATCTCATGGGTTAATAAACTAAAAAATCTGCATCTATTGATAGGCTTGATCAATTGTGATGATATTTCCAAACCACTCTTCAACTAGTGGAGGTCTTCTAGGATGGATCCTAGGACAAAAAAAACAACAATTAGAAGAACTCCACAAGGAAAAGAATAGTTACTTAACATCTTTTCCTACCTTGATATTCCAAACCAAAATAGCAAATATTAAGATATTTCAAAGGTAAAGTGAGATTTTAAGAAAATAATTAGGAGCAACAAAGAAGGTTCTACTTCTAGATGTGTGATATGGAGGTATGAATCTTATATTTTCTTCTCTTTCTCATCCTCCTTCCTCTTCAACTTTCGCTCATCCTTGCCCTTCAAACCATACTCCTTCCTCTGAATTTTCCCTTTTCTTCCTTGTTTCTTCATCTTTTTTAATCTATGTCCAAATGGAAAGGCTAGCTCAATTAATCTTTTGTAATTAACTACAGTCATTTCACATGACCATGGAAGTGTATGAAATCAATGTTCTCAATATTCTCATAATACAAACAGGTATCAAAGGTCATCACAATAATGTCACAAAAATAATTGGAATGTGTAGGCTTAATACATATGATGCATAG
Source organism: Wollemia nobilis (assembly GCA_028583015.1). Lineage (NCBI taxonomy): Eukaryota > Viridiplantae > Streptophyta > Pinopsida > Araucariales > Araucariaceae > Wollemia > Wollemia nobilis. The sequence continues at coordinate 3,061,909 of JAQPPZ010002315.1, read as the reverse complement.
TAGTAAATTCTAAAATATAAACATCATAATGAGTTAAGATCCATATGTTGCAATACCAAGGTGATGAAAGCAATCAAATTTACATTAATGAGAATACCATAAAATATACACAAGAGAGTAATTTTATGTCTCTAGAAATTATATGAATGAATTATATATTTGGACATCCTCTAAACCTAATGGTAATATGTAAATAGTTATAATGGAATGGAAACTTATGATTTCTTTTTAAATTAAAATAAAATTAGAAGAAAGAAAGAAATCCATATGATTTCACGGGTCATAAAAGTAGATCATTGATACTTTATAATATGGATTCTAAAATATGGGTGATATAGAACTAATAGAAATACAAGAGAGACAACAAATATAGCTTGATTCTAATAATTAGTAAAAGGAAGATGCATATCTATATGGTTTGATGGAAAAAATTGGATATATAAACATCAACCAAGTAAATTTTTGCATTATATGAATTTTACTAGCTTTGACCCAATGCAATATTTGACATCACCAACAACCTTTTACATATTTTAAATCTAATATTTTCAAATTTTAATATATGACCTGTACATTAGCCAATTTCCATACCTCTAAAATTTGAAGCCTTTCCTTGTATAGAAGTTTTATCTCTAAGGATCCATTTTAGATCAGAGTGAAGTTAATTACCAACATATAACAAGTGATTTTAATGTTACAACAGTATGAAAAAATATTTCAAGGTATAAGTGGAAGAATCTAGTTATGGTCTCCCTCCTTTCACTAAAGCATCTAGACTTTTACCTCTAGAAAACCTCTTCCTTTTCTAGAACACTATAATAATAACTAAGAAGAGACTTTTACTTCTCATCAAGGGGAATAGATATCCCACAAAATTGCATCATCAAATCCAAGTATTGGATCTAATCCTAAAGATCTTTTTTTACTTAAAAATATTGCTAAAGACCTCTCTATTACACAACCTTAGCTTCACTTTTAGATGTTTCAATTTTTTTCCATAATAAATATTTTTCTCCCCTTAACATGAAAACATTCATCATCTCTTCAGTTTCTCCTTAAATTTGGGGTGATGTAGCCATATTATTTTGAATTTTAAAGGATATTTTTTTGGTTTAGAGTTAAGGACCATATCCAAGGTCAATGAATTGTGCTTAGAGGTAATCTTAGGGAGGGAAGAGAGAATAGAGTTTCTAAACTTAGAAAACCATTATGGAGAGGCAAAAAGCCTATATATAAATGTATTATTCAAGGAAAAATATGGAATTTTAGAATATTTTAATTTTATTGATATCTTTAATTTTAAATTCTAGAAATATAATTAAGGTCATCTATTATTAGCATTACAGTCTACAACTAAGCAAATTTGAAAATTATTTTGATAAAAGACCAAAATACTTTATACATAAATGTAACTTAAAAATCATAAATAAATAAAAATATTTGTCCATTTATATTTGTGTGGGAATAAGTAAAATAATAAGAGCAATGCACAACATATATATTTGGTTCTTTATATAGATTTCATTGATTAACATTATATTTGAAAAAATAATTGTTTTAAATTAAATCCACAAACTGAGAAGTAAAATAATTTAGATATTATTCTTTGTTTGAGATCCATAAGAATGAAATTATTTATGTACTATAGGTAAACTTGATCACCTATATCCACAAGGTGGTCTAGTCCAAGTCATGCAATTTTTTTTTAGAGATAATTGTATAGTGAAGGTCATGCAACAACTCCCAATGAATTTTCTATGGTAGATTTAAATATGAAAGATAGTAGAAAGTAGGCTAAAAGGTTGTAGAGAAGGGCAAAGAGTAGAAATGTTTGTCTAGATACAAAATAGAGTAAGGCATATAGCAAAACAACAAGTAGAATTTTATTGGATAGTAAAAAGTGTTAAGGCATTGGACCTAACAAAGGAGATCAAAGATATGGAATTTTTCTAGGTAAGAAGCTAAATTAATAATTGAGAAGGTGATGTTAGTAACACATTAAAAAATCTATCATAAAATATCCAACACTGAATAAAAGGTAATAGAATGAAGCTAGTAAGGTGAATAATAATGATGATATCACCGAGGTAGCATAAAATATCTAACATAATATAAAGTGATGCCTAAGCAAGAAATATTATAAGGTACTGCTTCTAGTATTTGACATCTGACATCATGGATTTCAAAGGTATTAGACTTCAAAAGGTGATGATGTCATCATAAAAAACTTAATTACCCAACAAGCCAAGTAGAATGTTGAATACAAAATAAACCCAAGGTAGGGAACCCAATAATATAACATCAAAGCTTAAATAAAGATACGTGATATCTAGTAAAATGAGATATAGCTACCAAAATCTTTAGATGATGATGTAATCAAAAGATAAAAGAACATATAGAACCCGACAAAGAAAAGTGTAAAATCTTAGCATGAAGAAAGAACAAAGGAAGTAATGCTTGGCCATGATAAATCACCTGATAGTAGGAAATATGCTTTCACATTGTCAACTTCTACATAAATAATCTAGAATCATCTCAGTCAATAAGATTGCATGTACATATCAACCACGAAGCATCATTGTTATCAAAATATCTCAATGGTCAAAGCCTTCTTCATTGCACATTTTCCCCTACTTAGTTGGATAAGCATAACCAAAAGGAGTGGACCATCATCAGATGGTTAGAATCCAATAACACATCACCCAAGCTAGCCTCACAATCAAATATGCATCACACATGTTAGCAAGGAATGCCTAAAGTAGTTAAGCACAACTGAGTTTAATGTGATAGAAACTTCTTATACCTATTTTTATAGGCCTACAATATAATCCATAGCACTCATGCTTAGTTAATTGAATGAATTATTAATTATATATATACTACAATGGAAGCCATTCCAATGGTTGACTCTTTGGCATTTACAATTGATATAACTATATAATTGAGGCTATATACCTTTTGAATAAATATTAGATTTTTGTCTAGTCTCTTGCTTAATTATTTATCAAAACATGCATGAATATCTCATTGAGTAGTTAAGAATTTCTATTAAATCTATAAATGGATAATTCAGTTACAATTATTTTGTATTCTAGATTTCTCCCTAGATTTGTTATTCCAGTTATGGAATAACTTAACAATGCTCATTGTTTATCATGATTAATTATTTTAAAAGTATAAGGAAAGTAAATTGGTTTATTAGAATGTATAGTTTAAGTTAGGATTATGAGACTCTCTATACTATGTCTCTTGATGTTGTCAAATCCATACCACTTTTAGCTTATCCTTATAATCCTTTTCCATTTCTTACTCAAGTCTATGACCTGCATTCAGTTAGATTAGCTAGGTACAAAGGAGCTAGCATTCTATTAAATTTGACTCAAATACATCTATTTCTAAAGAATCTAATCTATGTCAAGATATTAAGGGTACAACTCATCCACTTAGGTTGATTTTAGAAGAATTTTTTGGCATCCTTGGTAGGACCCAATCCCATAATTAATTGATTAGGTAGAATTTCTCTGACATCTAACAATCAAATTTAGACACTTAGAAACTATCTATCCACCATGTTACTAAGAGTTTTTTAGCACACCTGATGGGATGTAAATCCTACAATCACTTTATTGAGTAGAAATTTTGTGTCATTATACTCCAATAAATTATTTTATAGTCATTTGTATTCCATAATTTTTGGTTTCAATCACTCAAAGAACATAATATTTTGGTGAATAGTCTTGACCTCACATGTGGATATTGGATATTTATGTGGTTATTTCATTGATCTAATAATCCAAAAGAGTTTGGTGACTCTTCTAGAAAGCTAACTTAGAATGAAATGGTAATAATTCTAAAAATCCTAGATAGTTTACTAAGCACCTACTAGATGAATCAACCCACTACATTAGCAATATTTTCAAAGCTATGGTTGGAAAAGTTTGTCTGGCCTAGAATAATACCAAACCACTTGAAATCTCTATTTTTCATAAAATTCTAGTTAGTGCATTAAAAATTTTACATGTTTATGATTGTAGTGGAAAGACTACATATGATAATTGCTAATATGTGGTAGTTTTGGCTATCATATATAATATTATCTTTGAAGATGTAATGTTTAGAATTTTATCTCAATATCTCTATGGTAAAGCATTGGAATGGTACTTATCTTTGGAAGATAACAATGTTAAGGATTTGGTGGACCTGGTTGAACCTCTAGTATTAGTATTTTATGATTCGAGAGATATCTTCAGATTGCTCACATAGTTTTCATACATCAAAATACATCCTCTACAAAGGCTTATATATTTTAATAGTAGCTTCAAAATATTGTGGGACAATATTTTTTGGGATGTAAGACCATATCAAGTATGGGTCTTTATGTTCTATATCTATACCTTGAACCAATATATGAGCCTAAAAATATAGCAATACAATGAGAGAAAATTTATTCAAAATTTTCAAGTAACCACTAAAACTGAGAACATGTTAATCTATGTAGGGAAACTTCCTCCTATAGCTAATAATAGAAATACCTCATTACCATACTAGGTGGAACCACAAACTCATCTTATGAACCCATGGTCACCACAACAAATAACTCTTACAGGTATAGTGCCTTCATGCTATTATTCAAAGGATAAAATACATATAGAGAGTTTATTGATTACCCAAAAAGGTCAAGAGATAATGAAGTATATCTAACAACTTACAAAAGAGCTAGCAAAAATTGAGCATTGAAATTATGAAGTTGAATACAACAGAGATGATCAAAAAGGGATTTCCTTCAAAAATCATGTTAAGTGTATAGATGGAGTTTGTATGATAAAATTTAAATTCACTAATAGTGAATAGTAGGAGTGATATTTCAATCCAAGTAAACTCAAGGGTTCAATATATGAAGACTACAACAATGGCAACTATAAGTGGATTTCTACTATAGGGGTAAATTAGAATTTAGAGGAAATTATAGCTCTCATAGTTCATATAAATCAATTCTTGCAATAGAAAAATACTCTACAAAATATTTAGATGGCTTATATTTATGGAGGGATTGTCATGACATGCAACCTTATGCTCAAAATATAGATAATATAAAGCATGAAATTGGAGTAGAAGGAAGATGGACCAAATAAAAGAGAAAAAAAAAACAAAGACATATATGAATCAATGTAGTCCAAAAGCATTTTTTCTAAATTGCCAAAGCAAATAGACTTGGAAAAAATTGTATTATTTTTCCAAAACAAGAGCTCAAGGGGAGGATATGGTAAAATTTTATAAAACAATAACCAAGAAGGTGGTCAATCACAAATTTATATCCCAAGGAAGCATTATTATAGATGTCAAAGAACTGGGGAAAGTTCTACTAATATCTATTAATGTAAATCTAATTCAAACAACTCTCCATAGCCCAAAGGTTGATTTATATCCCAATTTAGTACACAAGTACCAACCTCTTAGCCTAAGCACGACTAATTCTATCTTTTTACATGTTAGTGTACCTAGAATGATGGGTGCTACATAATTGTACAATAAATCCAATAATTGATAAGTCTATTATACCTTGAGTAGTCTATGATGCCCTGGGAATAAAAAATAATAGAATTGATTTTCAAGTTTTGTGGACCAAAGGAGTAGTAGTTCAAAATATATGAGTCATCAAATAAGTTTCAATATTTTTGCATAAGTTTTTATATTTGGCAATAATTTTAAACATGGCAATCATTGATTTACCACCAACATTTGGGATATTCTTGTCCATGGATTTCTTAGAAAAAATAAGATGACACCTAGCACAAGGTCAAATTATTATTATTGTATTCAAAATTTGGTTTATGTTTAGTATAAAAATCTCTAGCCCTATCACATTGATAATTATCAATAAGAAAAGAGCATACATCTAGACAAAATAGAAATAACTAATTGGTTAGAATATGAACAATAACTAATAAATAATGGGTCTATCCTGAGAGGCTCTAATGTATATTGGTTGCCACACATAGGGAATTGGCATAATTGACAAAAAATCTATGATTTGGTGCATTATTTGGCTCACCACATGTTCTAATACCCAAATCTAAATATTACAATACAACCATAATATATAGGGCACTTTGATCAAGGGTGTTCTATATTACATCCTAGAGTGGTAGCTAATCTCTCAATTGAATATCTCTAGCTAATATGGGATGTGTTGCATAGACCAATGTGCATTGAGAAGATAATAGGCCATTCAATTGAAAAGAAAAGACATTGATGTTGATTCTCAATGGCACCTTTTAAGCATTTTGGAAAGTTTGCATAGGTCCAAAGTCAAACTAGTGGCAAAACCCTATCAAAATTAGTTACAACTCCCAAGGTAAATATCAAAGGGAAAAATACAAATTTAGCATAATCTGGTTGGGTCATTGTAGGTTTAGATTCAAAAAAAAAAAACCTAGACATAATTGGTGTGTAGATATATCCCATAGTTTTGTGTAAATAGGACAAAGAAACATCAAATAAAAATACCTATAAAAGAGGATTTTCTTTATAGTAGCTACTCACTCTTATGGAATAATTTCATATTGAAGGTCTATGATAGGTACACATTAGTAAAATAATAATAATGAAGAATATTTTTTGGTAAAATTTGTAGTCAATTCTGAAAATTCTTGTGCCCAAAAGAGGTAAAAACATAAAAAAATAATAATCAATCTTAGCCTTCTTGGTGTTAGCTAAATCTGGCATGTTGATTGATGGTAGTCTAAGAACCTTATCAATGTTAGATAAAACTATTTTGATGTTATCTAATGTCATCTTGGTACTTTATGAGATTTCTTTACCATTAATAATATGTACTCTCTACTTGTCCTATAAAGGGTTTTAGTAGCAGTAGCCACAACCTTTTTGTCTTTGGTTTTTACCCTTTCTCAAGAACACCTCAATGGTGTTGAAATAAAACAATCTAGAGGTAGAGGATAAAAAGAAAAAATATTTGGATTCAAATGATCTCATGGGTCAATAAACTAAAAAATCTGCATCTATTGATAGGCTTGATCAATTGTGATGATATTTCCAAACCACTCTTCAACTAGTGGAGGTCTTCTAGGATGGATCCTAGGACAAAAAAAACAACAATTAGAAGAACTCCACAAGGAAAAGAATAGTTACTTAACATCTTTTCCTACCTTGATATTCCAAACCAAAATAGAAAATATTAAGATATTTCAAAGGTAAAGTGAGATTTTAAGCAAATAATTAGGATCAACAAAGAAGGTTCTACTTCTAGATGTGTGATATGGAGGTATGAATCTTATATTTTCTTCTCTTTCTCATCCTCCTTCCTCTTCAACTTTCGCTCATCCTTGCCCTTCAAACCATACTCCTTCCTCTGAATTTTCCCTTTTCTTCCTTGTTTCTTCATCTTTTTTAATCTATGTCCAAATGGAAAGGCTAGCTCAATTCATCTTTTGTAATTAACTACAGTCATTTCACATGACCATGGAAGTGTATGAAATCAATGTTCTCAATATTCTCATAATACAAACAGGTATCAAAGGTCATCACAATAATGTCACAAAAATAATTGGAATGTGTAGGCTTAATACATATGATGCATAGTAGTAAATTCTAAAATATAAACATCATAATGAGTTAAGATCCATATGTTGCAATACCAAGGTGATGAAAGAAATCAAATTTACATTAATGAGAATACCATAAAATATACACAAGAGAGTAATTTTATGTCTCTAGAAATTATATGAATGAATGATATATTTGGACATCCTCTAAACCTAATGGTAATATGTAAATAGTTGTAATGGAATGGAAACTTATGATTTCTTTTTAAATTAAAATAAAATTAGAAGAAAGAAAGAAATCCATATGATTTAACTGGTGATAAAAGTAGATCATTGATACTTTATAATATGGATTCTAAAATATGGGTGATATAGAACTAATAGAAATACAAGAGAGACAACAAATATAGCTTGATTCTAATAATTAGTAAAAGGAAGATGCATATCTATATGGTTTGATGGAAAAAATTGGATATATAAACATCAACCAAGTAAATTTTTGCATTATATGAATTTTACTAGCTTTGACCCAATGCAATATTTGACATCACCAACAACCTTTTACATATTTTTAAATCTAATATTTTCAAAGTTTAATATATGACCTGTACATTAGCCAATTTCCATACCTCTAAAATTTGAAGCCTTTCCTTGTATAGAAGTTTTATCTCTAAGGATCCATTTTAGATCAGAGTGAAGTTAATTACCAACATATAACAAGTGATTTTAATGTTACAACAATATGAAAAAATATTTAGTTTTTAAATTAATAAGGATTTGTTGTTACTCATCAATATCCTGATAAAATGTTAACTTGAAATCTTGAGCTAAAATATTTCAAGGTGCAAAATTCATGTTTACTCTAAACATGAAGGAGTTGTACATTTGGATCAAATAGGTTCAAAAAATTAAGTTTAAAAATCCATTTTATACCATCAAAATATATAAAATAAGCTCCACTTTGCTCTAAACTCTACAATTATTTATAGTGCCTAGGTTTCTTCTCCAAGAAAAATTCTATAAATATTGAATCTTGGGAGTACCTATGAGATTTTATGCTTACATCTCACTAGTCATCTCACTAGTCATTCAGTCTATTTCAAAAACAATTGCAAAGGTAATCCAATCCACCTTTGTTTCCAATGTAGGGCTTCAATAATTTCATATGCATTCGATATGAAATACTAATACAACCATACATTTGTTAAGTTCCATCCCACGTATGAAATCGAAACTTCTCTATGGTCACATTATCAATTAATCTATCAATTCATAATTACACGAAGAATTTGTATCATGCATACATCAACCAATAACTCTGGTCGTTTAAAGGTCTTTAAAAAACGATCCATAACCCTCTTTGTTATCTTGATGCAAGGGAGTAAATGAAGTGAGTAGTACAGATCACTCCATCTCGTTTTGTTGCTACTACAATTGATACTCAAGAACAAAAATGATTCACATTAATATTACAATAAAATTATTATTTTTTTATATTGAACATTGTTTACAAATATTTATAAATATCAGTTTTAGTTCGAATAAACATAAGAAAAATCGACTTCACAACCACATGGATGATAATAATTAGGCAACTGCCATTACACCAAATACCATTCGACTACAAAACTATTTTAAAAGAAAGTTCTTCTATATCATTCCTATGACATAACAATGATAAATCATAAATAACATCTGCTGAGCTGTAAAGCATCAGTCATATCTACATACATAGTAGATCCGTTAGCTGGAATTTAATGATAATTTTTTTATATTGGTTCAATCTCAACTTATCATCGCAAAAACCCAGTTGCTACTCAATGGAACGTAGAGAACATCCCAGTTTGCATGTTACCCTTCTTTCTATTGCTAGCAATAATCCCAAGTTAACTAAGATGTCTTCTATATCTTCTAGCAATCCGCTACGGATAAGTTGTAACAGTTTCATTTTTAGAAATCCATTCGTCCAAGGAAGCACATAGGGTTTACTATATTTCCTACTAGAACTATGGCTCCATATCAAATATAGACAAGATTTATTTCCACATGCAATGGTTATCACTACAACATAGCAATTTCCATAGTTCCGCTAGATTTGGATAGTATAACCCGTTTCTTTGAAATTTCGAAGGAGTGAAACGCTCTATTGGCTTCTTCCCAGTTTATATACAAGTGGAATCACGTTTCAAATAGAAGTCCATGCTTATTATTGTGCGGGCCTGGATGTGAGGAATCTCGGCCTGTAGATGGAAGATCAAAAACCTAGAAAGATTCCCATGGGGTAGACTTAAATTCTTTTGGGGAGGATCTGAAGCTGGACAACTTCTTGGGAACATGTTACCTCAATGGATTGTCAACAAAGAATTTATCTTTACAATCGACTGAACAAGACACTTTTTGATGTTTCTCTTCCTTTCGTACCTCCATATGATTACGATTACCCAACACTGCTATGACGCATGCATTGTGAGATGGGATTATGGAGACGCATGCATTGTGAGATGGGATTATGGAGACGCATGCATAGTGGCGATGTAGCGACCTATCTATCTATTCATGGGCCAATGTGCTCTCCCTGCCTAGGAGTATCGATTTTGTTGTAGAAGTTATTTTTCAGAATGGATTGTTTTTCTGCTTTTCGGATTACCCGCTATATGTTATTATGTTTTTCGCGTATAAAAGCGCAAAAAACAATACATACCAGATGAGGGTATTTTGCAGGTACCTCGGTTGGTACAAGATCCATCTCTAATCTTTAGTACCAAGTTCTTTGCATGTGGGTCTCGCATGGTATTTGCTTGCTTATTCTGGAACAACTTATTCTCTAGCATCTATGATTCAGTTATCTGGGAGCTTGAGCTTCAATTTAAATCGAAGGATGATTACAATTGGAAGGATATCACAAGGATTCCTCCACATATGTTAAAACAGTTTCATGATTGTGCGGACTACGACTTTGTCGGGGTGGGTGAATTTATTTGTATTATAGGGCACAGATCTCAAGAGGTGAAAGTGACAACATACAGTAAAAGACAAGATTCGTGGCTGCTTCTTCCTCTGTTCCACTTGCGTTCCCTCTGTAGCCACGAGGAGTATCATTACCATGGAGGAATTCATTTACGCTGCTATAACCTTCCATCCAAGGCATGATATTCAGTTAAGTTGAATAGCTAGGAATGCTCAAATTTAAACTAATTGATCGTTGTTATTCTTGTTAACACATAGAGGTTAACATATTAGTTTTTAAGTGGAAGAAAATATTTGATATGCTATAAGGCCTGATGATCCCTCCCAGCTATTAATTTTGTGTTGGTTATTCGCTATTGATGGTTTTATGATGGGTTTTTGTGGAATTGGATGGTGGTTATTTTTTTTAACCTGTTAGTTTTTAGCTCAAAAAATATTTGATATACTACGATAAGGTGGGTGTGGGCAGGGTGATTTTATCATAAAAATGCTAAACAATATATATATATTGTAAACAAAATGTTAAAGAATGTTGTTAAAAGCAGTAAAAAAAAAAAATTTAAATAAACTTAAACTTAAAAAAATATTCTAAGACCTAAATTTATTACGTAATAGTTTGGTTTTATAATTTATTAAAATGTAAAGTTTTATTTTAAAATTAAAACATTAAAATTAGTTATTAAAGTTTTTGAATAAATTAATTATCATTACTAAAAAAATTATTTTAATATGTTATTCTTAAGATATATTAATTTTTAGTATTTAATTCATTATTTTATTGATAAATAACTTAAATATAGATACTTTATATGCTAATAGAAATTTGTAAATTTCATTTTAATTTTGTAAATTAGAGAATGCAAGTTGTCATGATATTATTTCTAAGTACCTTTTTAAGTGATTAACATTCAACATTATTTATAAATTTATAAATTTAAATTATAATTTTAAATAAATAGTTTTTTTTAATTAAAATAAATTAGTTTTATAAATTTTTAGTTTTGATGATAATTATTAAGTAAATTGAATTATAGTTAACAAACATGGATTAATGTAATGATGGGAAATTTAGAACTTTGAATTCTAAGGTTCAAATCCTAAGTAGAGGTAGGGTTGGTTGTACACCATGCTTTGATAGCTGAAGTATTGTTACATAACCATATATTGGGTAAACAACAATCTCTTCCATGTGGGTATTAGACTTCCAAGTTTTAAATTTTCATTCACTATCAATAAACCATAATCTTTAATTATAATTAACTTTACTTAAAAATTTATAAAAATTAATAAATTTATTCAATTATTGTAATTTAAATTTGAAAATTTAAGCTAAAAAATAATGTTGTATGCTAATCATTAATATATATATATATCCTATGTAGAGGTATGCTAGGTTGTACACCATGCTTTGACAACAGATTATGGCTACATATTGCATAACCATATATTGGGTAAACAACATCCTCCATGTGGTAGTGTCAATGGAGTATGGTTACATAACCATATATTGGGTAAACAACATCCTTCATGTGGGTAATGTCATATAAGTTATGATTGCTTAAACATTAAAAAAACTACTTTATGCTTTAACCTTTTTTTAATGAGTTTACATAGGTTTTTATGATGAATCTAGTCCCCTCATATTGAATGGTGTTTGAACATTGAACATTTAAAAAAGAGGCTAAAGACCTTACCATTTATAGAATAGAATGAATATTGTGTTCTTGTTTAGACAAGTTAGCAATAGAATGAAGAACTTTTTATGGGGGAACTTCAACCACTTGTGTAGAGTCTAGTCTAGGAATAAAGGTATTATATTTTGAAGAAGAAATAAGATGTAAGAGATTGGATCCAGCAGAACTAGAGTTTACTTTTAGAGGTAGCTTACTCTTGAGAAGGTCAGTAACCACCTCATCCAACACTAAATATGAAGAGAAGCCAAAAAAGGAGGTAAATAAAGGAGGAAATGAGAAGCAACAACATTTCCCACTATGACAAAAACTACCAAATGCACAAGAACAATGATAAATAGAAGTGGTATATGGTTTGAAATGATATTTCAAAAACTTAAGAATAACTCAACCAAACCCTACCCTCCGAGCAACAAACTCACTGATCTTTTCCTTTGAGATAAATACTTCATTTTTCCTAAAACCAAAACAAAGGCCTTGTTTGAGTAACTACAAGCAAAACCTTCAAAAGGGTGAGAACTCCTACGTCACATTTTTTTTAATATTAATCTAATTATAAAATATTTCCATTATTTTCCCTCAAAAACAAAGAATGGTGGAACCCTTACTTGCTATCCTAGTACCTTATCAGGGAAATATCATGCCTAACAATCAACATCTTCTATATATAGCTTGAAACATCTATGCTAGAGTTCCCTATTTACTCGAGATAAGGCATAACATTAGCTCAAATTTTAGCTGCAATGTGAGTATTGAACCCTATCGCTACCACATTTTAAACTCAAAATATTTTTCTACTTTTGTTGTGACCCTTTAAAATCAACTACCAAAAACATTAGATATGCTATGGTTGAGTTTTGATATGTTGTCTTAGTGCCTCATCGAATAAATATCATGCTCATAAATAAAACAACATAAACAATAGTAACATAGTAGCTTTCAATAGGATTAATAAGAGTTTTCCTCCTTGTAATCCTTTAAAATCAATTTCTAACATTTCATATATGTTCTGGCTAAGCTCAAATTTGTTGCCCTACAACCTTATTAGATAAAAATCATGCTCAACCTCACTTATTGTTAACACCTATGATATTTTTATTTGGCTTTCTAGATTAGTGTCCTTTTGAGTTTCTTTTTCTCTTTGGTATTTCTTTGATGGTATTTATCTCCTTTTTCCATTCCCACCATCACTATCATCTTCATCAATCTCTTTTATTTTTTCTATTTTCTATATTGTTCATAATGAGACTTATATTCTAAATATTTATGTTGTCCTAAAGATTCGAAAGTATAAGGAATAGCCTCAATAGCATTTTCTTCTTTATGTTGCCCTAAAAACTCTAATCTACATACATTTTCCTTCATAATTATCACTTTCTTATGTTGGCTTGGAAACACTACATAAGGATAATATTTTATGCTACTTGAAAAAAATAAATATGATTTACCTAGATTAAGCTTGACCTCCTTCATCTCATTTTCTTTAAAATTTACCTTCAAATCATGGTGTAGGCAAGTGTGATGGGTGGGTGTGTGTATGGTTGTGTATTTTTTACCTATTGATAAACTCAACTCTCACCCTTATGAGAGGTTATGGTGGGATGGGGATGCCCATGTCAGTCATAGGGGTTTCTCATACTAACCAAATTAAAAAAAATAAACCTTTTGGAATAAAATTCAAGGAGTAATTTGAATTCAATCCTCACTTCCACTTTATCCAATTTTAAATCTCAAAAAACATGGGTAGTATCCATGGAACTTACATATTAACCCTATGGTTTTAAGAACCACTATATCATGCTTGATCATCTCATCCTTGATAATTATTTGTAGCGTAGTGTCTTCTACTTTGACAAGGTTTAACATAGATTCACTCTTCCTCTTATTGCTAACTAGGGTATCCATACTTCGAACTAAGGCTTCCATACTTCCAATTAGACCATCCTTACTTTCAATAAGGATTTAAAAAATAACCCTCTTTCCATGTTATCTAGAATTTTTTGCATGAATCCTTTAAAGTCTCCTAATATTTGGAATAAGAAGTGATACATTCCTCAATATCACTTTGTTTTCTACTTACTACTTCCTACTCATGCTTTGACTTGTACTTGCTCCCTCACCAAAGTCTTTATCAACTTTATAATTTTTAGAATTGACTTATCTCATTTATCATCATCTTGTTCTAGTATGAGGATCAAACCATGATTGGGGTGATCATTTAGGGCCTATAATACCTAAAGGGTGGACACATACTTCCCCATCCCTTATCATATTAAACCTTCAACTAATTGGTCAAAATGTTCTATTAACTATATTTGAGAAGGTTAGCATACATATGTGTAGTGTCTAGTTGTCTATGCATTATCTCTAAGATCGACTATAGCCATATCAATAACCTAACCTTGGTCTTGGTCACATTATCCATTATGACTCATGATAATTATTCCATAACAATCATCATTGTAGAACCAACTTATTTTTCATACTCGTTCCTTTCAGCAAAATGGTATAAGGACTTTTCACTTGTACTTTCAAGTAGCAATATAAAGGTGGCATCCCATACTACCCCTTGTTACTATTTTTTTCTAGGTCACATATTCCAATCGACTGTTTAAAAAAGTAGTCATGCTCGAGACTTGTTGCGTGCATTCCCACACGTCAATGACATTGGGTGTATTTAATTGGTTATTCCTTCCCAATGTGTTCCATGTTGATTTTTATTTGTTTATATTTTAAATAAAGTTTAAGGTTTAAGATATGATAATAAAGGTTTAATTCTAGGCATTATTGAAACCAAGCTTCTTGAAAGAGAGCAAGTATAAATTTCTATCTCATACTATTTTGCATTTTAGAACATGTCTAGATAATATCCATATCTAATAAAATTGCTCACAAATTTATGGATACACATCCCAATGATTAGGTGGTGTAAATTTAAACATTCAATCCTATACACACACCAAAGGTTTAAGTTATACATTTCCAACTAAAACTCTTATGAGTTTAGGTGGAACAACTTCACATAAGGCATTTAATGATCAACTGACTAAATTGAATTATGAAGGGTACCTAATAAATCTTGGATGAAATCTAATTATATTTCTATTTTATTTTAACAATATCATTTCTAAAACCCTTTTGCCTTAATATATAAAATATTTAGTGTAACAACCCTTATATAATTACACACCTAATTATTCCAAAAAAATATAGGTAATTCTTTGAATATATATATTTTTTTTTTTTTTTTTTTTATATATATATATATATATATATATTATTGGGTAAATACTTCTTATACATATACATATTCGTCATGGGGGTTGAACCCGGGTCACATCACCGATAATGCAAGTGGTGTCCTTGCCGGTAGACCACAACACGCGGTTTTGAATATATTTTTTAATAAAGTCTTCAATCCAAATACTAAAGTTGTTTTCCTATATTTCAGAGGATGGTTATAATTTAGCATCATTTTTAATCATCCAACGATATTAAAACATTTATAAAAAAATTATTATAGATGTAACAGACCACATTTGGATTCAAGACTACTATAGCTAGCCACCCAAGTGCACAAGATCCACCAAATCATATTGAGAAGCCAAATTATGGATTTGGTTATCCCTATTTATCATTCATATTTTTCCAGCATGAGGATCTAACCATGGAAAGTGTTATCCTATATGGCTCATAACACCTAGAGGGATGATGCTTTCATCCCTTACCTCTTCAAACTGAATCTTCAACTAATAAGTCGACCTATTTTAAAATAATACAAAAGAGGTTAGTGTATTTATGTCTTCATGACTAACTAGTGATTCTCTATACTTGGAGGTAGTTAGCACCTTGTCAAAACCCTAATATTGGACCTCATTATGCATACTCAATACAACTCACAATGGTTTGTCCCATACCAAACCATGTGGCTACTCCATCTAAATTTTGATTATTATGAAATAAGTACAATGCTCTTCAAGTCTAGTTTAGAAAATGTGTCCCATACCAACTTCTCATTCTTGACCTAACCAAGTCATTTTTGACCCATTCCATTAGTCACCAGCTATCCCAATGCTTATTTTGTGCATACTAGTACCTCAACATTCTTGGATGTTCATATGTTTAATTTTTTTGGTCAAAGTCTTCTAGGGGTCTCTTTGTGTTTATTTCACTATCAATATTTTCTAAAGTAAATTTATAAATCTACCTTAAGTACATTATATTTTAAAGAAAAAATTAAGTAAAAGAACAATAATAATTAGTCATAAAATAATGTGTTATTTAATACCAAATCACATTATTACTGGTGTATTGATTCACAAAAAGAGAATTCTAAAGAACCAATTTCTCATAAATGCATAACTTTTTAATAACTTTATTTTCGCTAAAAGCAAAGTTTACTAATTCACCCAATGAGTTCCACTACTATACTACTACTTGTATTTAATAGTTAAACTATAGATTTTTTTCTTTAAAGAAAAAGTCTTGGTTGCCTCTCACTCATAGAAATACGATTCAACCTATCAAGATGGGATTTAAAATACATTCACTATAAGCCTTCAACTTATTAGCCACAAATGCTAAAATTTAACAAGTCTTAATTACTCTCATGATTTACCCATGGTTCCTCGAGGTAAAACTAAAGTTTGTTTTATTTAATAACTATTGGTGAATTTCCAAATCATAATAAATGATAGAAGAATTCAAAACTAGAAATATTTTATTAAATAAAGTTATCAAGTTAAGTAAAATACATTTGCTCATCCGTATTTTCCATATGTTCATTTTGTCACTACCAAATATAATAGTTTTTATTTTTGGGACAAAAATACAAGTGGGTTTTACCCTTTTTTAACATCAAGAAGGATTCTTACTTTTACATTATGATCTTAGACTACTTTATATCTAAGGTTTGATCTATCCAATTTTATAGTTGCTTAAATTCTAAGAATTTGTACTATTGCCCAAGCCCAAAACAACCAAACTTTATTACACAATATATTGACTTAATTTTTGGTATTTATTCCATAGCTTAGAAATGGTATAACGTTCCTCAACCACAATCTCTTGCAACTGTTCATCCCATGCTCACTCAGCACAATATCATCTACTTCCAAGTAGTCAAAAGTCTACATAAAGCAAACTTGAATGTCATTAGGGATCATATACAACTCATAGAAAATGATCATGCAATTTACCAAGCACATATGCAAACTATTCTTTCATAGGAACATACAAAAATTTCAATAATATTCTAGCCTGAGACTTAACCAAAGAATATTCAATATGTTTTGTTTGTTTTCAAACTACCTACCTTTCATAGGGTAAAATTGCATGAAACCTATCCTCCTCATCAAGATATGCTTCCAGGATCCAAAGAGGAATAAATTCATAAATTGTTTATTTATTTAAAAAAAAATAATACCAGTTTGATAACATCACTCATCATATTATTGCTACAAAATACAAAACACATAGCAACACAACAATATTTCCTAGCTACACATTGTTTTCAAGCAACACAACAACATTTTCTAGCTATACATTGTTTTCAAGCAACACATAATAACATAGCATGATAGAAGCATTTTATCAACATTACTTTACTTTCAATATCACAAATTAATACATCAGCATGGTAGTATTTTACAACATTTACCTTGATTCTATTTTATCAAAATATAACAACAACATAGCATTATATTTCATCATTTTTATTGTTTTCATTACCATACAATATCACAACAACATAGCAATATATTGTTGATTGTGGAGCCTGATTAAATCGGAGGCCTTTTTTTCAGTCGCACTTAGACCCACTACATGAAAGAGGGGGGGTGTAGGGGAGAATTAGCCCCCCTACTACTTTTCTTATTACATTAGCCAAAAATAGATGTTTTTTCCTCTACATAAATCTGGACCATTTGATATTAAGTCACAGATCGGACAATAGATTTTAGGCAAGTTTTTTATCCTAAAATTGTAATGCATTATTATAATAGGATGTTGTAGGGTGGCATATGTAAGGAAGTGCGTGATTGTGTATAGAAGTATTTTCTAGAAGGAATACAAGGGCTTGGTTATTTTCTCTATGGAGTAGCCCGATTTGGGTGAACCACATTAAATTTGTGTCTATTATGTGTTGAATATTGTCTTCTATGTTTATTTCTACATTATATTATTGCTCGTATTTTATATTTTAATCCTAACAACTGGTATCAAAGCTTAGGGTTTGAAAAATGCACTTGAAATAAGGGCTTCTAGTTTGAGTGGGAGCAATGGCAGAAGAAGGCAAATTTAGGGTTGAGAAGTTCAATGACCAAAACTACCAACTATGGAAGATGTAAATGTAGGATTATCTTTATCAGAAAGTTCTTTACCTACCATTAGGCATAGTAGCAAAGAAGTCGGTATCGATGATAGACAAAGAATGGGAAGTTTTAGATATAAAAGAACTAGGAACAATACGTATGTGCTTGGCATCGTCAATGGCCTTCAATATTTCAAAGGAAAAGACAATAGAGGGTTTAATGAATGTGTTGGCTAAACTGTATGAAAAACCCTCAGCTTTGAACAAGGTATTTCTTATGAAATATTTATTTAATATGTAGATGTTAGAAGGTGGGTCTGTTACTGATCATTTAAATGAATTTAACACGATTACAAATCAGTTAAGTTTTTTAGGAGTAAACTTTGATGATGAGGTTAGGGCTCTCTTTATTTTATGCTCATTACCAAAAATTTGGAATGGATTGGTAATGGTTGTGAGTAACTTCGTATCTGATTCAAATACTTTAAAGTTTGATGATGTTATTGGTGTTATCCTTAGTGAGGAAATACGATGGAAAAGCACAAGTGAAACATCAGGTAATACTTTGACTATAGAGAATAGGGGGAGACAAAGAGTGAGAGGAAAAATCCCAAGAAATCATGGAAAATCAAATAAAGGTAGATCCAAATCCAAAGGGAAGCATTTGGAATGCTAGAATTAAAGGAAGAAAGGACACCTAAAAAAGAGACTGTTGGAATCAAAAAGAAAAATAGGGAGAAGAAAAAAAGGATAATCAGGAAGCAAACATAGCAGGTGATGTATTGCAAGATTATTTAATTCTTTTACTAGATAATATTAATAATTTTTGGGTGATAGATTCTGGTGCATCATATCATGCCACACTCCATAGGAAATATTTTCTAGATTATGTTCAGGGTGATTTTGGACAGTCTATTTGGGTGATGATAGACCATGTAAAATAACTGGAAAGGGTAACATACATATAAAGCTACCAAATGGAAACCAATGGTTGTTGAAATAGGTAAGGCATATTCTTGATTTAATAAGAAATATAATTTCCATGAGGAAGTTGGATAGTGAAGGATGTATAGTTATATTCTCAACAAACTCATGGAAGTTTGCTAAAGGATCAAAAGGAAATAAGGAAGGTACATTGTATGTATGTACTAGTAATACTAATTTTTCTATTGCTTTAGCTTCTACAGGAGTAGATATAGCTTCATTGCATCATAGGCTTGGGCACATGAGTCTGAAGGGGATGTATATTCTCCATTCAAGAAATTTGTTGCCAGGTATGAAGTAGGTTGATTTAGACTTATATGGGAACTTTATTTATGGAAAACAAAAAAGATTTAGATTTCTCAGAGTTGGAAAAGAAACGAATAGTGAAAAGCTAGAGCTTGTACATTCATATGTATGGGGACCAACTCAGGTATCATCTCTTGGTGGCTCTCATTATTATGTTACGTTTATTTATGATAAAACTAGAAAAACATGGGTTTACTGTATTCAAAATAGAATAGATATTTTTGATACCTTTAAGAAATGGAAAGCTCTGGTTGAGAATGAGACAGGAAATAAGCTAAAGTGTCTTAGATCTGATAATGGAGGTGAGTACTGTAACAAAGTGTTTGATAGTTATTGTTCATACCATGGGATTCATAGAGTGAAGACGGTTCCAGGAACTCCACAAAAAAATGGTGTGTCAGAAAGTATGAACAGGATTATCATGGAACGTACTAGGTGCATGAGAATACATGTAGGATTACCCTTATATTTTTGGGAAAATTTTGTGGATACTGTAATTTATTTAATAAACAAAGGACCTTCAAGTTCCCTAGATGGTGGGATTCCAAAATAGGCATAGACAAGTAAGGCTGTTAATTACTCATTTTTAAATACTTTTTGTTGTGAAGCTTTCATGTATATCAGTAAAGAAAATTGAACTAAACTTGAGGTAAAATCTAATAAGTGTTTTTTCATTGGATATGGAGTAAATGATTTTGGTTATCGCTTTGGGATTATGCAAATCACAAAATCATTAGGAGTAGAGATGTAATATTCAATGAGAAGATCATGTCTAAGGATCAGTTGCAGGAAAAGAAATAGGAAAAGTAAAACATAGAATACACAATATTTGGTGGAATTTAAACTCCAAAGGTGTTAGAAAATCAACAACAACAGTAGTAACTAGCACCTCAAACTCTTGCAACTATTGTTAGAAAATATACTAGGATAAGTAGACCTCCTATACGTTAATCTCCGTCGTTATATTATGTATTATTTTTTGGATTTAGTGAACCATAAACATATGAAGAAGCAATGCAAGTAGAAACCAAGAAGAAGTGGGAGCAAGGCATGAAAGAGGAGATGGACTCCTTGATAAATAATCAAACTTGGGATTTGGTTCTGTTTCCTATAGGAAAAATAGCATTGCAAAACAAATGGGTTTACAAGGTGAAAGAAGAATATGGAGGTAAAAAGAGGTATAAGGCTAGACTAGTTGTAAAGGGGTTTGCACAGAAGAAAGGTATTGATTATGATGAAATTTTTTCTCTTGTTGTTAAAATGACTTCAATTAGAACTATTTTAAGCTTAGTGGTTGTAGAGGATTTACATCTTGAATAGTTAGATGTAAAAATAGCTTTTATCCATGGGGATTTGGAAGAAGAGATTTATATGTAGTCGCCACAAGGGCATGAGGTCAAAGGAAAGGAGGAATTAGTATGTAGGTTGAAAAAGAGCCTGTATGGCCTAAAGCAAGCTCCAAGGCAGTGGTATATAAAATTTGACAGGTTTATGTTAGATCAAGGTTATAGTAGATGTTATTCTGACCACTGTGTTTATTTTAAGAGAATGGATAATGGTAACTATATTATCTTGTTATTGTATGTAGATGATATGCTTATTGCAGGGTCTAACATGTAGGATATAATTGTACTCAAAAGAAAATTGTTAGAGTCATTTGCAATGAAAGATTTGGGTGCTACAAAGCAAATCCTTGGTATGAGAATAACAACAGATAGGAAAAATCATAAATTAACATTGTCTTAGAGTGAGTACATTGAGAATGTGTTGTAAATATGAGTATGCAAGATGCAAAACCTGTTAGCACGCCTTTGGTAAATCATTTCAAACTAACAAAATATATGTGTCCTAAGACACAGGAGGAGATGAACTACATGTCCAAGGTTCCTTATTCATCCGTAGTTGGCAGTTTTATGTATGCGATGGTGTGCACAAGGCCGGATATTGCACATGTAGTGGGAGTTGTGAGCAGGTTTATGAGCAATCCAGGAAGAAAGCATTGGGAGGTAGTGAAGTGGATTCTTAGGTATTTGAGAGGTACTATCAATCAGGCATTATTATTTGAAGGATCTAATACTGCTTTACAGGGATATGTTGATTCAAATATGGCAGGTGATATAGATAGTTGGAGGAGTGCCATAATGTATGTTTTTACTATAGGTGAAACTGCAATAAGTTGGATTTCAAAATTCCAAAAGGTTGTTGCACTATCAACAATAGAAGCAGAGTATGTTTTTGTTACAGAGGCTATTAAGGAGATGATTTGGTTAAAAAGGTTTATGTAGGAGTTGGGAAAGAAGCAAGAGAATAGTACATTATACAGTGATAGTCATAGTGTCATTCATCTTGCAAATAATTCAGCTTTCCATTCTAGGACTAAACGCATACATACCAAGTACCATTTCTCAATATTGGAAGATGGACAGTTAAAATTGGAGAAGATACACACTAGCTAGAATCATGCAGATATGTTCACAAAGGAAGTAACAAGGAGAAACTAAGTTCCTGCTCAGTTTCAATTTATCTTAAAGCATGAAAGTAAAAGGTGAGAAAATTTCCAAGCCCAAAGTTG
This sequence comes from Wollemia nobilis, assembly GCA_028583015.1. Taxonomy (NCBI): domain Eukaryota; kingdom Viridiplantae; phylum Streptophyta; class Pinopsida; order Araucariales; family Araucariaceae; genus Wollemia; species Wollemia nobilis. Next base: position 3,039,517 of record JAQPPZ010002315.1, on the reverse strand, counting down.
AAGCATAGTCCAACAAGTGCAGTAGCAGTGGAGTTGTTGTGATCAGTCTCCAAGTGGGAGATTGTTGATTGTGGAGCCTGATTAAATTGGAGGCCTTTGTTTCAACCACACTTGGACCCACTACATGAAATATGGGGGGTGTAGGGGGGGCATTAGCCCCCCTACTACTATTTTGACTACATTAGCCAAAAATAGAGATTTTTTTCTCTACGTAAATCTAGACCATTTGATATTAGGTCATAGATAAGACATTAGATTTTAGGTAGGATTTTTACCCTAAAATTGTAATGCATTATTATAACAGGATGTTGTATGGCATCTAAATTAGTAAGGAAGTGCACGATTGTGTATAGAAGGATTTTTTGGATAGAATACAAGGGCCTGGTTATTTTCTCTGTGGAGTAGCCCGATTTGGGTGAACCATGTTAAAATCTATGTCTATTGTGTGTTGAATATTTTCTTCTATGTTTATTTATGTATTATATTATTGCTCGTATTTTATGCTTTAACCATAATATATATTTCCATTATATACAAATATGTTTATCACACTAAAACAAACACAACGAACACATTATTTATAATATAATCTATCAAAATGATCAACCTGTATTCTCATGCTTCCCAACCACATTGTTCACTATTCTTTGAATCTCTTCTCTATCCTCTTGCCTGGATGCTTCCTTTTCCTTTTTTCCCTCACCTTATTTCATTTGTTTTTCCTTTTCCAAAACCATATCCGAGGAACTCACAAGTTTTTTTCCCCTACCTCCATACGTAGCACCATATTTCCAAGACTTTTTCCCTCTACTTCATGCGAATTACTGTGCTATCATGACATTCCAACAATTCATGACATTTGTCCTTAACTAATAACAAACATTGGGAGTGCATTCAACCAACATGAATATTTATAAAAAAAATAGCTTTTCCAATATTTCAATTATTTCTAGGGGGGGGGTGAGTGGTTGGTTCTTCACGCCGGGGGCGGGGGGGGGGGGGGGGGGGGGCGCGCGTCCGTCCTCGGCCGCGTGGGCTTTTCTTTTTTTTTTGTTTGGGGGGGGGGTGGGGGGTGATTGATGATTGTGGGGGTGTGGGGGTGGGGGTGGGGTGGTGAGAAGTGGGTGTGGGGGGGGGGGGGGGGGGGGGCGGCGCGAAAAAAAAAAAAAAAGGCGACGCGGCGGAGGGGGGGGGGGTGCCTCCCCCAAAAAAAAAAAAAAAAAAAAAAAAAAAAAAAAAAAAAAAAAAAAAAAAAAATAAATATTTCAATTATTTCTCTAATATTAAGCAAAGCTACATTAATAATAATGTAAACTATTTCACACACAATTTAAATAAAACAAGATTAATAATATTATAAACTAGTTTCTTATATTTAAAGTAAAAAAAATAGTAATATTTATATACGCTTCCATACATGGTAAACCCACTACTATAATAAATTCACATAAGAAACAAAAGAACATTTCAATATTAAACTCACATATGCCTTAACAAGCAACCACACACACATGCCTTTCCAAACTAGTGGCTCCCATTATCATTGCCACCTAAAAATAACATTTCTCATTCCTTGCCAAACAAGCAATATTCAAGTCAATTAAACCCATGCAGAGATGCAATATGCAAGTGTGAGTTTCCATGTGCTTGCAAGCCAAATCATCACTTCCCTTTCTTACCTTTTTCCACTAACTTGATTTCTTTCATTATCACCATGCAATTGTCCTACACTCATAGAGGCTATCAGTAGTACCATGGTTCACAGGAAAAAGGTAAGTATATATATTTTACTATCTTTCATTAACCATGCAAGGAGGGTCATTACATCCTCCACCACTAGGGATAAACACAGTCCCTATGTTTTTAACCATATTAAGCAAAATAAATACTTTGTATATTCATTTCCTTTACAATCCCCAAAATATTTAAAAAAAATTATTTCTTACATCAAGTACTAAATATTGTAAACATCAAATCATATTTTCTCACAATTGAGATATAATCACATCATAGATTATGTCACAATATAATAAATTTATTAAATATCATTATATGTTTCAAACTATATCACTTTGCAATACAACACATTTGTAAGCTACTCTACTCAGTAATATGACAAATATATTTTACTCTACTTAGTATCCAGTTCCATTCTAATTTGCATATATACATATATTCCAAAATCATATAAAATTTTATGATAAAGTATATTTCTATTCAAATAAATAATGAAACTATTGTTGCATATCTTTCACGTCTTCCCATGTAGTGTTTCTATCTGAGTAGTGGTCCCATAAGACCTGATATTGCTCTATGCTTCACTTCCTCATATTCTTAGTTCTGAAACCAAGTAGAGAAACAAGTCGAACCTCAATCTTTAATGGATCGACCATCTACAATTTGGAGACATCCAACACATGAGTAGGATCAAAAATGTATTTTCTAAAGAGGGACACATAAAATACATTATGGATTTTGGATAAGCTTGGTGGTAGAGCTAGTCTATACATGATATGGCTTATCTTAGCAATAGTCTCAAGTGGACCCATAAATCTAGAGTCAATATTAGAAGGTTTTATAGAACTTTTAGTTGGCTTCACCTTTAATAATACTTTGTCTCCCATAGAATATTCCCTCGATGTCCTTTTAAGGTCTGTATAGCTCTTATGGTAGTCTACAACCGCTTTCATCTTCTATTGAATCCTCTTTAATTGTTCTTCCATTTAATTTATCATTTTTGATCTAATCACTACTTGATCTTTTGGATTATCCCAATTTAAGGTAGTTCTACATTGTTTCCCATATAAATATTCAAAAGGTAACATACCTAGTGATGCATGGTAATTATTTTTTTGATGCAAATTCTACTAGGTATAAGTAGTCTTTCCACTTTATGTGTTGTTTCATGTAGTACATTCTAAACATATATTCAAGCACTTGATTCATGCTCTTAGTCTATCCATCTATTTCAGGAGGATAAGTAGTACTAATATTCAGCTTAGTCCCTAATTCTTCATGCAGTACTTGCAAAAATTCAAAAGTAAAACAAGAATATCTATCAGATATTATAACTTCTAGGAAACCGTGTAGCCTCACCACTTCCCTGGTAAACTTACTTGCTATTGTGGGTGCATCATATTACACATTTCCTAGTATAAAATGTGCAACTTTGGTTAATTTATCCACAGTTACAAAATTACATCATGCCTGAATCTTGTTTTAGGCAATCCCACTATATAATCCATTGATACTACTTACCACTTTTTTGCAGGTATCTCATATGGGTACAAATTTCTAGTTGGATACAAAATTTATGCCTTTACTCTTTAGCATTCCAAAACTTTGGCTACATAGTTGGTAATATCCTTTTTCATACCTACCCAAAACTAATATTTCTTATAATTCTCATAGATTTTCCCCCTCTTGGGTGGATAGAATAAGGAGTATTGTGTGCCTCCCTAAGGATTTTTTCACTCAATGTTCCTAAACTAGATACTACCAACCTATTCTTGAAATATAGAAGATCATCTCTAAACACATATTTTGCATCCTTGTCCATTTTCTATCAAACCTAACCAATACAATATTGGCAAAATTAATCTTTTTCTTGCTATATTTTAATTTGATCCAACAAATCATATTGACATTTTACCATTGCAGTAATACACCCTCTCTTACTTAAAGCATTGGCAACCTTATTATATTTACGCTTAGTATACTTAATTCCAAATTCATACTCTGCTAAGAACTCTATCCAGTGTCGTTTCCTAGAATTTAATAAAGGTTGGCTAAATATATACTTCAAACTTTGGTGGTCTATATTTAGCTCAAATAGTTTTCCCAGTAAATAATGTTGCCAAAATTTTAGAGTGTGGACTACCACTACCAACTCTAAATCATGAGTGGCATAATTGACTTCATGCCTCTTTAGTTTCCTAGACTCACAAATAATAACCGCACCATCTTGGTTTAAAATCCCACCTAACCCTTCAATTGATGCATTTGTATAAACTATAAACTACTTACTAGGATCAAGAAATTACAGGATTGGTGCAATCATCAATATTTCTTTCAAAACAAAATATATTTTAGGAGGCCACGATGATAGCGATCAAAGGTCCATGTAGCAGTAAGAAAAGTCTACCTCCTAGCGGCTTTCGGCATTTTCTATGGGGTTTTGGTGTTTGACCGTCTATTTCCCTCCCTTTTTGATTTTTTTTTATTTCATGTTTTTCCTTGGTGGATTATTTCCTGCCCTCCGCCCATCCTCCCATCGCTTCCTAGGGCTAGCCGAGTGCCTTCCCCGACTCCCAAAATTGGTTCATGCCAAAAAAATTATTCTCACAGACACCCCCCATGGCGACGCACTTAGATCCTGATCACTGCAGCAAAGACGTCCAAGGCTCCATTAGGCCTAGCACCATGGCCAAGCAAGGGCCCCATATACCAGGTGAGGTTCCAATAGTAGGTTGTAATCCGTCCTTTGCTGACTTGATCCAAAAAAATGAATTCCTATGTCATCTACGACTATAAAATTCATCACGCAAGGGAATAATGTTCTATGCCTTAAATCCCTCATGGAAAACTATGAATCTTGGGATACCAACTCCTTGGTAGGCAAATTCATCGATGGGTGACCTGACTTAGATGCTATTCATAGATGGGTGGCTTAAAAATGGAAAAACCTAGGCAACTTAGAGGTCTCAGCAATGATAAGGGGTTTTTTCATAATTCAACTCAATTCCCATGAAGACGTAGAGTGGATCTTATCCGGAGGGCCCTAGTTCTATGGAAGGTGAAGTCTGTTCCTCAAAAACTGGAAATAAAACTTCAACCCCAGCTCTTAGAACATCAATTTTCCCCCATCTAGGTTAGACTTCTAGATCTCCCAGCCCACTTCTTCTATGAAGATGCCTTGCTTGGTCTTTCTAAGGTGATCGACGAGCTTGTGGCTATCGAACCGACCACCCTGGAAAGAACCTGGCTAATCCAGGCCTGCATTTGCATGAATGTGAACCTAGAAAGTCAACTTCCAAACCACTTGAACTTCATATATGGTGAATTAAATTGAAATTAGCCACTCTTCTATGAAAACAAGTCAGCTTTTTGCCCTGAGTGCTAATCCCAGGGCCATCTTCAGTCATAGTACCCCAAACTCCGAATCCTACCATAGTCAAAACCCGCTAGGGACCAGTCAAATAAGATGCAACATCAACCCCCACATGTCTTATTTATGTCTTGCAAAGCTATTTCCAAACCCCCTCTAGGCACACTCAATCGTAAGGTAAGTACATTTGTTCCTCTAATCAATAAATTCAATCCTTTGCATAGTTTTGTTATCAGTGAGGATTGTGAGGAAGGCCAGATCCCAGCAACCTCTAAACCAATGGCCATCCTCTCACCTCATTGACCTCCCCTGGTCTACCCCCCTACCAACCCCATCCATAATCCTCCCCCCATCCTCAATGCGCCCACTTCCTCAAGAATACCTCAAGGCCTACCTCCCCTCTCTCCTCCTTTGTCCCCCTGCTCGAGTCCTAAAGACCCAGCCTCTCCTGTGTACTTAGACTCTATCTCTACTGATGACAAAGTCGAGGACCAATCATCCCCTGAGAAAAGTAGTCCCAAGATAACTCGGAGCTTCCAAAAATCCATGATGGATGTAGAAGGGGAAAAAAAGAGAGGAAGACCCTCTGATTTGGACATAAGGAACAAAAATGTGACTAAAGATATAGCCAATGGAACCTAGAGAACATTATTTTAGAAAATAGAAAAAAATTACAAAGATGAAATTCAAAGATCCAAATCCCTTGCTCAGCAAGGAAAATGGGGCAAGAGAATTTCCAAGAGTTTGAAATGAAAGTCCTCTCCTAGAATACGAGAGGTCTAAATGGGGCAGCCAAATAGAGATTGGATGTAGCCATGAGGAGAGAACATAATCCAACCATTTTTCTCATTTAGGAAACAAAATTGGGTGATCAATGGTCCCCTAACATTGCTAGAAATATTTGGTGAAACTATGATTTCATTCATTCCCTGACTTTTGGGATGTCGGGAGGGCTCTTGTGTCTCTAGAATCCTACCAAGCTCTAGGGAAACCTTATTTTGTGCCATGATAGGGTAAGCAACATCATGTTCCAGGATACTAAATCCTATAATTATTGGGTGATGTCAAATTTCTATGCCCCGAGCACCTTTGTGGGTAGAGAAGCTCTGTGGAAAATGCTCACTTCAATGAGGCAGGTCTTCGAAGGAACTCCCTAGATCCTGGTAGGGGACTTTAATTCTCATTTGCACCTCAAGGAAAAAAAAGGAGGGAACATCATCACTCACAAAGATACTGTAGACCTAAGAAACTTCATTAATCCAATGCTCTCATGGATGTCTAGCTTCAGGGGTCCCTCTTCACTTGGAGCAACTGAAGGAAGGGCACCAATTTGATCCAAGAGCACCTAGATAGATTTATACTTTCCCAGGAAGCCCTCCTCTGATTTGGGGATGCCAGTTTGCGAGTCCTCCCAAATATAGGCTCTGATCACAGTCCCTTCATCCTAGAATTAGATTCTATACCGTAGTTCAAGATCCCTTTTAGGTTTGAAGCAATGTGGATTCACCACAAGGATATCAAGGGATTGATACAGTCATGGTGGAGTCAAAAATTCCCAAGGTTTTCTATTAATTAGGTAACCCATAAACTCAGGTTCATCAAAGGGAACTTGAAAAAGTGGAATAAGGAAACCTTCGGGAACATCTTCGAAGACAAACAGCAGGTCAAATCCTAAATCAGCTAGATTGAGGAGTCCTTTTAGAAAGACAAAGGCAGTGACAATCTTAGGGATGAGGAGAGCACCTTGTTGTCTGAGTACCACAACATCCTCACAAAGGAGGAAACTTTTTGGCGTTAGAAGTCAAGATAACTTTGGCTCAAGGAAGGTGATGCCAATACCAAGTTCTTCCACATCTCAACCTTAAGGCATAGGAGTGCCAATAAGATCAAAAGCATTATCTTGCAGTATGGGGTAGTCATTTCATATATCCATGCAATCAGAGAAGAAGCCATCAATAATTTCAAAAACCTCCTAGGTTCTAGTCCACCCCAAGCCCCCAAGGCCATGGAATCCCTCTTGGCCATCATCTCCTAGGAATCAAATGATTTTCTCTCTAGCCCCATCTCCCAGGATGAATTTCACCAGGTCCTCTTTTCCATGAATCCTTACAAAGCCCCTGGCCCAGACGGGTTCTCGCCTAGGTCTTTTCAGACCTTCTAGGACATCGTAGGATAGGATATTTCTAACACCATTAGGGAAATGCAAATCTCCAGGTCCATTCCTAGAGATGTGAATTCCACCTTCTTGGATCTCATCCCCAAAGGGGCCAATTATTGATCCCTCTCTCATTACTAGCCCATCAGCCTATGCAATGTCATTTATAGAATCCTCACCAAAGCCCTGGCATCCAAGCTATCCAAAATTCTTCCATCCATCATTGACCCATGTCAGGGGAGCACAGTCAAAGGACACAATATTCTTGATGGGGTCATAACCATCCATGAATTGATCCATTCAGCCTAGGTTTCAAACACGACTACTTTCTTCCTAAAGTTGGACATGAACAAGGCCTTTAACATAGTCAACAAAGAATTCCTTAGCCAAATACTTCTCAATTTCAAGTTCCATGAGTCCTGGGTAAACCTGATCTACAACTATATTTCCTCTTCTTGGTTCTCTATCATGGTAAATGGTTCTACTGTGGGTTACTTCCCAAGTTCTCGGGGCCTGAGGCAGGGTGACCCTTTGTCCCCCATTTTGTTCATCATCTTGGTAGAGAGTTTGGGGAGAACTATCAAGGATGCATGCTCCTGTAGTTAGATTTTTGGGATAAAGGTAGCGTTTGTGCTTCCCCCCACCACTCACCAATAGTTTTTAGATGACACATTGATGGCTACAAAAGCTTCGATAGCAGATGTCAAGGTGATCAAGGATATTCTCAACCACTTCGAGGAAGTTTCTGGATAAAAAATAAATTACACTAAAAGCAAGTTGTTCTTCATCCATACCCTAGCAAAAACATAGTGCAAGATCACAAGAATCTTGTGATGTTCCATTTCTGAGTTCCCGACCACTTACCTCGGGCTCCCCATGTTCCATGGCAGGGCCCGACCAACCATGTGGGCAAACGTGGTGGACAAGATCCGTAACAAGTTAGCTAGGTGTAAAGGGGCCCTGCTCACTAGTGCAGGGAAGGCAACTTTGGTCAAATCCATCTTGCAGAGCATCCCCAAATATTTCATGTTTGCGTTCAAAATCCTGGCCTCAGTGGGAGAATCCATTGAAAAAATTCAAAAGCAGTTCCTTTGGTCTTGATTAGAGGTCTCAAGAAATCTCCACCTAGTAGCTTGGTATAAATTTTGCTCCCCCAAAGATCAGGGAGGTCTTGGTTTGCATCGAATCTCAGTTTCTGACCTAGCTCTCCTAGCCAAGCAGGCTTGGAGAGTAGTGACTAAGGCCAATATTGAATGGGTAAACATAATGAAAATAAAGTACCTTCAGTACCAGGCCTTCCTCCAAGCGCACCCCCCCCACACAATAGTTCCTATTTTTGTAAATCCATCACTCATACCAAGAACATCATCCTCGAAGGGTATTCCTAGAAGAGGGGGAATGGGGCCAACATCAAATTCTAGGAAGATACCTAGGCCAGGAATTCCCCCCTCATCAGCAATTTGGTTTTGATCCCTACTAGGTATTTGACTAACAGTAGATTTAGGCTCAAGGTTGCAGACTTCATTTCCTCTAGCCTGAAATCCCAGGAGTGGAAGAAGATCAATTTCAGAATAAGAAATGAACCCATCTGGGAAGCCATGAAAGGGATTCAGGAGATCCAATGATAAATTTTCCTCCCTTGTGTTAACAAGATAGATGAGCGGTGTTGGAAAGGCACCAATGACAAGAATTTCTCTATTAAGAATGTGGCCCAACTTATTGGGAAGACGGGTTCCTAGGGCACCCCCACCTACGAGAAGGTGTTCACTAGCAAGGTATGGATCAAATCCCTCGTTCCCAAAATCATGCACTTCTACTGGATGGCCATCCATAATAAAATCCATAGTGGGGATAATCTCATGTGATGAGGGATCATGGTGTCGAATAGATTTTTCCTATGCCTCCAGGCCTCAGAATCTGTTCACCACATCTTGATGGATTTCCCCTACTCTAGAAGTGTTTTCTCCCTAGCCACCCAAAGCTTTCATGTTATCTGGACCTGGCCAAAATCTGTCAAAGAGTTAATTTTTCTATGGCATAAGTCCTTAGAGAATCCCATGCTAATATTTTCATGGGAATTCCTCATCCATCACATATTTTGGTAGCTTTTGTTGGAGTGCAATAGGCAAGTTTTCAACAAAGGCCCCAGAACCTATGAAGTCGTAGCTACCAGAGCCCTTGCTTATGCCACCAAAAATTTTGGACTCATCCCTTATCAGGTCAACCCTACTCCAGGGATTGAATAATTACTTTTTTCCACCCTCAAGATTCCCCAATATTGTAGTAAGTCTCATAAACCCATAAAAGACAGATCTCAGGTCACTTGGGTCCCTCCCCCCCAAGTTTGGCTCAAGTCTAACTTTTATGGTGCCTCCAAAGGGAACCCAGGCAAAGCGAGAGCAGGAGGGGTCTTCAAATATCATAGTGGCAAAATACTTAAGGACTTTGTTGAAAATATGGGGTTCTAGACAAACAACTTCATAGAAGCCAGGGCCCTTTGGAGATGTATTGACATTTCCAAAAACCTGGCAGCCCTTGTCATCTACGAAGGGGACACGAAGATCATTTTCAAACTCATCCAAATAAATAGCAAGGGTGGGAAAAATATATAGAACATTATCCAATAATTCCATCTAGGCCTTTACAACAGCAATCAATCCCAGATCAAGCATGTGTTTAGGGAGGCCAATCAAGTGGCCGACACCTTGGAAAATAGAGCAATCAAAGAGAGCTCCCTCACCATTTGGGAAGACAACTTTCCCATGGAAGTCATCAAGAAATTCAACCTAGATAATGACAAAAGATCAAACACTTAGCTCTGCCAAAGTAGGAGGGTGCCTCTTCTCTAATGTTGTTAGAATGTTTGCAAAGGCCAATCATTAGTGGCCAAATTTTACTAGTGGTTCTAACCACCTAAAAGGTGTCTCTTCACAACATCGGTCAATTTGTTTTGGTTTAGCTCAGCTATTAGTTTTTGTTGGTTTTCGAATGTGGTGTTGGTGTTTTTGCCCTACATTACAAATGTAGATGACTATTATAAATTGGTTTTTTTGTCCTACATTTTGAATGTAGATGATCTTCTTGTAAATAGGAGTGGGTCCCTTCAACCCGTAATTAAATAAATTTTACTTTACCTATTAAAAAACAATATTTCTTTCAAAAATTAAAAAGTCTCTTCATAGTACTTTGTCCACCTAAAGCCTTTCCATTTTCTTTGAAGGTTTATAATGGGTTGATCAATTCTCAAAAATCCTCTGATGAATCATCTATAGTGTAGAGTGGAAAAAATGACAAATAGATGAAATAAATGGGTAGTTCTCTTTATATTACTGCATTTACCAAATATGTAGTTACAAAACATCCCCTTGAAGGATCTTAATTGATATAAATCATTACAATATTCAAAGGATCAAATCCTTTCAAAAATCTAAGGTATGCTTGCAGTATCTTCCTCGCACTCACGATTAAAGAGTGGGATTTCGATATCACCATAATGTTCTATCGATGTTATAACTTAATTATCCTTCCTTGTGTACTGTGATACCTAGATCTACACATAAATAAATTAGATTTTTTAATAGCATGTGCGGATTAATATGAAATCATGAAGATGTATGCAATAATGAGTTTGAAAAGGAAAATATATAATAGATGATTCAAAACTATTCTAAATGCTACCAAAACTTAGGATTATCCATATAATGTGCTCTATAAATTATCTAATCAAGAACATAAAGTAAATTGCACACATATTTTTAGGCATCCCTAGGTGTGCCATTTAGGACTGCAAAATAAGAAATGCATAATAACAGATGCAAAATAACTTAAAATTGCACCAAAAATTGAAAGGAGGCATAAAATCTACTCTATAACTGATTTATGTAAAAATAGAAATAAAATAGTGCTCTGATTTTTTGCCATACCTAGGTGAGCTATTTAGTACTATCACAATTTGGAGGCCATCCTTGGGTGGGATGACCACTAGATCTGGTAATGTTTGCCACGAATTCCTTTGGTATTTGGTCTAAATTACTCCTATGTATGGTGTAATAAAATTTTGGTATCTGATTCACTCAAATGGATCAGTTTTTTAAATGAATTACACATTTTGGAATCACTTGAAAATATCCTTCGCTCGATGGAGATCTCAAGGAAAAACATGCAATGAATTGGGGATAAATCTCAGTAGCACTTCATTGTGAAATATTGCAAAGACTCCTCTCCAAAATTGGGTGGAATGACTCCACTTTATAAATCAAGTGAACCTATGGTCAAATGGGCATGCAAGGCCATGAGAGGTAGGTGTTGCCATTTTTCCAAACCTTTCCATGCATTGGAAGGGAAAGGAATATCCATATTGGGCCTTCAATTTGCAACTTGGCATTAGATTTATGCACCCTCAAACTAGAATGCTTCAATGGATGAGGTAAATGGTAGAATATAGGTGCTATTTATCTCACAATTGACTTTTTAAGGGTCTAACGCCATGGTTGTCCCACCTTGGGACAGTTTCTGGTGGCTATCCTTGGGTGGGACGACCATGAATTGTGGTCATCCTGGGATGGGATGGCCATGCCTACATGGCCCAAAACTTCCCAAAAGTGGGGTAGAACCTCCAAAAAGTGGCTAGGACCACTATTTAACCTCTGAGGGTTGCCCAATGGGGTCATATGGTGTTAATTAGATCGTATCATGACAGTCTAATTGGATTGTTACGATTTTAGTGTCTATAGATACACCTTTTTGGGATGCATTATGTGCAGCACAACGTGGAGCAAAAATATATGACTAAAATATCAAATTATTAAGGTTATTATTAACCTAACCAACTTTAGATTCCCCAATCATGGAAAGAGAATACATCCTTTAATCCTTGCTTCTAGCAAGTTAAGGAACTTGATTCAAGTACAACCTATTGCATCAAGATGACTTGATCTTGGACATTATTCAGTCATGAAGAGGTGAGGCCTATGATCCTACATGGTTCAGTAATGCCAATCATTTGCTTAATTGAATTTATTTCTTATTTTCTACCCCAAGCAAGGGCATGATTATTTTTTGCAATGATTCACTGACGAACACGATTTGCATGAATAAGTGTTTGATTATTGATTTTGATTATCAATTTTTTAATTATGACTACCCCTTAAAGAGATGAGTCAATGAGGAAATAACCAGTGATAAAAGTGATGAGTCACTTGACCCATATAACTTGGTTGGGGTTACTTCAGCTTTACCCATTGTAAAATTTCTGTTTGTGAGGATTTTGATGATTTTGTTGATATTTCATGGAAGAAAGGAATTGAATACCTCATTCCTATGGGGTGGTCCAACCATAGTGGTATTATTGGGGATTTAAGTAGATACTTTTCAATTCATCCATGAACAATTTGGTTCAATCTTGATCTAGAGTGAATTTTTATCAGATTTGACCTATTTTTGGTGGTTTTTAAGCCATTTTGGGTGTTTTTTTGTTGTTTTTGAGGTGGTTTTTTGGTGTCTTTCCTAGGGTGGAATGGCTGAAATAGTCTATGGCCATAATAGGATGGGATGGTCACCATATTATCTGAACATCCCACCCTAGGATGGCCATGTCTTTCATAGAGCTATTTAAGCTCAAAATTTAAAAATGGGCTCATTTGTGCACTTTTGATTTGGCAGTTTGAGAGGTGAGGAGTAGGAGAGTGATTTTACAAAGTAGAGAACTATCAAAACCATCCCATAGTCACCATGAGCTATCTTTTAAACTCGATGAGTGATAGAGCCAGTACGAGATGGGTAAGGGTTGAATTTGCTCCTATACTTTATTGAACTTGGAAGTGTAATTATTTTCGCATTTTCCAAAAAAAAACACTAAATATTGGTAAATGAACCTTAGTAGTGATAGTATGTAGGAATTTGTACTGTAGTTTTTGTTTTTGTGCATTTTTGTTACATTATTTTGCATTTTTATGATATTTTATGCCTATTTTTGGTGGCCAAGAAGGCCATTTTTGGGCAATTTTGGGGGTCATCCCTTGGAGGGACGGCTACCCCAAGATATTTGGGGATCGTCATTGGGTGGGATGGCCACCAATTTGGGGGTCTTCCCTGGGTGGTACGACCATGTTTTTGCAAGAAAAAGGGCCCTTTTTTGGTGTTTTTTGGGTTTCTTTTTGCTTCTTTTTTCTTTGTTTTGGTTTTGTTTTTAAGCTTGCTTGCCCCTGCCAAGTGATTAAGAGTCGGTATAAATTTTTGAATCTATTTAGGACCACTTGTGGCCTACTTATAGAGGATTAATATGAATGGCTTGACGCCATTGGTCTTAAGTAAGTGACACGACTAGAGCCAGTGATGGGAGATAGAGCCTACCTAACTACGTTGATAGATCTGTGGGACCCTCGCACCAACATCTTCCACTTATCGAATTGGGAGATGATAGTGACCCTAGAGGATATCTACTAGATTCTATGCATTTTGATAGAGGGGCATCTAATTATATCTACTCATCAATATCTTAGAGATACAATTTTGTAGAGATAATTCAGAGATGATTGGCCTGAGGTGCTATGATATTTGTCTAGTGGAGGCATACTGGTGGATCTATGGTATTATACAGAGGTCTTGACTATGAGATATGCCCTACAGATGATTATTATATCTAAAATGCTATTTCTAGACTCAACAGAGGCCAGGTTACCATGGAATATTTTGGAGCTGGTATTTTTGTTGGTGGAGTGCATCGCTAAGAGATTGTTAGTGATGGTATGGGGTACTACATTATTAGTAAACTCTATGATGATTTGTACGGGATCCACTATCATGGATGGAAAGTATTGGGCTTAATATTTCTCTTGTAGGTGTGGAGATAGTAGAATATTGTCATGGATCAACCATAGGGACTACCTTGGACGATGTGAGCACATCTCATAGATAGGGATATAGGATATGGGATCCTATGGAAACAAGATCAGGAGAGGGGTCAGAGCCATCCTAATTAAGATTTAATTGAGAATTATGCAGATTCATTTGCATGACTAAGGGTAGACATAGTTATATAGAGACCATATAGAGACTATTCAACATGACTTGAGGTTGAGGCACAACTTCGGTGGATACAGTGAGGGAGGTGGCTAGTTGGTCAACATGGAACCAAGTGAGATTATTTCCCATATGCTTGAGTATTACAATATATTGGGATATTCCAGGGGTTACCTAGTGAGGTAGTTATCTACCGATGTCATGGCAATGAGAGGACACTGACTTGGCCTACAATGGAGGTAGTTGGGGAGGAGGCAAATCCTATGGAGGCTACCTATGAGAGAGATGATGCAAAGACCATAGTAGAGTATGAATCCTGGTGGGTGATGCATCGATAGCATATGGACGGACCACTAAGGGGTGATATGGTTGTAGGAGTAGAGGAGGCTCATGTGGAGGCTCCATATGAGGCTCCATCTAATGAGAAGCCAGGCTTGGGAGAGTGACCTAACAAGGAGGAAGACTCAAGGGAGTGACATGTGCATCACAAAATAGATACTAAGTGGATGGATTGCATGGGGCTAGTAGGGGGACTATTATGAGGATGATTTCTATGAGCATGGGATGCAGATATAGTTGGAAGCATGGGATACCACTATTGCTGAGCTATAGAGTGAGCTGATCAGAGAGAGACATGAGTGGAGGGAGTACGTAGAGGAGAGGGATCTTCTATAAGCATAGGTGTAGAGTGACTAGGTAGAGATTGACTTGTAGGCACTAGTGATTGAGGGGTAAGGGATCATGATTATAGGGCAAGCGACAAAGCTAGACATGCTTTGATCATAGGTTATGGTAGGGATCTCATGCCAGGGGGCATATAGTAGTGGTGAGGTAGCCATGCTATGGGAGGATGTGAAACAAATCTAGACCTTACTAAGCGAGTACCAGGCACGTCATCGAGAGGATACAACATACACAAAATATTTGAAGGATGAGATAGCACAACTTAGAGGGTACTTAACAACTCACTCTTTTGCTAGTGGGTCACACCAAATAAGGAGTAGTACATATCAATAATCTATGAGGATGGGGGCTCCTAGCTCCATGATAAGAGTAGATAGGGCTAGATGGAGAAGATCTAGGAGCTCTCAATGAGCACTAACTGAGGGTGGAGTGCAATTCATGGTGTTGGTCCTGTGTGACCATGGCTTTTAAGAATCTATAATTCTTTTTGGATTTTGGGAGCGTGAGGTTTGAGGACCCACTTGATTGTATCCTATGAGCAGTTTTTGGATGATGATGTATCTATTTACCCCATATATATACATATATATGAGTTGTTATTATTGTCATCATGTGTTTCCTTATTGCTTTATTGGATGTATGCAATGCTTATGTTTGTTTTATTGATTCTTTAATGGATGAATGTGTTGTAATATGATGTTTTTGATGATATGGATATGTGTATATGCATAATAAAATGGATGGTTTGTTGATATGTATGATGAAATATGAATACTATTTGACACACTATGTTAGCACCATAGACTATATAAAATTTATCGATTCATTTTGTAATGTTGTCATGAGACTATGTGATGGATTTGTGAAAATGTAAACTAAAAAAATGTGATAAAATGGTATGGAATGGAATGAATAGAAAGATGTTATAGAATGTTCTTGAGGTTTTCATGAGACTCAAACACTCTAGTGAACTAGTCAAAAATTATGTACTAACCATGCAAGACTTTTTGACAAGGTATGAATATGCTAGGATGACCAAGATACTCAATATCCCTATGTGTGCAGGTGATTTCATTGTTATGATAACACATAAAGTTACCCCAGTGCCAAACATGATTGATGCAACCCATTTGTACTAAATATCATCCTATGAGTATCATGATCCTAGGTTTTGTACATAGTTGGATTAGACCACTAGGTAGTACAGGCTACCAAAAGCTAGCTCATCAACATGCAAACATTGGTCTATACAAAAGTATGATGCTAATGTGACAAACATATTTCCATGCATAAGGATACCACCATTGCTAGGCATGCTTGATGCCACCTAACCTATAATGAGGATCACCTCATGGTTTATCAAATGCTAAGAATTCTAGAGATTCAAGTTTAGTACTCCCTTATTTTCTTTTATTTTTGAATTACTCCAAGGATTTTCTCATTTTTGTTTGGTGAGCAAGGGATTTTTGAGAGTGGTGATAACCACTATTTATTTTTATTTTTGCTTTTTCTTTTTATAGTGGTGAAAACCACTATTTATTTTGGGGATTTGGGTAGGTATGAGCTTGCTCTTTTATCAATTCTTAGCATTTTTGAACCATTCACACAAGGGGATGAGCAAGGTAAACTTTTCACTTAAGGTAACCCAGACCACTTTGTAGGTTTCATATTTCCTTGTGCAAAACTTGGATTTAATATGAAAATGTGTTGGGATTTTGATGTATACAAGGTATAATTAGAGCAAGAATCTACCTTATAAAAATTAGGATAGCTTTCTAAAAAATCTAAAAATAAAACTAGAGATGATTGAGTGACAAAAACCCTAAAGACACCCTCTAAAAAATGACTAGGTGAAGGGAAACATACACAAATATGAAAGGTTGGAAATGTAGATGATAGTTGTAATGTAGATGGGTGTGAATGATGAATTTTGACACATTTGAATTTGAAGGATGTCTAGTATATAGACCTAGTTCTAGACATGTATGAGCAACTCTAAAATTTAAAATACAATGATGGGTATGCCTAATGCAAGTGATTGTATAATGCAATGGTATGCAATGTGATGCAATGCAATATTTTTGTATTTTTGTTGTTTTAATGATGTTTTTGGATTTTGATTAATATATATGTATATACATTTGACCAATGGGATTATTAAATGCCATTGGGGCATTTTGGGTGACCAAAGAGTTTATGGATACCTTTGGAGCTTTTAGGGTGACCAAAGAGTTTATGGATACCTTTGGGGATTTTTGGGTGACCAAAGGGTTTATGGATACCTTTGGGGATTTTTGGGTGACCAAAGTGTTTATGGATACCTTTGGGGACTTTTGGGTGACCAAAGGGTTTGTGGATACCTTTGGGGATTTTTGGGTGACCAAAGAGTTTATGGATACCTTTGGGGATTTTTGGTAGGGTGCGGTTCTCTAAATTTGAAAAGGCCACAGATGAAGGATATTTGAGGGTTTAGGTTCCTCAATTCCTTCAATGGAGGCTAGGAAATAAGTTCTAGGTCCAATATAACTAGTTATAATGAATGGTCCTAACCAGTTTACTGTAAACATATCCCGTAGATGGGACAAGAAGTTAGAATTTTGTTGGTTTTCTTTTAGAATAAGGTCACCAACCTGAAAGTATCTAGGATGTACTTTCATATTATAGGCTCTCTTAAGCTATTATTGATAAATATGTAGATTCTTGAGAACATTAAAACATAATTTGTTAAGCAACATGAATTGATCTATACAAGTCTACCATGCGATGTCATCATCGATGAACTGTTGTATGGATATGTGTAACAATGGGATTTCCAAATGTAAGGAGATGACTACCTTAGCACCATACACTAGTGAAAATGGAGTTGCTCTAGTGGGTGTTCGAATACTAGTGCAAAAGGCCCATACGAAAAGGGATAATTGAGTATGACAATCTTTGTGATTATCTTTAACATTTCCTTTAAGATTGCAATTACTATTTTGTTTAATGCCTCAGCTTACCCATTGGTTTGTAGATAATAGGGTGTAGAAAAACTATGTTGGATGTTATATTTAGTTATTAAAGGTTGCACATATTTATTCTTGAAAGGTGGCCCATTATATGAAATCATCTTGGATGGAATACCAAAATGATATATGATATTATGTAATATGAACTCCATAATGTGGAGTCTAGTTGTAGTTGTAAGGGGAATTACTTCCACCATTTTTATGAAACACTCTATGGCTATAATGATGAACATCTAATGGTCTAAGGAAGGAGGTGAGATCTTCCCAACTAGGTCAAACTCCCATTGCAAGAAATTCTAAACTGATTGAATTGGTTGTAAGGCATGATAATGTATGTGTGTCAAATTAGCATAGTGTTGACACTTTGTGCACTTCTTAACATAAGCACATCAATTCTTCTCTAAAGTTGGTCAATAATAGCCCATGCAAAGAATGCACTTTGCGATGGCCATGTCACTAAAATGGCCACCACATGTACCATCGTGTGCTTAGGCGATCACCCAAATTGACTCTTGAGGTTCTAAGAAATGAAGGAGGATACCCTCATAGCCCCGATGATACAAAATTTCTACAAGTAAGACACACTTTACCACTTTTTGCTTGAAATTCCATTTTTAAGCATGTGATAGTCTAGAAGGAATATTACCAAGTTTTAGGTATGTGTGACCCTAGGAGGTGCGCACCACAATTGTGGCTCGGCTTGCAAATGTGTTTATTATTATATCAAACTAAAAGGAATGAACATGCAGATGAATACACAAATGAAAAACAAGTAAAGTATACCTTTTATTGATATTTCCAATCCACGGTTACATATTCATCCCTCTAAGGAATATCCAGTGTGTGATACAATATGTTACAAGAGGGGCATGATCGGTGGTGGAGAAAATCCCCTCACAAAGGGGTGGTGCACCTTCGTAGGCTTCCTACTTCTGCACATAAACTTGTCTCAGGGCTCACATATGCCTCCTTCTCCTTCTCTCATATAGGAGGGATCTTGTGCTCTGAGTGCCTCAATATGGTCTTGTAAACCTATAGATCTACGTGCATGGAAACAACAAAATACGATGAGTAGTACGGGCCACCTCTTCGGGAGAGGCTCTTTTTAGAAAATATGGTAATCCAGATAAACAAGCATAATGCAAATTGAAATACAATGGATCTAAGCAATATGCATATGGAAATCAGAAATGCTACTCTAAATGCAATGAAAGAGACAGATCTATGCTAAGCTATGGAAATGACATAATGATAAATAATGGTCTAATGCTAAGAACTAAGGAATCAACTATTCTAAAACCTAGCTATGACTATGGGTCACTATCAGAGATAGTAGCCTCTGATTTAATGGTTACCTCAGGTCTTATGGGCTATTGCGGTCGATTCCTTGCTAGAATTGATGTTCAAGGGTTGTCTGGAGTGTCTCCTACACTAAATGGTGATTTGGCTTGATGAATCTGAATAACGATATGTGAACGTAGCTCATCCAAATGGTGCTTTGATGCTCTCCCAATGGGTGTATCTTGGATCTCCATTTTGATAGGGCTCCGTTGCTTAACTCTCAAACTTCTTGGATCCTTTGCTTCTTGTGGGAGAGTCTATATGTAGACCTCCTCTTAGGATTTGGACCTTGGATTCCTGGAGAAGCTCCACTCCAAACTGTATGTGACTAACCATTCCCGAGGGAGTGCATTAGTCATAATTTTGCATTGAAGGGGTAGTTGGGAGGAACTCAAGGAGTTCCTCACCAAAATCTACCCAAATTCCATGCAAAGGTGTAGTCATACTATGCGATCTGGGACCATATTCATAGCTAGACTATTTGTGATGTTGGTCACTATTAGGTCTAGCGGCCAAGTTTGGTCATTGTAGTCTTCAGCAGCCAAGTTTCTTGGTCGCTCTCCTTGAGAGTGGCCAATCCTAGGATGGGCTATAACTACCTTGTTTGAGTGGTTAGGACCACTACTTGCTCCTAGAGAGATCCAAGAGGGTTCATATGGCTTGTGAATGTGCCCATATGGGTAGTCTCCTAAACATGATGCATTTTAGGTGTCTATAGATGCCCTTTTTTGGGATGCATTGTGGGAAAACATAGTGTGGAGCAAAAATAGACCACCTAGGGTCACATTATAGGTTGCATGATGATCATTGATCTGACCAACATAGGATACCCTAGTCATGCGGGAGGGTGTGAATCCTAGAATCATTGCTTCCAATAGGATGGAAGGCTTAAATTTATGGAAGTTTGCACTCACACATCAAGAAATCGAGTAGCTTCAGTACTACTATAGATCCGAAGGGAGGGGAGCTACAAATGAACTTGTCATATTTGCTTTTTTTCCCAACAAAGGGTAAGCTTATGATAGTTGTTGGTAATGTATCATACGATGAACACAACTCTAACATGATCAAGATGATATTTTATTTAATTTATTATGATATGTTGAAAAAACATTGACTACCCCCTCAAGCGACGAGTCGATGAGGAAAGGACCACTTATAAAGTGACAAGTCGCTTTGACCAAAATGAATAATTTGGACCTCTTTAGAGGGTTGCATTTGTTATTATAGATTAGTTCCCATCCAGGTGTGATTTCAACCCTATTTGGTAATTGCACCTCTTTATCCCATGGGGTGGTCCGACCACAATGGCCTTCTTAGGAAATCAAGTTTATAGCAATTCTTTTTAAGCATGTGTTGAAGCACTATTTATTATGGGAGAAATGAGGAGGATTCTCGCTCTCATGGGGCGGTCCAGCCATCATGGCTTTCTTCAAGTTTGAGATGAACCATATCAATTCTACCATAACTTGTTTGCCCCAAATGGCCTTATGGTTATTTGTTCATCTTACCGAATTGCATGGATTGCTTGTCGCTGCAATCGCCAAGTGTATAGAGCAAATGACTAGGTACGAGGCTCGTTTGGGTTTTTGTTGATTATTTGATTTTTAGTTTTAATTTTTATGATGTTTTTGGGTTTTGATGTTTGCATATATTTTTGAGATTTTTCTTTAGATTTTGGATGCTTTGGGCCAATATGCTCTTTATGCCCTATTTTGAAACGCTCTGTGGTTGCAATTTGTTGAAAATTTTCCTTATTTTTTGGTCGATGTCAGGTCCAGCAACCTCCAATTGTCATTCATGGCCACTTTCAAGTCCAGCGTCCAAGAAGTGCGGTCCACTGATGTTGAAAGTGGCTAGGGCACGAGTTGGGAAAATAAAAAGAAAATTAGGGTTTGAGTTGTCATTATCGCCAGTTTGTCATTTTACTTTTTGTAGCTCTAAGGTGAAAGTGATCATTCTAACTGGAACACTTCTGATTTGACACCATGGCTGAGTAGGGTGAGGCTTCGATGAGCGAAGGAGCTGAAGCTTCATGAGTACCTCTCTAAACCCTATTATTCTTGTTATTGTGGTAAAAATGAACCAAACTAAGTAATTCGGTAAAAGAACCTCATTAAACTTATTGGCAATGAACTTCACTAATAGTTAGGCTTAATTTAGGTTTTAGACACATGGGTTTCTTTTAGTTTTCCATTTTATGCAATTTTTTTATGATTTTGGGCTTGGGAGGAACACCGTTGGTGTGCTACTCATTGGCTGTTGTCGCACAGAGTGGCTAGCTTGCAATGAGGTTGGACGCTACTACTATCAGTGGCCAGTTTGAATCTCCAATGGTCATATTTTTTACCGTTGGGAACTGGCCACTACCAGCTTCAATGATAGAGTCATGGCCACTCCTAGCATGAGCGGCCAAGGAACTTTAGGCTTTTAATTTTAATTTTTTTATTTTTAGGCCAATTAATTGATTTTTTTAATTTTGAGTGGCTTTTATGGAAATTTTTGCATGATAGGGTGCATTTATGTGTTGCTCATGTAGCCTTAGAGAAGTTTGATTTTATTTGCACCATTTTGCTTGTTTATCACATTTATTTAGTTGTAGCATGTTGGTTTAAGCTTTATTCTACACTTTCTAGATCTTATATTCTTAGGCTCGAGACCCAAAGCTACTTTGAAACCTTCTCGAGGAGATATCTGACATAGAGTGGATCTATCATAAGGTCCATGGTCTATAATATGTCATTGGCCTACCCATGATTATGTAATATTAGGCATATTTGATGACCCTGGCCCACTAGTGGGATCCCAGGACCAACACCTTCCATCTTCCTACCAATGAGATGACTATCACGTCGAAGGATGTCTACAGGATTCTCTAAGTGCCTTTTGATAGAGTGTCTATTATTTCTTCCTCTACTACTGCATGGGGTGCAGTGTTCATGAGGGTATTTGGGAGGCATGTCACTCCTACCCCCAAGGATACTCATTTTGAGGGATTTCTATTTCCTACTGGTATGAGCAGGATGTCTTTTCTTGATTGCATGTTGTGTTGCTGATGGTTACCGACAACATCCTTGTACTTGACTGCTCAAGACTGAGGTTCCCATGGAATCTCCTAGAAATGGTGCAGGACCTGATTGATAGTGAGTAGCCCATCATCTATGCCTAGGGGAGTGCATTGCTGGCATAGTGCTATGATGAGCTATACCATATTTAGCACCATGGATGGGCCAACATTACTTGTATTTTGCTTCTTCAGGTTTAGGGTTGGGAGCACATCAACATTGATCACCCCAAAGTACTTTTAGTAGGGATTACTAATTTGGATAGGGATGTGTACTGTTATGGATCCAGGTGGCCTAAGGTGCTTGAGGAGCATAAGATTCGACCTTGTGCAGGGAATATTTTCCATTACACAACATATTTGATAGGTTTATAGGTTGATGAGATCATATGGAGACCATATCATGAGAGTCCTTCCTGGGATGATCCTGCCAGCTTTATGGTGAGGACTCACCATGACTAATGGTTTATTGGCTACAAGGCCAACATCAAAGAGTTATTCTATTATTCTAGGGTGCTTTAGTAGTTTGGGATTTGATAGAATATTCCTATTGAGCTGATTTTATATTGTCATATTCCCATCAAGAAGAACCTTCCATCGTCATAGGTTACAATAGTGCTTGAGGAGGAGGATTCTCTCATAGTTGATCTTGGAGTAGCTAATGATAGGGTGATAGAAGCATACACCCTCTGGTGGGATATGCAGCTATGGCATGGTGGTGGCCACCTGGGGTGGTCTTTGGATGCAGCTAAGGTTGAGGATCCTTATTGGTATCAAGTATGGGTCTAGATAGATAACCAAGGATAGGCAAGGTAGTAGGAGTAGGTGGCCAAGGAGTAGGTTGATCCTGAGAAGGATGAGGATGTAGATCCTGAGGAGTATGAGTCTCCTCTTTAGGCTTAGTTGTACCAGGTTGAGGTAGAACTACATATTTTTATGATGCAGGTTTAGTAGTAGGATGCTACTATTGTAGACATTCAGGTATAGATTACTCAGGTCACTATCAAGTGAGATGTTTCTCAAAGTCAGGTTTCCCTAGCTATAGGTCTAGATCTTAGGGCTGAGGTGAGATGACTATAGAGGATCATTAAGGAGGACGATGCCTAGATAACCTCAGACACTACCTACATTTCTATCCTTAGGTCATAGATCCGATTGCTAGGTGCTACTCCTCAATAGAGGCCCACAGTAGGGGGTTCAAAGCATAGCATGCAGAGCACTTTAGGCTAGTCTTCAGCTCGATCAAGTCATAGGACCAGGTCCCAGATAGAGCATACTAGATGTTCCAGCTCTATGCCACCTCCTAGAGGGGGTGGTGTGGTGGTGGTGAGGCTAGTGATGTAGGCCACTCTTGATCTATTTATGGCTTTACCTAATACTTTGTACCTATTTTTGGGTGTAAGGTCACCTGACCTACATGATTATAGTCTTATTGAAGATTTTTGTACTTACATGTACTTATTTGATACATGACCATATGATATCTAGACTTTGTGACTCACATGTGTATTTATTTATGATTTATGTTTATGTGATGCAGTATTATGATGTTATTTTGTGATGCGATGGGATAGATGTATGCTTAGATGATGCTTTTACCTATATGTACAGGTGTATTATCTATGATGTATGCAGATGATTGGGTTTATATGATTTATGTTTCATGATGTTCATGTTTGTATGACTATATGGTATGATGTAGATGATGGCATAGGTGCCTATGTGGGTGGAATGTTGCCTTGATATATGCATGTCTATTTTTGATGTATTGATATGATGAATGCAATGTTTGTAATGTATTATTTATGTGATGATAATATAATACAAATGAACTTGTATGCTTTAATCACTTAAAACATATTAATGATTAAATATGAGTTTTAACAATCTAGATGGACAACACCACAGAATGTACAAGCAATCATGAATGTAAATAATAACTCTTAACATAAGAATTAATCATTTAAACATCCACATGTACGATGAGATGATGCGATATGTATGATTGTGAAATGATTTATTGCTATGTATGATTATGAGATGAAATTATTTGTTGCTATGTATGGTTTTCAAGGTTTTCCATGAGACTCAAACACTCTAGTTACTTTATCAAAAGTTGTATATTGACCATACAGAGTTCTTGAGGGATAAAGTTCTATCATGAAGACCTATGTACTCACTATCCCTGTGTGTGCAAATGAATATATTAGATAAAACATAAGCATACCCCAGTTCTAGGTAGGATTCATTCAGCCCATTGTTGTATTGGGGATCCTCAAATGTTCATCCTGATCCTAAGTTGGACTTAGTTGGATTAAACTACTAGGCAATACAGGACACCTAAATCTAGCTCTTCCACATGCAAACATTGGTCTATACACAAGCGAGATGCTTGTGATAGACATATCATCATGCGTAAGGTTTGACCATGCTGAGAATTCTAGGGATTCAAATTCTATACTCCCTTCTTTTCTTCATATTTATTGGGATACTTGCTCATGATATAGTGACAAAAATCACTGTTTATTTTGATTTTCATTTTCTTTTATTTTGAGCAAGGGATTTATGTAGTGATGATAATCACTATTCACTTTGTTTTTACACATTCTGTACTTTGAACTATGACTTTGGGATCTTGAATTTTGCTTTGTTTGAGATTTTTGCTCGTTTTGATTAAAGCAAGGGATTTTAGGTAGGGATGAATTTGTCCTTTTGTCAATTCTCAACATTTCTAAACCGATCACATAGGGGGATGAGCAAGATAAACTTTTCACCTTAGGATACCTAGTACCACTTCACAACATTCATATTTCCCTTGTTCCAACTAGGATTTTAGTGTTTTGATTAGTGATGGGATTTTGAGCTATAGGCGCTATCAAACTAAACTTCACCTATCAAAAGCAAAGACAAATTTCTACCAAGTTTGATAAAACTACTAGGTATGGTTGAGTGACTGAAAAACCTTAGTATATTCCTTATAGCAACAAGAGAGGGTTGTGTTGAAAAACATAATTTCACACATGGGTAATGGATGATGATGGATTTTGGAGATGCATGGTTGATGTACAAATGTGGTGTCATTTGTGAGATTGTGAATGCATTGTGTATGTGAATGTAATGGATGCAAATGCCTATATGCGATGCAACTATGTGAATGCAAATGAAATGTTTTTGTATTTTTTATGCTTTCAATTGTTTTTGGCATTTTGATTATTTTGTATATTTTTGAATTTTCTTGATTTTAAGTTGTTTTTGTGTTTTTATGTTTTCCTTTTGACCAAAGGGCTTTAAGATGCCTTTGGAGCTTTTTGCAATGATTTGACCAAAGGGCTTTAAGATGCCTTTGGAGACTTTTGTGATGATTTGACCAAAGGGTTTTAAGATGCCTTTGGAGCTTTTTGTTATGATTTGACAAAAGGGCTTTAAGATGTCTTTGGAGCCTTTTGTGATTGTTTTGACCAAAGGGCTTTAAGACACCTTTGGAGCTTTTTGTGATGATTTGACCAAAGGGCTTTAAGATGCCTTTGGAGATTTTTGTGATGATTTGACCAAAGGGCTTTAAGATGCCTTTGGAGCCTTTTGTGATTGTTTTGACCAAAGGGCATTAAGAAGCCTTTGGAGCCTTTTGTGATTATTTTGACCAAAGGGCTTTAAGAAGCCTTTGGAACTTTTTGTTATGATTTGACCAAAGGGCTTTAAGAAGCCTTTGGAGCTTTTTGTTATTCTTTGACCAAAGGGCTTTAAGATGCCTTTGGAGATTTTTGTTATGATTTGACCAAAGGGATTTAAGATGCCTTTGGAGCCTTTTGTGATTGTTTTTTATTTTAATGTTTTTTTATTTGTTTGGATTTTTTTGTTTTCATTGTTTTTGACCTTTTTGAAGTTATTTGAATGTTTTTGATATTTTATTGTTTTATGTGTGAAATACCTTTAAATGGATGATGTTGAGAGGCTCTAGCTCCTCAACACCTTACAAAATTGTTAGGTGATATGCCCCAGGCCCAATATTCTTAGATATGATGTAGGGGCCTACCCAGTTGATCATAAATTTGTCTCACAGATGTGACGGTAGGTTTGAGTTCTATTGATTCTCCTTAAGCACAAGATCACCAACTTTAAAGTCTCTTAGGTGGACTCTAGTATTGTAATCTCATGTTATACGATCATGGTAAATGTAAATATGCTCAAGAGCATTGATGCATCGCTCATCTAGTAGAGTCAATTGATCTGGGTGAGC
Organism: Wollemia nobilis; assembly: GCA_028583015.1. NCBI lineage: Eukaryota > Viridiplantae > Streptophyta > Pinopsida > Araucariales > Araucariaceae > Wollemia > Wollemia nobilis. The sequence goes on along the minus strand of JAQPPZ010002315.1, from coordinate 3,012,901 downwards.
TTGCCATGCACAGTGTCATCATTGATGAACTCTTTCAATGTGACGTGCAATATTGGAATTTCTAACTCTAAGGGCATGATGGCCTTAGTGCCATATACAATCAAAAATGGTGTTGCCCCAATGGTCATCCATACACTAGTTCTATAGGCACATAATGCTAAAGGTAGTTACAGATGCCAATCCTTGTGATTCTCTTTCACCATCTTCTTCAAAATGGCTACTATTGTCTTATTTGAGGCTTCTACTTGCCCATTTACCTATGGATAGTATGGTGTCACAAAACTATGTTGAATGTTGTATTTGGCTATTAAAGCTCACACATTTTTGTTTTTGAATGATGGTCCATTATCCGATATAATTTTGAAAGGTACCCCAAAATGGCAAATGATATTGTGGAGCATGAACTCCGCAATTTGAGGACCAATTTTTGATGTCAAGGGGACCACTTCCACCCACTTGGTGAAGTACTCAGTAGCTATTAAGATAAACATGTGTTGTTCTGATGATGGGGGAGAGATTTTTTTGATTAGATCGAACCCCCACTACAAAAAGGGCCAAGCCGCCTGGATGGGTTGTAAGGCTTGAGATGGCAAGTGTGTCAAGTTTGCATGATGTTGATATTTAACACATTTCTTGACATATTCATAGCAATCATTTTCCATAGTGGCCCATTCGGAGGATGCACTTGACAATGGCCATGCCATTGAAGTGGCCATCGCACATACCATCGTGAGATTGTGAAATTGCCCAAGTTGATTCTTGGGGCTCTAAGCAATGAAGGAGGACTCCATTGTAGCCTCAACGATACAATATACCTCCTAGAAAGACATATCTTATCACTTTTTTCTTGAATGCTCATTTTTTGGCATGTGATAGTCCCTGTGGGACACTTCCAAGTCTTAGGAAATCTTGCAACTAGGAGAGCCAGTCCTGATATGCTACTGCCTTGACTGATAAGATGACTTGTGCCTCCTACGATTAGATTTGCATAAATGTAGACTACGAGATGACCTTGTGGTAAATAGTGGTACCATTCCACACAGAACCTGGGGAGATCAAGGACCCCTAAGGTGCCTTCTTTAAAAATTCACTGGCTTAATAGAACCAGTCCTGGTCTGGCTCTATATGAATCATGTTAACATATTCCTTGTTATCCAAATCCTCACACTGAATTATTGAATATGAAAGTGTTTTGACATGAATGGTAGTGAAATCGGTAGAAGGATTCTAAGGGATCAAGGACCCCAGAGATGCCATGGTGTCTAAAAATCTATTTGACAAAAGAGGGATAGCTTTGATGTCATACCACTCAAGTTTGGCTAGGTAGGTGTCAACAAGCTCCTTGTAAGCTTTCAGTACTAGATCCTAGCATTAAAATATAACTTTTGACTTGGTTGACTATGATTAAGGAGTCACCAAAGATATTTAACCTTTTGATTCTCATGGAGATGGTTGTTTGGAGACCCAGGATTAGGGCCTCATATTCAGTGTTGTTATTAGTGCAAGGAAAGTCTAACTTGAATGACAAGGGCATTGGAGCACCTTGTGGCATGAAAAATATAATCCCTGCACCACCTCCTTGTTCACACTTTGAACCATAAAATAATAAAGTCATGTTTGTTTTTTTTTTCTTCAATCTCAGGTGCTTCTGATAGTGCAAATACTGCATAATCAGGAAGCTCTATGGTGAGGGGCCTACTATTCTAAAGAGGTAGCTAAACTTGTTTATTAGGTATGACTTGTGCCTTGATGGAATTTTGTATTATGAAATTTAGATCAAACTCTATTAATACCATGATCCAATTTGCAGTATGTTTTGATAAGGGTCGTTGATCATTCATCATTTAATCATTAAATGTGTCAATCCAGGGCATTGTTTAGAGGTTGTATACGATAGGAAGTGTCACATTTGCAAGTTTAGTTTATCCAAGAATAGGTTTTATTGATGGATCAGTTAGAATTTAGGGTTTTTGTTGTGACCTTTATCTCCTAAGAATTGAAATTAACTTCTATTTACTTTTGCAAAAATAGAATTGCAGGAAATGAAATTACAGAATCTAAAAATGACAAAAAATGAAATGTTGCTAAATTGAAATGACAAAAAAGTAAATTGCAGAATTGGCAACACACACACTCTTGCATGAAAGTAAATCAACTGGATAATGTCAAAATATCAACTACTACAAAATTGAACCAACAAAAACTGCCAAAGTGCAAAATGACAAGATATATGGAAATTGTTGTATAATGCAAAATTAAATCAATAATTACTGTAAAACTGCAAAATGACAAAATATCTAGGAATTGCTGTAAATATAGAAAGTGCTATCAACTACTAAAAACTATATTGAAAACTACTAAAGAAATGAAAATTGGCAGAATTTTGCTAACTTGCTGCAACAAGAATTCAGCAAGAAATTCTATCAAAACTGCCTTCCTCTGGCCTGCAAGTGGCCCTTGCTTCCAGAACCAGAAGAAGGTGAGAAGTTATGCTAAGATAATCTAGCTGTTACTTATCAACCTCAACATGCCAATTGAAAACTAAAGATTGCACCTTTTTATTCAATCTGAAAATGCATTACAGTAATGCAGGAAAAACCTACAAATTACTATTCTGCTACAGGAAAAACTTTATACTAAGTTTGGTATTCTATTGCCTAGCTATCTATATGTCTATCTATGTATCTATATGATCAACCATCTGAGAGCTTTATTATTTATAAGATAACACTGATATGCTTGGTTATTGCTTTGCAGGGATTTACAACTAATTACATAATTGTTTCCTAAACTGCAGGAATTTACTTTGTCAAAAATTTATCCATTCATTATTGTTGGGTTGCATCTATTGAGGAAATCACATTAATATGAGTTGGGAAAACCTCCTGGTGAATTTCCAATACTTTCCTCCACTGGTTTATCACTTTTTGACCACCTTCAGTTGTTCTTGTGCTGTTCCCTATTCTTGCGTCGCTTATTCCTGCACTACTCTTGAACAATAGGTAGGTGACCGATTGTTGCTGATATGTGGTCCAAATGCGTAGGGAGTAACGTGTTGACTTCTGCTCTCTCCTACACACCCTTTTGCATTGGTGGCATGTGTTGGAGTGACTAATTCCAAGCCCTACTGTATATGTATAGCTGGCTGGAACTATCACAGTTACAGCCTATTTTCCTACACAGTCAGCTACAGTGGATAAATTCTTGGTGCCCTTTTCCATTTGAATTAGTTTAACCAAAGGAACACAATATTATCAATCATTAGATATTCAAACAAGGTCTGAATTGCTATAATACTACTGATTAATTAACTAAAAAATAGGTGAAATTGTAGTAAAAATAGTAAAACAAAGTATATGCACTTTGTCATTCCAGAATTTGCAAACATCATTATATAATGCATTTTTCCCATAATTAACATAAAATCATAGTAAAAATGGTAAGTCAAATAGTTTAAAATGTATCAAAGAGTGTTCATGGATGAGGCAATTCCTGGCCTCATCATTCCCCCCCAACTTATGGTAATGCATGCCCTCATGCATTTTGTACAGCAATAGTGGCACACAGATCCAGGTCTAGACATATTTCATGAAATTTGAGTAATGCACCACCAATTTTATAGAATCCACTAACTGCTTTGATGGACTGAAACCATTATTGGAAATGCATATCAGGCTATGGGTCAGTATCAAAGACGTAGGGGACAAGAGTAATAATTATGGGCATCCTATATCTCAGACCTATCCAAAGCTCCTTGATTTATGATATGATTTGGACAATGTCATTTGCCCTTCTCCTTGACCACAGCAAATTAGTGGGAGAAATTGACTCTCTTTTCTATAGAGAGATAGATAACTCACCCCATCTATTTTTACAGGCTGCCATAACATCATTAAAGAAATCTGCATAAAAATTTTGAAACTAGATTATACATTTTTGAAGGTTCCCTAAATAGAGTTGTTTCATTTTGATATCCCTCATGAAGGTATAATGAACATTTGTACAATCCCTGTAATTCAAGGGAGTAGGTCTGATAAGTAAAATAGCCTATGATTCCAATTCCTTAGTTAAATTCTTTTCTGTGTCCCAGTAAATCTGATTTTGCAGAGTGGACATGAAGGCTCTAAGCTATAAGTCACCTGTATAAATGTGAGGCATAAATATACTTTTTGTTTGCAAAAAGAAATTATGCAAAAATAACTCACATAATAGGTTTTGTTGCTCTGTTGGACTCTGCATCAATGCCTCTATGAATTCTTCAGGAGTGTTCAACTGATGAGGCGTAGCTCAGAAAAAAGTCTCATGATTTTCCAGCGAAGGTATCTCTCCTTGAGTAGGAGGCTATAAAACCTAGGTGGTCTTAGGCACTGTATTGCATATTCTACAATCTAACATACATCCTGCACCTATGTTTTTAACATTTTAATCTCTATTTTCTTATTTGCTACTTTGGCTATTTCAGAGTTTAAAGTGGTAACCTTGCCTTCTAACTGATGACACTGAGTCATCCAATATGCCAGGTCTTCATTGTACCTAGTTAAAGGCACTATGTTTGGGGGTCTTACAATAGGTTGCATTTGTGCCACTATATTCACTTGTACACCAACTTCCACAGTTGGTATTACAACTAGAAAATCTGTTTGTTTTCCTTGTTTGATTGTAATAGAAATAAGAGGAGAGAGTGTGGATACCTGATCTTGTGCTACAACCTCTTGTTCCTCTACAGAAGGTGTATGTGTTTCCTACTGAAGTGCAGTACCATTTGTCAACATAATTCTTGATGGACTCTCATCATCAGATATTGCCATTCCTGCTTCCTCATTGATAGGTGATCTCTATGTAGGTGCTATGTTTACTTTAGAATGTTCAGCTAAATCTAAGATAATATGGGCTCATTCATTAGGTGATGCTTCTGGTAACTCTGTATATTGATATTCCAGTTGAGACAACTAGTTCTGCAAATCTTGAATTTTTTGCTGAAGTAGATCAATTTGTTGATCCTTTTGTTTTATGGTCTCTTCAGCCTACTCAATCCAATGGGTCTGGGTTTTAATAACACTCTTTGCAGCATGCAATTGAGTGTGGATATTGATTTCCTCTTTAGACTCAGACTCAGAATACTACTCAGAATCAGCATGCATTAAAACATGCACATCATCCTCAACTGGTTCAGAATCAAATTTTTGCTGCTCCTCAGAATCAGAGTCAGTATAATCCACTAATGGATGTACAAGGCTTATTGAGATTTCATCCATAGTTGTATCCAGTTCCATTGTCTGTATCCCTATGTCTGTCAGTTCTATTTCAACATTTGGTTCCTGTGCATCTTTTGTTCTAATTTTTCCTTCATTTGGGTCTATGATATCTATTAGTTCTTCTAGTAGGGTTTTAGTTTTTTGAAGTCTAGCAGACCTTCTTAACCCTGTAGACCCTGGATACTTCTTAGTAGGTGCAAGTTTTGGATGTTCTAGAGCAACAGCAAATGTTGTTGTTGATTCAGGAGCATATTATGGAGTAGGTGCATGTTCACTTGAACTTCCAATTTCTCCGTTGGGTTGTACAGTATCTGCAAATGTTACCCTTTTTATTTTTAACTATGAACCAGATGTGGATGCTTTTTGTTTCCTAGTTTGTGAAGATGGGGGACCATCTGGGGAAGGAGAAATTCTAATTTCAGAGGGTTATGAACTAGGGTTTCTTGTAGATTCTTCCTCTACTTCTTCTTCCTCTGCTTCCTCTTCCTCTGATGCAAGATTAGAGTCATTTGTTTCTGCCCAAGGGGCAAAGAAATAGTCAAAATTTCTAGGGTTGCCCCTAAGGTGATATTGACAAATTAGTTTGATGACCCCATGGTGCTTAGGGCTTCCCTTTCCTGCTTGGTATTTTCTGGCCATATCCTTTAACTCCTAAAAAATGTATAAGGGCACATTAACCCTACATTCTAGTTTAACTGCTCCATGACACAGATGGTTGAGGATACGAAGGTGTGGGCCAGATACAATAGGAAATTAGCTGTTACAAGTGATGGACCTCATAACCCACATTGCAACTTCATTCCAAGGGACTGATAAACTAAGTCTTTTTACCCCCTTAGAAACATTTATATGCATTAAAAACTCAATTTCTCCATCCCCTTCTTCCTTAAACTGATTAACTAGGTCATTTAAAATATTTCACCCAGTTTTTACAATTTGCAAGCCTTGAAGAGGTAATTCAGTGACTTGGCTAAGTATTTCAGGAGTTACCTGGATAGTCATCCCATTAATGTGCACTCGATTATTGTAAAATGTGCGTGCGAATTCTACCACCAAGGCCTTGGAATAGCCATCAAATTTTTGCAGGAACGACAGAAATCCTCCATCAACGAATATTTGCAGGGATGCAGGGTCACTTTCTAGGTAGCTAATATTTTCAGGTTTGGCTCTGATTTTCTTTCCCCCCATGGCATAATTTCTTGCCTTTTGTTCTATAGTTTCTGTAAATTTGTGGAAAGTACGAGCGTGCATATGGTTTAGGGTTTCAATCGCTGTAGCAGGAATTATAGTAGTGCAAAAACTGCTTCAAAACTTGCAGCATAATGATGTGGCAGCACATGTGAAGTTATCACACATAACTTCGCTCATTTCTATTATGGACGCCAATTGTCACATGCAATCGTGAGTCAGTGATCTGTCTTTTTCCTTCTAAACCAATTAATTCATCGTAGGCCACATGTCATAAATAGTTTTTACACATAATTTCATTCCTACGCTTAATGATTTATTACTGCGCCTAATTAATCACTCCTAAACTTTGGGATATAAACAGTTTATTCCTATGCTTGTTAAATCATTCCTACGCTTTATGGATTATTCCTACACTTTGGAATATAACAGGTTATTCCTGTGCTTCCCTATTCTAGCGCACTTCTATTTTTTTTCATTCTAGAGCAAAATTAGGCAAAGGCATTATGGATAAGGAATTTCCATTTTTGATTCCCCTTTTTACATGATTTTATATTAATCAAGGATATTTACACTATATTCTAATGATTTACATTATTCAAAGAATGAAAAAGACACATACCTATTATAACCATTTTATCTACATTTTGAGGTGCTCTTGCTGAGATTTCTAGCTAATCAATATTTTATCCTAAGGTAGGTGCAATCTGAAAACAGATGAAACAACAGTCATGAGATAATATTGAACAATGATAGTGAAACCAACTAGGTAAACATGTCGAAAAATTGGTTTTCATGTAAACCCAACTCAAGAGTGCCTCAAAGAGGTTTTCACTTCCTAAATTTCTTATTCTTTTTTTTTTTTTTTTAATATTGTGTCAATCTACTGAATTTGGTATGGAAGAAATGTTATCTTTCCAAATGTTTACATCCAAACTTTCCACTTGCTTGAGAAATTTTGCCCTGTTGTATGTTTTGTGGTGCATACAAAGACGATGTCCATTCACCACCAACTTGCATTGTGAACCATCAATAGGTGTAAGACGAACAGATCCATTGTCAAACACTTCCTCAATTTGGTATGGTCCAAGCCATCTGGTCTGCAACTTTCCAGGAAAATCCTTGTATTGTGAATCAAATAACAAGGCCCAGTCACCTTCCTAAAATTTCTACTACTTTATGTGACTATCATGCCACATCTTTCGCTATGCTTGGATTATCTCCATCTGATGTAGTGCATCCATGTGTAGTTCATCCAATGCATTAAGTTGCAGAATACGATCTTCTTGTGCCTGTGATAGATCAATACCTACTTCCATAGCAGTTCAAAGTGTTAGTAATTCAAACTCAATAGGTAGAAGCGGTTTTTTTCCATAAACCAATTCATAGGGTGTAAATCTAGTGGTAGATTTCCAAGTGGTATTATAAGCCCAAATAGCTTCTGGTAACTTGTCCAGCCAATTTCTTTTATGGACTGCTACGGTTTTGGTCAAAATTCATTCTAATTCCCTATTGGTCACTTCAACTTGGCCATTGGCTTATGGATGATAAGGTGAGGATTTTCTGTGTTTGACTTGATAAAGGTGAGTGAAGGCTTCAATAATTTTGGAAGTAAATTGGGGTCCGTGATCTGTGGTGATGGATTGTGGGGCTCCAAAACATAGAAAAATCTATGAATACAGAAAATCAGCAACTTTTTCTTCTCTAGCATGTTTAAAGGCAAGAGCTTCTACCCATTTAGTAACATAATAAGTACATATCAAGATATGTACTTTGCCTTGGGAAGGAGGATTAATGGGTCCTACAAAATATAAACCCCATATTTCAAATGGTTCTATTCTTATTTGAGGTTGTAATGGCATTTCATTAGTAAAGGTAGGTTTTCCCATTCTCTGGTAGGCATCACAATGTCGAATGTACCTCTTTACATATTTATGCAAAGATGGCCAATAATAGCCGGTTCCCAAGATTTTGTGAATAGTGCTTTTGACTGAATAATGCCCTCCTGATGGCTCATCATTGATGAGCACCAAAAATGCTCATATTTTGTACATACTTCTTGGATCAATATGCGATTGTATAATAAGGATTGCGTGCTTTTATAAATGATTATATAGATATTTGATATAATTATGGTGTTATCTAATTTGTGTGCTTTTAGTATGTTTTGTGGAATTGTAGTTGATTTAGTTAGATTTGGAATAGTCAAGGTCCTTTCGATGGACCTGGAACTTTATTTCATCGAAAGTCAATGGAGAGAACATAGGCACCTCCTTGCAGTCAGAAGGCGCCAATTGAACATAGGCACCTCCCTACAGTCGAAAGGTGCCAAGTGAAAACAAGCACCTCCCTACAGTCAAAAGGCGTCGATTGGACATGGGCACCTCCCTACAGTTGGAAGGCATCGTCTGAATGCAAGTGCCTCCCTGCAGTCGAAAGGTGCCAAACCAAAGACAAGTGCCTCCCTGCAGTCAAAAGGCACCAACTGAATATCAACGCCTCCCTGCAGTCGGAAGGCACCAACTAAATCGGAGCACCTCCCTATAGTTGAAAGGTGCCAAACAAAAGACAGTGCCTCCTTGCAGTTGGAAGGTGCCAACTGAATATCAGTGCCTCCCTACAGTCGAAAGGTGTCAACTGAATGGGAGTGCCTCCTTGTAGTCAGAAGGTGCCACTGATTCTTTGCCTATTGACTAGACTCAAAGGACGTGGATGACAACGGCTGGTGTAGTTCCAGCTCTACATCATGCAAAGCTAAATTGGAGATAGCACCAATGTATCAAAACATCTTACGGGTGCTAGGCAAAGCACAAGTCAAAATGAACACGCTGCCATCAAAATAGAATGCCAGACGTTGATTGCATTCGCCAGACTGTTCTAATTTAGTCTGGGAAGAATCGACTGTTGTAACCTCTTCTGTAACAGAAGTTCTACGAGTGTGTTATATAAACACACATAGATCGTTCTGAAAAGATATAGTGATATAGAAATACTTAAGAGTGACATTGTAATGTGTTGATAAATATATTTCAGTTACAGAAGTTCTAAAAGAGCGCATTTGATCAGGAAGAAGCTACTGGAGCCTGGGCCCACTCCAATCCAGTATTTCTTCCCCATTTCCTTTCTTTTTATTTATTATTTTATTGCTTTCATAGAACATTCATTAATTTACTAGTTTTAGTATCTACAGTAGGTTTATTTCTAGGAATGTGCATTAGATTTATTTATGTATATTTATTTTTGTTCTTCTTATGTAATTTATTGAGTGTGGGAATGATTGACAACCATCTCAAAAACACCCCCCAAACGTAGGATTAGTAGACTCACCTTCTAGTGGTATTGTTGTAACCTAGTTTCGACTCTTCGCAAGTTTACGAAGCTCCCTAAGTTGATAATTAAATGCACGGGCATGTGACAAAAATAGGAAACCATTCACCTTGTTTGGAATGTGTAGAAACCAAAATCCAGCCACTTGCAAGTCATCTATACCTTCCTGTCAGCCACGTGTCGGTCATCCACATTCCCGCCATTATTTGGCCCAAATCCGTTAGAAATTAATAAGAGGGCTCCACTGTGTGAGCCCTCGAAAACAATCTAAAACCCTAGAAAAATGAAATGCAGGAATTCAATAACAGATTAATACATAAAATATGAGTACTTGCTTTAAAACTAATCTATACCTCTTTTTCTGTTTAACGCGGCTAGACCAGGCGACACCTGGAAGTAATGTGGCTGTCAGATCGGCTGCAGAAGGTGCCCTGGTGCACTCACTGAATGCCCGCGTGCTTCTGGATTAAGGTTTCAGATGCCGGTCTGAGTCTGTGGCTGTGGGTAAACGCCCGCGGGCACTTGGTAAACGCTCATGGGCACTTGGTAAACGCCCATGGGCACTTTGTAAAGGGGTAAACGCCCACGGGCACTTGCGACAAGAATGGGGGATTCTGCAGAATGATGCAGAAGACTATAAGTTTGCATTAAAACATATAAAAACATGCATCACAAAAACATAGGCATTCACATAAAAGACAGTAAAACACCAAATAAATAAAAGCCATGTATATATATATATGTATAAAGGTAAAAAATTTACAGTGAATGCCAAAAGGCTACAATATACAATAGAGCACCAAGGCTCTTACAGAGTGCATCTAAGCACTAAGCTAACCATCAAAAGAGGACCCCTGAGACCTAGTAGGAGCCCTAGACCTAGTGCCTCCAATATCTCCCAGTCTGCCTAGGACAATGACCTCCTCATCCTCGGAATGATAGGGAAGAATCGGTGTCGTGCCTCTAACACCCTAAGCTACAAAACAATAAAACAAAATTTTGTTACAATTTTTTTTTCAAAAAAAAAAAAAAATTATTACAGTTTCGCAAAAATCCCTTTTTCGTTGGGGCAGAAAACGGTCAATCTTTCATATTTTTTTCTGGTTCGTACACCAATCCCTTTTCCGTTGGGGCAGAAAACGATCAATCTTTCATATTTTTTTCTGGTTTGTACACCAACCCCTTTTCCGTTGGGGCAGAAAATGGTCAATCTTTCATATTTTTTTCTGGTTTGTACACCAACCCCTTTTCCGTTGGGGCAGAAAACGGTCAATCTTTCATATTTTTTTCTGGTTCGTACACCAACCCCTTTTCTGTTGGGACATAAACAGATGGTTTGTACACCAACCCCTTTTCTGTTGGGACATAAACAGATGGTTTGTACACCAACCCCTTTTTTGTTGGGACATAAACAGATGGTTTGTACACCAACCCCTTTTCTGTTGGGACATAAACAGATGGTTCATACACCAACCCCTTTTCTGTTGGGACATAAACAGATGGTTTGTAAACAAATCCCTTTTCTGTTGGGACATAAATAGATGGTTTGTACACCAACCCCTTTTCTGTTGGGACATAAACAGATGGTTCATACACCAACCCCTTTTTACCGTTGGGGCAAAAATGGTTCATTATATTCCAAATTTCTTCCAATTGGCTTGTGAGAACCATTCTCACTCGCCAATTGAGGGGGTAAGTCGATAAATCTTAAATATTCTTTTATTTTTTTTTTGGTCTTCAAAGTTGTGCTTTAATCTTGAAAGAGAGTTGCGTCTGATCCAGCTTTTCAGGTGTCTTAAGTTTTTTGTGCTGCATTGTGTCTTCACACAAAGCAACTCAAAAAGGGGCATCTGTAGACACCAAAATCCAGCCACTTGCAAGTCATCTATACCTTCCTGTCAGCCACATGTCAATCATCCATCTTTCCCGCCATTATTTGGCCCAAATCCACACTTTCCCACCATTATTTGGCCCAATTTCACCTTTCCCGCCATTTTTCATCCCCAAATTTATTTAAATTAATATTTATATATATATTTTAATATTTTATTATATATATTTAAATAATAGTTTAAGTGATTTAATCTGATCCGTCCATCCTTCATTTAATCTCATCCGTCCATCCATCTTAATCCATTTCACAACCAAGATTTATTCTCTACCCTTGGATCCACTTTAATCTTAGCCACACATTCAAAGTGTCGTTAAAACCCTAAAGTGTGCCCTAAGAGTAGATTATAAATTGAGTCACTTTGATGGCTCAAACCCTATGTATTTTGCTACTTCTATCTTGGATCTTTTCTATCTTCTTAACTTCTTCTATCTCCTTTTCTGATCCCCTCTATCTCTCTTCTGCTACCTTTTCATCGCATCCATCGCCGCATCCATCGTCGCTTCTATCGCTGCTTTCATCGCCATCTCTTCTGCAGCATTCTGCAGAATCCCCCATTCTTGTCGCAAGTGCCCGCGGGTGTTTACCCCTTTACCAAGTGCCCACGGGCATTTACCAAGTGCCCACGGGCGTTTACCAAGTGCCCGCGGGCGTTTACCCACAGCCACAGACTCAGACCGGCATCTGAAACCTTAATCCAGAAGCACGCGGGTGTTCAGCGAGTGCACCAGGGTGCCTTTCGTAGCCGATTTGACAGCCACATTACTTCCAGGTGTCGCCTGGTCTACCTGTGTTAACAGAGAACAGGTATAAATTAGTTTAAAGCAAGTAACTTCTTTTCTTTTATTGATCTGTTATTGAATTCCTGCATTTCATTTTTCTAGGGTTTTAGATTGTTTCCGAGGGCTCACATAGTGGAGCCCTCTTATTAATTTCTAACTCCTTGATAGTGTTAATGTGTGCAGGTTTTTGACAGCAGATCCGGTTTATTGATGGCAGCTGATTAAGCTGGAGTGGTCCAAGCAAGGGATACAACAAAGCCCACTCACTCTGTTGGGATTGAAGATACATTCTTCGAAAGCGCCACCACTTTATGCCAGCTAGGGTTTCGGAGAACCCTAGCACAAATTGTAATTTGTGTATCACAAAAAGGGTTACAGGCCCTGTTGTACTCAAAAGGAGTTTTTAAACTCCACTGATTAATAAAAATTGTTTGTTTTGTGCAACTTTCCTATATTCCATTATTGTGGTTTTATTTTTGTTTGGCATTGTATTTTTAATCTACATTATTGCTTGAAGTTTAGTGACGGTGGAATTCATCTCCATCCATTAAACTTCTGCCTTAGACACCATAGGTCACCCCCGAGCAAACTTGTTGGATTTCATCACCAATAAGAATCTCGTTGTCCTTTCCTAGCCATAGTTTTTACCTTTTTTTGTGAATAATTCAAGATTAGATCACATGCAAAACTCATAAACCGGACACTTAAAATTTACTACAGATTAAGATCAGAAAATAATTAATTAACCGCAAGGTAAGACACATTGGTTGAAACCTAGGTTGTGATTGTTTTTCGATAATTTTTTTAGTGTAAATTTATCATTCTAGTTTTGCATTCTTCTTTTCTGAATTTGTTTAGATTTATTGCTCTATGGTCTTAACAAGGAATCAATCTAAAATGTTAAATCTAAATAATCAAATGGGTAATTCACAAAACATCCCCACCACCAACATGGCCACTTATCCTAGTGAATTTCAGGCAGGTTCGCCTGCAGGTCTTTCACGTCCTTCTACCATCTATCACATGGCCATGCCCATGGAGGAAGACAATTCTTGTCATATTACCCACATTGATATGGCCCAAGTGCAAACTCACTTAAGAGATGGCACTGGTTATGTCCTTGAGCCAATCCAAGATTCCCCTATGCAAGATTCTATTTTTCAGCAGGATATTGCATCAACCATACCCGCTGGTTTCACTCGGGTCTACACTAACCCTTTTTTTGAGGCTAATGTGGTATCCGCTCAGCTGGCTTCATCTCCAACATCTTCCCGGATGCTCAATTGTCCTCCTTTGGAGACAAATGTAGTGTCTTCCCGACCACCTTCTCCTCCATGTACCGGGTGTACACCAATTCTCTTTATGAAGTTGGTGGAAACTCTTCTAGCCATAACCAATTTCAACCCTCTTCTTCCCAAACCATTTATGGTTTCACCCTACCTGGGACACAGTCTACTATTCCTTCCCAGGTATCGCCTACTTCAGCCACCTTCATTGCCCCTGCTATGCAGTCTTCTGTGACTACCATGGCAGCCTGCCCTCCACCTTCATCCAATCATCCCACCTCCCTTGGGTTAGAGATTAATAAGGTTAGGGAGTATCTCGACAAGTTGCTTCTGCAACAACAGCAACAAAATGCTCAACCACCTGTCGTAGTAAATCCTACACCCCAACCAATTTCTACCCAACCAGCTTTTATTAGCTCAGGCCCCACCTGGGTACCCCAATCTTCGGTGGTGTCCATTCCTACCCCACCTTTCTCCCAACCTAGTCCAGTTCATCATCTACCCCAATCACCTTCTTTTTGGTATCATCCATACCAACAACCTGTCCATTCCACACCGCCTAATTCAGGCAATTTCATCCCATCTCATCAATTTTCCACTCCTCCATTGCATCCTCATAATCATCAAACAAGTCAAAATTTTAATGAAGATCCACGACTCCATGCTATGCAACAACAGATTGACAACCTTATGCTTAACGTGCCTGGCTCATTTAGTCAGAAACCTACGCTAAGGTCATTGATCAATCAACCAATTCATCCTTCGGTACCTTCACCACCATATCCGACTGATTTCACATTACCGAAGTTTGACAAATTTTGAGGAACTGAGGATCCTCATGAACATGTGAGCTCATTCATGCATGCTTGCTTTAGAATCCAAAATAATGATGCTCTTATGCTCAGAACTTTTCCTCAGACATTAGGAGGAGATGTTGTACAATGGTACAATCATTTAGCTCACCATAGCATTTATGCTTACGAGCAATTGATTAATCTATTTTTAGAACGATTCTCCCTGAATGTACAAAGGAGAGTTTCATTGTCCGACTTATACAAGCTCAAGCAACATGACGATGAGATTGTTTATGACTTTGGAAACCGTTGGAGGGCTATCATTAATAAACTGCCATTCTCCCTACCAATGGAGGAGTTAACCAAAATGTTCACCCAGAGTTGTCTAAAACCTATCTCTTGGTTACTCCAATTACAACAATACAGGACTTTTGAAGAGGCTTTGGCCCAAGCAAGTATCATAGAAGACATTAAAGTCCAAGAGGGTGTTTTAAAACCCCGTAGAAAAGAATGGCAACAAAAGGGCCAACAACGAAATAATAATTATGGCCAAAACAAACAAGCACAGGCTAGTACGACCTCAAATGTTAACCAAGTTAATCAAGTGGTGGCGAGCCAGCCCGTAATGGCTCAACAACAACAAGTAATGCAAAGTCAACCGCAACCAATTGCTTATCATGCGGTACCCGCCCCTACTCAACCAGCTCCCAATATTGGGCCAACCATGGAAACTCGACCTTGGCAAAACAATCGTCCCAAGCGACAATTCACACCTTTAGATGAACCATATGCGGTCATATTCAACAAGTTATATAGCACAAATCAGTTAACTTTACCCGAGTTTAAACCTTTAGACCCATCTAGAAGGGGGAAGTATTACAAGGAGTACCTATTTTGTCCTTATCATAGGCAAAATGGGCACGATATCAATAATTGTACAACTTTCAAACATGTGATCCAAGATCTTATTGAGATTGGAGCCATTAAATTGGATAGCCCCTTAGCCCAACAAAATCAAAATCTTGGTATATTTCAAACACCCCTTCCACATCGGGAGGAAGCTCCAACAACTTCAGGGGGAGTAACTCAGGTAACTCCTCCTAATCAAGTCAACCATGTACAACAATACCAAGGTTTTGTGGGTACTATTAACGTAGTAACCCGGGGTCAAAGGGCGAACCAACCAAATCAGGTTGAACCACAGCCACCTGTACAAACCCCTAGTCCACCTCAGGTAACAGTGACCCAACGACGTGCTAGTACTTCTCAACAACCGCTAAATCATTCTACTCAACGCCAACGACCCATCATGTCATTGAGTAGCCGGTTAACTACCAGTTTAAAAATGGCTTCTACCAAGTTATCGATCTATGACCTCATTCAACAATCTCCCCCGCATAGAGAGGCATTAATGGAAATATTAAAGTCAATCGAGCTTCAAACTCAAGATACTAATGCCTTCAACAACTTTGTGGGGAGTATTCAAACATGCATGGAGCCCTCCATCACTTTCTATGATTTTGAAATCAAACCTATGTCAACAGAAAGTATAGATCCTCCACTACATATCATGGCCAAGATCGATAACAAGCCATTCAAGAGAGTCTTAATTGACACCGGTTCCTCAATCAATATCATTACAACATCGGCGTTGAGTCATCTAAAGCTGTCGCCATCCCTTATCACAAAGTCGACTTTTACTCTTAAAGCATTCAATGATGCTTTATCTTCCACGGTTGGCACGGTTATCTTGCCCATTGAGGTAGGGGCCCGAACTTTGCATACCTTGTTTCACATCTTGGAAGGGACCATGGCATACAATGTATTGCTTGGACGGCCTTGGCTTAGGGAGATGAGATGTGTCCCTTCTATATAGCATCAATGTCCGAAGTATGTATATGAGGGACGGGGTTCATTGTGTACCTGCTGACATTGAACCCTTCAAACATTGCAACTATGTCTCAAATCCTTATGAGATTGTGTTGCCATCCACTCATCTTTTCTTGACCCCATCTACTTCTTCTATACCATCTTCTTCTAAAGCTCCCATTCTTGAGGAGCTACCCATCATATCGCAACCATCTTCCTCTTCCGCTATTCCATCTCATTCACCACTTTCTTCATCAACTAATCTTCCTTCTTCTTCATCAGTGACCACATGCACATGTGGCCATGACCAATCATCTCTTTCCACGTCATTACCCCCTTCTTCTACACCTTCTTCAACATCACCTATTATTCCTCCATCTTCCCAACCATCACCAGCTTATGTTTCACAAGTTAGTGAAGCATCAACCCAACCAAATCCTTCCAATTCTTCTATCCCACATTCTTCTATTCCATCATCTAGTCCATCTCCCTCCCAAGTCAAGGTCCATCTCACCGATGCAGGTATTGGTGAGTATGCCATCCAAGATGTCCACATCACACCGTTCAATGTGCAAAGAGTTAAAGATTTTGGTCGTCCACATGACCAACATTTATCCATTGGATCGGTTTATAACATGGGTTCTATGCCAAATTCCATTAATTTTGTATATGGGGGAATAGAGTCATCTTCTAGTCCTACCACCATACTAGAACCTAAGCATCCAGTCACTGCCAATATCGAAAGGATGGAGGGTTTTCCCTCTCGCTATTTCCACAGACATAATTGGCGGCAATTTGGCCTAGGTCGATACGAGCAAGGGGTAACCGAACGCATCGATATGCCATATCGAGAGACCCACCGAGCGTTTTGGTGCGGGCTACCAACCACTTCCATCCCTTTCTTCTTTTGAACGAGCTTTTCAAAGCATTAATCGTAATTCGGAAGAAGAAATCCTCCACCCCGATGAATCCGAAGATGAAGCCTATGAAGAATTTGACGTCATGTCAAATGGTGATGAATCTGAAGAAGAGTCGGCGCCCATTGTTCCCCTCACTAAACAAGACGAGTTTTATCTCCAATTGTTCCCTCTCCAAGAGGCCATCTTTCGCTTGCTTCTTCCACAAGAACGAGGTGAACCACCACCCCCGCCACATCCATAAGCCATAATCCAAACCTGTATTATATGTATATACTAAAATAGTGGTTTTCACCACTACCAAAAACAAAAAAAATTAGAAAATTCCAAAAAAAAAAAATCAAAATATATAAAAAAAAAAAATACTTTATTGCTTTATGTATGTGTGTAATAGTGGTTTTCACCACTACAAAAAAAAAAAAAAAAACTCAAACCAAAAAAAAAAAAAAAACTGAAAAACTATGTTGTTTTGCACTTCAGGTCTTCCGAGGTCTTCACCGGTGTTCCTTTCCATTCCGCCCATCCTTTCTTCCATAAGTCGATAATGAATTTTGAAGACTTATTCACCCCGCTCCATAATCCATATGATCCGGATAAGTCAATCCCGATCAACCCAAGCCTGATTGACATGGATCGGATTTCATTCCCTCCATCTATTTCAGAGTTCATCCTTTCCGAGGAATTGTTAAGGGCTTCCGCCAACTACATTCCTCCTTCACCTCCACATTCACCTTCATCTTCTAAGCCAGAGGTCTTCCAGGTAGACATAGATGAGAGCAAGGCACGGGAGCTTGATGACATTTTAGATGACATAAATCTGATCCCTACTCCCCATCGGCTTGAGGAAGGTTCCCACATGTCTATTGAAGAAACTATCGATGTAGACCTTAGTACGGACCAAGATGGCACCCAAATTGTGAAAGCGGCTAAAAGTCTATCATCAGAGGAACAAGAGCAAATGATTGCTCTACTCAAGCGGAAGAAGGAGATATTTGCATGGTCTTACAAAGACATGCCAGGCCTAGACCCTAATTTGGTTGTCCATAACCTCACCTTACAAAAAGATGCTAAACCTGTCAAACAGAAACTTAGGAAAATGCATCCTACCGTGGCCCTCATAGTTAAATCGGAGATTCAGAAACTTCTGGATGTTAAATTTGTCGTCCCGATTGATTATCCTGAGTGGCTTTCTAACATGGTACCCGTTCGCAAGCCTAACGGGGGATACGTGTTTGCACCGATTTTTGAGATCTAAATAAAGCGTGTCCTAAGGATGACTTTCCTCTTCCAAACATTGATACTCTTGTCGATAACTGTGCTGGTCATGAAATGCTTTCGTTCATGGATGGATTTTCGAGGATACAACCAGATTCGAATAAACCCCGAAGATCAACACAAAACAACATTTACCACACCTTGGGGAACTTTTTGTTACGGGGTGATGCCCTTTGGCCTTAAGAACGCAGGTGCAACCTATCAACGAGCCATGACTTATATTTTCCACGATTATATGCATAAGATTATCGAAGATTATGTGGATGATTTATTGGCAAAATCTAAAACTCGACAAGAGCATTTTGATGTATTGGAAAAAGTTTTTGATAGACTTCTAGAGCATAAAGTAAGGTTGAACCCTAAGAAATGTGTCTTTGGTGTTACCTCGGGCAAACTCCTAGGTTTTATTATCTCTAAACGAGGTATTGAGGTGGACCCAAACAAGGTCAAAGCCATTATGGAAATGTGTCCCCCAACTAATTTGAAGGAGTTGCGTAGTTTACAAGGAAAGATTAATTCAATCCGTCGCTTTATTGCACAACTTTACGATAAATGTAGGCCATTTTGCCACCTACTACAAAAGGGGGTACAATTTTCATGGACAGATGAGTGTCAGAAAGCCTTTGATGACATCAAGCAGTACTTAGCGTCTCCGCCAGTCTTAGCTCCGCCTCGTCGAGATCCCTTCCTTGCGAATTTCTTTGCAGGAATTTATCGATGATGATACTGCTAGACAAGCACGTCTTGATCAACTCACACTCATAGATGAAAAACGAATCAATGCTTTAGAGCATTTGCGAGTTTATCAAGACCGATTGAAACGTGCTTACAATGCCAAAGTTCATCTAAGAGAATTTCAAGTAGGGGATCTTGTCCTTAAAGAGAATCAACAAAACACCAATGCATTGCCGCATCTTCGAGATAAATTCGCGGCTAATTGGTTAGGTCCATATATGGTCACTGAAAGAGTGGGTAATGGAACTTATAGACTTGCCAGTTTAGAGGGAGAGGAAGAACCCGAACCACTTAATATTATACACTTGAGGGCATTCTACGCATAGTTTGAATTTTATATGTACATATATACATGGCTTGTACAAAAAAAAAAAAAACAAATAAAATAAAAAGAATTTGCATTTCATTGTTAGTTGCATACATCTCATTCAAAAACATTGCATTTCATGTGCATACATCTCATTGAAAACCATAACATTTCATTTTCAGCCATAGTTGCATATCATGTTAGAGACCATTCTATCTTTTGGATATAAAATTTGGTCAAGCAAAAGTCATGTTGCCTTAATCAGGGGCACCTTCATAAAATCCATCAAACCGAATTGTCATTCGTACACCCATTTTCCATTTGCACATATTTACATTGCCAAAATGTTTTGAGTCACTCAGCCATTCCTAGTGTTTTAAGCAAACTTCGAAATGCATGTCAAAGTTCTCTAGGGCCATATCACAAATTACACTAAATAAAATCTTGAGTATTGGGAAATGATTTCAAAAGCGGTCTTGAACCTATCACATTTTCACATCTTAAAAACATCTTGTGTCAAAGAGAGATAACACCATCCTTGGGTTGTGCCTTGAAGTGAAAAGGGTAATCCTCGTTTGTCCTATCATGCAAACATAGTCCATAAAACAGTGGTTCTTACCACTATCACAAGCAATCACAAAATATAAATATAAACAGAGTAGTAAGGATAGGGTAAAATTCTCATCATACTTCGGTTGAGAATCCGATTCCCCAAAGCTCTAAGGAAATGAACATTTTTCACACACCACCGATCCCAAATAAGTTGTAAGGATCGTACTACTTGTCCAGTCGGACGGATAGGTAGTCATCCCCAAGGCTTACAAAGGTCAAAAACAACATGGACTATGGAGTTAACCTTCACCGGGGCTATAGACGCTTGACTGGCGAGTGGAGTATACTCATTGCGTGGCGACATGTCTCTCCTCAAAAAGAGACCTCTGAATGCTCATACGGACAAACTAGCTTCGGGGTCTTCTCCATAACAGGGTTACCTAATTTATGCAAGATGAGGTTAATGAACACACTTGCACACACACAAGTTTTTGATTGCCTAGAGTCACTACCATGCTTCTGATTTGGTTAATGAACTCACATGCACACACATTTGGTCCTAGTTGAATTAGGCGGTATTAGTAAGTTTGTTTGATACCACTAGCATGTTTGAGTCTTTGTAAAACAGTCTTCCTCCATATCTTCCTCCATATCACCCTCCATATCTTCTTCCATATTCATGTCATTCCATATGTCATCCATTCACAAGCCACCAAGTTCGGTGCCCCCGATTAAACAATTATGATAACGAGTTGGCTAAATCTAACTATCTAAAAGTATGAGTGCTTCTTAGTGCATATTTCATTTACTTAGTCTCGCATTAATCATCTATAAGTTTGCATTCCATTCCATCACATATGCATCAAAAACATTAAAACATATAAAAACATGCATCACAAAAACATAGGCATTCACACAAAAGAGAGTAAAACACCAAATAAATAAAAGCCATGTATATATATATATGTATAAAGGACAAACTGTACAATGAATGCCAAAAGGCTACAATATACAATAGAGCACCAAGGCTCATAAAGAGTGCATCTAAGCACTAAGCTAACCATCAAAAGAGGACCCCTGAGACCTAGTAGGAGCCCTAGACCTAGTGCCGTGCCCCGCCCCCCCCCCTAAAACCACCCTCCCTTCTTCGCCCCACTGCCTCCAATATCTCCCAGTCTTCCTGGGACAATGACCTCCTCATCCCCGGAATGATAGGGGAGAATCGGTGTCGTGCCTCTAACACCCTAAGCTGCAAAACAACAAAACAAAAATTTGTTACAAATTTTTCTCAAAAAAAAAAAAAAACACATAATAAGTACTTGCTTAAATAAACAAATACCTCATCTGGCTGCACTGGCGCGTCCGCTCCCATCTCCGCCATAGCTCCCGCGTGCTTCACTCTCCCACACAACCTTTCACTTCCACACTCCCTCAGACGCACTTCTCTCAAGCTCGAACGCACAAATGAGCGAAATTCTCGTTGAAACTGTTTAAATAGCTGGTTTTGGCACCCTGAAACGCAGTGGGGCATTTCATGGCGCATTCAGATGCAGTGGGGCATTTCATGATGCATTCAAACACCGGCGGGCGTTTCTGCCACCTCCAAATGCATACCGGCGTTTGGTGTCAGTATTGAATAAAAGAACAAAACTTACAAAATTGAAGCTTACCTCCTCCAAATTTCATCAAATTGCATCCATCCATTCTTCTTATCATAATAAAACATTTTGTGAAGGTTACAACAGTTTTGGAAACAAATTTTGTCATTTTGCTCAAAAAGCGCATCATTCATCATTGATTTACAAATTGGGTTAAAAACATTCAAAACCTTCACAAAATTAACAACATTCATCAATTCTTCTGATCTATCGTCAATTTCATTCATTCTTCTTTCATCATGCATATTTTTGCCAAATTAAATTAAAGTAAACCTCGTATCTAGTGGTATATTCTATCACCTTGGCGATTGCAGCGATTTGCATCCATGCAATTCGGTAAGAGGATTAAACCACCATAAGGACACTTACCATTTATCATCATCAATTATTTCATTGTTTGAAAATTGGAAATCAATTTTGGGTATCCTACTTTTCAAGTGACCTCATACCAAGATTAATTTGCTCAACAGTTGTCATTGATGGCCTAGTTCATGGGGCCTTAAACGTGGACAATCTTCAATATCATCATTATTTTGAGTCTTGCTAGAGATTAAGGCTACCTAGGTTGATTGGTTCCGACCCGAGGAATTATCCATACAATCACTAGGAGCATCTCTGAAGTTCTGGACTCTTTCATATTGCATCTCTGCATATCAATGGCGCCAACAAGGCAATTTCATCAACGAGTATGGATTCACCCACGGGAGTTGGGGCATCCGTTATCAATTTTTAACTTTCCTAATAGTAGAATTCATCTTACATGATCATGGAATTTAAAATTTGGCAAAAATCCCTTTCTAACCGTTGGGGCAGAAAACGGTTCATCTTTCACATCACTCATATCGTCTTCAATCATATTATTTTCTGGTTTGTACACCAACCCCTTTTCTGTTGGGACATAAACAGATGGTTCATACACCAACCCCTTTTTCACCGTTGGGGCAAAAACGGTTCATTTTCTTCCGAATTTCTTCCAATTGGCTCGTGAGAACCATTCTCGCTCGCCAATTGAGGGGGTAAGCTGATAAATTTTAAATATTCTTTTATTCTTTGGTCTTCAAAGTTGTGCTTTAGTCTTGAGAGAGAGTTGCGTCTGATCCAGCTTTTCAGGTGTCCTAAGTTTTTGTGCTGCATTGTGTCTTCACACAAAGCAGCTCAAAAGGGGCATCTGTAGACACCAAAATCCAGCCACTTGCAAGTCATCTATACCTTCCTGTCAGCCACGTGTCGGTCATCCACCTTCCCGCCATTATTTGGCCCAAATCCACACTTTCCCGCCATTATTTGGCCCAATTTCACCTTTCCCGCCATTTTTCATCCCCAAATTTATTTAAATTAATATTTATATATATATTTTTAATATTTTAATATTTTAATATATATATTTAAATAATAGTTTAAGTGATTTAATCCGAGCCGTCCATCCTTCATTTAATCTCATCCGTCCATCCATCTTAATCCATTTCACAACCTAGATTTATTCTCTACCCTTAGATCCACTTTAATCTTAGCCACACGTTCAAAGTGTCGTTAAAACCCTAAAGTGTGCCCTAAGAGTAGATTATAAATTGAGTCACCTTGATGGCTCAAACCCTATGTCTTTTGCTACTTCTATCCTGGATCTTTTCTATCTTCTTAACTTCTTCTATCTCCTTTTCTGATCCCCTCTATCTCTCTTCTGCTACCTTTTCGTCGCATCCATCGCCGCATCCATCACCGCTTTCGTCGCTGCTTTCACCGCCATCTCTTCTGCAGCATTCTGCAGAATCCCCCATTCTTGTCGCAAGTGCCCGCGGGCGTTTACCCTTTACCAAGTGCCCACGGGCGTTTACCAAGTGCCCACGGGCGTTTACCAAGTGCCCGCGGGCGTTTACCCATAGCCACAGACTCAGACCGACGTCTGAAACCTTAATCCAGAAGCACGCGGGCGTTCAGCGAGTGCACCAGGGCGCCTTCCGTAGCCGATTTGACAGCCACATTACTTCCAGGTGTCGCCTGGTCTAGCTGCGTTAACAGAGAACAGGTATAAATTAGTTTAAAGCAAGTAACTTCTTTTCTTTTATTGATCTGTTGTTGAATTCCTGCATTCTATTTTTCTAGGGTTTTAGATTGTTTCTGAGGGCTCACACAGTGGAGCCCTCTTATTAATTTCTAACTCCTTGATAGTGTTAATGTGTGCAGGTTTTTGACAGCAGATCCGGTTTATTGATGGCAGCTGATTAAGTCGGAGTGGTCCAAGCAAGGGATACAACAAAGCCCACTCACTCTGTTGGGATTGAAGATACATTCTTCGGAAGCGCCACCATTTGTGCCAGCTAGGGTTTCGGAGAACCCTAGCATAACTTGTAACTGTGTATCACAAATAAAGGGTTACAGGCCCAGTTGTATTCAAAAAGGAGTTTTTAAACTCCATCGATTAATAGAAATCGTTTGTTTTGTGCAACTTTTCTGTATTCCATTATTGTGGTTTTATCTTTTGTTTGGCGTTGTATTTTTAATCTACAGCCTGCAACATTTTGGCATCATTGTCGGGGAAGCGTCTCAATTAGATTACCTACAATACCCTAAAACCTTCACCTGACCTTGCATGAGTTCTTCTAGAAGAAGAGGACCTGACAATCGCTTTATAAGAACTAATCCATCAGGACCTGAGTCAGTTGAGCATTTTGGATTTGAGTTAGACCCGTCCGACCTACCAGTAGTCCATTGGAGTGAGGAACCACACTTTGTGCAAAGTGTCGCCTCATCCCATCAACAAGGGGATGAACGAATCATCACAAATCCCCTGTTTAATAGGACTCCTCTAGAGGAAGCCCTATTTTGGAAGGCTATGGAGGATCAGACGATCTCGCCAGACAACCTTAGAGCATTGACTCAGAAAGTTTTAAACGACCAGAAGGACATAATCATTGCATTAGAAACCACATTTCCTAAAAAAATGGTAGATAACGATGAAGTCTCATCTGGATTTAGTTTCCCCATAGAGGAGCGAGTAGGAGATACCAAAATGAAAAACATATCCCCTGCTCACCTCCCATCCTTCAGAGGACACCCGACTGAGGACCTTGACCTATTTTTATTTAAATTTGATGTTTTGTGCAGGTTTGTGGATTACAAATCAAATGCATAGAAGTTGAAATTATTTCCTTCCACATTAGATGATGCAGCTCTACGATGGTTCATCGGTCTGGGAGACAAACACATCACCACCTGGGACCAGATGAAGATGCTCTTTTTAGAGAAATATCAGGATTTTGGGAGAGCAAGAGACTCCAGGGAGGAGGTCCTGAGCATGACACAAAGAGAATATGAGTCTCTCGAGGAGTATTGGGAGAGATTCACCTTTAATCTTCAATGGTCCCCTCACTTGAAGCTATCCGATAAGTCCCTCAAAAGTATCTTCTTGAGGGGACTTACCAATGAGTCACTAGAGGCTCTCAACATGATCTTTGGAGGTGATGTCTATCAGCATGCTATGGATGACATCCAACAATTATGCCGGAACTACTTGAGAAGGTGAGGCAAAGTCACCCCCAGGACCATGAAGGTGACTACTTTAGTCACCAAAATAGATATAGGCAACATGCTGGAGGATTTGAAGAGTGAAATGCTTTCATATTTAGCATTGTAGATGGATACGCTACTCTTAGAAAAAAAGAAACAAGAAAATGATGCAGCATTAGCCTATTTCTGCCCAAAATGTAGAGGAAGGCATGCAAAGAATGCATGCCTAGAAAACAAGGTCAGAGAATGTGCAGTTTGTAGGTTGAATCATAAAACTCGATTGTGCCCACAACTACCTAGTAAACAGGAAGCGACTGAGAGCATGGAGGCCTATTTCATAGGCAATAGGAAGAGTTGGCCACAGCCCCCCATGGGGAATATGCCAACCGAAATGCCAACATATGGGGGAGGGTCATACATGCACCAAGGACCCCCTCAACCACCTAATATGGGGTGGTGGGGACCGTCACCCTGGACGAACGCACCCCTAGTAGCATTCCCAAATCAGTAGCCATGGATGCCATATCCATATCCTGGGCAGTAGTGGAGAGGCCACAATGCATGGAATCAAACTCCATAGAACATAGCTCTTGCTCACATCCAATAGAACTTACCAATATTGCTAGCAGCAAGACCTACATAGCTACCAGCACAACCGATAGCAAACCCAAACAACAGAGTAAATCAGCCGACATACAACATAGAAGGTGAGATGTACCATATGTAAAATATTCAGCTTAGATCAGGTAGACAACTAGGAGTAGAGACTTCACCTCTGGTAGAAGAGGAGGAAGAAATGGTAGAGATACCTCCACTGGTAGAAGAGGAGGCAGAAATAGAAGCCTCTGGTAGAAAAAGGAAAAGCACTTGAGAGAGAGGAGGCTCCATTTCCTAGCTGGATGCAAGAACAAAGAAAAACAACCCAACTAGAATTCGACATCTTGTCGAGCTTGAAGAATCTCATGGTAACAATCCCATTATTTCAAGCAATTCAAGACATCCCCATTTACACCAAGGCAATTAGAGAAATGTGTCTAAGGAGACCATGGCAAAAGGTTACCTAGACTATCAATGTCATGGGTAAACTAGCAGACCTAATGATGGGTATAAAACATCATCCGAAGTATGCAGACCCAGGCAGCCCAGTGCTGACCATAAAAATTGGAGGACATTCCTTTTCCAACACACTGGTTGACCTCGGGGCAGCCATCAATGTGATGCCTCAAGAGACCATATAGAGGCTACGGCTCATGAACCTGAAGCCAACCATGATAGTGCTGTAGTTAGCTGATCGATCAACCATGGCACTGGAAGGAATGCTGGAAGATGTGATCGTAACAGTAAGTGTATGGGAATATCTAGCTGACTTTCTAGTTTTGCAAACCAAGACCAGGCTGGGTGGTTACCCGCTCATTTTGGGGAGGCCATGGCTAGCAACAACTGATGCCTACATCAACTATCGGGATGGGCTAATGACCATCTCCAATGGGCAAAACATCAAAAGGCTAACCATTTCACCGCCAGCTCAGTCTATGGACTCGGTAGAAGAACCCAGGATCACCGAGCATGGAACTATGGAGCTGTCCATAATCCATCAAGTGATGACCTTGGAGGAGGTGGTAGAAGAGGATGAGGATGGTGCTATCATGGAGTTTCTCCATGGAGAATCGTCCATCTCTGCACCTAGATCGCCATTAATTGGTGCCCAAGATTAGCACATCCAAAAAATACACATTGGACCAGGAAGGACATTAAACATCAATAGCAAGTTGATTCCCATACAACTAGAAAAATTAGAAGAGCTTCTGGTAAAGCACTAGCAAGCATTTGCATGGGACTACGTAGATATGCACGGCATCAGCCCAGAAATATTTACACATCAGATTTACATAGATGACCAGGAAACTCCTAGTCGGTAGCCACAGAGAAGGATCAACCTAGCAATGAAAGACATTATTAGAGAAGAACTGCACAAAATTTTGTCTATTGAATTCATATATCTAATTTCTGACAATGAATGGGTATCACCATTAGTGGTGGTCCCCAAGAAGAACGGGAAATGGCAGATCTGCGTGGACTACCGAGCATTGAACAAGGCGACTAAGAAAGACCACTTCCTACTCCCATTCATTGATCAAGTCTTGGACACACTCTCAGGAAGAAAATACTTCTCCTTTTTGGATGGATTTAGTGGTTACAACCAGATCCAGATAGGGGAAGAAGATCAAGATAAAACAACGTTCACATGTCCATGGGGAATGTTTGCCTATAAGGTATTGCCTTTTGGACTGTGCAACGCACCGGCCACATTTCAAAGGATGGTGCTTAGCATATTCTCTGATATGATAGGATATGGGGTGGAAGTATACATGGATGACTTCATCGCCTATGGAGAAACCTTCGAGGAGGCAATGACAAACCTAGAAAGAGTGCTCGACAGGAGCAAGGAAAATCATTTGTCCCTAAGTAATGAAAAATGTTTTATGATGATGCAAGAAGGCATCGTGTTGGGACACCACCTTTCTGTAGAAGGGATAAAAGTAGACAAGAGGAAGATCGAGGTCATAAAAGACCTACCTAGCCCTAGAACATAGAAAGAGGTAAGAAGTTTCCTTATTTCAGCTGAGTACTACCAGCGATTTATCATCGAATTTAGTAATATTGCCAAACCACTGCACACCCTACTTTCTAAGGATGTAGAGTTCAATTGGATGAGAGATTACGAAGAAGCATTCCAATTGCTAAAATAAAAATTGATATCTGCACTAGTCTTGAGAGGACCAAATTGGGCCATACCATTCCATATTTACTGCGATGCATCTAACAGTGCGATCGGAGTAGTACTAGAGTAGAAATATGAAGAATTCTACACCATCTATTATGTCAGTAAAAACTTTGCGAGAGTGGAGCTCAACTATACAGTGATAGAAAAATAATTCCTCACAGTTGTCCATGCAATAAACAAATTTCGTCACTATATAACGAGATACAAGGTCTTCGTCCATACGGACCACGTGGCTATCAGGTATCTAATGAGCAAGCTGGCCATTGGTGGCAGAATTATCAGATGGCTATTGCTATTGCAGGAATTCGACATTACTATAGTCGATAAACCGGGCAAGGACAATGTCATGGCAGATTTTTTGTCCAGATTGATACCAGTAGATCATCAAGCATTGGAAGACCAGTTTTTGGATGAACATTTGTTCGCTATTAGTGAACAAACTTCATGGGATGCAGACATAGCCAATTACTTGGCCACCAGAATGACCTCACCTACTCTCTCCTACCAAGAAAAGCAGGTGGTCATAGAGAAGAGCGCATCATTCCTTTGTATGGATGGTCTCCTATTTAAAATAGGACGGGACCAAATTATAAGAATATGCGTAGAAGAACAGGAGTTTTCAGAATTGCTTAAGGCATGTCACGATGAGCCATGTGGAGGACACTTTGCAGGGAAGCAAACTGCCTACAAAATCTTGTAGGCTGGGTATTTTTGGCCCACTCTATTCAAGGACATGACAGCATATACCAGCAAGTGTGACGAGTTCCAGAGGATGGGTAGACCAACCCACCGAGATGAAATGCCCCTACAGCCCCAGGTACATCTGGAACCTTTTGATAAATGGGGCATGGATTTTGTGGGACCATTTAATCCACCTTCTATGTGAATGAGGTTTATTTTGGTCTGCAAGGATTATGTCACCAAATGGGTGGAAGTGCAGGCATTAAGGGACTCAAAGGAAAGAATGGTCATCGACTTCTTATTTGCTCATATTTTCACATGATTTGGGGTTCCTCGGGAGATAACAATATATCAAGGGCCCCAATTCACCTCCAAATTGATTAAGGAGCTGATGGAGCAGTATAGAGTTCAACACAACAAAACCATGCCCTACCATCCACAGGCGAACGGGCAAGTAGAAGTGACAAACTGGGAGATAAAAAATATCCTGACCAAAACCATGCAGCAACACAAGAAATATTGGGCCACATGGTTGCCGGAGATAGTTTGGGCATACAAAACCATGTGGAAATCCACCACAGGATGCACACCTTTCCAACTGGTCTATGGGAAAAATGTGATGATGCCCATCGAGTTCGAAATCAAAACTCTGAGGATGGCTTTAGAATTAAATTTAAGCTTGGACAAAGCTCAAAAATAGAGGATTCACTAGCTATATTAGCTGGATGAAATCCGACTGGATGCTTTGCAGAGGACAGATATTATACAAAAGCAGAGGAAGAAGTGGCATGATAACCACATCAAGCTGAAGAAGTTCTAGGTAGGGGAATGGGTACTATTATATGATTCCTAGTTCCAGGAAAGGAAGGGCAAACTTATGCAGAGGCGGATGGGGCTGTATGAAGTGGTAGAGCTCATTAAGAATGGGGTGGTGCGCATCAATACAATTGATGGTAGCAACACCATGTTCACAGTCAATGGCCATCGACTACACCCCTATAATACGTCCAAAAAATTTCAGGTGGGATCCATAGTAGGCGTGGGGGAGACCCCGTCTTGCTAGAACTGGACCAAAATCTCACAGGTGAAATGGTGGGCATGAAAGTACTCACCCAATTAGTTTAGTTGGTTATAGTTTTTAATGTGTATTTTTTTTGCAGGGATGATGCCCGCATGCAAGCTGTAGGCATCCTAACCTACGGCCTAACAGGCACGGAATGCATCTAACTGCCTTTATTTTCTTTTCTTTTTTAGTTTCTTTTTGTAGGTGGAGGACCTAATAGCATGAGGGATAGGTATCTGGGAAACCAGGCCTGATTTAGCTCAACATTCCGACACTAGCTCGTAGATAGAATCTGGGCAGCATGAAAAAAACTAGGAAGGTCTGATCACCCTTCTTCCAGTCAAATTGCCAAGTCTAGAAGCAGGTGCCTTACTGCAATAAGAAGGTGCCCATCCAAAAGAAGGCACCTTACCATAGTCAGAAGGTGCCAAGTCCAAAAGAAGGTGCCTTGCTGCAGTCAGAAGGCGCCCGACCAGAAGAAGGCACCTTACCGCAATCAAAAGGTGCCCATCCAAAAGAGGCACCTTACTACAGTCAGAAGGCACCCATTCGATTAATATATATATATATATATATATATATATATATATATATATATATATATATATATATTGGCACCTTCCATGGTAGGAAGGCACCCAATTAAAAAAAAAAATATCAGTCGAAGGTGCCTTCCAACATCAGGAAGGCGCATGCATCCAGTCGAATATGCCTTCCAACATTAGGAAGGTGCATTCATCAAGACAAATGCCTTCCAACATCGGGAAGGCACGAACCAGGAGGAGGCACCTCCCACATTGGGAAGATGCATGCAGGCAAGAGCGCCTCCCACCAATCAGAAGGCATCGAAAGGTGCATCCGTTCGAAGACGAGCACCGACAACATCGAAAGGTGCTACATGGACACCATCCACATGGGGAAGGTACCAAAGAATGCCTCCCGCATGCAGCATTTACATCGATCAGATGCCTCGAGCGGAATAGAGCATCAGACGTATAAGCATCATAAAATATCCCTCCCTTGTGTCATAAGTCAGCAAATTAGCAGCTGCCACGATAACTGGAACACTAAATTAGGTACGCACATATTAAATCAAATATTTTATATAATTGTTTATAAATACGCAGTACCAAAAAATATAGCTATCATAAAGATCGTATCCCCCCATCATTAGAATCGTGTGCCAATGATAAGGCACATTCCATAACTGCTAGGGTTAGGCATATTTTCTATAATAAGGTACCTTCCTGTAGCAGGAAGGACAAAAAAATATACAGCACCGAAAGGCACCATGGGAGGAAGGTCCAGGAACCACACGATCAAGAAGAACGAACCCAGTGACACTGATGGAATTAGAGGGGCAGTGAAGACTCGATTCGAAGCCGAGGGGTGGCTTGAATACTGCACCCTAGTCAGTCAGGGCTAGGATGTGGAGGTAGCTAGGGAATTTTCCACCTCTTTGAGGGGCGATGCAGCCCAAGTATGAGGGGTGGAAATTCTAGTCACCCTTGAGTTCATCTCACAGGTGACTGGATTGCCTCTCACAGGGGAATGTGCATACAAGGGCGAAGTGCTAAAGCTATACACCAAAATACTACTTCTAGGAGGGAACGTGCAGATAGAAAGAGAGGGGTTACTCAAAAGTAGTCTCCCCATGGATATACGAAAGATGTTTGAGCAGATTGCTCAATTCTTCACATGTGCAGGGAAGTATACACATCTGAACATCAATCATGTGCACTTTCTCAATCGCCTAGTGCATGGGAGGAAAATAAATATACCCTTCTATCTGGTGACTGCTCTAGAGGATGAAGCATCTTGGCACCAAAAGGGGGCACCATCCGCCCTAGCCCACCATAGACTGATATCAGCATTGGTCTGCCACGCAAAAACATAGAGACAGAACCATGACACAGAGGGAGATGGCAGCCAAATAGAGCAACACAATGCGGTTGCTAAACTAGGGCAAGCATCCCCTATAGAGGAGATAGCAAACATCGAGCAATTGGCATTGCCCTATTTTATAGGAAGGGCAGAACAGTCACTAGTGCCCATAGACATAGAGGATAGAGGGCATTCCCTAGTGCCTGAGTATGGGGAGGAATGAGCGCCACCCGTTGGTGGTGAAGACAAACCAATTCCCAAGAGGAAATGCCTACAGTGATTAATCTCGATAGAGGAAGAACAGAGCAACACAGAGATAGACGTCGCCACCCAAACCCTTCACAAATTAATGAACTAGATCCCACGAAATGAGGAAACTTCTGGGAGCAATGACCAAATCAATGCAGCCTTGGAAGAGGCGCTCAACTGGAAAACTGATTGATGGATGGCACAACAAATTTTGGAGGATTGCCAAAACCAGTATCAAAAGGAATTGGAGGAAAAGGATAGAAGAATCACTCAGCTCGAGTAGCTGGTCCAGTAGATGTAGGAAGAAAATCAAATACTTCATGGCAGAAGAACAACAAGACAGGAGGCGGCCACTCAGACCGATTGGGCAGAAGTAGTGCCAACAAACTCTCCCACATTCTTCGAAAGAGTATTCTCTTTGGGGGAGATTCGATCAGATGCCCGATAGAGCAGCCCGGAGGCAGGGGAGGAATCCTCTATTTTTAGGGGTGAAGAAGACAGAAGTCCTACGATGCCCCCTGTCATTGTCCTGAGTAACACAGAGTAGGACGAAGGCCTCCAGATAATACCAGAGGATACGGAGGACCTCCCCAAGCCTGAAGAAGGAGAAGAGCCTGAGGGGTCGACACTAGGAAGACAGGAGGATGAATCACCCCCGAAGATAACAGCACAACCGATCCTTCAAAGTGAAAAGAAGTCCCCAAAAGAGAAATAAGAAACCCCTATTCGAGTTGTCACATTTTCTATAGAGGCCAAGGCAAAGAGGCCTAGGACGGCTCGATAGAAGGCGAAAGTAACCTTCGTCGAGTCAGAAGAGGATAACTCGGATATCCCTCTAGCAATGGTCAAACCTCTAGACATCGACCTTTGGCAATATGCCAAAGCTGCATTTCAATTGGCAGGAACAACGTTGGCTATACCACCACCAGTAGCGGCCAAAACAAGAAGGGGACAATTAACAGCTGCAGTTTCCCATAGGCAGAGGAGAACCACACCTTCACATGCTGGCATGAAAAGACAGACTCAGGCCTCAGAGGCAGTTGAATCTTCCAAGAGATGGCAACGATGAAAAAGTCTGAGGGCTACTTGCAGTTTGGATGCCATGAGGGCATGGCATATGTTAGGCATGGGGGGATGATGAGCACCAAAAATGCTCATATTTTGTACATACTTCTTAGATCAATATGCAGCTGTATAATAAGGATTGCATGCTTTTATAAATGATTATATAGATATTTGATATAATTATGCGTGTTATCTAATTTGTGTGCTTTTAGTATGTTTTGTGGAATTGTAGTTGATTTAGTTAGATTTGGAGCAGTCGAGGTCCTTTTGATGGACCTGGCACTTTATTTCATCAGAAGTCAATGGAGAGAACATAGGCGCCTCCCTACAGTCGAAAGGCACCAATTGAACATAGGGGCCTCCCTGCAATCGAAAGGCGCCAAGTGAAAAAAAGTGCCTCCCTATAGTCGAAAGGCGTCGATTGGACATGGGTGCCTCCCTATAGTCGAAAGGCTTCGTCTAAATGCAAGCACCTCCCTGCAGTCAGAAGGCACCAAACCAAAGACAATGCCTCCTTGTATTCGAAATGTTCCAACTGAATATCAGTGCCTCCCTGCAGTCGAAAGGTGCCAACTGAATTGGAGCGCCTCCCTATAGTTGGAAGGTGCCAAACCAAAGACAGTGCCTCCCTGTAGTCGGAAGGTGCCAACTGAATATTAGTGCCTCCCTATAGTCAGAAGGTGCCAATTGAATGGGAGCGCCTCCCTACAGTAAGAAGGTGCCACTGATTCTTTTCCCGTTGACCAGACTCGAAGGACGTGGATGATAGTGGCTAGTGCAGTTCCAGCTCTGAATAATGCAGAGCTAAATTGGAGATAGCACCAATGTATCAAAACATATTACGGGTGCTAGGCAAAGCACAAGTCAAAATGAACATGCCACCATCAAAACAAAATGACAGACATCGATTGCATTCGCTAGACTATTCTAATTTAGTCTGGGAAGAATCGACTGTTGTAACCTCTTCTGTAACAGAAGTTCTGTGGGTGTGTTATATAAACACATGCAGATCATTCTGAAAAGATATAGCGATATAGAAATACTTAAGAGTGACATTGTAATGTGTTGATAAATATATTTTAGTTATAGAAGTTCTAAAAGAGCATGTTCGATCGAGAAGAAGTTGCTAGAGCCTGGGCCCACTCCAAGCCAGTATTTCTTCCCCATTTCCTTTTTGTTTATTTATTAGTTTATTGCTTTCATAGAACGTTCATTAATTTACTAGTTTTAGTATCTGCAGTAGGTTTATTTCCAGGAATGTGCATTAGATTTATTTTTGTATATTTATTTATGTTCTTCTTATGTAATTTATTGAGGAGTGTGGGAATGATTGACAACCATCTCAAAAACACCCCCCAAATGTAGGATTAGTAGACTCACCTTCCAGTGGTATTGTTGTAACCTAGTTTTGACTCTTCGCAAGTTTACGAAGCTCCCTGGGTTGATAATTAAATGCACGGGCATGTGACAAAAATAGGAAACCATTCACCTTTTTTGGCCTGCAACAATCATGGCATGCCCGTAGGATATCATATACTTCATCCTGGCGAATACACCTATGTAAAACATGATCACAACTACATTTAAACAGTAAGCCCTTTATCCATTGAAAAGAACTTTGCTTGATTAACTGTTTCTTTTATTTGGGGGTAAAGTGAAGAGGAATATTCCCTATAGCTAAGTAATTAGCTATGTTTGCAAACCATTAAGATTGTATAGAGACAACAAACAACTTTTCATCTGGAAAGGTATCTTCCACAACTTCCCATGTATCTGCATTTGGTATCCTTAACAAGAAATCTATAACTACATTAGATTTCCTAGGCTTGTTTACTATGGTAACATCAAATTCCTACAACAGAATCAACCAATGAATAATTCGTGCACTAACCAATGGTTTATTCATCAAATATTTGATTGCAGTATGATCCATATGGATGAATACTTGGTATCCTATGATATAGTGTCAAAATTTGTTAATAGCATAGATTACAGCCAAGAATTCTTTTTTAGTGGTAGTGTAGTTTTTCTCAGTTTCTGTCACGTTTTTACTGATATAATAAATAGCGTAATGTTCCCCATTTTCAATCTTTCCTAACATAGCTCCAACAGCAGTATCGAAAACATCGGTTTGAATATGAAAAGGTAAATCCCAATTAGGACCTCTTAATATAGGTGGAGTGGTTAACTTTTCCTTTAAATCCTAAAAAGAAGTTTGACATTCAGAAGACCAAAAAAATTAAGAATCCTTCATGAGTAAAGCAAACATAGGATTTGCTATGGTACTGAAGTTAGCAATGAATCTACGATAAAAACCAATGTGCCCTAAGAAACTGCGTACATCAGTTTGAGTTTGTGGAGGAGGGAAGTTTTTGATGACTTCAACCTTCTTAGGATCAACCTTGATTCCATAAGAAGAGATATGATGTCCAAGAACAATTCCTTCCTCCATCATTAAGAAGCATTTCTCAGGATTCAGAGAGAGGTGGTATGTTTCACAGTGAATCAGTACTTTTTCAAGTTGTTCTAATGCATATTCAAAACTATTTCCAAATACCATGAAATCATCCATATAAATTTCAACACTTTCATTGGTTAAATAAAAAAAAATTGCTAAAACAGCTCTTTGAAATGTTGTTGGAGCATTACATAAACCAAAGGGTAAAACCCTATAAGCAAAGGTTCCCCAAGGACATGTAAAGGTAGTCTTTTCTTGATCTTCTAGTGCAACTTGTATCTGGTTATACCCGCTAAAACCATCAAGAAAACAGAAAAATTTCTTTCCAGCAAGGGTATCCAATATTTGGTCTATGAATGGTAATGGGAAATGATCCTTATGTGTGGCCTTATTTAACCCCCTATAGTCCACACATACTCTCATTTTACCATTTTTATTTGGAACAATGACCAGTGGTGAAACCCACTTACTATCTAAAATTGGATAAGTGAATCCAACATTTAAGAGTTTTTCAATTTCCTCTTTCACAATTTCCTTTAAAGTAGGATTCAAGCGTCTCTAAGGTTGCCTTACTGGTTTTACGTTTTCTATGTATATCCTATGTGTACATACCTTAGGATGAATTCCTGTCATGTCTTTATAATTCCATGCAAAAGCTTGAACATATTTTTGTAATAATGCAAACAATTTGGTTTCTTGGTCCTCCGTTTGCCAGCTATTAATGTTCAAAAATTTACCTGGTTGGAATTCAATTTGTTTGATCCCTGGATAGAGAGAACTAGCTGCTTCATAGTTATTGATTAACGCATTTAATGGACAATGATGTGTCTATAGATTATGAAATACTCTAGATTCTGTCTCAGAAATGATACCTAGTGGAATCAGAGGACATTTGAAGGTGTTAAGGATATGATGATGCCATCCATGTGGCAAAATGAGTGATCTTCCCTGATTAGGCATGGATGACAGAAGTTCTAAATTTTGTTCCTCCTCTTTCCACAACAACCGATGAAAAATATTTTGATCATAATTTAGTCCTTCTGATTGTAATATTTCAATTAGGACAATTTCATTCTCGAATATTTCTCTCTCAGGTGTAGTGATTTCCTCAATATGTTCTTTTACTACAATTCTAGCCAAAGTGGCAATGGTTTCCTTTTCCTCATCAGATTTAGGATACCAAATTTATCCAAAAAATTTGGTTGAAGGTTGAGCAGGTGGATACAAATAAATTTTCTTTAGGTCAACACCATTAGAAATGGTCATTTCCCCTGATCTGCAGTCTATAAAAGCAGCTGCAGTAGCCAGCCAAGGTCGTCCTAGAATGATAGGGTATCCATTAACTGATTTTCTAGGCTGTAACACTAAGAATTCTACAGGATATTCCCAAGAAGAGACTTTAATGGCTACATCTTCTAGGATACCTTCAGGTTTAGCAACGGACCTATTTGCCATTTCCAAAACTATGGTGGTAGGACTAAGATTCTTGAGCTACAATTTTTGCATTGTTTCCTTAGTCATAACATTAATTGCAGCTCCAAGATCAATTAGCACATTAGAAATTTGCATTAATCCAATAGTAATTGTAACTATTGGACTACCAGGGTCACTATGTTTGGGAGGAACTAGTTTCTCGAACAATAAATCAGCTAATTTTCCTTCTACCTAAACGGTTTTAGGAAAGGCCTTCTTTTTAACAGGTTTCTTGATACATAACTCCTAAATAGTATTTTTGAGTGAAGGAACATCCCTTATTGCCTACAACAAAGGGAGATAAATTGACATCTTTTTAAGTTCTGTCACTAATTCTGATTTAGGGGCAGTATCAATATGGTCAAACCTTTTAGGGTATGGTAATGCTACTGGAGAAGATTCTTGCAATTTTTTTGTTACTTCTTTTTTTTTGTTGCACTATCTCTTGATTTGGAGGTTCTTGTTTCTCACTTATTTCTTCAATGGTGGGTGGAATAGGTTCAGGTAAAACCTTCCCTAAACATAGCTGGATGTTACTACAGTCAAGTACATGAACTGTAGCAGAATATTTAGACTTAGCCTCATAAACAAGGTGTTGTGGTTGATCCACAACACACCCCAAAATTGGGGACCCACCTTTTTGCAGGCTTGCAGAGAAGAATCTCGGTGACCCAGATGCTAAAATTGAAGAAAAGAGGAAAAAATGCCTAAGTGTTGAAAGTGTCGCGAAATCGCGACATGTCAAATCGCGACATGCGAAATCGCGACTTGTCGCGCCATCGCTGTCGAAAACAGGAAAGTTGTCGCGAAATCGCGACATGTAGCTCCATCGCTGCCGAAGAGGAGAGAAAAGAAAAATTGAAAGTTGTCGCGAAATCGCGACATGTCGCTGAGAAGAAAAGAAATGGTGTCGCGAAATCGCGACATGCGTTGAGAAGAAAAGAAATGGTGTCGCGAAATCGCGACATGCTGTTGGAAAAAAATGAAAATGGTCGCGATTTCGCGACGTGTTTTGCGAAGCGTACGGATGATGAAAAGTGTCACGATTTCGCGACGTGTTTTGGCAAAGTGGACGGAGAAAATGGTCGCGATATCGCGATAGGTTCCGAAAAAACGTACGGAGGGCAAAAGCGGTAGCGATATCGCGATAGTTTACGGGAAGAAGGTCCGAAGGTGAAAAACGTCGCGATATCGCGATAGAAAGCGGCATGAAGGTCCGAAGCAGAGAAACGGTAGCGAAATCGCGATAGGTTTTGCCAAGGCGTACGGAACAAAAAAATGGTCACGATTTCGCGACGTGTTTCGGGGAGGCGTACGGAAAGAGAAAGCGGTAGCGATATCGTGACGGTTTGTTGAAAGAAGGCAAGAGAGTGATAATGGTCGCGATTTCGCGACGTAAAGTTGCCAAAGAGGTCCGAAAGAAAATGGTAGCGATTTCGCTACAGCTTTGTGAGAAGGAAGCCCGACGGAGAGATGGTAGCGATGGAAGGAGTGAAGGAGAAATGGTAGCGATCTCGCTACAGTTTGTGGAAAGAAGGCTCAAAAGCAAAAATGGTCGCGATATCGCGACAAGATGTTGTCGAAGACGTACGGTCGGGAAGAGTGTAGCGATATCGCGACATGTCGCATTTTCGCGGCCAAGAAGGTGAACAGGCGGCATGCAGTTTTTGTCGAGATTTTCATAGAATGGCGTTACAGAAGGCACAGAGAGCGTGTGACACGTGGCATGCAGGTGTCAGGTCTGCAGGAGCGTTACATGCAACGGAGGATTTTAGGCGTTTCGGCGTTAAACATGGAATAAAGACAAGGAAAAGGTGGGAATTTGAATGGTCACATGCTGGAAGGTGAAGCGAAGCGACCGGGGAGAATCGAAGAGCCACGCTAGACAGGATAAATCCAGAAGCGCAGATTGAAGGAGGGGTTGGAAATTGCCGATTACAGAGTTGCAGAGACAAGAGCTTCGTGCTATTATGGGCCTGCACTTGGGCAATTTCCTTCTTTTTGTTCTGGAATATTTATGCCTGGAACATTCTTTGAATGTAATTGACATATCATTTAATACAAAATACAGAGATTTGGCATCTAATTGATGAGAAAGGAGTCATTTTTTGCATGCATGATTTAATGTTTTATCTTTCATTCCAGATTTCTGAGGCTTTTAGGTGAAGTTTAATGCAAGTGTGCTTGGTTGCTTCATGCGAATGCCTAAATCTGGAATTACAGTAGAAACCCTAGAAGCCAGCACCTAATTTATTTGGATTGTGCGAGTTTGCAGGTTCATTAGGTTAGGTTGCATGCATAAAACCTCATTATCTTCGGTTTCATCGAATTGATGGCAGCATTCATTGTAGTTTAGTCTTCTTCCATTTACTTTTCTTTATTTTTCAAACCCTTGCTTTATTTTTTACAGTTTAATTACTGTATCCAAATAAATAATTGAAAATCCATCAAAATCCAAGATTAAAGTACAATTATTCACTTTGAGTCCATTGTAAATTCAAATTAAATAAACCATCAGTGCCCCTTGTTAACATCCACTTGCAAACCCTAAGATATTCCTGGCATTTCATTTGAACAACATTATTTAAGCATAACAGGAACCTTGGAGAAAGTTATTTTCTTTGCAAGCGAGAGGATTTTTGGACTCAGATCCTATCGGAGAGTGTGCTTTCACAATTGGGTGAAAACACCACTCAACAGATTGGCGCTAGAAGGAGGGCCGAATTGGTTTATTTGATTTTGATTTTCATATCTGAATATTTTGTTTTTGATTTAATTTTGAAATCATTTACGGCTAAACTGCAACACTATTTTTGTTTTTGTTGCAAGTTTTCTTCGAAATAGCCAAGGGTTTCCTCGGGCAGGCTGGACCCACCACGCCGTATTGCGACCAGGTCTCAAACAACCGGAGAAACCATTTTTCATGACCTTACTGGTACTCCCAAGGGTAAAGCCAAGCAAGTCGTAAGCACACCAATCGCAAAAGACCTGTTTTCTCCGGGAACGTCGAGTGGACCTACGTCGGTAATATCCGTTGCCCCTAGTGTGCCTATAGTTAGTAATATTTCTCTGCTATTGTAGGTCTGTCTACATCAATTATGAGTCAAATGGCTCAAGCTCCAGCGACTCCTTGGTATGGAGCTAACAATACTCCTTTGAATATTTTTGGGGATATCCATGAAATCCCCAAGAACATTGAAATATTTCTGCCTAAATACAAGCCAGATGGCCTAAGAACAGCAGAAGAACATATCCAAGCCTATAGGGATGTTTTAATTAGGCTGCAAGTTCAGCATGAAGATGTAGCTCTGTAGACTTTTCCCCATGAGCTTGGATCCAATAGCATATGAATGGTATATATGCTTGCCAGCTGGTTCAATCACCTCTTGGACACAAATGGAAAATGCCTTTGTCAATCAATTTAGGTCACCCTTAGATCCCGCAACTATTTACAATCAGTTTATTACATGCAAACGGGGCCAAGGGGAACCAATCCGAATGTTTAATCGAGAGATTCCAAAAGAACTATAATAGAGCAATTAGACATTTTGCCATCGATCCCGTAGTGGCTTTGCAGATATATTTTGGGGCATTGGACCCCATGACGGCTATGTTTGCAAGGCGCAATCCTCGAGTCACCATGCTGGCTTTGGCCTATAATGAAGCCATGACTATTGAGCGAGCAATTGACACCGCAAGGCTACGGGTTTACCCGGATGCCTATGATGGGACAGTGTGCTCCATATGGTCAAGCTCCCCGGGCAAATCAACTCATGGCACCACAAATGCCAAGTATGAATGCCTTCCCATATCGGCAGCCGTATCCACCAGCACCCGCATATGCACCCATTCCAATCCAACCAATCACGGCCATTCCACCTGTTCCTGCATTTTTGCAGAACAGTCAATCAACTACGCAGGAAACTAGTCAAGTCAATCCTCAAGCCATAGTTCCTTTTTCGAATCCGATCCCGATTCAAAGTGTCAATCCATACGGGAATCAAATTCCTCAGAACCCGACCCAAATGTGGAATCAAGACCCCATCAATTATGCGAATCCAATGGGGGTTAACAACAATGTGGTTCCATCGAAGGATGTTTTTCGGAAGTCGAAGAGCTCAAGAAACTAGTGCATAAACTAAGCAATGACGGGGTTCAACAGCGAAGTATGAGTCCCATGCCCCTCACCCAAATCAGAATTTTAACAATAGAGGGAGGCATTGGAACACCAAGCCAAACAATGGGGGAGTTCCTGCTCCCATTGCTAATCAATTAGATGCTTCTGCAGGCCCTAGCCAATCCAATTCTCTTTTGAATCTTTCAGATTTGGCATGGGAAAGGGGGTGCAGGTTACATAACACAAAAGAACACAATGAGAGGAATTGTCCTGAGATTGCTAGATACACTCATTGTCTTCAAGCACAAGTTGATGATTTGGAATTGGTATCAAATGAGGATCCATCGTATCATCAAGATGAAAATATTATGGTGATGGAAACAGTATATCACCAAGAGGGTGAGAGCGAGGAGGAAGAAGACGAAGTTTTGGAACAGGGAGGTGCAAGCTTTTCGAGATTTCAGAAAGGGGACTCATGGGTACCATTTGAGGAGTAAATCTAAAGCCCCTAAAACCTCATCAACACCTCCAAACAATTCTATTCTTCCTCCGAGATACAAAGGCAAGTAACAACCCTCCCCCTCCACTCGGAAGAGAAATGTCTAATGACGTCCAGAAGACAGTCAAATTCGAAAAACCAAATTATGACGTAGTGGAGGATATGAAGAAGTCCAAATCTAGCCTTTCATTCCTGGACGCAACTAAATTGCCTGGTCAAAAGGAGGCGTTGATAAGAGCTTTGAACTCACCCGATCCGATGTGGAAGGAAAAAAGAGTTGAATCCCATCTGATTTTGCGAAAGGAGAGAAGGGATGTCCCGCCATTCTTATTGACTCCGAGAATTGCGGGTAAGAACTTGCATAGCTGTTTGGTGGACAAGGGAGCCACGAGCAACCTCATGCCTACGGAGATATGTCAAATACTGGGTCTACAACCGGTTTCATCCAAATGCACGGTCTTGCAATTGGACCGTTCAGAGGTAAATGTAGTAGGGACCTTATATGATGTCAAGATTCAATTAAATTCTGAACCCAGGGTCCAGCAGGTTGTAGACATTTTGGTGGTTAACATCCCAAGTAGGTATGGAATGTTACTTGCGAGAGATTGGATGAAAACTCTGAATGGTTATTTTTCAACAGACTGCTCACATATGTGGCTGCCATGGAAGGGCATTGCAAACCAAATCAGAGTGGAAAACGAACCGAGGCTTAAGGAGATTATAACGGATTTCAACAAGCCGAATGAGGTTCAGTTTTCTGAGCCAGACCTAGGGGTCTATGCACTTGATGTTGAGAAAGCTGTTGACGAGCTTAAAGAAGAAGTGTGTCATGGTGGTTCTTCTGAGGAAAAGGATTACACGTGGTTGCTCAAGTTTGATGGATCAAAGTCTAGACAGGGAGCAGGAGCTGGAGTCGAGCTCACTGGTCCAGGAGGTAAACCATTATTGGCTGCCTACAGACTGCAATTTCCTTGCACAAACAATGTGGTAGAATACGAAGCATTGATCTATGGTTTACGTCTAGCATTGAGCAAACATGTTAAATGCTTGAAGGTTTTGGGAGATTTCGAGTTGGTTGTCAAGCAAATCAAAGGACGAGTATACATGCCGCGACAAAATGCTGAGCCTTTATAGAACTAGGGTTATGGACCTCATGGAGGAGTTTGATGCATTCAACATAGCCCTTATTTCTAGGAGAGGAAATCGAATAGCAGACTCTCTTGCAGTCGTCGCGGGCATGTTAAACCCGGTGGATATAAAAAGATGTAAAAAGTTTTCCATTGAGTTGGTTCCTTGTCCATCAATACCTGATAATGTAAAGAATTTCCAGGTTTTTGAAAGTGACAGGCACATCTTCAAGTTTGTCACAAACTCGGGTATTTTTGAAAATCAGGTGATTGATGAGGAACAAAGGTGGGAGGATGAAACAGAAGAAAGTGAAACTACGTATCAATCCAACAAAATTCCTAAAGACGTGGTTTCATTAGAAAAGATGTTCGACATGGAATGCAAGAACAAGAAAAGAAAAAGAGTCCCACTCCCCAAAGATGCATGTGATTCAATTAATCTAGGGAGTGCAGACAATCCAAAGGAGGTGTACATAGCAAAGGCATGTACAGAGGAAGAAAGGAGCAATATAATACAGGCATTGAAGCATTACATAGATTGTATTGCTTGGAACTACAATGAGCTGAAGACTTACAACCAGAACATTATCACACATACCATCCCTTTGAAGCCAGACTCCAAGCCTTTTAGGCAAAGACAACGAGTTGTTAACCCGCTATTGGAGCCTTTGATCGAAAAGGAGGTTAAAAGATTATTGGAAGCGAAGATCATTTTTCTGTTAGGCACTCAACCTGGGTGGCCAACCTCGTTCCGGTAAGAAAAAAGAGTGGAGAGATTAGGCTGTGCATAGATTTTCGAAATCTTAATAAAGCCTCTCAAAAAGATAATTATCCATTACCATCAATCGATGAAATTCTGCAAATGGTAAATGGATCTGAAATGATGTCCTTTCTCGATGGATATTCGGGGTACAACCAAATTCTTATACATCCAGATGACAGGATGAAAACAGCCTTCACTACCAAGTGGGGGACATTTGCATATAAGAGAATGTCGTTCGGACTGTTAAATCTTGGTGCAACTTTTCAACGCGCCATGGATTACGCATTCAAAGGGCTAATAGGCAAATGCATCATCGTGTATGTGGATGATATCCCGGTTTTCTCGAAGAAGAGAGAGGATCATGTTAAAGATTTGAAGAAAGTGCTTCAAAGATGGAGAGAACATGGAATTTCCTTAAATCCCAAAAAGTGCATTTTCGGAGTGACAGAAGGGAAATTGTTGG
Organism: Wollemia nobilis; assembly: GCA_028583015.1. Classification (NCBI taxonomy): domain Eukaryota; kingdom Viridiplantae; phylum Streptophyta; class Pinopsida; order Araucariales; family Araucariaceae; genus Wollemia; species Wollemia nobilis. The sequence goes on along the minus strand of JAQPPZ010002315.1, from coordinate 2,968,934 downwards.
GTCACATCATTTCAAAAGAGGGCATATCCATCGACCCGGAAAGGATACAAGCTATCCAAAACCTACCTCTCCCGAGCGGTAAAAAGAAGCTGAGATCTTTCTTTGGGCGAGTCAATTTTGTGAGGAAGTTTATCTCTAGCTTTCTTGAGATAGCCAAACCTCTGAACCAGATGCTCAAGAAAGATGTGGATGTAAAATGGAACGAGGAAAGTAGAGTGGCTTTCCAGAATATCAAAGATGCCATTTCCAGAGCCCCTGTCCTTATAAGCCCAGACTACTCCAAGCCTTTTTATATTTATGCTTTTGCATCAGAACACTCCTTTGCGAGTGTCTTAACCCAAAAAGGTGAGGATAGTGCCAAAAAACCCATTGCGTTTTTAAGTGCCCCCCTGAAAGATGCTCAATTAAGGTATTCAATCCTTGATAAGCAAATGTACGCACTTTTTAAAACTATGAAAAAATTTAGGCACTACATCGTGCACAACAGAATTATCGCCATCGTGCCCGATTCTGCTATCAAGACCATGTTTTTACAGAATGAACTAGGTGAGAAGAGAGGAAAATGGATTTCAACCATCCAAGAATTTGATCTCGAAATCCAACCAATGAAACTAGTTCGAGGACAGGGACTGGCGAAGGCGATCGCAGAAAATAATCCGCAAATAACAGGTCAATGCTCAAATACAGAATACATGGCTAAGGATGACTGGTATGTTGATATTGTGCAATTTTTATTGGCTGGTAAGTGTCCTTCTAATCTGAATTCAACACGAGAGAAGAGCCTTAAGGCTTAAATCTATCAATTATCTGATAAAATCTGGTGTGCTTTACAGGAAGAATCATGAAGGTATCTACCTGAGGTGCTTGAACAAAGAAGAAGCTGCCGGGGTGTTGCAGGAATTTCACGGGAAACATGGAACTGGTCATGGTGCAGCCAATGCTACAGCACATCAAATCCTGAGAGCAGGATACTACTGGCCACATATTTTCAAGGATGCGCATACCCATGTACGATCTTGTCACATCTGTCAAGTGGCTGCAAATAGAGAAAGAAATGCAGCCATGCCGTTGCAGCCTGTAGTCGAAATGAGACCGTTTGCACAGTGGGGACTAGATTTCATCGGGGTTATTAACCCAAATTCTTCTGATTCTCATAAATTCATTTTGACAGCTACGGACTATTGTACAAGGTGGACGGAGGCGATTCCTACTAAACATGCCACCACGAGATGTTGTGATTAAATTTCTTGAGGATCAGATTATAACAAGATTTGGAATGCCCGACTCTATTGTCGGTGACAATGGTAAAGCTTTTATTTCTACACAATTTGCAGATTGGGCATATGATAACAAAGTGAGCTTAAAGTTTGCATCCAATTACTATCCTCAAGGAAATGGGTTGGCCGAGTCTTCAAATAAGAATTTGTTGAATACTATTAAGAAGTTGCTAGGAAAAGAACCCTCGGGACTGGCACGACCAACTAAAGTTTGCCCTTTGGGCGAGATAGGACCAGTGAAAGAGTCCATAGGGAATACTCCCTATCATTTGGTCTATGGGCAAGACCCGATATTTCCAGCAAATTTGAAGTTGCGAGACCTTACATTTCATACAAGAGTACTTGGGGAGAGATGATCAAGTTGAAGCCAGGTTGAGCCAGTTGTTGCACCTTGATGAAAAGAGAGAAGAGGCCATGAATCACATGAATAAACACCAAGCAGTTATCAAGAGATGGTTTGACAGAAGGGCCAAAGTTAAATCATTCAGAATTTCAGATTTGGTATTACTATGGGACAAAAGACATGAGGAAAAAGGGAATCATCAAAAGTTTGATTGTCTTTGGTTGGGCCCATATCAGATTTCAGAGATTCTTGGGAAGAATACCTTCGAGGCTAAAAACATTAGAAGGGGAAGATTTCATGCTACCGGTTAATGGGCAGATTTTAAAGCATTATTTTAGCCCTTAGGTTGTGAGACTTTGATATTATTCTTTTGGTTTTGGTGGGGGATTTTCAGATTTTGTTTTTATTGTTTAGGATTGTTAGTCTAGCTAGGATTTTGGTTATGGATTTGATTTCAATTGACATGTGTGTTAATTTTGATAAAAAAATAATAAAAAATAAATAAAAAATAAAAAAATAAAAAATAAAGAATAAAAAATTGAGATGTCAACTTATGCTTAAGGTTAGGAGAATATGAAATATTGGAATTGTCTTGTAAAAGCTCCACAAGTAACATAAAACATTTTAAGTTATATTGTTTGATTTTGTGATGCATGAAAGAATCAGTTTTGCATGACAATTCATTCCATTTGTAATTCAAGAAATAATGCATTCATGTTCCATCTCACCTTACATACATCTCATCTTAGTTACATATGCATCTTAGGTACAAGCCATTAAAGTATGTCAAATCCTCTTAGGGTTGTGTTATAACATATATGTAAGTAGCTCCTAAGGTTGGAAGCCTGAGTCTTGAGATATCTAGAACCAAGCACGTCTCATACATTAAAAAGGATCTTGAGCAAAATGATCAAAACCTAACTTGGAGGAAAAGGTTGGGCGAAAGAAGTTATTCATGTCTATCCTATTATGCAACATGATCCTTAAAACAGTGGTTTTGACCACTTCCATAGAGCTTAAAGCCTAAAATCAGAGTAGTAAGGATAGGGTTAAATCCTCATCGAACTTAGGTTGAGGATCCAATTCCCCAAAGCTTTGATTTGACCCACATGGAGTAGTAAGGATAGGGCATAAATTCTCATCTCGCTTAGGTTGAGAATCTGATTCCCCAAAGCTCTTATGTCTCATTTCATAATCAGTCTTGGATTGTAAGGATCGTACTATTTGTCCTCTACAAAGGATGGGTAGTCATCCCCAAGGTCTAAGCAACAAAATTAATATTTTCATTTACATCTAAAGTTTGGATTGTAAGGATCGTACTACATGTCCCTAGCCAGGATGGGTAGTCATCCCTAAGGTCCAAGAAGTAAAAAAATAATAAATAAATTTTTCCCATCTCATCTTTATTTTGGATTGTAAGGATCGTACTACTTGTCCTCTGCAAGGGATGGGTAGTCATCCCCAAGGTCCAAAGAAATGGAGATAAGTTTTGGATTGTGGGGTTAGATATGCCCATGCATGGCATCATGTCTTGCCTAAAAAACAAGACCACTGATTGTCTAGAGGGTTAGACTAGCATGACCATTTCTTCCATATCTGGTTTAATTATTTTGCTTAAAGTGAGGTAATGAACTCTAAATCAGAATAGTAAGGATAGGGTTAAACTCTCATCTCGGTTGGTTGGGAGTCTGATTCCCCAAAGTTCTGATTTCACATTCACTTGCACATGGGTTCTAGATAGTAGGGACTCATAACCAACTTTGGGATACAATAAGGTAATGAATTAGTGGATCCTAAGAGGGTTTGGCAATCTTGAATGCTTGTACATAATAATAGAAGAAGGACCATGCCTTTTATGGAAGCAAAATCTCCTTGCACATTCATTAGGGTACACAAATCATTCACCATCCCATATATGCATTCATGCAAAACCGATAATGGAATGTTGATCAATTTCAAACGATAGGGAATGAAAACACATTGCACACACTGAGCTAATAATTGATGATTCGATGATTCATGTACTTCGATCTTTGGGCATTTGTTATTTTGCTTATGTGCTAACATATATTTGCGAGTTTGTGATATGTTTCAGGTTGGGTTCTTACTAAAATGCTCAAGAGCATTTGACGGCAGAGTCGCCATTTGTTGTGGTTGATCCACAACACACCCCAAAATTGGGGACCCACCTTTTTGGAGGCTTGCAGAGAAGAATCTCGGTGACCCAGATGCTAAAATTAAAAAAAAGAGAAAAAATGCCTAAGTGTTGAAAGTGTCGCGAAATCGCGACATGCGACATCCGACTGGCATTGAAAAGGAAAGTTGTCACGGAAATCGCGACATGTAGCTCCATCGCTGCCGAAGAGGAGAGAAAAGAAAAATTGAAAGTTGTCGTGAAATCGTGACATGTCGCTGAGAAGAAAAGAAATGGTGTCGCGAAATCGCGACATGTCGTTGAGAAGAAAAGAAATGGTGTCGCGAAATCGCGACATGTCGTTGGAAAAGAATGAAAATGGTCACGATTTCGTGACGTGTTTTGCCAAAGCGTACGGATGATGAAAAGTGTCGCGATTTCGCGACGTGTTTTGGCAAAGTGTACGGACGGAGAAAATGGTCGCGATATCACGACGTGTTTGGAAAGGGAAGGAGAAAATGGTAGCGATATTCGCGACGTGTTTGGAAAAGGTACGGAGGAAAGGGTAGCGATATCGTGACATGTGGAATGAAGGTCGAAGGTGAAAAAGTCGTGATATCGTGACGGGATGAAGGAAGAGAAACGGTAGCGATAATCGTGACAGGTTTTGCCAAGGCGTACGAAAAGAAAAATGGTCGCGATTTCAGACGTGTTTGGGGAGGGTAGGAAAGAAAGCGGTAGCGATATCATGACAGTTTGTTGAAAGAAGGCAAGAGAGTGATAATGGTAGCGATTTCATGACGTAAAGTTGCCAAAGAGGTCTGAAATATAATGGTAGCGATTTCACTACAGTTTTGTGAGAAGGAAGCTCGACGGAGAGATGGTAGTGATTTCGCTACAGTTTTGTGAGAAGGAGGTTTGAAGGAGAAATGGTAGCGATCTCGCTACAGTTTGTGGAAAGAAGGCTCAAAAGCAAAAATGGTCGCGATATCGCGACAAGATGTTGCCGAAGACGTACGGCCGGGAAGAGCGTCGCGATATCGCGACATGTCACGATTTCGCGACATGTCGCGTTTTCGCGGCCAAGAAGGTGAACAGGCGGCATGCAGTTTTTGTCGAGATTTTCATAGAATGGCGTTACAGAAGGCGCAGAGAGCGTGTGACACGTGGCATGCGGGTGTCGGGTCTGCGAAGCGTTACATGCAACGGAGGATTTTAGGCGTTTCGGCGTTAAACATGGAATAAAGACAAGGAAAAGGTGGGAATTCGAAAGGTCACATGCGGGAAGGTGAAGCGAAGCGACCAGGGAGAATCGAAGAGCCACGCTAGACAGGGATAAATCCGGAAGCGCGAGATTGAAGGAAGGGTTGGAAATTGCCGATTGCGAGTTGCGAGAGACAAGAGCTTCGTGCTATTCCGGGCCTGCACTTGGGCAATTTCCTTCTTTTTGTTCTGGAATATTTATGCCCGGAACATTCTTTGAATGTAATTGACATATCATTTAATACAAAATACGGAGTATTGGCATCTCATTGATGAGAAAGAAGGAGTCATTTTGTGCATGCATGATTTAATGTTTTATCTTTCATTCCAGATTTATGAGGCTTTTAGGTGAAGTTTAATGCAAGTGTGCTTGGTTGCTTCATGCGAATGCCTAAGTCCGGAATTACGGTAGAAACCCTAGAAACCAGCACCTAATTTATTTGGATTGTGCGAGTTTGCGGGTTCATTAGGTTAGGTTGCATGCGATAAAACCTCAGTATCTTCGGTTTCATCGAATTGATGGCAGCATTACTGTAGTTTAGTTTCTTTCCATTTACTTTTCTTTATTGTTCAAACCCTTGCTTTATTTCTTGCAGTTTAATTACTGTATCCAAATAAATAATTGAAAATCCATCAAAATCCAAGATTAAAGTACAATTATTCACTTTGAGTCCATTGTAAATTCAAATTAAATAAACCATCAGTGCCCCTTGTTAACATCCACTTGCAAACCCTAAGATATTCCTGGCATTTCATTTGAACAACATTATTTAAGCATAACAGGAACCTTGGAGAAAGTTATTTTCTTTGAAAGCAGAGGATTTTTGGACTCAGATCCTATCGGAGAGTGTGCTTTCACAATCGGGTGAAAACACCACTCAACACAAGGGTTGTTTGTCTGGTATTATTTGGGTTAGTCATAGGTTGAGCTGGGAGTGGAGGTTGTTTCATTAGTTGTGTTTGTTGATGTTGTGTTCTTCCCTAAAAAATTGGATTAGGAGGAGGCAGCAAGTTTTGAGCTTGCCCTTGATACCTTTGTTGTCCTTTATATGGTGGATATTACTGTCCCCATCTTTGTCCTTGTTGTGTCCACTTTGGATGAGTTGCATTCCAAGGTGGGTTCATCCATCCAGGATGTGACCAATCTAGAGGAGCTGTCCAAGGTTGGTTCCAAGGTTGTGTAGGGACTTCTGCATGTCCCCATGGCATGTTCATATTCCAAGGAGATTGTCCCCATTTTGGAAATCGAGGAGCATTAGGATATTGTGTATAGCCACCACCGGATCTCTGCCCAATAGCATTAAGTTCTTCTATTTGGGTGCCTAAGACAAATTTTAGATGAGGCAACAAAGGACATCTATCTGTTGAATGTTCCTTGGAACAAATTCCACAAATAGAAGTTTTGTTTAAAGGGCAATCCTACAAGGCATCTTTATTCCTGCATCTCGGGAAATAAATTGCCAAAGGTGGTGTAGAATTGGGTTTTGTGTTTCTCTCACCTAATGCAAAATTGATTTGAACAAGGATATCAGTTTTTAAATTAGCCATTTCCTCCATCAACTCCTTTATGTCATTATTGCTAGAATTTCGCTTCTTTCTTTGTTGGTGAGTACGGGAATAGTTTTTACACAACTCCACAATATCTTCAAGGTTAAGTTGATCTATGTCTCCTTTTTCCATTAAATCTAACACTTCCCTAGACTCATACTGCAATCCTCTTAAAAAGATAGGCTTTAAGAAATGAGGTTCTACAGGACCACATCTCTTTTGGACAAAGGCAAAGCAATCAAGGTAATCCTCTAAACTCTCATCTTCTTCTTGCTTGATCCGAAACAACTCATCTTTCCTATTTTGTACTCTACAATAATATTGATATTTATTTAAGAATGCAGTCTCCATGTCATTCCAAGTACGGATTGAATTAGGTTCAAGATTATTCATAAACCATCGGAGAGCAACATCCTTAAGCATGGAAGGAAATCATTTCAATTTTTTATTATCATTTATGCAGTCATAATTCTGACATAACACTTTGAATTAAAATAGAAATTGATCAGGATATTCTAAAATAGTTCCCCTAAAAATTGGCAATATGGATGGATAAATAGTTTTCATGGGAGCATCTAGAGCTTGATCCAACCGTATGGGGTATTCAAAAGTCCTAGGAGGATCATCAGTATATCCACCTGGTGGGGGTGCTACTGCTACCATAGTTATTTTCTTCCTTGAGTTTGATGTAGATGATTCAGGCTTAAGGGAATGTTTAGTAGCAAGTGTTGCAAAAAGCTCTTGTTCTGATCTTTCCAAATCTTCAGTTGGTGAAGAGGGTATTTCTTGCTCAGGCAATTCTTCATCTGATCGAGAAGAATGCTTTGGTGGTTCAGAACTAGTTCTGATAAACCTCCCTCTTTCGTATCTTGGCCTATGCATTCATGCCTATTCAGTAAATAAACTGAAATACAATATTTCAAAATTTGTAACACAATTCTTGACCTATTTCACTTTTCCTAACAACACTGTTTGTTCCCCGACAATGATGCCAAAAATTATGAGGGTCGTTGATCATTCATCATTTAATCATTAAATGTGTCAATCCAGGGCGATGTCCAGAGGTTGTATACAATAGGAAGTGTCACATTTGCAGGTTTTATTGATGTATCAGTTAAAATTTAGGGTTTTTGTTGTGACCTTTATCTCCTAAGAATTGAAATTAACTCCTATTTACTTTTGTAGAAATAGAATTGCAGGAAATGAAATTACAGAATCTAAAAATGACAGAAAATGAAATGTTGCTAAATTGAAATGACAAAAAAGTAAATTGCAAAATTAGCAACACACACACTCTTGCATGAAATTAAATCAACTAGATAATGTCAAAATATCAACTACTGCAAAATTGAACCAACAAAAACTGCCAAAGTGCAAAATGACAAGATATATGGAAATTGTTGTATAATGCAAAATTAAATCAACAATTACTGTAAAACTACAAAATGACAAAATATCTGGGAATTGCTGTAAATATAGAAAGTGCTATCAACTATTGAAAACTATATTGAAAACTACTAAAGAAATGAAAACTGGCAGAATTCTGCTAACTTGCTACAGCAAGAAATTCTATCAGAACTACCTTCCTCTGGCCTGCAAGTGACCCTTACTTCCAAAAATAGAAGAAGGTGAGGAGTTATGCTAAGATAATATAGCTATTACTCATCAACCTCAACATGCCAATTGAAAACTGAAGATTGCACCTTTTTATTCAATCTAAAAATGCATTACAGTAATGCAGGAAAAACCTGCAAATTACTGTTCTACTATAGGAAAAACTTTACTCTATACTAAGTTCAGTATTCTATTGCCTAGCTATCTATATGTCTATATATGTATCTATATGCTCGACCATATGGGAGCTTTATTATTTATAAGATAACACTGATATGCTTGGTTACTGCTTTGCAGGGATTTACAACTAATTACATAATTGTTTCCTAGACTGCAAGAATTTACTTTGTCAAAAATTTATCCATTCATTATTGTTGGGTTGCATCTATTGAGGAAATCACATTAAGATGAGTTGGTACAACCTCTTGGTGAATTTTCAATACTTTCCTCCACTGGTTTATCACTTTTTGACCACCTTCAGTTGTTCCTATGCTATTCTCTATTCCTGCATCACTTATTCCTACACTACTCCAGAACAACAGGCAGGTGACCGATTGTTGCTGATATGTGGTCCAAAAACGTAGGGAGTAATGTGTTGACTTCTACTCTCTATTGCACACCCTTCTGCATTGGTGGCATGTGCTAGAGTGACTAATTCCAAGCCCTGCTGTATATGTACAACTGGTTGGAACTATCACAGTTACAACCTATTTTCCTGCACAGTCAGCTACAGTGGATAAATTCTTGGTGCCCTTTTCCATTTGAATTAGTTTAACCAAAGGAACACAATATTATCAAGCATTAGATATTCAAACAAGGTCTGAATTGCTATAATAATACTGATTAATTAACTGAAAAATAGGTGAAATTGCAGTAAAAATAGTAAAACAGAGTATATGCACTTTGTCATTCTAGAATTTGCAAACATCATTATATAATGCATTTTTCCCATAATTAACATAAAATCATAATAAAAAGGGTAATTCAAATAGTTTAAAATGTATCAAAGAGTGTTCATGGATGAGGCAATTCCTGGCCTCATCACGTGTGTTATGGTATGTCTTGATCATCATGTACTGTAAAGGATTTTGTTTAGATATTACATATGTTCTATGACTCAACATGTAGTGGCACAATTTCTTGGTTGCAAAGACCACTACTAAACATAGTTTTTCTACATATGCATATCCAACTTCTTAGCTCACCAACATTCATCTGATGTAATATATTGCTTGCTCCTTATCCTGTGCATCCTTTTAAGCCAACATGGTGACCAAAGCAAAATAACTAGCAGATATATACAATAGGAAGGGTATGTCTGGCCTTGGTGGAGCTAATACTGGTGACGTTTCTAGATATTCTTTTATTTTAGAAAAGTCTTGTTGATATTCTTCATCCCGTTGGAATGGGACCCCTTTGTGTAGAAGTATATTCATGGTCTAATATTTGTCTGATAGTTGTGCAATAAATCACTTTATGGATGTTCTTTTGCCCTATAGACTTCTCAATTCTTTGATATTCATGGGTGGGGCCATTTCTAGGATAAAATTCACCTTCGATGGGTCTACCTCGATGCCTCATTTAGAAATTATGAATCCCAAGAGTTTTCCATAAGTTACACCAAAGACACATTTCTTGGGGTTCACCCTCACATTGTGCTCAATAAAGCAATCGAAGACCTTTATTAGGGTCTTAGCATGCTCTTTACATATTAATTACTTGGCCAATAAGTCATCAATGTAGTCTTCCAAGATCTGATGCATGTAGCCATGGAAAATGTATGTCATCACTCGTTGATATGTGGCACCAACATTTTTAAGGCCGAATGGCATTACTCTATAATAGAACATCCCCATAGAGTGGTAAATACAATTTTATGTTGGTCTTCAGGTTTAATATAAATCTTATTGTAACCATAAAATCTTTCCATTAGAGAGACCATCTCATGACCTGCAGTTGCATTTACAAGAGCATCTATATTGGGCAACGAGAACAAATCCTTTGGATTTGCCTTGGTGAGATCCCCGAAGTTCATGTAAATGTGGACTCTTCCATCGGATTTTCCTATTGGTACCATTTTTGATACCCATTCTGAATAGTCAATGGGAAAAATAAAGACCACATCCAATATTTTTTTCAATTCATTCTTAACCATCAGAGAAATGGTTGGATACATCTTTCTTAGATTTTGTTTGACTGGTTTCTTTATAGGGTCTATTGAAAGGTTGTGGACAACCAACTTTGGATCCAGCCCCAACATCTCCTTGTAGGTCCAAGCAAAGATATTTGGTCTATCTATTAGTAAAGGAATTATGAAGGCCTATTCTTTTGGAGATAAGCTTTCTATGAACATGACTATATTTGGTTGAGATGGATCATTGATAATGTCTACCTTGAAAATCTCCTCTATAGCCATATGTGATCCCTCCTCCAACTGATGAGGAGTGGGGATTAGATGAATGTCATATACTAGATTTATAGTCCCTACTAACTCATGGTCCAAACCAGCATGATAGACATCATGCGCATAACTTGATGCAAAATGGAATGGTTGTAGCATCTCTTCACTGGGGAAGAAATCCTTAGGCTCTAGGGGTGAACTAGCACAATCCCAATCAATAGCATATATATCAAGACATAGTTTTTGAAGGATCTAATGGGTTATCGAGTGGAGTGGTCAAATCAATGGAGATCATGTTGATGGATGAAATAAAATCTCCATGTACCTCAAGGGGGTGATCTCTAGGGGTATCAAGATCTCAAGATATGGGCAATGGATATATGAAATTATTGGATCATTAGGTAATAGTTATTATCCAAATTTTGGTATATATAGATTGACCATGTGATGAACGGCATCCATATTTAGAGGCCTTCCTAAGAAGTGAATTTCATGATCTATGGCGTAGAGCTTTGCTTCTCTCTCCACAAGAAAGTCAACTTGAAGCAAGTGATGAGGTCCAAGATAGGATATTTCTGTTTCATCCTCAAAGTCATCATCGCTTATATAGAAACCATTTGTATTTTTTCTAGCCCTAGGATGGGGTGATGAATTACTTGTGAATACCCCAAATAGGCTAGCTCAGTCTCATCTTCATAGTCATTTTTGGTTATGAAGAATCCATTAGCATTTTTGTTTGGCCCTACACTGTGGCCTGCATGTCTTGGCCATAAGTAGGCCCTCTTTGTTGAGTCCTCTGACTCATAGTTGCTTTCATATGACATGTATCCTTCCTCATATGATATGTACTCACTTTCATTTGAGATGTAGCCACTCTATGTATGGCCTATCCATGTAAGGTTTTACGCATACTGAGGCCCATGGTAGGCTAATTTGATTTCATTTTTGTCCTTGCTTGGGATATAGCTATACTCCTATCACTCATATCTATGCAGTGGCTCTTCCTCCTATAGGATGGATCTTGAGGATTTTGCTTTAATAGAATACTCAAGGTGATATGTCTTAGAGGGTGCGATATTAACTATCGACATCCATTCGTCACCCCAAAAAGTTTTTCCAAGGGGTTAAAATGGGTTCCAATCAATGTCTTCTTTGAACCCAATGTTTAGCCTATCTAAGACTACTTCTAAGGAGTTATTGCAACCCTTCATTTGATAGTCTAGACCACATATGTTAGTAGGAAGTTGATATTATGGTCAAAACGGTAGTCTGCACCCCTACTCATATAGGCCTAGGCTATAGCCATTCCAGTGACACTGTTTGAAGTATCACAACACAAACTTAGGGTTTGATAAGTAATGGACACTCATGGTGAATGGCTCATCCTCATAATTATCCAAGTTAAGAGCAATGTGGTTGTAATCCAGCATGGTGTATATGAATTTAGTCTAGTTAGGTGGAATCCCTAAGGGAAACACCATCCCTATTAGCAAGTTTGGAGCCCTTGGTCATCCCATGTCTTGTGCAGACTCAATTATTGGCATGAAAGTCACATTTTGCACAAGATACTCTCCTAGAACTATATTGGCTAGGTGAACTATCACCTAGGTTTTTTTTGTTGTTGTTGATGATGCAAGTGAGGTAGGCTGAGGTACTTCCTTGACTCTCTCTTGGGAGTGCTCTTCCTCCATGGGAGTAGAGATTTCTACTACTACTTTGGTTGAATGCTCCTAGCATCCTTCCTCCACTAAGGGTGCCTTCAGCTTCTATTTATCCTAGGATTTTTTAGTCAAAGGCATTTCAGAAGAGCCAGTGTCTTTGGATGTAGGAGGTGGTTCCAACATGGATGGGTCACCTTACACTGATCTACTCTAGCTTCTAGGTTGCATGGTTGACGATGAAAGTATGATGTATAAGTGCATTGATAGGAGGTCAAAACCCTTAGGTAAATCAACTTGATGCACATACTTGAATGGCTCTTCATTAGGTGGAACCACATGCACCTATCTCTCATGCACATACTTGATGCATTGGTGTAAGATTGAGGGTATTCACTTCATGTCCCTAATCCAAGGATGCCCTAGGAGGATGTTGTATTGCATTACCTCTTCCAACATGTGATGCATCATAGGGATGACCTTATGACCCACTTTTAAAGTTAAAATAATTATACCTATAGTGGTGCATAGCACGTCATTGAAATCCCATAGGGTATATGAGGTCAGGATAATGTTGGATTTGGGTATATTTAAGTGTCCTATAGCCTTGGTAGTAATGATTTTGATTTATGATCATGTATCAATCAGAACCTGCTTGAATGGTATGTAATTGATAGATGCAATGATGTATAGAGGTAGGTATGTTGTAGTAGATGACACTTCCTTTATTTTGTGATTGTAAAAGAAAATCACAGGATCTTGAAATTGTTGGACTTGCCCCGCAAAATGTGTAAACACATCTAGGTTTTGGGGCTAGATATTGCTTAATCTCAAAATATCCATTAACATCACCCTATGCCTAGGGGACAATTGTATAATATCATAGATGGATAACTTGGTTGGAGTTGTTTGTAGATTCTATTCCAATCTACTCCAAACTTTTACTATAGGTCTCACTAGTGGACCTGGAGGATTGTTTTGCACCTATATTTGTTGGGGTGTAGTTGGGATGTTGATGGGAATTGTTGACGGTTGTGGTTGCCCATATCTTAGACTCTTGGTTTCTACGTTGACCAACTCAACCATTCTGATACATCCTTGAATATGTGGCTCAACTTGGACTTGGTTGACCTATGTGCCCTGATCTCTCAGGGCTTCATTATTGGGTAATGGGTTCCTAAATATACCCATATCCCTATTTTTAGGAGCCAATGGGTTGTCAACCTTGAGATCTCCCTTCTCAATCATGTTCTACACTACGTTCTTAAATCCCATATCATTTTCAATGTCATGCCTCGATATCCTATGATATGGGAAATGGTGAAATTCCTAGTATCCCCTTGGATTTGGATGGTTAGGATCAAGCAGTTGTATGTTGGGAAATATATTTTTTTGAAATTTTTTGAAAAAACTTGTATTAAAACAAAGATCATTTACAAGTTGGGAAGAGACTTTTCCCAGCCTTAGTCAGAGAGAACACATGCTTACAACAGTAAAAGAAGATTTGCAATGGAGCCAAATCTCTTAAACCATTTACCAGCTAACAGGGGAGACGATGAATCTGACATTCAAGAGTGGAGAGACTCCTTCCCCAATGGCCTGAGGCACGATCCTATAGGTTTCAATGTTCAAATAATGTGAGATGTTGCCAGGGGGATCCGTTTGGGTTGTTGATGCAACTTGTCATGATATCGTGACACTTTTTCCTTCTCCTTTGGCCGTGAAAATGCAACATGTCACGATATCGCGACACTTTTCTCCTTTGGCCGTAAAAATGCAACATGTCACGATATCGCGACACTTTTTCCTCTTTTGGCTTTGATGTTGCAACATGTCGCGATATCGCGACACTTTTTACTCCTTTGGACATGATGAAGCAACATGTCATGATATCGCAACACTTTTATCTTTTGGCTACGATAATGCAACATGTCACGATATCGCAACACTTGTTCTCTTTGGCCGTGACGATGCAACATGTCATGATATCATGACACTTTTTCCTCCATTGGCTGTGGCAATACAACATGTCATGATATCGTGACACTTTTTCTCCTTGGGCTGTGGCATTGCAACATGTCACGATATTGCGACACCTTTTCTTCCTTTGGCCGCAACGAAGCAACATGTCATGATATCGTGACACTTTCTCTTTTGGCAGCGATGTTGCAACATGTCGTGATATCGTGACACCTTTTCCTTCTTTGGCCATGACAAAGCAACATGTTGCGATATCACGACACTTTTTCTCTTTCGACCGCGACGATGCAACATGTCACAAAATCATGACACTTTTTCTCCTTTGGATGCAATGATGCAACATGTCACGATATCGCGACACTTTTTCTCCTTTGGCCGTAACAATGCAACATGTCACGATATCGCAACATTTTTTCTCCTTTGGCCGCAATGATGCAACATGTCGCGATATCACGACACTTTTTCTCTCTTGGATGCGATGATGCAACATGTCGTGATATCACAACACTTTTTCTCTCTTGGCCGCAATAATGCAACATGTCATGATATCATGACATTTTTCTCCTTTGGCCATGATAATGCAACATGTCACGATATCATGACACTTTTTCTCCTTTGGCCACAATGGTGCAACATGTCATGATATCGCAACACCTTTCCTCCCTTGGCTACGATGAAGCAACATGTCTTGATATCGTGACACCTTTCCTCCTATGGCCATGATGGTGCAACATGTCACGATATCATGAAACCTTTCCTCCCTTGGCCATGATGGTGCAACATGTCACGATATCATGACACCTTTCCTCCTATGGCCACGACAAAGAAACATGTCGTGATATCATGACACCTTTCCTCCTGTGGCCGTGACGATGCAACATGTCACAAAATTATGACACCTTTCCTCCCTTGGCCATGACGAAGAAACATGTCATGATATCGTGACACATTTCCTCCCTTTTATTTTTCTTTTATCATTAGCTCAAGGGCCTTTCAAGACCTTGCCTTACCACCTCATCCTCAATAGCCATGTCACTGTGCAACTGAATCCCTACCTCCTTCTCAGCACCCATCTTAGCCAGGAAGTCAGCCACTTTATTTAAATATCTACTCACATAAACTAGAATTACATCATCTAATTCCCTCCATAATTCCTTAATTTGAGTGACAAGAATCCTCAACCTCCATGCTTTCAAAGAAAAGTTTCTCATGCAATCTAGAGCTCCAACCATTATTTGAGAATCTGATTCAAGTATTATCCTCCTGTGGCCTTGTTTTACTACCCAAATATAAGCATATTTGATAGCTATGGCTTTTGCTTCATTATTTTTGGCTCTTCCCAAGCCTTGCAGTTCCCAATAGAGCTTGTTCCAACATGATTCCAGCAAACCACTACAATTATGGCTCTACCCAGATTGCCTTTTGTAGCTCCATCAATATTAATTTTAATCCAACCTTCTGGGGGTGGTTTCCAACTAGCTCTATCCTATCCCTCTTGCACTTCAACTTCCTCTTCCATTTCCCCAATAACAACCTAAGTTTCCTCTTTAGCATCGACGACCACAGTTTCTGTGACTTTGCTCCAAATGACCTGCCAAACTCCATCTAAAGAAGAAAAAGTTTCTCTAAAAATTCTAGCATTTCTCTCCAACCACACTTGCCACCAAATAAATTTTAATCCAAGCTCCCAACCAATACAAAGATATTTAGATTTAAATCTACCCCTCTTCCATATTTCCCAGATATTAATTTGATTCAATTCACCATTAACTTGAATTTTATAATATAAAAACCATCTCTCCCAAATCTGGCACATGAATGGGCACTCAAACATCAAGTGATCAGTTGTTTCCTCACTCTTGTAGCATAAGAAACATTGATATGGACCGATGATTCCTTTACATATGAGATTATCAAAAGTGAGAATTCCATTATGCATGAACTACCAGGAAAAAAAGTTTACTTTCAGCCAACCCTTGGACTGCCAAATATTTCTCCAATCCTCAACCTGATATGGATGAGGGAGAGGATCTGGAAGTATCTTATCATATCCGTCCTTCACTTTGTAGACACCAAGGCTCACATAGCCCCAAGCTAATTCATCCTCCTCATATCTACTTATGAGAAATATTTTTGTCAAGATTTTAGTCATGATGGGTGACAAATCTGGAGGGATTGAAATTGGCCACTCATCCAACTTCTTAAACTGCTTAAACTTATAATCCCCCAGCTAACTAGTGGTGAAATAACTTTCAATTTGGACCCATCCCTTGGTTTCTATGGTTGTTTTTATTGGTTGCAATTTAGTAAATTCAACAATGATAGGTGGGTATTGATCCCATGAATCTGTCCAAAATCGTGCCTTCTCCCCTCTCCCCACTTTCCAAAATAATTGATATTTTACTACCTGAGATCCTAACTTGAGAGCCTGCCACACTAAGGATCCATTACCATCCAAAGGGAAACAACCCACCTCATTTGGGTTTACATGTCCCAAATATTTACTAGTTATGATTCTACTGAATAAGGAAGTTGGTTGGGAAATCCACCTCCAGTAAAGCTTTCCAACCAAATCTTTATTATTTGACTTTGATCTTCTCAGTCCCAAACCTCCTTTTACCTTGGGCTAGGTTACTTTGTCCCAACTTACTAAGTCCCATTTCCTCTCTCCTTTTACTCCTTCCCATAAAATTTTTCTAGCCATCTTGTCCAACTCTTTCCATATACTATGTGGGGCAGCCAGGATAGAGGATTTATAAATTGGCATGGCCTGAATGACTGACTGTAAAAAAGTTAATCTACCGCCATAGCTTAACCATTTGTGAGACCAGTGATTAATTCTATCCTTGATACAATCCAAAATATTCCTCTAGATATCTATTTTTAGTTTTTTAAAATGCAAAGGGACCCCTAAGTAAACCACTGGGAGAGAAGTCCTTGTGAATCCCAAGATCTCTAAAACTCTATCCTGAAGCCTTTGATCAAGATTGAAAAAGACCACTTTGGATTTTTTATCACTGATGACTTGGTTTGTAGCCCTAAGGTAGACATTAAGAGTATCTCTGATAATTCTTGCTTCCCTAAAGCTGGCCACTCCCACCAATCCTATGTCATCCACAAACTATAGGTGAGTCAAAACTTCCTCACCCACCTTGATACTTGTTAGCAAACCTTGTTGTCTTCTCCTCAAGAAAATTCTACCTAATCCTTTAGCCAATATGAGAAAAATATAGGGAGAGCAAGGATCTCCTTGATGAAGGCCTCGAGTGGCTCCAAACGGTTGTGAGGGAAGACCCTTGATTAACACTGAGTATGTCAGAGTAGAAACACAAATCATGACCCATTCTATCCAATCCTGAGTATTTTGGGAAATATTATCCTCTACACTTCATTCAACTAGTTGAATATTGACTACATCAATTCATTTAGAGGTGTTAAGTATTGTGTCATCCATCATTCCCTATTTTGGCCTTTGTTTCTCTTGGGATCATAGTTAATCGACGAGGGTTGTGCTTGATAATTTTGAGGTTGTTGATCATTCCCCCCTATGGTGATGTTAGTACTACCTGATTTACTTGGGTAGGCTTGGTTTGTTTCTGCTTGTTCTTGTTGTTCTAATTATTCTTGCTCCATTATTTCTTGTTGTGGAGTTTGAGGTCCCCCTCATCGACTTTGATGTCTTCGATGAGCTTGTCTTGGTCCAAGGCTTCTTTGAATGAACTGTACTATTATAGCTATAACAACAGAGAGATATGATTTATGCAACTCTTGGTGAACATTCAGATGAGATTTTCCATGGGAATAAGAAATTATAGCTTTGCCATGACTTTTCTCCATCTATCCTTATAGTCCATCATGACTCATCATTGTATTTCTTTAAATTAGTCATATCAAACAAGTTCAACTTCTTCTTAGCATCGAAGGAGAAAATTTCTAGGAACACATTTACGAATTGCTTGAAAATGGTAATGTTGTGCTTACAAAATTGGTTGAACCATTGGGTTGTAGCACCTAGGAATATCATGATGAAGGTTCTCAGCATCAAAGCATCATCTTTGTCAATGTGAAAGCATGCATTCATGAAGTCGATCATGTGCTCTTATGCATCTCCCTCCCATTTAAACTTATCCAACCTGGGCATCTTAAAGTTCCTCATATATGCGAGACTCAGGACTAATGGGCACAAATTTTGGTTGTGTATCTTGCCTAATGTTGGATTTTGTCCATTTGTGTCCTTTTTGAGAGACTTGACTCTTTTAGTGAGTGTTTGGTATGCCTTCGAGGCAATAATCTCATGCTCTTGAAGGTCCTCTTACGGTGGTAAGTGAGGTATTATGATGTTTGCCTCAACCAAACATCTATACTCTTCTCCCATAACCATGCTTGGAGGTGCAGGTGGGGGTGGTTCCTAATCTTCTATCCTTGTCTAGTCCTTGTTGAGTTATATTTGCTCAAGGCCTATGTGTTGTTGCTATTATGGAGTAGGGTGAATATGCTCATATCTAGAACATCCTTCATGGGGAAAATCAATATGTCTCTCATGTTGATATCTTTCACTAGCTATGTGTGCATCTATTCAAGATAGCCTTTATGCTAGCTCTTCATGCTCTACTCGTTCTTCTCTTAAGAGTTTCTCTTGTAAGTGCGGGTACCTTTTCCTACACTCTTCTTACTCAATATTCTCTATGCACTCTCATTCAATGCGTAGCTCTTCTTCCAGCCTACATAGGTGGTCAAAGTGACATGCTATTGAGGGTTTATGTCTTACCGCATCTGTGCAAGGGGTTTTGATATTGAGACCTCTTAGGGAGTTTCCTGTTGTGTGGCTGCCATGATCTACTAGAGTGACTTGCTCTGTGTACTATGTTAAGGGTTTATTATGTTCATGATTTGAAGCAATGTATGTGCTACAGGGTTTCTTTGCAACTTCTTGCGGTTCATTGATGTATATAGTAGCTATACTACATGAAATTCCTGAGGTAGAATATTTGGTAGCAATACTTCTTAGAGCTGGTCTTGGGAGAAACCGATCCAGCCCATCTAATTGTCTAGTTATCCATGGATAATATCATGGAGTGCCATTGAAACCAATGAGTTTATGATCCAAATGTATTCTCCCATATTCTGAGAGGCTATAGGATGTCCTTGGTCTGCGATTTGATGCAAGCCTATTCTCTTACCCCTTAGTGGGTTGTTCTACGTGTATCATATGATGCTTGGGATATTGCCTCCCCTTCTTGCCTATGCAATGATGGAGGTCTTGTTGCCTCTTCATGATGGAATGATGATGGAGTCCTTGAATCCTCCATATGTTTTTATGATGAGCTATATCATGATGTCTCTGAATGTCAATATGAAGAAGGAGGTCTCAATGCTTCCATGTGTATATGTGAAGAAGGAGTTTGTGATGCCTTTGTGTGTCTATATGATGAGAGGCACCATGAGGACTCCTCATTCCTATATTATAATGGGGGCTTGAGGCCTCATCATGTCTATGTTATGGAGAACCAAGAAGTGGATCTCTTGTTGGGGTTTCTCATGGAGTACCTCCAATGGTTAAGTTATCACCCCTAAGTCTTGTTAAACACTATCCGATGACATTATGGATGGGTAGGTCAACACCAGTGTGTTTGTGAGAGTTAGGAACACTAGTTTCCTCCTTGGTCATGGATCAAGGGTGTTTTCTCTGTGTTTTCACCATTTTGACTTGTGCATTATCTTGTTAATTGGATTCCAAACTATATAAACAAAGCAATACATTTTTTATCTCTCTTAAGGATTATCATGTTCCCCAAAATATCTAGTGTGTTTAGATGTGTTGATGATCTTGTCTTCTTGTCTATGATTTGGAATTGGAATGAGGTAACTCAATCAGATTTTAGAATAAGAACACTAGTTCCAAACATGATTTCTCAAAAGAGTCTAGGGTACACCACTTAAATCCTACTGGGGGGTTTGCCTAGATCTTCCACTATAAAATAGTGGGAGATAGTTTGAACACAAGTGTCTTTTACCAGATTAAAAAGAGATCTTTATCCTGTTTAAGGAACCCTAGGGGGTAATCCAATGGAAGGAGAAGAATTCCAATGTCACCAGTCTGAATTAGGGGTTGGTGATGAAATCCAACCTTACTAATGTTATGATAGAACATGCAAGTGTATGGTGTTATTTTTAGATTTTTTAAATATAAAATGATGCATCAACCAACATACATGCTTTAATATACTACATGCCTAAAAATAACATTTTTTCTTCATAAGGATGCATATTTAATGTAATCTAGATGATCTTTATGTAATGCACTTCCTACTTTGTGAATGGGTGACCACTTATTGGGACACATGTAAGAAAACCAACATACAATGGCCTAGCACAATGGAGAGTAGAGCAAAAATTATAGGTAGAGTTCCACTATTCCTAGAAGTGCCTAGAGGAAACTAAAGAAATATAAGAAACTTACAATGCAATTTTCATTCCATTTTCTTCGTCTTTCCCTACTTAGCTATGTTTTTGCTTGCTATTTTTGGAAAAAAATGCATATAGAAAGTCACAAGGAGTTAGATATGTGTACCAACCTTAATTCCTCATCTGGTTATGACCCTAGTTGACCTTTGTCTCTATCTTGATGCTATCCTCTATCGATCAGAGTATCTTAATCTAGCCATTATTGACCAGAGTTGCTGATTATGACTACTAACAACTACAACGGCTAGGATATGTTGGCCATTGTTGACCAAAGCAGCTAGACCTACACACAAAAAAATGCCCAAATAATTAGTAAATTCACAAAAAATAAAAACCTAATGGGGATCCCATTGTGATTGCCACTTGTGTGACCCCGGAAGGCATGCATCGAAATCACGACTCGACTTGCAAATGTGTTTATTATTATATCAAACTAAAAGGAATGAACATGCAGATGAATATGCAAATGAAAAACAAATAAAGTATGTATTTTATTGATATTTCCAATCCATGATTACATATTCGTCCCTCTGAGGGATACCCAGTGCATGATACAATAAGTTACAAGTGGGGTGTGATCGGTGGTGGAGAAAATCCCCTCACAAAGGGGTGGTGCACCTTCATAGGCTTCTTGCTTCCACACACAAACTTTTCTGAGCACTCACAGATGCATCCTTATATTTTTTTTGTCTAGGAGGGATCCTATGCTCTGAGTGCCTTGATATGGTCTTGTAAACCTATAGATCTGCATGCATGGAAACAACAAAACATAGTGAGTAGTATAGGCTACTTCTTCAAGAGATACTCTTGTTAGCAAATATGGTAATCCAAATAAATAAGCATAATGTGAATTGAAATACAATGAATCTAAGAAATATACATAAGTAAATTAGAAATTCTACTATAAATGCAATGAAAGAGATAGATCTATGCTAATCTATGGAAATTACATAATGATAAATAATGGTCTAATTCTAGGAACTAAGGAATCAACTATTCTAAAACCTGGTTGGTCTAACAATTACCTTAGGTCTTATGGGCTATGGTAACCAATTCCTTACTAGAATTGATATTCAAGGGTCGTCTGACATGTCTCCTATATTGAATGGTGATTTTGCTTAATGAATATTAATAACGATATGTGAACATAGCTCAGCTAGAAGATGCATTGATCCTCTCCCAATGGGCATCTCTTGGCTTTTTGTTTTGACAAGGCTCCACTGCTTAACTCTAAAACTTCTTAGATACTTTACTTCTTGTGGGAGTCTATATGTATATCTCCCATATTAGGGTTTGTACCTTGGCTTCCTGGAGAAGCTTCACTCCAAACTATATGCGATTAACCATTCTCGAGGGAGTGCATTAGTCATAATTTTGCATTGAAGGGGTAGTTAGGAGGAGCTCAAGGAGTTCCTCACTAATATCTATCCATATTCCATGCATAAATATAGTCAGACTACATGATATGGGCTTGTATTAATGGAAAGACTATTTGTGATTTTTGTCGCTATCAGGTCTAGTGGCCAGGTTTTGTCGTTGTAGTCTTCAACAACCAAGTTTCTTGGTCACTTTGCCTAAGAGTGGCCAAGCCTGGATGGGTTAGAAATACCCTATTTGAGTAGTTGGGACCACTTCTTGCTCATGGAGAGATCCAAGAGGGTTCATATGTCCTATGAATGTTCCCATATGGGTAGTCTCCTAAATATGACGTGTTTTAGGTGTCTATAAGGTAATATTTTATCTAAGTGGACCAATATTGATTTGAAGAAGACTCAATTGCATGAATTGCTTGGTTATTCTAAAGTTCATCCCTAGAGAATGCTAATTGGGAGAGAACTTGTAAATATAGTGGTGTTTTTCTATCCAAAGGTGTTTGAGGGAATAAAGTCCCCCAAGTGACATTATTCAAGTGATTGTGAATTTGTGAGAACCATTCGTGAGAAGGTTAAATTTGAATCATGTGGACTTCTAGCATGGAGTGGATGTTTCCATGCTCAGTCGTAAATTGTGATAGCATTTTGACTTGAATGGTTGTTATATCATCAATAGGGTTTTGTGGGATTAAATATCCCAAGGAGGACATTGTATTTGCAAAACGGTTAGATGATCAAAGGAGTGCCTCGATGTCATACCATTCAAATTTTATCCACAAGTGATTTATAAGCTTGCAAGATTGGATATTTGCATAGGAATATTACCTTGGCTTAGTTCATTATGATCAAGGAATCACCAAAAATATTGAGCTTAGTTATTTTCATGGTGATTGCTATTTAAAGGCCTATGAGAAGAGGTTCATACTTGAAATTATTGTTGGTGCATGGGAAATAAAGTTTAAAATATAGGGTTATTGGATCCCCTTAAGGTTAAAAAATACAATTCCCATGCTACCCCCTTGCTCGCACTTAGAGCCATTAAAAAATAGATTCATTTTAGCCTGTGATTCAGGCTCTTCAAGATCTGGTGATTTTGACCCTTGAAATACTCCATCATCAGGAAGCTCTATGTTAAGAGGTTGATCATCTTGGAGAGGATCCTCTAGGAGTTGATCGATGATGAATTGACATTTAATTGATTTATGTATGATAAATTTAATGTCAAATTCCATTGATAGCATGATCCATTTTTTGTGTGACTATTATGATAAGTACAACTTATCATATATCACAATGGATTCTCTTTGGATACTACATACATGGTATGATTGAGCATGTAATGGTATATATTTTTAGTGGTAAAAACCACTGCTAAGCATAGCTTCTCAACTTATGTGTATTTTGTTTTGTAACTGACCAAGGTGCAACTAATATAGTAAGTATTTTGTTCTTTGTGCAATTTATTCTTTTGGGCTAACATGATGCCCAATGCAATCTAAGTAGCTAGGATGTATAAATAGAATGAAAATCCTAGTCAGGGAGGAGCCAATACTAGTGGTGAATCCAAATTTTGTTTGATTTCTTCAAAGGCAACTTGACACTCATCATACCAATTGAATGTGACCCCTTTGTGTAATAACTTGTTCATAGGTCATCACTTATCTAACAATTGCACTATGAATCACTTGATGGATGTGACCTTACCTTGCACACTACACATTTGCTTGATGGTAGTAGGGGGAGGCATCTCAAGGATTGCCTTGACTTCGTTGGGATCAACTTTGATGCCTCACTTAGAGACTATGAATCCTAAGAGTTTTCTAGATGTGACGTTGAAGACACACTTCTTGGGGTTTTGTATAACATTGTGTTCGATGAGGTGATCAAGAACTTGATGCAATACATAAATATGCTCATAGTATAGTAAAGATTTAGCCAATAAGTCATCCATGTAATAATCCAATTTTTTGTGCATGTAGTCATGGAATATGTAATTCATAGCTTGTTGGTAGGTAGCAGTAGCATTTTTAAGGCTGAAAGGCATGACCTTATAACAAAATGTCCCCCAAGGTATTGTGAATGCCTTTTTGAGTTGATATTTTGGATTAATACAAATTTGGTTGTATCTAGAGAAATTATCCATTAGGGTTAACATATCATGGCCTGCTAGCATCTATCAAGGCATCAATGTTCAAAAATGGGAATTCATCCTTAGGGTTTGCTTTATTTAGATCACAAAAGTTAGTACAAATATAAATCCTCCCATCAAGTTTCCATTGGGCACTGAATTGCATCAAGTTTTACTCAATACTATGGTTGTCTATCTTCCTACTTTCTATCCAGGCTTGCACCCGATAGCTACAACTCAACACTCAACATTGGATGGACCAAAATAGAGTTTTCGATCCAACCTCCAGAGTAGGTTGGTTCCTTGTCAACTTAAATAGGATGTTGACACAATTATGCTCACTTGGGGTTTTGAGATTAGGGTAAGAAAAGGTTAGGGTTAGAGAGATGTGAACAATAGTGGATGGATAGGCTAACAACATTGCACTACAACAAAAAGCTCCAAAAAACCAATTTAAAGACACATTACTCAGATCAACATTATCCCAAATTAAATGTACTTTCATTCATTAAAGAACAATAGAGAAATATTGCAGACAACAATTTCAATATCTAAACAATGATAATCCAAATAACAAAATTCACCAATATCTAGATTTTATAGAAATGCACTCCCTAACAATAAATATCAAACTCAAAAGCAGATTTCAATTACCCTAGCAGCTAGTAATCCATTAATTTGGCACAAACTAACCATTCAAGTATTCACAAAAATGCAACTAAAGAATTTGAACCTCTGATATCGAAATATGAAGACACAAAATTTGAGGTGAAGATCAATGTAATGCTCCTTTCATTAGCCCTTGGGAATATTTATAGTAGCACAGGCAAACACACTAGAGCCGACCCTTAGAAATGAGGGTTCGACCTCTATTTATAGTTTTGCAAAATTAAAATAACAAGGAACATTACAAAGATTAAAATTTGATAGCTCAATAGAGAGTTCTTGTTGGCATTCTCTTACTGGTTCATCCTCTAGGAAATCCACTGCAAGTGGACCACCATGGCAGCTCGAACCCTCTGCAACTTGTTGGTCGTTCGATGCTAACTGGAGTTCTGGCCATTGGAGAGTGTGTATGCATCATTGATCCTTCTTGGAAGCCCTCTACCATCATCGATCTGTAACCATCTCTGGTTCTATCTTCTTGAAACCCTCGATGCTTCAGCTTCCTCCTCCAACTGACTATCATAACTCTGGTGAGAGATTGCTTTTATACTCTTCAGATTTCTTAGCAAAATCTCCATCGTTGATCTCCCCCATCGTATGGCTACGATTTAATCTGATATAAGCTTGTTACAATGGTGGGGAGAACACAATGCCATTCCACTTTAAAAAACTAATGACATCATCTTTTATGCCTTAGAAACTATGGAACGCCAATCCAGCATTAAAATGCTTTGAAAGTGAAGCGGGATGAAATCCGCTCTTTATCCTTCGTTTTCCTTCTTTGGCGATGAAACATTCACCAATCCGCACAAAAAAGTTGATGATGTCATATCTCCTTTGAAACTTCTATGGATTCCATTCCGGACCGAAGCAAGTACATTGGCCTGTGAACACCATTTCGGACCTATTGCAATGCAAAGTGACTCTTCCTCCAATCTGCACTGACTTCAGAGTACATCGCTGCTTGTTGTCATTTTGAAAGAGAGTTAGTCAAAAATATGCTTTGTCATGAATCCACATCTTCTATGCTTAGCTTTCCACCTTCTATCACCATTCTAGGAAAAAATGTTCATTGCATCTTCAAAATCGGGCTCTCCAACACTTAGCCACTCAAAAGGTATTCAAAATATCAAGCGATGTCACCAATCCACACTTATTTTATGTTGATATCATCCTTCTTCAAAATTTTTTGTGGATTTGGGATGCGTCACTAGTCTAGAGCCAAGAATAAAAGAAACTTTGCGGAATTGCTCCAAGTGCAAAAATTTACCAAGTGTTGGGTGGACTCGTGGCCTTTGTTGCGGATCCACTCCAAAATACACTACAAAGTGTGCGGATTGAGAACTTCATGACTTAGGCAAAATTTTCAAAATTTTCCTAAGTATGTGGCCATTTTGGGCCTACATTCTGGTGCCTCCCGGGTGGATTTTCTTGCAAAGCCATAGAACTCAGAGTCTTATCCATTGGGCCTTAGGAGTCAAAAAATGCTCATCTTCAAAAATATGCTTTAAAGAATAACCTCCATACAAACATTACCCTCTGAAAAATCTAACAATTTGTTTAGAGGGTAAAGGTTCATATAGAGATGATGCCAAAAACATCCTGACTCATCCGCTTATAAGGAGAGTATACCAAAAATATAGGCTTGTTGCCATTGTCTTCAAAAATTAGGTATAACTCTACTCCTTTTATAAGGCCTTATTGCAAAAATACCTTCACACAAAATCTGTTGCTCTCTGTGCCTCTCTAGGCTTCATGCCTTTATTGCTTATTTCTGACAATTGTTAGAGCAAAAAACAAAAATGCAAAACTTGCACATATGTACAAAAACAAAAATAAACTAAGTGTGGGCCCCTTCCGGGCCTATAATAGCTCCATCTTGGTCTTCCTCTTCATGGGCCTCTTCCTCGACCTCTTCTTCATTCTCTTCTTCTTCTTCTTCTTCTTCTTCTGGAGAAGGTTGTTTTTGATGCCTTCCTCCAGAAGAATCACCAAACAACTGAATCATCAATTTTAGAGATTGTAAAGCCTATTTCTAGGCTGCTTTAGAGGGGTTTGATGTCTCTTTGAGCTGCTTATAAATATATTGTAATTCTCCAATGTCCTCATAATTAGCAGCATTCCCTCTATTCACTAGATCTTCCATGAGATCTCTTAATCTAGTAAAATTAACAATTAATTGGACAACTTGCTCTTGGGGTAGTGGCTCTTCAAGAGAATCAATTCTAGATTCATCCTACAAATTTTCATCAATGCTTTTCTGGATCTCTTCCATGGATAGCAAGTTGTGATCCTCCATCCATAGGCCTTTGAAGCCAACTTGAATCATTTCTTTATTCATATCAACAACATCCCTAATCACTCCTTCAATCTTGTCAAACAATAACTAGGCTCTTTGAAGTGCCCTATGCTTCTTAACCATGATTCTAGAAGCAACTCTAGTGAGATTCCATTCTTTATTGGGAATTGGTTTAGCAGAATCATTGAGTCTACTATCAACCAACCTGTACATTTGTTCTACTAGAATCACCATAGGCTGCAACTCTTTAGTGATCTGATCTAGATCTCTCTGAACATTGGGGAGTAAGTGGCTGGCATCATCAAGATAATCAATCATGAGCTGAAGCCCTAAACATTTCTCTTGGACTTCGAAGAGCATCTCTTTTCTAATATTCTTCAAATCAGCCTTGGAAAAGCTAGAAGACTTAGCTTTCTCAAGTTGAAGCTGATGTCTCAAACTTTGAATTTCTTTTGCTTGTTCTTCATTCAACTTCTTTTGCTCTCCTAGTTGATCCTTGAGCTTATTGGCCTCTTGAAATTTTTCTTGCCAGCCCTTGACCTCTTTTTTTAGAGCCTTTTCTACTTCCTTCTGATTGCTCAGAGTCTTCTGAAGCTTTTCAATCTGTTTCTCCAGTTTGCTCACCTTCTCTCTGAATATATCATTTTTTACATAGAAGGTGTCTAAGTGGGCTCTGGCTATGATCAACTCATCTTCTTCAGGAAGCTTATCAATATCTTCTGTGACCTCCTCCACTCGATAATATTGGATAGTCATTTCAGTTTTAGGCTTATTTACAAGTGGAGTCATAGATCTAGATACTCTTTGGTGAGACACTGGATCAACATACATGCTTCTTCTTCTAACAACCATCCTGTTGGAAGGCTTAGAAAGCTTCTCTACCCATAAATAATTTGCTCTCTGTGTGGTTGCCTGCTCTTTTGGCAAAGTGATAGGACTTGAAAAACTAGCAGCTAGGGGAGATGAAGATACTAGAAATGAAAGGGTGGACTAAACTATTACAATGGAGGTGTGGGAGTACTCACAGTAGTCTCTGTAATGATAGTGGACTCTATAACTACTATTGTTGTTGCTATTGGTAGACTCATAGGAATCGATGCAAGACTAACAACTGAATGAATGGTGGTACTTGGAATGTTATGTCCCTTTGATGGTGGTGGTAATAATGAAGATGAAATGATGGGAGATGATGAAGTGGGAACCTCAGATGTTGGAAGTGGGATTTGGGGTGACTTTGGGGGAATAGAGGTGACTTGTACTTCAGTGACAACCAATGAAATATGGGGTGGACTATGAGAGGGAGAAGGTACCTTTGTCACATTTTCTTGACCAAAAATGGAGGGAGACTTCTTTGGGGATTCAAGAGGATGTAGAGGAGAAGAGGGATTAGAAACCATACCTTCACCTACATATGTAGGGTGCTCTTGCTCCACCTCTATTTCCTACTACTGCTCTTGGTGAGTCAATTCTTCTACAATAGAAATAGCTACCTCTTTTGCAATCTCCTCCATATCCAATCTCTACTTCTTTGAAACTTCATTTTCCCTTCTCTCTGGGGCTCTTTTAGTTCTTCTATGGATCAATTGAAAGGAAGCCATCTCACTCTCAGAATCTTCTTCTGATACATCTCCTTGTACTGCTCCAAAAAGCAAGACTTGCTCAAAAATAGGATGTAATTCTACTGATGTTGTAGTGGTAAAAGAAAGGGGGTGAACCTAAAACTCTCATCCTTCTTCCTCCAGTCAATATCTGTGTCTGGAGGCTGACCCCCTAGAGCTAAGCATTTAGGCCTAGACATTACTTCGATGACTGGAGTACTGACAACTTTTTCACTGGAATATTGCATTTTACTCAGAAGTTGTGCTCCTTTAGGAAACTTCTCCACTTGTTCAGTGGTAGGATGAAAAGTTTTCAAGACCTCAACTATTGTCAAAGGAGTTTCCTACTCTTCTACTAGAGCTTCTTGATCTGTGGGTGGAGAGAGAGATTCAGAACTATCCTGGGACCTTTCAACTATCAACACTATGTTTCTAATGTCCTTCTACTTCCAGGTTCTGATATTTTCATTATATTTCTTGGAAAACTCTTTATCAATATTCATGCCAAACTTAGACTTAGGTTTTCCAATTTCAATTCTCATTCTCCACCAATATGATATCTTAGCTACATTCCATTGTTCTCCTCTTCCTTAGCTTCTTCGATATCCTCCTCAGGCTGAGGGTCCTTTTTCTTTGAGTTTTTTCCTTCAATGTCATGAATGGTGGCTTCTGTAAGCCGATGACTCTTCTTCTTGTCAGGGTCATAATCAACAATCTGCTCATAGAAATCCAACCATGGAGGTAGTTGATCCATATTTGACACATTCCACTCTAAAAGAGTGGTCTCATCATTATTTCTACCTTGTTCAAAATGAGCCCTAGGCCTCTTTTCAAATTTATAAGCTTTTTCTCCATTTAGGGCTACATTTCTTGTAGTGAAGATACCATCAGGGTCATAACTCCATATTTGGGGAATATAAAATAGACCTAACCTATCAAGGTATTGGTCAATTAGCTGACTCTACCCCTTCTTTGTGATGGTAATGTCCTCCATAGTGTGGTATGTAAGCAGATATTTTCTCTTTCTCCTAGAACCATAATTCAAATCAATATATTCTACCTACCTTAAATATTCTAAGGCAAAGAGCCTTTTTGTAACAAAATGGGGTAGGAGAAAAGGTTTACCCATGAAACCATATAATCTGATAATTGTGCCCTTAGTCAACAAGTACCAATCTCCTTCCTCAGCACCCTTTACTCTCATAATTTTCTTTGCTAAGGGTGGCAATCTAGGGCACTCTCCATACATTATTTTCAAGGTAGGTCCAAGAAATTCCAAGTTGAATCTATAAAAAGACTCACTACTTCTCAAATGACTTATCCAATAATAAATCGGTAAGGGTTCTCCATCACTGGTTTTGTCCCTAATCGGAATCCAAGGCATCTTGTCCTTAATGGCAGCATAAAACATCCATACCAGACTCGAGCAATGCCTAAAACTAGGAGCATCAGAGCCCCTTTTCATTCTTACCAACTGTTCATGTATCCTCTATGCAAGAAAAGTTGGCCAATCAAAATAAATCACCCTAGTCCCTTTTTCCTCTACACCTTTCTCATACATTATTTCATTGGAAATATAGTAGGCTATGGTAATTTGCTAGTCATACACCAATCTATCAGAATCTAGACCCTCCATACAGGCTAACATAGAGAATAGTACAGGGTTTGGAAATTCATCGATAGGAATGGGGACCTCGGGTAATTTCTTCTTGAGCTTAGCATTGAGCTTTTTATAAACCCATCTCCTAAATGACTCACCTTCATTCGCTTGCTTCTCTAGGGAATAATACCCAGCTTGGTCAGTTACCTTAAATTCTTTAGGTTTTACAGATGGTTCTGACCCTAGGGCAAAAATATTATGATAGAAGGATGGTGATACTAAAGAGGGTTTTCCCTTTGAGGTTTTCACTGCTTTGGCCATTGGGTCATAAAATTTAACTATTGCAGCTATTAATTCTAGATAGGGATGAACATAATCACAAATGTAAAAGGATAAGTAAGAAATGATAACACATCTACCTTCTAGATACAAAGTGGCTCTCTTCTTGAATCTATCGTTAATGCTCCTTCTGAGCCTTGTTCTCTCTGTGAGGACCATTTCAGTATCCACCATAACTTCTACTCTATCGATGTATGGAGGCACTACCCTTCTCTCTAGAGTTTCAAACTCTTGGGCATCCTCTGAAGCCATCTTGATAGCAACAAAACTTTTCTCTCTATAATTCATAGAAAAACTCAGAGCATCGTTTCAATATTTACCACTCTCGTGGATGCAATTAGCTATTGAATGAACATTGTGTGTGCTTTTTGTTTCTTTTATTTCTTGTGCGCATGTATCTTCCACCATTAATGTAGTTTTTGCAATCTACCCATTGGCACACTTTCCAACTTCCACTCATTCCTCTTGGTGGCTCAATGGTGGCATTCTAAATTTTCATTGGTCAAAAATTCAAATTCTACTGCCACCTCACTACGTCTCTTCGGCTACTCTTTGGTTCGAGCGTGAGTTCATTAGAATTGAATGTGGGCTCTTTTCTCTCCATGTGGCATGGTTGTGAAGTTACTACTTGGCTCCACCTTGGTTTTGAAATTGATGAATAAGAGAAGTCATTAATTCTGCTGACACTTAGCCAATTCCATGCATGATTTTTCACCTTGGTTCCACTCTGCTACACTTTAGCTTGGAAAATTCCTAGATTGGAAACCCTTTTGTTTCTTTTGATACTTGGCACTCTTCATTACATGGGAAAAGGATGCTTGCACCATTCTACTAGGATTTCAGTACATTTTGATGCGGATTCAGAAGCGCTCACCATTCCGCTAGAATTTACATGTATTTGAGTGCGGAATGGAACCTTGTCGAATACTTTTCAACACTTAGCCATTTTTTCAAGAATTTTTATTTGAACTTGTACAAAGTGTAGAAAGAAAGGGAAATACAAAGTGCAGAAAGAAAGGGAAATAATAATACAATGTATATACATATGTTACAATGAGCTCATATTTTACACATAGTAGAGCTTGAGATGAAAACCATTTACTGGAATCGGCTGTATGTTCCCTTCAGGATCTTCAAGCTGGAACACATTGGACTCCTTGGCCTCTACTATTTTGAAAGGGCCATCCCAAAAAGAATCAAACTTTTCATGCTTGCCCGATTTTGCTCTATCAACATTCCACCTGAGAACTGTATCTCCAACCTAGAATTTTTTGAATCTAGCTTTCTTATCAAACCATGCCTTGATATCTGAGGAATGCTTTTGAAAATTATCATATGCTTGAGCTCTATTCTCTTCCAATTGTAGTAAGTGAGTCAACCTGGTTTTTACCGGATCTTCCTCTGATTCCTCCTCTGTATTGACAAGCTTAAGTGTTGGAATCTCCAAATGGATAGGTAATACTACCTCTTTGCCATATACTAGTGCATAAGGGAAGTCTTAATGGAATTATTTATAGTAATCCTATCAGCCCACAAAGCTTGGTCCAGCAATAGATGCCAACTTCTTTTATTTCCTTCAAGTGATTTCCTCAAAATCCTTAACAAGTTTTTGTTGGTAGATTCTACAAGTCCATTACCCTATGGATAATAATTTGAAGTATTTTTAAGAGTAATGTCATACTTTCTGGTAAACTCAATATACTTGGCTCCTATGAAAGTTGGGCCATTGTCACTCACCAAGGCTTCTAGAACTCCAAATCTTGAAATCAAATTTTCCATGAAATTGATCACAACATCTTGATCTGATTTCTTGGTAGGAATAGCCTCTACCCATATGGTAAGATAATCTATGGTAGTTAGGATAAAATTATGCTCTACTAAGGAATTAGGGTTAATAACCCCTATGAAGTCCAGTCCCCATTGTTGAAAAGGTTCTTCAACTTGTATGGGCTTGAGGGGAAATGAAGCATTCCTTGTCCTTCCAACATATCTCTGACATTTGTCATATGCCCTGGTGACCTTGAAAGCATCAATAAATATAGTAGGCCAATAATAGCCTACTCTTATGATTTTCAAAGTTGTAACTCTACCTGAGCTATGTCCACCAATTGGTCCTCCATGGAACTCTTCAATGACCCTCTTTTGTTGATCATATTTTAAGCACTTTAGAAGAACTCCATCCAAATTTATTTTGTATAGGCCTTCTGGTAGTAATACATATTTTAAAGCATGAAGCCTGTATCTCCTCCTTTGGGATGTATTTATATTGGGAGGGCATACTCTAGTTTGGAAATATTTGATCATCTGGTCTACCCAATCAGAGTTTACAGTTTGTACTCCTTCCATCTGATCTTCTTCTGTTGCCTGACAAGCTATCACTTCTGCTAATGTTGCAGCCTCTGTTAGACCTTGGCATAGGGCTCTACCTCTCACCAACTTGGTGGGATGTATTTCTACATCATATTCTTAGATTTTGGTAATCCAACCAACTCTTTTATCTCCTAGTTCACCCTATAGGATAAAACTTCTTACATCTGGATGAACCACATATACTAGGGTCTTACTTTGTACCAAGTACTGCCTGAACTTCTTTAGTGACTTCATCACAACAAATACTTGTCTTTCAATAAAGTTATATTTGACCTGGTAGTCATGTAGTGTCTGGCTCCAAAAGAATACAGGATGCTCTTCACCTTGATCATCTTTTTGAGTAAGCACTGAGGCATAACTTTCTTCAGCTCCATATGCATAAAGGATAAAATATTTACTAAAATCTGGATTTACCAGCACTAGGGCTATTGCAATGGACTGCTTGATAATATCAAAAGCTTATTTCCTAACTTCAGTCCACTTGAACTCAACATTCTTCTTGAGTAACTCAGATATAGGCCTTACTTTCTGTGCAAAGTCAGAAATGAATTTCTTGACAAAATTGATTTGGCCTAGAAAAGACTGCAAAGTCTTCTTGTTTGTAGGCAATGGAAGAGCAAGAATGGATCTGATTCTATCTCTGGATCTATGGCCATACCTTCTTTTGAGACCACATGACCTAGCAGCTTTCCTTCATGAACTACAAAGAATGACTTCTTAGGATTGAGTGAAATACCAAATTCTCTGCATTTTTGAAAAACTTGCTCTAGGTGTGATAGGTGATCTTGCTTATCATGGGAAAACATAGTCATGTCATCCAAGTAAATCAGAATGACTTTGTTGATCAGTGCTCCAAAGGCATAATCCATGGCTCTCTGAAATGTGGCTCCCGCATTGGACAACCCAAAAGGCATTCTCTGGTAGGCAAATGTGCCCCATTTTGTGGTGAATGTTGTCTTATACTGATCTTCATATTTCACCCAAATATGATTGTATCCAGAGTAACCATCTAGTAATGAGAACCTCTCATCCCCTACCACTACCTATAGAATTTGATCAATCTAAGGGAGGGGATAGTGATCCTTAAGGGATGCTTGGTTAAGATTTCTGAAATCTACACACAAGCGTATATCACCATTCTTTTTTCTCACGGGTACCAAGTTGGCTACCCAGGTTGAATGTTTTATTGGATATATGATCTTAGCCTTTAATAACTTTAAGAGCTCCTCTCTCATGATGGCTTCAATCCTTGGATTTACAGGCCTTTGCTTCTACCTAAAAGGCTTTGCATCAGGCTCTAGCTCAATAGTATGTTGGATAACCTTTTTGTCATATACCTTGAGGTCTTCATATGACCAAGCCACAATATCTTGATATTTTAAGCATAAAGCTTTGATATCTTCTGCTTCCTCTAGTGAACATTGAACTCCAACATTGAGCTTCTTTTCAATACCGACTTCAACTTCTTTATAGATTTTTCACTGACTTTCATGGCTTTGGTCTTTTTTCTATCCTCATTGTCAAATAAGCTCTCTAGGGTGACCAATCCTCTAGGAATGTGATTGTTCCTTAGTTGAATGACATCTTGTTGATCAATTTCTTCTAGATATTCTTCTTGGATAGTGGAGAGACATGCTTCTCTTACTAGAAAGTCAATTATTTGTTCATCACTTTCAAAAACTTACTAAAAAATCTGCTTGTCTGGTACTACAGGTCTAAAAATCATTTTGATTCCCTTGGCTTTCTTGATTCCATAGTCTATAGAAGGGTTGAAGTTAGCTCCCTTCGTTTCTAAGGAATCTGCCAGAGTATTCTTTTCTCTAGGAATAAAATTTAAATTTAGGGCATCAAAGGATTCCATCAGATCCCATACCCTATTTTTGTAAGCTTTTAGGTAATGGTGCTTACTACTGCACCTATTTCTTACTTGATGGACTATTAACTCAGAATCACCATATATGTTCAAAATATTAATGCCCATGCTTTCTTCTTGTATCAATCCAAGGCATAGGGCTTCATATTCTACAACATTATTTGTACATGACCATGTTAGTCTATAGGCAAAATTCTTTGTCCCCTCTGATTGGGATTGTAAAACCACACCAACTCCTACACCATTTCTACATTTAGCACCATCAAAGTGCATGATCCATGTTTCTTTATCTCTCAGATATTGATTGGATATAGCAAGGATTTTCTTCTCTGATTTAGTTGAGATACTATATGTTCCCATACCAGTTCCAAATTGACTGTAATCTTCTCTGAAAGGCAACTCATCCTCAATATCCAACTCTTCAATGTTTTCCACCAACTCAAATTCTTCAAGGGGATTAATATTACACATGTCTTCTTCAATATTTTCAATATGATAAGCTACTAGTTTTTTAGGTGTTATTCTTATTCTCTTTCCTTTGAAAGGAATTACCATACTAGAATAATCCATGTACATACATCCACCTAGTTTTGTAGTAAACTCCCTTGAAAGACATAATCCAAAGTAGGGTTCTAGATCAACCACAACTATTTCTTGTACTATTGTTACCTCAGGGGCTCTATGCAGCCTCATTAACACATCTTTTATGACTCCAACTATCTTAACAGGTGTCCCATCTAATTGTAATACTCTAGGACAAGATCGGGTATACTCCATACCCATTTCTTCATAGACTACTTTAGGCATGACTGTAGTTGATGCTCCTGAATCAATCATACAATTTTGGACTACCCAACCTTCCATCCTCAGGGATATATAGAAAGGAGGGGGCTTATTCTTTAAAATAGTAGGTGACATTTCTTTCTTTTCTGATGGCATACTAAGGATTGTAGTGGCCTACCTATTTTGTGGAT
The DNA here is from genome assembly GCA_028583015.1 of Wollemia nobilis. Lineage (NCBI taxonomy): Eukaryota > Viridiplantae > Streptophyta > Pinopsida > Araucariales > Araucariaceae > Wollemia > Wollemia nobilis. The sequence goes on along the minus strand of JAQPPZ010002315.1, from coordinate 2,933,031 downwards.
ACTTGTTGAGGGAAGCCTTAAGCAGATCGATCTGACCAGGAATGAACAGAGTGTCATACAGGCTAGCTTTTGATGGAATATTTTTCATCTCTTCAATAATATTATACTCAGATTTAGTCAGGGAAGGTCTTTCAGGCCTTCTTTCTGGCTCACCATATCTCCTTTTATATTGTTGAGTGGCTTCTATTCTCTACCTTTTGGTAATAGAGGGGAATCTAAGCCTTTCTTGAGCCTCATCCTTAGATTTTATTTGGTCTCTTTCAGTTTCCTTATCTAACCTCTTAGGAAGACTGTCTGTCTTCTCTTTACCTTTAGCTTGAGGGATGGGGAAAGTATCACTGCTTTGAGGAAGGGGATCAGTTCTTTTTTGAGAAGGGACTTGGAATTGCCCCATATTTTGGGGATCTACTTGCAAGGATTTCTTTCCAGACCTTGTCATAACAACAATTGGGCTTTCTTCATCCAACTCTTTTCCAACCATGATTTGATCAGACTGCCATAACATGTTTACTCTCCCCTTTTGATTTCTTTCAACTTGATCCATAGCTTTTTGGACATGGTGTTGGTACATAACACAAGACTGTGAGTCATGGGGATCATTGCATACTAAACACCAAATATTTGCAAGAGTAGTATCTGAAGAACATTCTGGCTCCTCATATGTTGCATTCACTCTGACCCTAGTACTATTACTAGGACCAGGTCTCTGATATTTGTTCACATATGGAAACCTCCTTTATTGTAACCTTTCTTGGTCTCTCTTTTCCATTGAATTCATTCTATTACTTAGAGTTTTTAGAGTATTTTGTATATCAAGAATAGCAAAAAACTCTTGAGATGGTTGAGAAGGAAGGGGAGGGAAAGGAGCTGTAGAGGATGTTGGATTTGGTTGAGGGATTGCATTCATTTGTGGATATGGAGATGATAAAGAAAGGGGATCCATGTAAGAAGGGTTTGTAGTTTGACTTTGGCTACTAGTGGTTTCTGTGTTATAAGGTAGCATAGTTTTGGGGGGAGTCTTCCCACATTAATTAGGATGTTCTCAGCATGAACTATTGCATTATAAACTTGGGGGAAGGTCTCTACTCTATATTGTTGTGTTTGCAACCCTAGATCTGATCCAAGAGCTCAGATATAATACATATATGCCAAACATGTAGTTGGTCTGGCTATGGGAGGAATTCTTTTCCATGTTCTGCTAAATCTCAAATTGAAATCTGAGATAGTTTCTTGCTGAGTTTTCTGCATGGATGTAAATTGGTTAAGTAGGGAGAAAGGGTCAATAGATTCATTAAATTCTTCCATAAAAGGCTCAGCTAATGCTTGCCATGAAGTGATGGTATTATCCTCCAGGGTTCTAAACCAATGTAAAATCTTTCCTCTGAAGGATAGGGCTAGGATTCTTACGATAATATCCTCTTCTTTTATGTTGTGAATTACTGCCAGATTTAAAATATCTTGACAGTGCTCATAGGCTGTCTTCCCAGATCCATCATAAGTGGGGATAGCCTTGGATACAACCTGGGGGATGGCATTCATTTGGGCTAATCTCAAGGGACCAATTGTATTCCAGTTGGGGTATTTCTGTAATGGCTGATTAGGGGCCATATTTTATGCCATATTTCTAGGTGCAGATCCTGTTGGAGGGACTATTGGGTTAACTATAGGGTTTTCTTTAGGAAGCTCCTCTTTTGAGAGGAAGTCTTGATTCAAAATTTTGATAATAGTAGACCCTCTATAAGGTAATTCACAATAAAAATAGGAGTCAGGGTTATTCCTTTTGAAATACTTGGTATACATGAAAGGACATTGGTCTATAGGGGTAATTATTTTTTTGGGTTTAAGGACTAGGGAGTCACTAGGTGAATTTGCTATTCTCCACTTATAAGGTCAAGATAATTCACCAAATATTGATTCCTTTGGGTAGAGATAAATAATAACTCATATGATGGGTTTCGTGTTCCTTGTGAACTGGTCCCATCGGGTATGCCAAAAATTATTGGGCACTGAATTGCATCAAGTTTTACTCAATACTATGGTTGTCTATCTTCCTACTTTCTATCCAGGCTTGCACCTGATAGCTACAACTCAACACTCAATATTGGATGGACCAAAATAGAGTTTCTGATCCAACCTCCAGAGTAGGTTGGTTCCTTGTCAACTTAAATAGGATGTTGACACAATTATGCTCACTTAGGGTTTTGAGATTAGGGTAAGAAAAGGTTAGGGTTAGAGAGATGTGAACAATAGTGGATGGATAGGCTAACAACATTGCACTACAACAAAAAGCTCCAAAAAACCAATTTAAAGACACATTACTCAGATCAACATTATCTCAAATTAAATGTACTTTCATTCATTAAAGAACAATAGAGAAATATTGTAGACAACAATTTCAATATCTAAATAATGATAATCCAAATAACAGAATTCACCAATATCTAGATTTTATAGAAATGCACTCCCTAACAATAAAGATCAAACTCAAAAGCAGATTTCAATTACCCTAGCAGCTAGTAATCCATTAATTTGGCACAAACTAACCATTCAAGTATTCACAGAAATGCAACTAAAGAATTCGAACCTCTGATATCAAAATATGAAGACACAAAATTTGAGGTGAAGATCAATGTAATGCTCCTTTCATTAGCCCTTGGGAATATTTATAGTAGCACAAGCAAACACACTAGAGCCGACCCTTAGAAATGAGGGTTCGACCTCTATTTATAGTTTTGCAAAATTAAAATAACAAGGAACATTACAAAGATTAAAATTTGATAGCTCAGTAGAGAGTTCTTGCTGGCATTCTCTTACTGGTTCATCCTCCAGAAAATCCACTGCAAGTGGACCACCATGGCAGCTCAAACTATCTACAACTTGCTGGTCGTTCGATGCTAACTGGAGTTCTGGCCATTGGAGAGTGTGTATACATCATCGATCCTTCTTGGAAGCCTTCTACCACCATCGATCTATAACCATCTCTAGTTCTATCTTCTTGAAACCCTCGATGCTTCAGCTTCCTCCTCCAACTGACTATTATAACTCTGGTGAAAAAATGCTTTTATATACTTCAGATTCCTTAGAAAAATCTCCATCGTCGATCTCCCCCATCGTATGGCTACGATTTAATCTGATATAAGCTTGGTATAATGGTGGGGGAGAACACAACACCATTCTACTTTTAAAAACTAATGACATCATCTTTTATGCCTCAGAAACTATGGAACGCCAATCCGACATTAAAATGCTTTGAAAGTGAAGCGGGATGAAATCCGCTCTTTATCCTTCATTTTCCTTCTTTGGCGATGAAACATTCGCCAATCCACACAAAAAATTTGATGATGTCATATCTCCTTTGAAACTTCTATGGATTCCATTCCAGACCGAAGCAAGTACATTGGCCTGTGAACACCATTCCGGACCTATTGCAATGCAAAGTGACTCTTCCTCCAATCCGCACTGACTTCAGAGTACATCACTGCTTGTTGTCATTCCGGAAGAGAGTTAGTCAAAAATATCCTTCGTCATGAATCCACATCTACTATGCTCATAGCTTTCCACCTTCTGTCACCATTCCGGAAAAAATGTTCATTGCACTCTCCAGAATCGGGCTCTCCAACACTTAGCCGCTCACAAGGTATTCAAAATATCAAGCGGTCGCCAATCCACACTTATTTTACGTTGACGTCATCCTTCTTCAAAAATTTTTGGATTCGGGATGCGTCACCAGTCCGGAGCCAAGAACAAAAGAAACTTTGCGGAATCGCTCCAAGTGCAAAAATTTACCAAGTGTTGGGTGGACTCGTGGCCTTTGTTGCGGATCCGCTCCAAAATACACTACAAAGTGTGCGGATTGAGAACTTCATGACTTAGGCAAAATTTTCAAAATTTTCCTAAGTATGTGGCCATTTTGGGCCTATAGTTTCTTGATAGGAACCATATTAAAAATCCATGGTAGATAATCCATTGATATAATGAACTTGGCATCCAACAAAATTTGTAGCTCATATTTCACCATTAAGGCTACTGTTGGATGCATTTTGCACAACTTTTTCTTAACTAGTTTTGCATTTGGGTCAATCACAAGATTATGCATGACTAAATTTGGATCTAGTCCTAGCATATATTTATAAGACCATGTAAAAGCTTCCTTGTATTTGAGAAGAGCTATGAAATTGGATTTCTTAGTGAGGGATAAGCCTTCCTCTAAATTTATGAATTAAGGATTTTTAGGATCAGTATCGATATCACTATCAATTGTGTTCTCAATTAACATATGAGACCCCTCTTCTAACTGGTGTGGACTAGGTATCAAATGGATGTCATCTGTTGGGTTTATATCATTGATTAAAAATTCTTGCTCAACCTTAGTATGAAATACATCTTGAGTAGACCTTGGAGAAAAATGAAATGGCCATAACATATCATTGTAAGGCCAATACTTTGAAGAAGACAAAAAAAAATGTCCCTAATCAAAGTTGATTACCTCAAGGTTGAGGTCCAATCGCTTCAATAGGTTATTCAGATCATGCAAGGGTGTGAAAATATCTATGGAAATCATGTTGATGGATGGATTATATTCAATGGTTGGTTGATGGGTTTTATTGATAATAGGTTGTTGCAAGACTTGTGGAGGTGGTTGCAGTGGAAGAGAAATGATCAAAAGTGGTTGATGCAAATGTGGGTGAGCTTGCTCTTCTAAGGGTAGAAGTTTTCACTAGATGGGATGCAATAATATTAACACACAAAGATAGAAATCATCTTCATCATCCAAAGGTATGATCCACATGTATTCCTTATTTGAAATAGAATATTCAATAGGTGCTACTCCCTAATCTAAATTATCATCAATTGTCTATTCATAGGGAGGACCTTGATCTTCTTCCTCACTATCATATGGAAGAGTATGTAAAATTTCACCTACTTCATAAGATCAGGTGAAATCATGAGATATATCTTGATCTATCATAGTTGTAGGGAAGTAATCCCCCAAATAATGGACATGATTAGTATTGGTGTAGGGATCATGCACAAGCTCATCCCTATAGTTTAGAATTAGGTGCTCTAAACTATCAGTGAGGACATCAAGAGGTATAGGCTTGTTGTATCCTAAACTAGACTTATTGTATGGTATTTGATATTATTGTTGGTAAGGAATGTGAATATCCTATTTGTACAACCCCAAACTATATTAATTCCAATTGCAGATATGGATATATCTTATGGTGAATTTGGGATTAGACATGTAATTAATTTCCTCAAAAAAGGGCTCTTCATCCTCTTCTTACTACTGATATGGTTCTATGCCATAGTCAAGACCCCCATAAATGAAGTTCATTTGATTAGGAGGTAAGATTAGAGGTACAATGGTACCTATGGGAATATTAGATCAACCCATATTTTGCATTGTCTCAATGGCAGGAGTTGTTATGATATTCCTTACCAAGATTCTTCTAATCTAGTGGTAGCTAGATTAATTGTGGCTTGTGGTGGTGAAGATGGATGAGATGGAAGTGAAGCTTGAGTTGACTCAATTTTTACCTCACAAGGTGGTTCCTCATCTACTGGACTAGGAATATCTTCTTTGGAGATGGTATATATGGTTAGAGGGATCTCATCAATAGGCCTCTTCCCTATGTTCTTCTATGAAGGATTCGATGATGACAAAGGTGTATCTAGAGGTTCTTTATGACAAGGATGGTATGGAATAATATGGTGATGGATTAATGGAAGGTGATGGTGAAGGATTCAAACCTTGGTTGGATGTATTTGATTGGAAGTCCATATGGTTTGATGGCAAGGTCGACTCGGGGAGTTGTTGCACCAATTTGTAGTATTTGAAGGGCTCAAGGTATATAGACACAACATGTATTTGCCCTTTATAAGTGTACTTCAAACATTAGTGAGCTATGGACAATACATACTTTATATCCCTAATATAGGGTCTACCCAACAAGATATTTTAGGATATTTCATCCTCCAATATGTGATACAATATTGGTATGGTCTTTTGTCCCACATGAATGGATAAGACTATGGTACCATCTATTGAGCATATGGTATTTTAAAAGCTCAAAGGGTATACATGGATGCAAAAATATGGGATTTTGGAAGCCCTAGAGGTTTGAGAGCAATCATGGTGATGATATTACTGGAGGAACCAATATCAATCATAAATTTCTTTTAAGGTTTTTTATTTACACATGCAATTATATGTAGGGGAGGATCCACCATATCATTTGTTATTGGCTTAATTTCATGCTCATGAAATGTGACAACTAGTTTGTGCATTTTTGAACATGCCCCATAAAATTGTTAAAGGAGTTAGACTCCTAGGGCTATAGTTCAATCAACTTGAGGATTTCCATGAGAGCTTCTCGATGAGGTGGAGACTATTGAATAATCTCATAGATAGAGAGCCTAGTCGATGTTGTTTGTAAGATTTGAACAAGCTTACTATTTATTGTGACCACTATCCAAGGTGGAAGGTTTTACACTGGAGGTGGCAAAGGCTATGATGTTGAAGGAATATCAATTTAAGCTATAGGTTGTACGGATTGACTTGGGTAAAACTTATTCCTAGTCCTGATGCTTACCATTCTAATGAACCCTTGTTTATGGGGGTGTGAATCTTATTCACTAGTTATGCTAGATTTTACTTCTCCTCATGAGTAGGCAAAGGGTATTTAAAAAAACTCATTTATTGATTGTTTGTTGCAATAGGATTATCGACCTAAATATTGTTCCTATCGTTTATGTCCTACACTAGTTGTTTCAACCTATAGCACATATGCATGTCATGCCCATTCTAGTTGTGGTACTTGTAGTATAAGTCTTCATGATATCTTGGGGGTTGTGGTTTTTTGGGATCTATAAGTTGAATTTTAGGTAGATTAATCACCTTGGCCGTATAGAGGCACTCAAATAGAGAATCCATGGACTCAGTAATGGGCATAAATTATCACTTAGGGTGATGTTGTTGGTTTTGCCCTTGATTTATTTACTTCTTGTTGTAGTTTCCATGTGTGGACTAATATTTAGGATTCTTAGGTGGCATTAGTTGCATAGGCCCTATAATATTGATAGAAAATTGGTTGAATGCTACCAACATTGATTTCACTAGATTGTTCTTGGTGTTCTTATTACATTCCTTCTTTTAAGGTTTTACAATTTTCCACTCTTGAATTTTAATGTCTTTGATTATTCTAGCCTATTCTAGAGCATCTTCAAGAGTTGGGTACTATTGGAGTCATAGCAATAAGGAAATTGTATTCAGGTAGCTCTTAGCAAACATGTGAGTCAACTCAGATATGGAGAGTAGATACAATATATTAGCAAGAAACATTCACCACCTATTGTTGTAGTTTGTGATTGACTCATAATCATATTGCTTCAACCTTGTGAGGCCTGCTAACATCACCTTTCACTTAGTGTTAAAGGTAGAGCATTCCAATAATGCATCTATGAATTTCTTAAAATTGTAGATGCCATACTTTGGGATTTGACTGTACCAATCTATGGTAGATCCAAATAGGGTGAGTAGAAATATCATCAAAAGTAAGACATTATTATCCTAGACACAAAAGCAATGATTCAAAAATCTGGTAACATGATACTTTGCATCTTTCTCTCCTCTAAATTTATCTAGCTTGGGAATTTTAAAATGCTCTAGATAGGGAGAGGAATGTACTGATGGGTGAAGCAAATGATTGTGAAGCTGAAACAAAGTGGACTTTTAAGACCCATACCTAGAGATCTTAATGTCTATTGATTCCATGCATTCTAGAAATGATTTATATGCATCAGAGGATTTTATCTCCTCTTCTTTGTTTTGACCCTTTGGAGAGGAAAAAGAATATCAAGCCTATGTAATGGTGGTTGAATGTCATCCATACTTCCTCCATAAGGTGCTTCAATATATCATTACTCTAGTTCAATCTTAGTGTAGGCCCTGTAAGGTGTCTCTTGAATTGGCCTACAAGGAGTGGTAAGCACCTATGGAAGGTGATCTATGTTTGGACTAGGAGGCAAGTCCTTATTAGTTCTAGGATGTCAAGGATGTAACATTTTGTTAGGCCTAGGAGGTCTATATTAATTGAAAGTAGGTCACCTCTAATGAACCCCCTATCTATGGGTACTCAAGGTAGATACCCTATCATATAAGTTATTTTGAAGTAGCTCATTGATTTTTTATTCAATTATTTTCTTTTCTAATTGATGATAGTAGTACAAGTGTTATTTATACTATCGAAGTTGATTAAATTGCACTTGTATTTTAGCATATCTCTTGAATACTTGATTTATATCACCTTGGAACCTATCTCATTCAAGATGGTCTAAAATATCGATTACAAGCTTCCCTCGATCAAGGGAAGTTGTGTTCACTTGAGGTTCAGTCCTAGATAAGTGTTCCTTATACTCAATAGGCATAGAGGCACAATGTGCTTGCATAGAATAATGGACTTGAGGATAATAAAAGAAAATTCACATGCCTTCCTTCATTTATGAGGAAGGGAAAGACTGAGTTTGCTCACCCTGAGCAATGAGTATCATACTCATCTTGGTACTTATGGTGCTGTAACCTATTAGGGTGGTTTAAGGATGTATTTTTATCATTTGGCCCTAACAAGTGTGTGTAATATTGATATTATCCATAGGTGGGTATGGTATACCTAGTATGCAAGTGAATGTGTAGTATTGCTCTATCTGTTAGCGCCTCAATGTGTTGTTGTCATTCTTCAAATAAGGCATGTGAAGTGTCTAAATATGATAAGTATGTTCCCTAATTAGGATTAAAACCTATAGGGATGTCCCATGTAGGTGAAGTTCCTAACTAGCTATTCTAAAACTTGGATGAGTAGGAGGTCACCAAGGAGGTGTGAACATATCCTTAGGACTAAATCGTATATGACTTGTGTCTCCTTGCCTACTCTCTGTAATTTCAACCTTTGAATGGGATTGGCTATGGGTGTACACCATAACTACATCCTACCAAACCCTAGGTGATTATCTCCTTTAAAAATTTTAATGATGTATCATACAAGAATGGAAACACATAATAAGACAAGTATTTATCTCTTTTAAATATTTATGTGTGTTCACTAAAATTATTTTGTGTATTTTGATTTGTTGTTTGCAAGGAGACATTTTATCATATGTTTTGCTATTGGTGGATGATATTTTATGTTAAAAGGATTTCAATTGTATACTCACATCTTGACAACTGGCAATGAAATTTTAGTCACGTTACAAATAAAAATATGGAGATGTATCCCATACTCGATCAGGGAGCACAAGTCCTACCAATCCTCATCCATCTTGATCATGGGCAGTGATACAACCTATGAAGAGAAATGCATACTATTTTCCATTGCTAAGACTATTCTTGGAGCTAGCCTTGGTCAATAAAATAGGGTTCATATCAATCATGCGAGCCAACGGGTGGAGATGAAGCCCACCATCATTGGTCTCTATTAGTGGCTGGGTATGAATTCCAACTCACTAATGTTCAAAATGGGATGTGGTGTGTGTGGTTAATTTTATATTTAAAGAAAATAAAACAATAGAGCACTCAATGATATTTCACTAAATGCAAAAATAATGTTTCAATTTTAAAAATATTAAATAGAAATTGAACCTACAAAATGCATGCCCTAAATGACAACCTACCCATTAGGTAGGTCACAAGAAATAAAACAACAAATATGTGTTCCTACTTAGTTATTTTTTGTTTTTCTTCTTTTTTGTTGTTTTTATATTAAATAAAAGTGATATCTACCTTTAAAACAACCAAAGGAAGAAGAAAAACTAAATTTACCTTTTTCTAAACAACAAAAATGCAAAGTAAAGGTGTAGTTACTTACCTTGAAAGCCTAAGAAGTTTATGTTTCTAAATTTTGAGTTGCAAACCATTTGATTTGTGGCCACACTAGGGTGGGATGGCTGTAAATTTGGGATTGTACCTAGTTGGAATAGTTGTTGTTGTCATACTTGTATGTTTCAATTAGGAAGTCATGGGTCGTTTTAGGCCAAAAAACCAAAACCTACAACATTTCAAAAGTAAAAATAGGTTAAAAATTAGCTAAATCAAATAGGATAGGGGCCCCACTATGATTGCCACTATAGAGCAGAAAAAATGACATACCTAGTAGAGGTAAATGAGATGCATCTATTGCTATGTTGATCTAAGCACTACAAAAGTGACATTTCAAGCAAGCATAAAATGAAAAATAGATGAAATAAATTGTTGGTTCTATTTATATTATTACATTTTCAAAATATGCACTTACAAAAAATCCCCTTGAGGGCTATCAATTGACACAAATCATTATAATGTCCTAAGAATCAAATCATTTTAGAAATCTAAGGCATGCTTACAGTGTCTTCCTTGCACTCATTATTGAAGAGCAAGCTTTCGATACCATCGCAATGTTCTATCAATGTTCTAATTGCTTCTCCTTCCTTGTGTGATATGATACCTTGATATACACACAAAGAAATCAAAATTGTTAATAGCATGTATAGATTAAGATGAAATCATGAAGATGCATGCAATAATGAGCTTGAAAGGTAAAATATATAATAGATGATTTAAAATTGTTCCAAACATGACCAAAACTTAGGATCATGCATATAATATGCTCTAGAAATAATATAATCAAGAATAGAAAAGAAATTGCACATAGATTTATGGTCATCCCTAGGTGTGCCATTCAGGACTGCAAAATAAGAAATGCATAATAATAGATGCAAAACAAATCAAAATTGTACTATAACTTGCTTGAAGATATAAAATCTACTCTAGAATTGATATATGCAAAAATATAAAGAAAATAGTACTAAGATTTGTGGCCATCCCTGGATGATACATTTAGGACTATCATAATTTGGGGGTTGTCCTTGGGTGGGACGACCACTATATCTGGTGGTTTTTGCCACCAATTCCTCTAGGATTTGGTCTAAATTACTCCTAGGTACTGTGTCATCAAATTTTGGGATCTTATTCACTCAAATGGGTTAGTTTTATAAATAGATTGTATATTTTGGAATCACTTGGAAACCTCCTTCACTCGATGGAGATCTCTATGGAATACATGCAATGAATTGGGGATAAATCTCAGCAGCACTTTGTTACAAAGTATTGCAAAGACACCTCTCTAAAATTAGGTGTAATGACTCCACTTTATATCTCAAGCGAGCCTATGGTCAAATGGACATGTGAGGCCATACAAGAAAGGTGCCACCATTTTTCCAAACCTTGTCATGCATTGGAAGGGGAAATAATATCCATTTTGGACCTCCAATTTGCAACTTGGCATGAGAGTTATGTGCCCTTAGACTAGCATGCTTCAATTGGTGAGGTAAATGGTAGAATATAGGTGTCATTTGTCTCGAATTTGACATTTTAAGGGTCCAAGTCCATGGTCATCCCACCTAGGGATGGTTGTTGGTGGTCATACCTGGGTGGGATGGCCATGCCTACATGGCCTAAAACTTCCCAAAAGTGGGGTAGAACTTCCCAAAAGTAGCCAGGATCACTATTTAACCTCTGAGGGTTACCCAAAGGGGCCATATGGTGTCAATTTGATCATGTATTGGTAGTCTAATTGGATTGATGCAATTTTAGTATCTACATATAGTACCTTGCAATTCCCATAAAACTTTGCATATCTGTTGTAGATAAAAAATAGCGCACCTAGAAAAGGGAAATGAAATGCATATGTTATCCTATCTAAGCATTCAAAAGTGAAATTAAAGTAAGCAATAAGTGACAAATAAGTGAAACAAATGGGGGTTTCTCTTTATATTAATTTATTTTTCAAATGCATGGTTATAAAATATCCCCTTGAGGGTTCTTAATTGATACAATCCATTACAATGTCCAAAGGATCTAATCCTTTGAGAAACTCAAGGTACGCTTTCAGTATCTTACTCACACTCACGATTGAAGAGTGGGATTTTCCTACCACTGCAATGATCTATCCATGTTCGAATATTTAGCTCCTTCCTCATGCATTGGAATACTTGGATCTACACACAAGAAACTAAAATTGATTAATAACATGTGCATATTAAGATGAAATCAATGAAATGCATGCAATATTGAATACAAAAGATGAAATAAATGGTGCAAAAATATTCTAAATTATGCAAAAACTTAGCATAATGCATATTATCTATTTTAGGAATTATCTATACAAAAATTGAAAGGAAATTGTAAGCAGAACCTATGGTCATCCCTGGGTGTTCCAAGTGGGACTGTCATAATGAAAACCCTAATTGAAGGTCCAAAATTGCTCCAAAATGCATCAAATTATAATATGATATATAAACTAATTTAAATATAATATAAGCTAAAATTGAATCAAAATTGTATTCCAACTCATGGTCATCCTTGGGTGTTCCAACTGGGGATGTTAACCATCATAGGTGAGAACAACCACCAAACTTGGTAGTTTTTTCCACCAATTCTACTGGGATATGGATCAAACTACTCCTAGGGGTTTTTCATCAAATTTTGTAATCTAATTCATAGAAATGGATGGGTTTTGGAATGTATTTGTGTATTTGTGGATGCCTTAGAAACTCCTTTAATTAATGAAGATTCCAGAGGTGAATACTCGAGTAAAAGGGGAGAGTGAATCTCAATTGCACTTCATGGTGAATTCTTACAAAGACCTCTCTCTAAAATTTGTTGGAAATACTCCAATTTATAGCCCAAGAGGGCCATAGGGTCAAAGGGGCAAGTTGGGGCATGCAAGGTAGGTGTCACCACTTGTCAAAACCCTTGCCATGGGTTGGGTGGAAGAGGCCTCCAATTTGAGCCTCCAATTTATAGGTTGTGATGGCTTTGACAGGTCCTCAATCTATCATAAGTCATTGGGCAGGATAAATGGTAGAATTTGATTGCCATTTGTCCTAGCCTTGCCTTTTTGAGGGTTCTAGGCCATGGTTTTCCCACCTAGGGATGGTTTCAGGTCATCATCCCTAGGTGGGACGACCATGAACTATGGTCATCCTGGGGTGGGACGACCATGGCTACATGGCCCAAAACTTCCCAAAAGTGGGGTAAACCTTCCTAAAAGTAGTTAGGACCACTAATTAACCCTTGAGGGTTTCCCAATGGGGTCCATATGGTGTTGATAATAGTGGCATCATCATAAGCTAATCGGATTGACATGATTTTAGTGTCTACATATACCCCTTTTTGGGATGCATTGTGTGAAATAGAGCACAAAGCAAAAATATATGACTAAACTATCAAATTATTAAGGTTATTTAGTAACCTAACCAACTTTAGATGCCTCAATCATGGAAAGAGCATACAATCTTGGAATCCTTGCTTTTGACATAATTGAAGGATTTTATTTTGGTATACCTTTCAACCACACTACAATGGCAGTCTTAGGGGCTTAGGGTATACTTGGTCTTGGTTCCTTGTTTGGATTATTCTTGGATATGTATGTCAAGGCTTTGAGGATACCAAGAATTTATTTTTTTGAATTGGTACTGAATTATATGCCCCAACATAGGCTTAAAATTTATCTTTGGCAATGATTCTTTTGAATGTATGCAAGTTGCACTTTTGAGTGTTTGAGTGTTGATTTTGATTATGAATTCATTATTATGACTACCCCTCAAGAAATGAGTCAATGAGGGCATGACCAGTGATGAAAGTGATGAGTCACTTGACCAATATGACTTGATTAGGGTTCCTTAAGTTTTACCCATTGTAAAATTTATCAATTTTGCTAGGATATTAATGGTTTTGTTGATATTTCATTGAAAGGAAATAACTAAATACCTCATTTTTGTGGAGCATTCCAACTGCAATAGCATTATTGGGGATTGAAGTAGAGACTTTTCAATTCATCAATGAACAATTTGGGTTCAATCTTGATCCTTTGTGAATTTTATCAGTTTTGACCTATTTTTTGTGGTTTTTAGGCCCTTTTCTTTGCCTTTTCTTCTATTCTTTTGGTAATTTGTTTGGTGATATTTCATGGAAGAAATGAAATGAATACCTCATTCCTATGGAGTATTCTATTCGTAGTGGCCTTCTTGGGGAGTGAAGTGAAGCATTTCAATTCAACGATGAATAATTTGGTTCAAGTAGCCTTATGGTAATTTACTCATCTTGTCGTATTGCATGGAGCGCAAGTCATTGCAACCGCCAAGTGTATAGGGTAAATAACTAGGTATGAGGCACACTTGATATTTTTCTTTATTTAATTTTTTTGTTTATTTTATGATTTTTTATGGTGAGCAAATATATGCATTTATGTTATGCTTCTTGGTTTGTTGATGCATTTATGGATGCAATATCATGTATGCATGTATTGTAATATGATGTTTGTTGATGATATGTACATGTGTGTATGCATAATGAAATGGATGATTTGTTAATCTGTACTGATGAATTATGAATACTATTTGACACACTAGATGCTAGCACCATAGACTGTATAAAATTCATCGATTCATTTTAACGTTATCATAAGACTATGTGATGGATTGTGAAAATGTAAACTGACCAACTCATGATAAAATGGTATGGCATGGAATAAATAGTAAGATATTATATAATGTCCTTGGTATTTTCATGAGACTCAAATACTTTAGTGACCTAGTAAAAGGTTATATATTAACCATGCAAGACTTTTTGGCAAGGTATAAATATGCTAGGATGAAGAAGATATTCAATATCCCTGTGTGTGCATGTGATTTCATTGCTATGATAACGCATAAAGTTATCCTCATGCCAAACAATATTTATGCAGCCCATCTATACTGAAGATCACCCTACGAGTATCATTATCCTGAGTTTTGTACGTAGTTGGATTTAGACCACTAGGCAATACAAGCTACCAAAAGCTAGCTCATTCGCATGCAAACATTCATTTGTATAAAAGTAGGTCACTAATGTGATAAACATATCATCATGCATAAGGATACCACCATTGCTAGGTAGGCTTGATGCCACCCAAACCGATAATGAGGATCACCTTATGGTTGTCAAATACTAAGAATTCTAGGGATTCAAGTTCAATACTCCCTTCTTTTTTTTTATTTTTGAATTGCTCCAGGAAATTTACTCATTTTTGTTTGGTGAGCAAGGGATTTTGGTAGTGGTGAGAACCATTGTTTATTTTACTTTTGCTTTTTTTAGTGGTGAAAATCACTTTTTCTTTTATTAGTGGTAAAAACCACCATTTATTTTGCTTTTTCTCTTTGGATACTTGCCCAAATTTGGTGGGGACAAGGGATTTTGATTGCTTTGGGTAGGGAGGAGCTTGTCCTTTTGTCAATTCTTAGAATTTTTGAACCATGCACATAGGGGGATGAGCAAGGTAAACTTTTTGCTTAAGGTAACATGGACCACTTTGTAGGTTTCATATTTCCTTGTTCAAACTTGGATTTATTAGTGTGAAAATGTGTTGGGATTATGACGTATACAAGGTACAATCAAAGCAAGACTCTACCTTCTAAAAATTATGATAGTTTTTAACAAAATCTGAAAAGAAAACTAGAGATGATTGAGTGACCAAAAACCCTAATGATACCTTATAACAAATGACTAGGTGAAGGGAAACAGACACACATATAAAAGGTAGGAAATGTGTATGGAAATACTAATTTTAATGTATACGGTTGTGAATAATGATAAAATTCATTTTGAAGGCTGACTAGTGTAGTGGTGCTAGACATGTATGATCAACTCTAGAATGCAAAATGCAATGATGGGTATGCTTAATGCAAGTGATTGTATAATGCAACGATATGAAATGTAATGCAATATTTTTATATTTTTGTTATTTTAATGATGTTTTTGGATTTTGATAGATATATATACATTTGAACAATGGGCTTAGTAGATGCCATTAGGGCATTTTGGGTGACCAAAAGGTTTATAGATACCTTTGGGGATTTTTGGGTGACCAAAGGATTTATAGATACCTTTGGGGCTATTTGGGTGACCAAAGGGTTTATAGATACCTTTGGGGATTTTTGGGTGACCAAAGGGTTTATGGATACCTTTGGGGATTTTTTGGTGATCAAAGGGTTTATATATACCTTTGGGGATTTTTGGATGACCAAAGGATTTATATATACCTTTGGAGATTTTTGGGTGACCAAAGGATTTATAGGTACCTTTGGATATTTTTGGGTGACCAAAGGGTTTATAGATACCTTTGGGAATTTTTGGGTGACCAAAGGATTTATTGGTACCTTTGGGGCTTTTTGGATGACCAAAGGGTTTATATATACCTTTGGAGCTTTTTGGGTTACTAAAGTATTTATAGATACCTTTGGAGATTTTTGGGTGACCAAAGGATTTATAGCTACCATTGGAGCTTTTTGGTGACCAAAGGGTATATAGATACCTTTCGGACTTTTTGGGTGACCAAAGGGTTTATAGATACCTTTGGAGATTTTTGGGTGACCAAAGGATTTATAGATACCTTTGGAGATTTTAGGGTGACCAAAGGATTTATAGATACCTTTGGGGCTTTTTGGGTGACCAAAGAGTTTATAGATACCTTTGGGGATTTTTGGGTGAGGCACGACACTTTAAGCATGAAAAGGCTATAGGTGAAGGATATTCAAGGGTTCAAGCTCCTCACATCCTTCAATGGAAGCTAGGCAATAAGTTCCAGGTCTAATATGAGTAGTGATAATGTATGGACCTAACCAATTTGCCAAATTGTTTTCCCAACAAAAAGTTAGAGTTTTATTGATTCTTTTTTAAACCAAGGTCACCAAACTGAAAGTCTCCATAATGGAATTTCATGTTATAGGATCTCTTAAGCTACTCTTGATAAACATGTAGATGCTCAAGAACATTAACACATCACTCATCAAGCAAAGTTAATTGGTCTAGGTGAGCTTTCCAAGTGGTGTCATCATCGATGAAATCTTGCATGGATATGTGCAGCGATGGGATTTCCAACTCTAAAGGCATGACGACCTCAGACACCATACACTAGTGAAAATGGAGTTTCTTGAGTGGGTGTCTAAATACTAGTGAGGTAGGCCCAAAGGGCAAGAGGATATTGAGTATGTCAATATTTGTGATTATCCTTAATGGTTTTCTTTAAAATGGCAATTACTATTTTGTTTGATGCCTCAACTTTCCTATTGGCTTGTGGATAATAGGGTGTAGAAAAGTTGTATTGAATGTTATATTTAGTTGTTAAAGTATGCACATATTTATTCTTAAAAGGTGGCCCATTATTTAAAATTATTTTGGATGGGATACCAAAATGACAAATGATATTATGTAACATGAACTTCATAATGCGAGGCCCAATCGTAGTGGTAAAGGGAATCACTTCCACCTATTTTGTGAAATATTCGATGGTCATAATGATGAACGTATGACAGCCTGAGGAAGAGGGTGAGATTTTCCTAATTAATTCAAACCCCCATTGCAAAAATGGACAAACCAATTGAATCGATTGTAAGGCCTAAGAAGGTACGTGTGTCAAATTAGCATGGTGTTGACACTTTACACACTTCTTAACATAAGCACAAAAATATTGCTCTAAATTTGACCAATAATAGCCCATGCTAAGAATGCACTTTGTGATGGCCATGCCACTAAAATGGCCACCACATGTACCATACTGTGCTTGGGTGATTGCCCAAACTAAATCTTGATGGTCTAAGAAATGAAGGAGGATACCCTCATAACTTCGATGATACAATATATCTCCAAGTAAGACATATTTTTCCACTTTTTGCTTGAGTGTGCATTTTGTGGCATGCAACAATCTAGAAGGGATTCTACCAAGCTTTAGGTAATATTTTAGCTGGATGGACCAATCTTGATTTGAAGAAGCCTCAATTGCATGAATTGCTTGATCCTTTTGAAGTTCATCTCTCATGAATGCTGATTGGGAGAGAACTTGTAGATATAGCATTGTGTTGCTATCAAAAGGAGTTTGAGGGAATAAAGTCCCCCAAGCGATATTATTTAAGCAATTGTGAATTTGAGAGAACCGTTCATGAGAAGGTTCAATTTGAATCATGTGGACTTCTGGCATGGAGTGGAGGTCCTCACACTTAGTTGCATATTGCAATAGCATTTTGACTTGAATGGTTGTTATATCATCAGAAGGGTTCTGTGGCATTAAAGACCCTAAGGAGACCATTGTGTCCGTAAAATGGTTAGATGATCAAGGGAGTGCCTCAATATCATACCATTCAAATTTTACTAGAAGTTTATCCATAAGGGATTTGTAGGCTTACAAGATTGGGCATCTACATTGGAATATTCCCTTGACTTGGTTCACTATGAGCAAGGAATCACCCAAAATGTTGAGCTTAGTTATTTTCATGGCGATTATTATTTGAAGGCCTATGAGAAGAGCTTCATACTAGACCTTATTGTTGGTGCAAGGGAAATTGAGTTTGAATGAAAGGGGTATTGGAGCCCCTTGAGATGTGAAAACATAATTCCTATGCCACCCCCTTGCTCATGCTTAGATCCATAAAAAAATAGAGTCATATCAGCTTGTGCTTCAGGCTCTTCAATATCAGGTGATCCTAACACTTGAAAGATTCCATCATCATGAAGCTCTACACTAAGAGGTTGGTGATCTTGAAGGGGAGCCTCTGTGAGTTGATCGACTATGACCTGACCTTTAATTGATTTTTATCCGATGAATTCAAGGTCAAATTACATCAACAACATAATCCATTTCATCGTGTGATTGTTATGGTAAGTATGACTCATCATATATCACAATGGATTCTCTTTGGATACTACATACGTGGTATGATTGAGCATATAATGGCATAAATTTTTAGTGGAGAAAACCACTGCTAAGCATAGCTTCTCAACGTATGCATAATTTATTTTATAACTGACCAAGGTGCAGCTAATATAGTAAGTAGCATGTTCTTTGTGCAATTCATTATTTTGGGCCAAAATGGTGCCCAATGCAAGCTTAGTAGCTAATATGTATAGATAGAACGACACTCTTGGTTAGGGAGGAGCCAATACTAGTGGTGAAGCTAGATATTGTTTAATCTCATCAAATGTGGCTTGACACTCGTCATCCCACTTAAATGCGACCCCCTTGTGTAATAATTTGTTCATAGGTCGACACTTATCCAACAATTGCGCTATGAAGCACTTGATGGATGCGACCTTTCCTTGCAGACTACATAGTTGCTTGATAGTAGTGGGGGAGGCATTTCTAGGATTACCTTGAATTTATTTGGATCAACCTCTATGCCTCATTTAGAGACTATGAATCCCAAGATTTTTCCAGATGTGATGCTAAAGATACACTTCTTGGGATTTAGTCTAACATTGTGTTCGATGAGGCGATCTAGAACTTTGTGCAATACATCAATGTGCTCATGGTGGAGTAAAGACTTAGCCAATAAGTCATCTATGTAATCTTCCAAAATTTTATGCATGTAGTCATGGAAGATATAAGTCATAGCTCGTTGGTAGGTAGCACCAGCATTTTTGAGGTCGAAAGGCATGACCTTATAACAAAATATCCCCCAAGGCATTGTGAATGTTATTTTGAGTTGGTCCTCTGGATTAATGCAAATTTGATTGTATCTAGAGAAACCATCCATTAGGGATAACATCTCATGGCCTACTATGGCATCCACCAATGCATCAATGTTTGGAAAAGGGAATTCATCCTTAGGACTCGCTTTATTTAGATCTCAAAAATCAATGCAAATGTGAATCCTTCCATCGGGTTTCTTGATAGGTACCATATTGGAAACCCATGGTGGATAATCAACTGATATAATGAAATTGACATCTAACAGTTTTTGCAATTCATATTTCACCATTAAGGCTACTATTGGATGCATTTTGCATAGCTTTTGCTTGACTAGTTTTGCATTTGGGTCAATCGTAAGATTATGCATGACTAAATTGGGATCTAGTCCTAGCATATCTTTATAGGACCACGCAAAAGATTTCTTCTTCTCTTTTAAAATATTTGTATAATCAACTTTCTCAGTAGGGGATAAGCCTTCCCCTAACTTGATGAATTGGGGAATTCTCAGGATCTATGTCGATATCCCTATCAATTGTTGGCTCAATTGACATATGAGATCCCTCTTCCAACTGGTGTGGAGTAGGGATCAAATGAATGTCATCATATGGGTTTATGTCCTCAATTGGAAACTCATGCTCAACCTCAACGTGAAAGACATTTTGAGTAGATCTTGGACAAAAATGAAATGGTTGTAACATTTCATCGCAAGGCCAATACTCTGATGGAGATGGGGGAGAATCTCCCTAATCAAAGTCAATTACCTCAAGGTCGAGGTGCAATGGCTTTAATGGGTTATTCAGATCATGCAATGGTGTAGTAAGATCTATGGAAATCATATTAATGGATGGATGATCTCCATTGGATGGGCGATTGGGTCTAGTGATAAAAGGTTGTCTCAAGACTCATGGGGGTGGTTGTGGTGGAGGTGGAATGATCGATAGTGGTCTATGTGGAAGGCGACGAGCTTGCTCTTCGAGTGGTAAAAGCTATCTCTAGATGGGATGTTGCACTGGGAATATACGTAGATAGAATTCTTCTTCGTCATCCAATGGGATGACCTACTCATATTCCTCATCTAAACTAGGGTAGTTAATAGGTGCTACACCGTAATCCGATTCATCATCAGTTGTCCATTCCTTAGGGGGACCTTGATCCTCTTCCTCATTATCAGATGGAAGGGTATGTGAACCTTCACCTTCTTCATAGGATTGGGTGAAATCATGAGATATCCCTTGATCTATCATATTTGTAAGGAAATAATCCCCCAAAGAGTGGACATGATTAGGATTAGCATAAGGATCATATGCAAGCTCATCCCTATAGTTCAAACCTAGGTGCTCTAAACTCTCTGTGAGGACATCAAGAGGCACAGGCTTGTTGTATCCTAAACTAGATTTATCATATGGCAATTGATATTATGGCTGGAAAGGAATGTGAGTACCTTGTTTGTACAACCCCAAACCATAGCCATGCCAATGGCAGTGATGGAGATATCACAAGGCATAGTCGGGATTGGACATGTAATTGATGTCCTCAGAGAAAGGTTCTTCATCCTCTTCTTGCTGAGGAGATGGTTTTGTTCCATATTCAATACCCCCATATATGAAATTTGTTTTATTGGGAGGTATACCTAGAGGTACAATGGTACCTATGGGAAGATGAGGTCATCCCATATTCTGTATTATCTCAATGGCTGGAATTATTGTGATGTTCCTCACTAGGTATTCTCCTAAACCTGTATTAGCCAAATGGACTGTGACCTGGGATGGTGAAGATGGAGGAGATAGAAGTGAGGCTTGAGATGACTCAATGCTTACCTCATGAGATGGTTCCTCATCTTCTAGACTAGGAATCTCTTCCATGGAAATGGTGGAGATGATGGGAGGGATCTCATCAATAGGCCTCTTCGACATGTTCCTCTATGGAGGATTGGATGATGATGAAGGTGTTTCTGAAGGTGCCAATGATGATGATGGTATGGAAGAAGATGGTAATGGATTAATGGAAGGTGATGGTGAAGGAGTTAGACCTTGAATGGATGTATTCAGTTGGAATTCCACATGAGTTGATGGTAAGGTCGACTCGGGGATATGTTGCACCAAGTTGTAGTATTTGAAGGGCTCAAGGTCTACAGAGACAACGTGTACTTGCCCTTCATGAGTATACTTCAGACATTGGTGAGCTATGGATGGGACACACTTCATGTCCCTAATCCAAGGTCTACCCAAAAATATATTGTAGGCCATTGCACCCTCCAAGATGTGACACAATGTTGGTATAGTTTTGCATCCCACCTGGATAGGTAGGACTATAGTGCCAACTATTGAGCATATAGTATCATTGAATGCTCAGAGGGTATATGTGGATGCAAAAATATGGGATGCTAGAAGTCCTAGATGTTTGAGAGCATTTGTGGTGATGATGTTACTTGATGAACCAATGTCAATTAGAACTCTCTTATAGGGTGTTCCATTTACACATGCAATGATGTGTAGAGGAGGATCAACCACATCATTTGCTATTGGTTTGAGTTCATGTTCATGAAATGTGATCACTAGCTCTTTACACTACTGAACGTGCCCCATAAAATTGATAAAGGAGTTAGACTCCTGGGGCTGTAGTTCAATCGACTTAAGGATCTCCATAAGAGCTTCTTGATGAGGTGGAGATTGTTGAATAAGCTCATATATAGAGAGTCTAGTCGATGTTGTTTGTAAGATTTGAGCAAGCTTACTTTTTATTGTAACCATTGGATGAGGTGGAAGGCTTTGCATTGGAGGTGGTGGAGATTATGACATTGAGGGAATATCACTTGAAGCTGTAGGTGGTGCAACTTGATTTGGATAGCATCGATTCCTTGTCACAATGCTAACCATCCTGATGAACCCTTGTTGAGGGGGTGTCGTATGGACCTCATTTACCTATTTGGCATGATTTACCTACACCTCATGAGTGGGTAATGGGTCTTTAAAAACACCCATTTATTGATTGTTTGTCGCAAGAGGGTTATCAACTTGAAGTTCATTCCTCTCGATCATATCTTGTACTAGGTTTTTGAAACCGTAGCACATTGGCATGTCATGTCCAATCTGCCTATGGTACCTACAATATAGGTCTTCACGATGTCCCATAGGATTTTGTTTACCTGTACTTGGATCTATAGGTTAGATCTCAGGTAGAGTAATCACTTTGGCCACACATAGATGATCGAATAGGGAGTCCATAGACTTAGTGAAAGGCATAAATTGTCGCCTAGGGTGACGTTGCTGATTTTGCCCTTGATTCACTTGAGTGTTGTTGTTGTAACTTGTAGGAGGAGGTTGGGCCTGATAATTTACCTTCTAAGGTGGCGTTGGTTGCACAGGCCCTAGAATATTGATGGCAACTTGGTTAACTACTACCAGCTTTGATTGTGTCGGATTGCCCTTTGGGTTCTTAGTCCACTCCTTTTTGTAGGGTTTTGTGATTTCTCCCTCTTGAATTTTAATTTCTTCTATTGTTCTAGCTTGCACTAGAGCATCTTCAAGAGTTTGATATTATTGGAGTTGTAGCAATAATGATATTAGATTTAAAAAACTCTTAGAAAACATTTGAGTCAACTCAGATATTGGCAGTAGGTATGGTAGCTTAGCAAGAAGCGTTCACCACCTATTACCATAGTCTGTGATTGACTCATCTTCATATTGCTTCAACCTCGTGAGGTCTATTAAAGTCACCTTTCTCTTAGTGTTAAAGGTGAAACATTCTAGGAATGCATCTGCAAATTGTTCAAAGCTATGGACGTTGTGCCTTGGAAGTTGATTATACCACTCTATGATTGGGCTAGAGAGGGTAATAAAAAATATTCTCAAAAGTAAGGCATCATTTTCCTGGATACTGAAGCATTGGTTCATGAACCTAGTGACATGCTCCTATGCATCTTCCTCTCCTTTAAATATATCCAACTTGGAAATTTTGAAATGCTTTAGGTATGGAGGGGAAGGTATAGATGGGTGAAGCGGTTGACTGTGAAGTTGGTACAAAGTGGGCTTTTGAAGCCCAGATCCACATGTCTTGCTCTCTATGGTTTCCATGCACTCAAGCAATGCTTTATACGCATCAGAGGATTTAATATCCTCTTATTTACTTTGGTCCTATGGGGGAGGGTGAGGAATGTTAAGCATATGGTGTGGTGGTTGATTGTCATCAACCATACCTCCATAAGGTGCTTCTAGGTATTCCTCTTCTAGTTCCAAATCATCATAGGCTCTATAAGGTATTTCTTGAATTGGCCTACAAGGAGGAACAAATACCTACTGAAGGTGATCTATGTTTGGCCTAGGAGGTAAGTCCCAATTAGGCCTAGGAGGTCGAGGAGGCAACATTTGGTTAGGCCTAGGAAGCCTATTTTGATTAAAAGTGGGTTACCTCTGATGAACCCCCTATCTATGCGTACTTGGGGTAGGAACCCCATTGTGCAAGGTCTCTTGAATATACTATTCAATCCTTTGTTTTTCTAATTGATGCTGGTGATCCAAGCATTGTTTATCTAGTCGAAGCTGATTGAATTGAGCTTGGTAGTCAGTATATCTTTTGACAACTTGGTTTATCTTCTCAGCTGTACAAGGTCTATGAGACCTAGCACTATTTCCATGATGTCTATCTTGTTTAGGAGGATCTGATAGATCGACTACGAGCTTCCCTCGATTGAGAGAGGT
Organism: Wollemia nobilis; assembly: GCA_028583015.1. Classification (NCBI taxonomy): domain Eukaryota; kingdom Viridiplantae; phylum Streptophyta; class Pinopsida; order Araucariales; family Araucariaceae; genus Wollemia; species Wollemia nobilis. The sequence continues at coordinate 2,908,799 of JAQPPZ010002315.1, read as the reverse complement.
CACATTCACTTGAGGCTCACTCCTAAACTAATTTTCTTTATACTTCGCTGGTGCAGAAGCACATCATGCTTGCATGGAGTAATTAAACTGAGGATAATCAAGACTCTCCTCGTGTCTTCCTTCATCAATGAGGAAGGGAAGGGCTAAATTTGGCTCACCTAGGATGATGAGTATCATACTCATCTTGGTACTTGTACTTTTGAGACCTATCAGGGCAATTTAAGGGTGTATTGTGATCATTTGGCCCTACCCATGGTGAATAGTCTTGATCCTGCACATAGGTGTGCAAGGTAGAACGAGTAGGCACATGGATGCATGGTATTGCTCTATGTGTTGGCACCTCAATGCATGGTTGTTCTTGAAATAAGGTATGTGAAGTGTCTATATTTGGAAAGTAATTTCCCTGATTAGGACCACAACTTATAGGGGTGTCCCATGTAGGGGTCCCTTGGAGGCTAGGTTCCTTATTTGACATTCTAGGACTTGGGCAAGTAGGAGGCCACCAAGGAGGTATAATCAAATCCTTAGGGTCAAATCGAAGATGGTCTACGTCTCCTTGCCTACTCTCCACAATATCAACCCTTGAATGGGATTGGCTATAGGTGCAAACCATAACTACTTTGTTCTAAACCCTATATGATTATCTCCTTTAAAAATTTTAATGATTCAACACATAAAAATAGAAACACACAATAATACAAGTGTTTATCTCTTTTAAATATTTATATGTGTTCCTAAAACTGTTTGGTGTGTTTTTTATTTATTGTTTTGCAAAGAGATCTCTTTTCACATGTTTGAAGATTGTTGATGTAATTCTCAATTTGTTTAAGGGATTTCACCTGTATACTCATAGCTCAACAATTGATAATGAAATTATGGTCACATGAACCAACCAAAGTATGGATATGAAGCCCATACTTGATCAAGGAGCACAGGTCCTACCATTCCTCACCCATATTGATCGTGGGTAGCAATACACCCTCCGAAGAGGAGTGTGTGCTATTTTCCATGGCTAAGATGGTTCTTGGAGCTGAATTTGGCCAAAAATAGGGTTCGTAGGATGTGAGCCAATGGGTGGAGATGAAACCCACCATCGTTGGTCTCTATTAGTGGTTGGGGATGAAATTCCAACTCACTAATGTTAAAATGTGACGTGGTGTGTGTGGTTCCTTTTATACTTAAAGAAAGTAAAACAAGAGAGCACTCAATGATACTTCACTAAATGCACAAAGAACGTTTCACTTTCAAAAATATTTGCATGAATAAGGAACCTACAAAAATGCTTATCCTATATGACAACCTAACCCTTAGGTAGGTCGCAAGCAATCAAACCATTCAAATGCATATTTAAACTATTCTTTTCCCTGTTTTTCTTCTTTTTGTTATTTTGAAATTTAGGAAAAGCAAAATCTACCTTTCAATCAACAAGGAAAAGACATGAAAATATGAATTTAACCTTTTCTAAACAATATTAATGCAAAGTGAAGGTTTGGATGCATACCTTCAAAGCCTAGAATGCTGTTGTTTCTAGAAATTTGAGCTGCAAACCCCCTATTTTGTGGCCATCCTAGGGTGGGATGGCTGCAAATTTTGGGGTCATCCCTAGGTGGGATGGCTGTTGTGGCCATCCCTGGGTGTTCCAATTAGGAATTCAGGGGTCATTTCAGTCCAGAATGACCAGAACCTACAACATTCAAAAGATAAAAACAAGGTCAAAAGTTGCAAAAATGAAATGGGATAGGGGTCCCACCATGATCACCACTGTAGAGCGGAAAAAATGGTGCACCTAGCAAAGGGAAATGAAATGCACCTATTATTCTATTTAAGCATTCAAAAGCGACATTAAAGTAAGCATAAAGATGACAAATATGTGAAATAAATGGGGGTTATCTTTATATTAATTCATTTTTCAAATACATGGTTACAAAATGTCCCCTTGAGGGCTCTTAATTGATACAATCCATTACAATATCCAAAGGATCTAATCCTTTCAAAAACTCAAGGTACGCTTTCAGTGTCTTCCTCACACTCACAATTGAAGAGTGGGTTTTTTCTACCATTGTGATGATCTATCCATATTCGAATCTTTAGCTCCTTCCTCATGCACTAGAATACCTGTATCTACACACAAGAAATTAAAATTGGTTAATAGCATGTGTGGATTAAGATAAAATCAATGAAATGCATGCAACATTGAATACAAAAGGTGCAATAGACGATGCAAAACTATTCCAAATTATACCAAAACTTAGCATAATGCATATTATCTACTTTAGGAATGATCTATGCAGAAATTGAAATGAAATTGTGAGAAGAATCTATGGTCATCCTTGGGTGTTCCAATTGGGATTGTCATCACAAAAACCCTAATTGAAGGTCCAAAACTGCTCCAAAATTCACCAAATTCTAGTATGATGCATATAAACTACTCTAAAAATGATCTACACTAAAATTGATTCAAAATTGTATGCCAATTCATGGCCATCCTTAGGTGTGCCAATTGGGACTATTAACCATCCCAGGTGGGGATGACCACCAAACATGGTGGTTTTTACCACCAATTCCTCTGGGATCTGGTCTAGAATACTCCTAGGGGTGTTGTCATCAAATTTGGTAATCTAATTCATAGAAATGGGTGGGTTTTGGAATGGATGTGTGTATTTGGGGATGTCTTGGAAACTCCTTCGATTGATGAATATTCCAAGGGCAAATACATGGGTAAAAGGGGAGAGTGAATCTCGGTAACACTTCGTGGTGAATTCTTGCAAAGACCTCTCTTTGAATGTTTTTTGAATGACTCCAATTTATAGCCCAAGAGGGCCACAGGGCCAAAGGGGAAAGTTGGGGCATGCAAGGTAGGTGTCTCCACTTGTCAAAACCCTTGCCATACATTGGGTGGAAGAGGCCTCCAATTTGGGCCTCCAATTTGTAGGTTGTGATGGCTTTGGAAGGCCCTCAATCTATCATAAGTCATTGGGTAGGATAAATGGTAGAATTTGATTACCATTTGTCCCACCCTTACCTTTTTGAGGGGCCTAGGCCATGGCCATCCCACCTAGGGATGGTTGCTGGTGGTCATCCCTGGGTGGGATGGCCATGAACTATGGTCATCCTAGGGTGGGACGACCATGGCTACATGGCCCAAAACTTCCCAAAAGTGGGGTAAACCTTCCCAAAAGTGGTTAGGACCCCTAATTAACCCCTGAGGATTTCCCCAAGGGGACCATATGGTGTTGATAAGAGTGGCATCATTGTAGTCTAATCAGATTGATGTGATTTTAGTGTCTACATCTATAACATTAGTAGGTTCTAGCCAATTAATGATTGTTTTGATTTTATTGGGATCTACTGCAATTCCTTTAGTAGAGACAATATGGCCAATATATTACACTTGTGGAGTATAAAAGTCACACTTGGTTAATTTTCCATATAATTGATTATTTATAAGAATCTCAAGCACTATTATCATATGCTGATCATGCTCTTCCTTGCTTCTATATTAAACCAAAATGTCATCCAAGAATATGAGTACAAACTTATCTCGTTGCTCTCTAAAAAGACTATTCATGAGGTTCATGAATACGAGTGGAGAATTGGTTAGCCCAAAATATAAGAAAGTAAATTTAAAATATCCATACCTTGTTCTAAATTCTATTTTAAAAGTATCTTTCTCCCGAATCCTTAACTACTGATATCCAAATCTCAAATCTATTTTAGAAAATATAGTTGCTCTTTTCAATTGATAAAATAAATCATTAATCCTTGGTAATGAGTACCTATTTTTTATAGTAACCTTATTCAGCATTTGATAGTCTATGCACATCCTTAAGGTACCGTATTTATTTTTAACAAACAAGATAGGAGCTCCCCAGGGTGACACACTAGGTTTAATTAACACTTTTTCAAGCAAATATTGAAGTTGTATTTTGAGCTCTTGTATCTCTATAGGTGTCATTCTATATGGTGACCATGCAATTGGTGCTACACCAGGTAACAACTCAATTAAGAAATCAAATTCCCTTTAAGGAGGTAACCCCAAAATATCCTCAAGGAATACATATTTGAATGCACCCAACACTAGGTGTTTTCAAAAGAGGTCATATTACTTTTCAAACTCTTATTTCCTATTCAACTTAACTAGGAATATCATACATTTCTTCCTAATAACCTTTTTTATTTGCATTACAGTCAATAGACATGGTTTAAATTCCCTTTACCCACAACTAACTCTAATCCTATGACTATATTTATCCAAAAATTCCACCCATATCTCTTCAAAGTTTAAAAGATCCGTATGCACTTTTAACCAATCAACTCCTAAAATACTATCAAATGTATGCAAATGTGCCACATACAGATACCATTTTATCTTTCCTTAAGATAAGGAAATGTGGGGGTCAAAGAGATTTTGGTTAACATGGTGGATTTTCCCTAATTTGTACTCTATATTCCAACCATTGGCCAAGAATCTACATCTAATAGGTGAATCCCTCACTAATCTAGGTGAGATAAAACTAAATTTTGACCCACTATCAACTAAAATTTGCATATTTTAATCAAAATTTTTACCACTGCATTTAGAACTACCTGTGGCCACATAAATCCTATGGCTAGCCTCTTCTAGGGCTCTCGATGGTAGGTTAGCTTTGAGGGGGAATTTATTGGTATAATGAGCTCATTTACATACATAGCATACATTTGGTGGAGCTGTATTTACTCTATTGTTGTTCTCATTTCTATTCATAGATTTAGTTTCCCTATGCCTTCCTTGACCTGTTGTTTTTTGCTATTGTATTTTGGAAAAAAAATTAGCATCCTTCTTGAATCTACCACATTGGTAATTGGGTTTATTTTTGCCACCTTGCTTATTCTGATCTCCATATTTGGGTTTCTTATTTTTTTCCTTCTTCCTTCATTAAGACAACACCTTTTTTCTTTCTAAGTTCATATTTTTCCTTTTTTGATAGCTTTTGGTAATTAAAATATGTCTTTCTCATTTTCTAATTAGCTTCCTCTTTTCTTGCTAGATAAAAGGCAGTAGGAAAATTTATGGGATTTTGCAAATTTACCACCATCATGATTCGAGTATGTAATATTAGATTGAATTTTTGAGTTTTCATTTCTTCATTGCTTTCATATTGTGATGCATATTTTAGTAGTTGTATACAATTTTGGTGGTAATATCATATTGTCAGATTTTCCTATTGTAAATTTGAGATTACCAAAAAAATTTGACATAATATTACCTTTTCAAGAATCTATCACTGAATTTCTTGATAAATTCTTCCCATTTAAGGTCAACAACTTCTACCTCATGCTATTTCTTATAAGATTTCCACCAGTCCAAGGCTATTTAGTTATATTCATCACTGCAAAAGCAGTATTAGATTTAGATGATAAAACCACTAGAGAAAATTAGGACTCTAGTTCACTTATTAAGTTTTAAGTTGATTCACCATGGCGCTTACCATTAAAGTTATATATTACTATTTTTTTTAGGTTTCTATACAACTCTTTACTTACCCTTTACCTTCTATCACTAGATATCTCTAGTTCCCTTGATGCTTTTGCTAACCTCTCCAATAAATTTCCTCATCCACTACCTAAGTCTTCTATTACCCGTTGTTGTTGGACAATATATTCTTGCTATTGGGCCATATTTTCCTGTTTATATTCCATATGTATTTGCAATAATTGCACCACTTTTGTAAGGTTTTCCTCCACACTGGTATCACTCTTATTCTAAGAAAACTCATTAACCCTTCTTTCACATTGAGGATATTTTTACCTTAAATTTTTTCATGGCCTCCTTACAAGTCTCTTAGTGATTTTCTCCTCCTTACTACTCGCAATATTTCTTTAGGACCCACCTCGTAAAATTCATACCATTCAACCTATAGGTGAAAGAGGTAGTGCATTAGTTTATATCAACTAATATTTTTCACATTCAGAATATACAACCTAGAATCTCTTCTACTCTGATATCATATGTAACAACCCATATCTAACTACACACCTGATTATCCCAAAAAATATAAAAAATTCTCAGAATAGTTTTTTAATAAAGTCTTCAATCCAAACCCTAAAGTTATTTTCCTAGATTAAGAAGATGGTTATAATTTAGCATTATTTTGAATCATCCAATGATATTAATACATTCATAAAAAATTATCATAGATATAACAAAACACATTTGGGTTCAATACTACTGTAGCCAGCCACCCAAGTGGATGAGATCAACCATATCCTGTTGAGGAGTGAAATTGTGGATTCGATTATCCTCATTTATCATCCAATTTTTATAGCATGAGGATCAAAAAATTGCAAGGGTCATCCTATAGGGCCTATAACACCTAGAGGGGAGACACTTTCATCCCTTACCTCTTTAAACTAAACCTTCGACTGATTAGTCGACCTATTTTAAAATAGTACAAAAGAGGTTAGTTTATTTATATCTCCATGACTAATCAATGATTCCCTATACATAGAGGTATTTAGTGCCATGTCAATACCTTGACCTTGGACCTCATTATGCATACTCATTGCAACTCATAATGGTTTATCCCATACCAAACCCTATGGCTATTCCATCTAAGTTTGATGAGTATGGAATAAGCACAATGCTCTTCGAGTCTAGCCTAGAAAACATGTCCAATATCACCTTCTCATTCTTGAACTGACAAAGTCATTTTTGACCCATTCCTTCATAAATCAGTTGTTCCAAATATTGTTGTGTGCATACCTACATATCAACATTCTTATATGTTCATATATTTAGGGTTCTCTTTGTGTTTATTTCACTATTAATATTTTCCCAAAATAAATTTACAAATATACCTTAAGTAGATTATATTTTAAAGGAAAAATAAATTAAATAAAAATAATAATTAGTCATAAAAATAACTTTCTATTTAAGACCAAATCACAATATTATCATGAATTTAAATCATCTTAGAGTATAGTTTTGCTCCCAAGACATTTACTGGTTTATTGATTTACAAAAAGAGAATTCTAAAGAACCAATTGCTCATAAATGCATAATTTTTTAATAAATTTATTTTCCCTAAGAGTAAATTTCGGTGATTTACCTCGTGAGTTCCACTAATATACTACTACTCACATTCAAAAGTTAAATTATAGGTTTTCTTCTTTAAATAAAAAGTCTCGGTTGCCTCTCACTCATAGCAACACAATTCAACTTATAAATATTGGGTTTAAATGACATTCGCTAGAATCCTTTAACTTATTAGCTGTAAATGCTAAGATTTAACAAGTCTTAATTACTCTCACGGTTTACCCATGGTTACTCAAGGTAAAACTAAAGTTTGTTTTTTTTAATAACTATTTTTGAATTTCCAATTAATAAAAAACCATAGGAGAATTCAAAACTAGAAATATTTTATTAAATAAAGTTATCAAGTTAAATAAAATACATTTTCTCATCCAGCTTCGCCATATGTTCATGTCACCACTACCAACTACAATAGTCTTTATTTTTGGAACATAAATACAAGTGGGCTTCACCCCCTATTTTTTAACATTAATAAGGATTCTTACTTTTACATTAGGAGCTTAGATTAATTTCTATATAATATTTGATCCATCCAATTTCATATTTTCTTAGCTTTTGAGAATATGTACTATTGCTCAGTCCTGAAACAACTAAACTTCATTGCACATTCTATTTACTTGATTTCTAGTATCTATTCCATAGGTTAGTAATGGTATAATTTTTCTCGATTGCGAGCTCTTGGTATTGTTCATCCAATGCTTGATCAACACAATATTGGCTACTTCCAAGCAGTCAACAGTTCACATAGAGGAAACTTGAACGCCACCAAGGATCAGATACGACTCATAGAAAATGATCATGCAATTTACCATGCACACATGCAAACTATTCTTTCATAGGAACATACAAAATTTTTTCTAATATCCTTGCCCAAGATATAACCAAAGAATTTTCAATATGTTTCTTTTGTTTTCAAACTACCTACTTTTCATAGGGTAAAATTCCATGAAACCTATCCTCCTCATCAAGAGATGCTTCTAGGTTCCAAAGAGGAATAAATTCATAAATTATTATTATTTTTTAAATAATACCAATTTACGTATAACACTCATCATATCGTTGCTCCCAAATACAAAACACATAGCAACACAACAATGATTCCTGGATATACATCTTTTCAAGCAACACAACAACTTTTTCTAGCTATACATTGTTTTCAAGCAACACAAAATAACACATCATGACAATAGCATTTTACTAGCATTACTTTACTTCCAATAACACAAATTAAAACATCAACATGGTAGTATTTTACCAGCATTTACATTGCTTCCATTGTCTCAAAATATAACAACAACATAGCATTATATTTCCAATTATTTTTGTTGCTTTCATTACCATATAATATCACAACAATATTGTGATATATTTACAACAAAGAAAAATATGCTTATCACACTAAAAAATAAGGTGAACACATTATTTATAACATAAGTTATCAAAATGATTGACCTATATTCTCATGCTTCCCAACCACACTATTCGCTATTCTCTGAATCCCTTCTCCGTCCTCTTGTCTGGATGCTTCCTTTTCATTTTTTTTTCATTACCTTATTTCTTTTGTTTTTCCTTTTCCAAAACCACATGTGAGGAACTCACAAGTTTTTTTCCTCTACCTCCATGCATAGCGCCAAATTTTCAAGCCTTTTTCCTCTACTTCCTGTCCTTTATATTTTACCTTAACTAATAATAAACATTGGAAAAGTGTTCAACCAACATGAAGATTTATTAAAACTTAGCTCTGCCAATATTTAAATTATTTCTCTAATATTAAGAAAATCTACATTAATAATAATGTAAACTATTTCACACATAATTTAAACAAAACAAGATTAATAATATTATAAAATATTTTCTTATATTTAAAGAAAACAATAGTAATATTTATATAGGCTTCCATACATGGTAAACCCACTACTATAATAAATTTACAAAAGGAACAAAATAACATTTCAATATTAAACTCACATATGCCTTAAAAATAAACCACACACACATGCCTTTCCAAACTAATGGCTCCCATCATGATTACCACCTAAAAATATTTCTCATCCCTTACAAAATAAGCAATATTCAAGTCAATTTAATCCACATAGAGATGTAATATGTAATGCACCTAAATGATATGCAAGTGCAAGTTTCCATGTGCTCATGATCCGAATCATCACTTCCCTTTCTTACCTTTTTCCACTGACTTGCTTCCTTTCATTATCACCATGCAACTATCCTGCACTCATAGAGACTATCAATAGTACCATGGTTCATAGGAAAAAGGTAAGTACATATATTTTACTATATTTCATTAACCGTTGGAGGATTGTTACATTTAGCTTTACTTACTCTAAAATCTAAGAACATTCAAATATCCAAAAGACAAATGGTTTTAATAATATTTTTATGCATTAAGATATTTTATTAGTATTACAAGTGTATACACCATCCAGTAGAATGTATTACAATATGCATTATCAATTATATTTCATGTACAACCATGGTTATGCATTAAAAAATTTGCAATTGAATTCATCATAGAAAAGATACACTTAACATCTGCATCATAGAAATATCTAATGTTCCTTCAATTGAAGCTCAAATAAAATACCCAAATAGCATATAACCAAAAGTTATACTTATTCCCAAGTAAATTAAAACTAAACTAATTTGTTTATTATTCAGCAATTTGGAATTCTTTCGGACATGACATTGTTGATATAATTATTTTAATTATTTAACACTATAATATCATCAATAAGATTACAGCCAAATAGCTGAACGATTCTAACCTATGTCATTCCCTAAGAGCTCAACTCATCATAAAAAAATTGGGTATTAGAACTTTAAAGGAAGCCACTAGCTTAACTGGCCTCTAAGTTTTTATTTTAAGAAGAAAGATCATAAATAAAAATACTATATCAAAGAGTCATATCTTTCTATTTCGAATGACTGCAAGACAAAATGCTTAGTTATAATAATAATCAACAAATTTAGATGTATTTGGTATCACATTTCCATTCCCATGAACCAAGTTTTTAAATTAATCTAGAGTAGCTTTCTTTCATTTAAAAATAATAAGACATGTAAAACCCTACTGTCAAATATCTCTAGTTCACATTAACTGAGAAAAAGTCACATAATCAACATATAAATATTTTAGAAACCCAATTTAATAATAAATGCAATATGTTCTTACATATAAAGTTCTCTATTGATGGTTGTCACGAATTATACTTTCTCTCTATAACAGTTTTACCAGAAAGATTTGAATACATAGTCTAATCATCCATATGGACTAAGTTAGAGAGTGTTTCCCTCCCCCCCCTTGCTGTAGTAACATCACAATCTCAGGCTATATGACAATGTCATTAGCCCATATTATCCAAGCTAAAAGTAACTCTTGCATAGGCTCCACAAATTGTAGAGAAAGCTATCAAACCGGTTCATGCATTAACACCTTGTGTTGTATCATGTTGGACGTGTTGTGACCATTACACAACTTACCCCAAATTTGGGGACCCACATAAAATTTTGATGTCTTTGGGAATTTTGGTTTTATTTTAGTGATAATTTTGATAGGTCCACCCAAGAGTTTGCAATATAGATTCCAAAGTTTATTGTTGGATAATGTATTTTAAAATATCAAGTGTTTGGTTAGGTTTAATAGGTTTACCTTATTTTTTATTGTTTAATGTTAGTTAGGTTTAATGTTGTTTTTTAATTTCAAATATTTTGAATTAAGTTAATTTAAACATTTGAACTTAATTAAATTCAATTTAAGAAAAAAAATAAAAATAAAAATAAAGAGAAAAGATAAAAATATAAATAAATAATAATAATCATTAAAATAAAATAGAAAATAAAACAAAATATAACCAAAGAACTGAACACAAACAAAAATAAATACAAAAAGAGAAATAGATAGCCAAATTGCCTTTTTGTATTGATATTGATACTGCTTTTTACAAAAAGATTTTGAATTGCCCCAAGCGTGGTGGAAGCAATGTTACAATGTTTCTCATCTCTCTAAAATACAATGCTTGTGATGGAAGAGGGGAGATCTTCCGACTCTTTTGTATGATGTGGTGTTCTTCATTCTCTCGTCATAGCTTCAAGGGGTGAGTGGGATTTGGTATCCATCAAGGGGGCACTCCAGCTTCAAAAGCTCGTCCAAAGTACTTGTCACCTGCACACATTCAAATCGGTGAAGAGATTATTAGCACCTATATATTTGAACAATAAGATCAATGCTATTCATAAAACCCTAAGCAAATGATTATACAAAGTAAATGATAGAAAAAAATTAACACCTTGATAACACAAAAATTACTAATCTCGGTCATGTATGTGAATTTGTGTTTGGGACTGTGGAACTATAGAAGCATGCTTGTGGGCTGGAAACCACAGACCTATAGTTGTGAAACCGTGGAATTGCATTTTTTACTGTGAAACCATGGACAGGCGGTTTTAGTTGAAGAACAGATCACCTTGAGATTTGAGCCAATGGTATGGAATCACGTAGATGCTCACAACATCTCATTGGGACTACATTGATTTTGGTAGCATGTCATTATGCAAGTTTAGCTCCCTTTTATTGATGGAATGATGGTGCCTTTATAGCCTTCTTAGTATTTTGGAGGGAAGTGGGAGGTGGCAAGCCTGACTTACCAAGTGGTAAATCTGAACTGATAGGTGGAAGGAGGAGTTACAGTGAATCATTCAATGTACCTCACTTAACTGAGGTGATGTAGCTACAAGTGGAGTGGGATGAGGGATCCTATTTTATGTGAAGGGACAAAGGGGACAACAATAAATGATTTGTGGCATGGGTGTTGGGAATCTACCCCATGTGCAAGGACAAGGGGGACAAGAATGGATAATATGTGGTAAGGGTATTGGATGAAGTGTCTGGAACACATGTCCAATGGGTAGACAGGGTATCCTAAGTTGACTTTCTAGATTTAATAAATTAGTAAAATAGGATAATGCACAGGATTTTATATCCCTAACTTAAAACTTAGGCATATCTTTTATTATGCAGGCTTTGATGGTGGGGTGGTAAATGTGTTTTTAGAAAGTTTTGGATTTTGGTTTCTATAGTTACCCCTTTTTGTATTGTGTTGTGTACAACACAATGTGGTGCAAAAACTAATGATACTTTACCTTTATTTGATGAACAGACTCAACTTCTTTTGGTGTGGAAATATGGATGACTATTGTAAATGAAATTTTTATTTGCATGCTTACCCCCTCGATTGGCGAGTGGGTAACAATTGAGACCCAATGGCCAATTGAAAGCATTTTTCTTGATGTTTTTTGTGTTGCAGAATATCATTTGGTTACTAACATGCATGAAATGAAGTAAAAGGAATCAATTATCCTAGTCGCTTGTTCTAGTGATTGTTAGCAATTCCATTGTGCATTTGTGTAATTTGAACTTATCATGTTTTTTAACCCCACGGAGTAGGCGTCATTTAACCTTGGATCTTCTACTTTTGTTATTTTCTTGATTTTTTTTGGAAAATGTGGTTGCGCGGTTGTGCATACCTGAAACCACAAGTTCGCAATTTTGACGCACTAACCATGCATTCGTGGTTTATGCTTCAAACTATGGCTTTGCATTTTTGTGCGATCCTAAAAATGCAGATGCACATTTTTCACCACAAAATGTGACTATTTATGGGCCTGTACCCTATCATTGTAATTTCATTCCATTTGTCATCTACTAGTTTGTTGTGGGTGAGTAGTGATATGGAGATTGACAATGGGAGTGGTGGTGGAGGTGGTGGTGGCGGCTTCTCGGCAAGAGCAGAAGGCGACGTTCGGTTTGCCGAGGTAGGTGTTCTTTTGCCTTTAGTTAGATTCCTTTTATTGTTGTTGTTTTGTTTTATTTTTCTTTGTTTGTTTTTGTCTGTTTATTTACAATCACCTAGGGGTAGGTGATTTTTTTTTTTTTTTGGTTGATTACCTAGTGTTAGGTAATAATTTTTTTATTTTTTTTGTTTTTTTGTTTTTTTTATTGATGGTTGATTACCTAGGGTTAGGTAATATTTTTATTTTTATTTTTGTTGTTTGTTTCTGTTTATTGTTGGTTGATTACCTAGGGTAAGTAATATTTTTTTTTTTTTTGTTTGTTTGTTTTTGTTTATTGATGGTTGATTACCTAGGGTTAGGTAATATTTTTTTGATTTTTTTGTTTGTTTGTTTTTGTTTATTGTTGGTTGATTACCTAGGGTTAGGTAATATTTTTTTGATTTTTTTGTTTGTTTGTTTTTGTTTATTGTTGGTTGATTACCTAGGGTTAGGTAATATTTTTTTTTGGTTATTTTTGTTGTTTGTTTTTGTTTATTGTTGGTTGATTACCTAGGGTAAGGTAATATTTATTTGATTTTTTTTTTGTTGTTTGTTTTTGTTTATTGCTGGTTGATTACCTAGGGTTAGGTAATATTTTTTTTTTTGTTTGTTTGTTTTTTTTTGTCTGTTTATTTACAATCACCTAGGGGTAGGTGATTTTTTTTGTTCTAATATTTTGTTTATTTTGTTTGTTTTTCAGGTGAAGCTCCTTGATGCCTAGAATAGGTGGCCTCGCACTATTCGCACAGTGTGCAAGGCCCTTACAGATGATGATTGGACATTTTTAGAGACTATTGGTCTTGATGGTTGTGGGCGACTAAGCCCTATCCGTTCTGATGAGGATCTACTGTTAGCACTTATTGAGCATTGGGATCCTGACCGAGGTACATTTTAGATTCCTACGGGGATCCAACTATTACCTTGGAGGATATCTACTAGATTCTTTGTGTTCTTGTCGAGGGTCCTACTGTCCGTGTTGGCCTCGACAAGAAGGAGGCTATGTTTCTTGTATTAGGAGATCTATGGGATGTATACTATAGCAAGGGGGTATTGCTTATCTTGATATTTTTACAGCTAATAGTTTAGGATTCGTTCCCATTTTTTTGATGTACATTTTGAGTAACATGTTGTTGCCCAATTCCATGGGATCGATCCCATGGAACCAGGTTCTTATTGTTCTTGATATTATTGCTGATCCTCGATGGTTGGCATGGGCTCTTTCTCTTCTATGTTAGATATACAATGAGTTGTACGAGGTGAAGAGGTAGGGGCAAAAGGGGCTAAGTTGCAGTTTTGTGCTTCAAGTTTGGTCATGGGAACACATATTTTTGGATGGCCGATTGGTCTTCCTTGTGCCTGTGGTACCACTTCTCCTTGAGCTTACAGGTGGCTAATTTGTGAGGAGCTCAATCATTTAGTGGTTGGGCCCTTAGAGTACAAAGATATTTTAATCTTTCTTTCCAGGGATTTCATGATTTTGCAGCCTTGGAGAGGCCTAGATTGGGTGACGGATGCATCAGAGCTTCACCACATCAGGCGAGGTTGATTGGTTGTTGGTGCCCATCTAAGGGAGATGGAGTATATTTAGTTTTCTTGGATGCAACATCAATTTGGTTTGGTGTAGGGTGTGGTTGATGCTCCTGTGACCCATAGGCGGTGGGGATACAAGCTTGGGTTGCCTATTGTTCCTAAATTTTGGCTAGTCGATGATCTTGCTGAAGACTTTGACTTGGATATTTTTGACTTGGATGATGTGGGTACCAATTCTAAGTATAACATATGGTTTTCCTCTTAGCCTCCTTGGATGTAGAGTGTTGTTATTGTAGCACCCTAAAATTGGCATAGTAAAATTGGAATAATTACATTCACCTTAGTAAATAATTTTAAAATCAAATTTAACCTCCCAAACCGCCCGTTAACCGTCGAGAAATCCGTTTCCCCTTTTTCGTGCCATTTTTAGAGGTTGTTTTGACCGTTTGACGATATCGTCGCCGATCAGACGATATCGCCCCGGATTTGACGATTTCGTCTGGACTAGGACGTCCAGACGATCTTGTCGCAAAACTGAATTTGCATAGTTGGAATCCGTTCCAACGGGTCTCCAATCCGGGCAGAAGCGTGTCTGCGCCATTGGGACCCTCCCCCGTTGGAGATCTCCCAAATTGGGAAGATCTCCAACCTCCCAACAACTCCCCCTAAGCCTATTTAAACTCTAAGATTTTCCCTCCCCAACCCCTGGCTGAATTTATCTGCAAATTGAATCCCTCTGCGCTAAAACATCATAATATTATTTTTGCATTAGTCCCATAGCAATTTTGATGCAGGTATATCATTGATTTTCAACCGGAGCCAGCACCCATCGTCGTCGACGAACCTGTCCAGATCGGAGGCGATCCTGTCGAATTCGAGACGATTTCGTACTGATGCGAGACGATCTCGACTGCAGCCCACATCGAGGCAATCAGTGCCTGGAGTTTGCTTTTCTCAACTTTGTCTCTGTTATTTTGTTTTGCAAATTAGATAATATATTCAGTTTTTAATCTATTTTGCATCTGGAGTTCACCCATTTAGCTTAGATTGCATGCTAAGTTTATGATCTGCCATTTAAGTACAGTAATTTGCATTAATTTCTGTTCTTGAATAGTGTTCAGCATTCATATTATCATTTGGTGTAATTTGCCTCTGTTAGCATAGTGTTATTTCTTGCATTTTGCATCTATTCTCTGTTTTGCAGGTTTCGACGAATTCGTCGACGAATTCGTCAGATCTCGGACGATCTCGTCTGATTGCAGACGATTCTGTCGAATCTCAGACGATCGGGACTGCTTCAAAATCAGAATCTTCTTCAGACATCCGGATCAGGTATTCCCCATTTTCCTCCTGTAAATTCTCTGTTTTCTGCTTTCAAAATCTGTTTTTTGTATTCATGGAAAGTTGCATTTTCATATAGTTTAATTTAGATTCATTCGGCCAAACCTAGGATGAATGCTTAAAGTTAAAACGAACTCATCTAAACACATTCCAAAACCTAGGCGTGGAAACTGCCATTAAATGTTTCCTGGTGAACCCACCATCCGTCGAAAAATCACCAAAATACACCTCCCTTGAGAGGCGGGACCTTCGTGAAGTCCTCTCGTCCGAGGTACCGCATCATCCTTTTCCCATCCTCCTTCGGGCGCGGATCCAATAGCCTTGAAGGTAGGGATGCGAAAAATTTGGAGCGATACATTTTGGTGAACCCGACGTGAATGCATCATAAACCTTTTGAAAACAAAAACAAAAAAAAAAAAAAATATATATATATACAAGAAAAACAAAAACAAAATCATCATTTCAAGTTTGTATGTTTTAGATTCAATTCTAAATAGTAGATGCTAAATATTACTTTTAGAAGTACTAAAGAAACCATGAGTTTTTACTCAAATCAATATGAGCCCATCAGTAATGTTGGAAGAATTCAGCCAAATACATTTGTTGATTATGACCAACCTCATCCCTATTCAACACCACCTCCATCACACTCTTCTTATTTTTCATCCATAACCCAACAAAACAATCCCTTTGCCAATCCTCTTCATAATGATATTATCTATTCTCCCATATATCCATATTATGTCTATCAATCCACATATAATCCTCCACCACCTTTTCAATACTCTTCTTTCAATACAACACATCCATTTCAACAAGAAAATACTTATTCTTCCAATTCTACCATGCACTCACCTCCTACATCGCAATCTTCCTATCATCATTCTACCCATAATAAAGAAAGTAGAGGTGAGAAACCATTAGGTCCTTTTATGACGAAATTCCTAAGGCATTTATCAAAAACCTCTCAAAAACCTTCATCACGTAAATTTACTAAGCTCAATCAACCAATGGATATAATTCTCAAGTATTTACTTGACACAAATAAGATTGAACTCCCTTCCATAAGACAACTTCGATACCACATCAGATTGGTTTAAACCTGAGCTACATTGTGAATATCATAGAGTAGATGGACATATGACACAAAATTGTAAAGATTTAAGATGTGCAATTCAAGATTTGATTGATAAGGGTCTTTTTAATATAAAGGAATTACAATCTACAACTGATTATAAATCTCCAGTAAACAATCAAACTCCTACACAACAAATACCAATAATCAATCAAGACATGGGGATCTCCCAAGAACCCCTATTCAATTATCAACAACAAGAAACCAATCAAATATTGCATGTTAATGTGTCCCATCATGATGATATTATTAATATTGTAACAAAAACTACAAATGAGCAACCTCAAGTTCAATCAACTCAATCCGATATTCAAGATATGGATTCCTCATTTGACCAACCTTCAAAACTATCTTTGGCTCTAGAGAATGATCCAAAATGGAATGTAAGCATAGAAAGCTCATCTTTAGAATCAAAATCTCAATCTGAAATCCACTTTGATAACCAACAACAAGTGATTAATCCTCAAGCAAAGATATCCCTTTTAGAAGTATTACAAATTTCTCATAAGGAAATTTTGTTCAAAATACCTAGCCAACAATTTGTTCCTCATCATATTTTCTCTAAGAACATAATTAATGGTATAAACCCTCTTGAGGTTAACCATATTTCATTCTATGATGAGGATATTCCTTCCTCTACTCCACAAGAAGACTCCTATCTTTACATTACCGGATCTAGTAAAGAAACACTTGTTAGAACTATCATGGTAGATAATGACTCCTCTCTTAATTTATGCACTTATCAATTATTCCAAAAACTCAAATTAAAGGAAGAAGATCTTAATGAATCAAATGTTATTATAAAATCTTTTAACAATGAAATTCAAGAAGCTCAAGGTACTATAATTCTTCCCCTTAATATTGGATCCAAGATCCTGGATACTTTATTCTATGTAGGATATTGTCCTTCACCTTACAAACTACTTCTCCAGAGTCCTTGGATTCATACGATGAGGGTTGTCCCTTCCACTCTTCACCAATGTTTGAAGTTTGAACTTACAAATAAAATTGTTACCATACATGGTGACCCAAAACCATTTGAAGAATATTTAACGATTGAAACATCAAGTTCTATACATTCTCTATTATCACAATTATCTTCTATCCATCACTTTTCTTCATCCATATATGATCATCCTTGTTTACCAAATAACATCCATGCATATCTTTCACATATACTTTCTCCATCTTATCAAGACTTGGAATATAATAATAAGAATGAAGAACTTTCTTATATTTATGACATTTTATTTTGTAACATGATCAATTTTACACATATAAAAGTCAAATCTTTTGCTACATTATTCTACATTATAACAAAGCTTTTGTTATCACTACCTTTTATTCATCACCTTCTATTCTTACCTTCACCTCAACCAGATTATCCTTCAAAACCTCCTTTGATTTTGAAGCAACCTTAGACATGCTATACTCAAATAACCTTGTATAGTGTATATAGATCATCTTGTATATACCACCAATTTCAATTCATAAATTAAAATCAAAATACAAAAAAATCAAAATCCTCAAAATCTTCAAAAAAATACAAATGCAACTAAGGACCTTAAAGGTAAATTTGAGCCCAATTGGCTTGGACCATACATCATTACTGCTAAATTTGAATCGGGAGCATATAAATTATCTACCTTAGATGGTAAAGAACTTAAAGAACCCATGAATATTTTGCATCTTAAACGTTACTATGCATAAATTTGGTCATTTCATCCATGTATATATTTGTTCAAAATTACTATCTTGTATTTCTTTCAATTTATTTCAAAAACACCAAAAACATTCATAAATCTCCAAAAATCTTCAAAAACTATCTATTGCATTTATTTAAAGCACTTGTTAAGTTCTTTTGCTCAAAAACTAAAATCAAAATAAAAATCTAAAAACAGCTATATGCTTGACTCTTTCGAAACCAAAACAATATACAGAAGAAAGAGAGAGTCAACATTCTCAAAACTTCTCAAAAATGTTTATATATATTTTCTTACAATTATTGCAGTTATATGTTTCAACTTATTTTGGATAAATTAGCATTTATTTTGAATCCCTCACTTGCACACTCACAAAAAATAAATATCTTGATTTTATCTGGCATGATTACTAATCTCTCTTATATCAAAGTTCACAAAATTCAATTAAATAAAGTTTGAGCATAGAGAATTGATCTTGTTATTTACTTAAACCAAGCACATCTTTTCACAATAAAATGATTATATTTGTAATTTCCATGTTTTGCTACATAGTAGAACTGATTTCTTGAGTGAAAAGTTTCCCCTGCTATCCTATCATGCACATGGTCTAGAATCTTTGAGAATTGGCAAAAGGACAAGCTCACCCCTACCCAGAATAAAAATCCCTTGCTCTACAGCTAATCCGAGCAAGTATCCCTAGCAAAGAAAAAGAAAAGAAAAATTCAAGAAAAAAGAGAAAAGAAAAATGTTATTTTATATCATTACAGCAATGTTCCAAGCATTATCAAGCAAAAGAAATACAAAAGAAAAATAAGCAAAGTTCAAAAGAAAGCAAGAAAGCAATAAAATCCCTTTCCCTACCCTTTGAAAAGAAAAGAAGGGTTGATGAGCTTGAATCCCTGGAATTCTCAATTATTCGAAAACTGTGAGGTAAGCCCCATAACAGGTGGTTTGTGCCCAACCTGCTTGGCCTTGGGTAACTCCTAGCGTGGCGATATGTCCGTCACATTAGCGACCTTCTTTTGTACAGACCTATGTCTGCTTATGGATTAGCTAGCTCTTGATAATCCGATCTACATAGTAGTCTAATATGGTTATATGCATCTACATCATGGTTAATGAACACTTATTTGGTTTCTTCAAATCACTTGTATCATAGTATCTTGCTCAAAACTGGTAAATGAACAATGCAATTGCACACACATTTGTATTTGAGAGATTTTGTCTATCATTATGATAAATCAAGATCGGAAATGAATTCACATATGCACATGGGATTCCTTATAAATCTAACTTTTGTCTTCAAAATACTTTGAAATATTATTTTTGCAACTTGTTTGGAATAAATCAAGTACAATTATTTTTCACAAAGACAACTATATAATAGAAAAATCAAAAATTTCTTTCAAAACACAAATCATATCATATATATCTGGTTGACTTTCGCGACGATGGTATAGTTTCAAAACCAAAATTGGAATTTTATGCCTAGCGCAAGTCCTCATTTTCATATTTTCTGTTCATCAAAAAATCAACCATGCAATAAAACTATTTTTTTGGATTTTCGCGATGATGGTATAAGTCTATACCTACATATTCTATGCCTAGCGCAAACCATTGTAACAATTTTTATTCCCCATTTATCAAAAATCATAAAAACCATATGACTTCATTATGTTACACAAATTATGCTTTTTCAAAAGCAAACACATTTTCATTATTTCATGTCATTATGTCAACCTTTAACTTTGCAATGATGGTATAATTCCTAAGGAATTATTCACAAATTTTATCACACTTAGGAATTTATGCCTAGCAAAAATCATTTTAAAAATATTTCATGCATAATATTTTTCATGAAAATCTGAAAACAAATCATCATCATCATCATCATTTGCACTATTGCACCAAAGTCTTAAGACAGTCTCTTAAGCACTCTTTTACTTTTAGCAATATTTCTATACTGGGATTAGCTTGACGACCGAGTGAGCGGCGACTCCATGAAATGGTCTATAATAGCGACAATGTCCTTTGAAATTATTGTTAGAAGTCTCTTTTTATTTTTATCACATTTTCATTACAAACAACCAATTTGTTACATCAGATTATTTCATTTAAAATATTATAGCATGACATTCAAATTATAATATTTCCAACGACATAATTACATGAATTATCAAATCAATCAATCAAACATAAAAGCATCATAAACATACACATAACACAAGTCATATGATCAAAAATATATCATATATATCAACAACATATATACATCATATCAAAAAAAACCTTAATTTTATTCAACAATAATTTTTTGCTTTTCGCGTTTTTACCTCAAACGTTCGATTTGGGTAAAAACACGGAGGGGGCACCATAGTAAGTCGTCGTACGATTCGACCAAGAATCGTCGCCTAAAAATGGGTATAATTTTTTGCTTTCTCGTAGATCGAGAAGAACTCATCTTTAACGCATTTTCTTCGGAAAATTCGCTAAAGAGGGGGCAAAATGTAGCACCCTAAAATTGGCGCGGTAAAATTGTAATAATTACATTCACCTTAGTAAATAATTTTAAAATCAAATTTAACCTCCCAAACCGCCCGTTAACCGTCGAGAAATCCGTTTCCCCCTTTTTCGCGCCATTTTTAGAGGTTGTTTTGACCGTTTGACGATATCGTCGCCGATCAGACGATATCGCCCCAGATTTGACGATTTCGTCTGGACTAGGACGTCCAGACGATCTTGTCGCAAAACTGAATTTGCATAGTTGGAATCCGTTCCAACGGGTCTCCAATCCGGGCAGAAGCGTGTCTGCGCCGTTGGGACCCTCCCCGTTGGAGATCTCCCAAATTGGGATGATCTCCAACCTCCCAACAACTCCCCCTAAGCCTATTTAAACTCTAGGATTTTCCCTCCCCAACCCCTGGCTGAATTTATCCGTGAATTGAATCCCTCTGCACTAAGATATCATGATCTCATTTTTGCACTAGTTCCATAGCAATTTTTATGCAGGTATATCATTGATTTTCAACCGGAGCCAGCACCCATCGTCGTCGACGAACCTGTCCAGATCGGAGGCGATCTCGTCGAATTCGAGACGATTTCGTACTGATGCGAGACGATCTCGACTGCAGCCCACATCGAGGCAATCAGTGCCTGGAGTTTGCTTTTCTCAACTTTGTCTCTGTTATTTTGTTTTGCAAATTAGATAATATATTCAGTTTTTATCCTATTTTGCATCTGGAGTTCACCCATTTAGCTTAGATTGCATGCTAAGTTTATGATCTGCCATTTAAGCACAGTAATTTGCATTAATTTCTGTTCTTGAATAGTGTTCAGCATTCATATTATCATTTGGTGTAATTTGCCTCTGTTAGCATAGTGTTATTTCTTGCATTTTGCATCTATTCTCTGTTTTGCAGGTTTCTGACGAATTCGTCAGATCTCAGACGATCTCGTCTGATTGCAGACGATTCTGTCGAATCTCAGACGATCGGGACTGCTTCAAAATCAGAATCTTCTTCAGACATCCGGATCAGGTATTCCCCGTTTTCCTCCTGTAAATTCTCTGTTTTCTGCTTTCAAATCTGTCTGTTGTATTCATGAAAAATTGCATTTTCATATAGTTTAATTTAGATTCATTCGGCCAAACCTAGGATGAATGCTTAAGGATTAAAACGAACTCATCTAAACACATTCCAAAACCTAGGCGTGGAAACTGCCATTAAATGTTTCCTGGTGAACCCACCATCCGTCGAAAAATCACCAAAATACACCTCCCTTGAGAGGCGGGACCTTCGTGAAGTCCTCTCGTCCGATACAGTTATTAATGATGATGGGAGTGGTGATGATGTGAAGGTGGGTGAGCAGATTCCTTGATCGATTTAGCATCGATAATGTAGTACTCCTAGGGTTGAGGTGGTTACTAAGTTAAAACAGTCAGTGGAGGGAGGCGAAGATGGTGATGGAGATGGTGATGGGAATGGTGAGGGAGATGATGAGGGTGGTGGTGATGGTGATGCCCCTCCTCGATGGATAGAGGAGGATTGAGATTTATTATAGGCTAAGCATGATAGCATGAGTTTAGAGGCGACTCACCTAAAGGGTGAGTTGGCATGGTATCAAGGCGAGGTGACCCGTCTTCAGGGTGAGTTAGATAGGATGTGTGGTGGGCCCAGTAGTGATGCTCTTACTACAAAGGACTTGGAGATTTCTAGGCTTTGAGGTGAGGTTACTTGATTAGAGGGTGAGCTTACTCGACTATAGGTAGGGTTAGGAGGAGGTGACACTCCTACTACTATTGCTTCTATTTGAGCAGAGATTTCTTAGTGGGTTGCTCGTCAGGGTGCGGACTTGAGGAGCCTACGCAAGCAAGCTACCTATATCGCGATGTTGGAGAATATTTTGCACAAGTTATAGATTCTTTTGTCTGTTCCTACTTCATCATCGGCTACTACTTCTACTTGAGGGACTGAGATGAGTCATGGGACTCATAGGTCATCGAGTTCACATGGGGCTTCTACAGTGTAGGGTCCTCGGAGGGATCTTGCTGGCACCAGCTAGTTGCGTCATGTACTTATTTTTGTATTTTGATATCTTTTTATCTTACAATGAGCCTTATTGCTCCAATGTATACTGCCTGTGGGAATTTTGTAATTTTTTAGACCTTCATATATATTTTTTTTTTTTTATATATATACATGGCTTTTTATTTCGGTATTCTCATGTGTTAATGTGTTTATGCATGCTTCTTGTTTATGCTTTGCTATGCTCATTTTATGCAATCGAACATTTTTATGTTTGTGCTATGATAATGAATGCAAATGAATATGTAATACGCATTTTAATTTTTGTTCA
Organism: Wollemia nobilis; assembly: GCA_028583015.1. NCBI lineage: Eukaryota > Viridiplantae > Streptophyta > Pinopsida > Araucariales > Araucariaceae > Wollemia > Wollemia nobilis. The sequence continues at coordinate 2,885,317 of JAQPPZ010002315.1, read as the reverse complement.
TGTAACTATATGATGGCGTGCATGATGTTCATGTAACTGTTTTATAGCTCAGAGTAGTTGACCATTATTTGTTCATTGTTGCAATTGGGGGTATCCAACTTGACGACTCTTTGTTGGTGATGTATGGTGGACTTATGTATATGTGATAATGATGGATATGTGGAAGTTTATATGGAATATGGTATGATTTTTGATATGTAACAGTGAAATATTTTCAAAGACTCAAACAACCTAGTAATGTCAACCATTTTTGACCTTTGTCTAACTTTCTTTAGGACCAAGGTGTGTGCAAGTGGAGTTCATTTACTAAATCTTGTGTGTCGATGACCCTAAGCAATCAAGAACTAGTGCATGTGATTGTGAAGTTAATTGACCCATCTTGAGTAAATTGGATGGTACCTTTTATGGGTTTACCTATTAGCTAGCTTACCCTTATGTGTGGTCAGAGGTCTCCCTCTAAGGAGAGAGACATGTCATCCTGCATGAGTTTACTCCACTGCTAGTCAAGTGTCTATAGCCCAGGTGGAGGTTCGCTCCATAGTCCAATGTTTCGATATTTAAGTTGTTGGGATGACTACATAACTTTATGAGGGGAACGTAGTACGATCCTTTCAGCCTTAGGGATCTGTGGTGTGTGTTTGGAATTAATTTTGTATAGAGTTTTGGGGAATAGGATTCTCAACCAAAGTGTGATGAGAGTGTGATCCTATCCTTACTACTCTACACTCATTTATATTTGCAGTATTATTGTGGTAGTGGTGATAACCACTATTTTTTATTTTGGACTATGTTGCGTGATAGGGTAAGCGAGGAATTTTACTTTTTCGCTTCAAGGTGTACCCAAGGTGGTGTTATCCTTCTCTTACTCAAAATGCTTTTAATATTTTTAAAAGTGTATTTGGTTCAAGATTGTTTTGGGGTCAATCTACCATACTCAAGAATTTATTAATGTGACAAAAGTGCTTTGGTCCTAAAGAAAATTGGACATATTTTTGAAATTTGGTTTTTCACTAGACATGGTTGAGTGACTAAAAATTTGATTTTATGATATAGAAAAAACACGTATTGGTATAACATTTGGTTGAATTGGGAGAAAGCCTTAGGTGGGTACCCCCAATTATTGGAACTTGTTTTTATTTGTCGTATCATCACCACTACAAAATATTACTGAACATGGGATGGGATGGATGCAACTATATGATTTTTTTTTTGTAATGTTGCTACATGCTTGTGGTATTCTTATTATGCAAGAATTGAATTTTTGTGATATGAATAATTATTGAAATGCAAATGCAATATGCAAAATGTAAGTAAAGATATGTCTATTTACAATGTAAAATTCATGCAATGTAGAAAGATAATTTTTTTTTTTTAGCCATGTCATATATATACATATATTGCAAGTCGATCTATGCATAAAATGCCTTTAGGTGCATTATGTTTAGTGGCTCTGGCTCCAACTTCCCTTCTAAGTTGGCAAGTCTGTATGTTCTTGGTCCCAACTTTTGCTTTACAATATATGGGCCTAACCAATTAGTCGTAAATTTATCTCTCAAGTGCGGCAAAGCATTGGTATTTTGTTGATTTTCTTTGAGCACTAGGTCCCCTACTTGAAATTTGTGAGGATGGACTTTTGCGTTGTAAGCACGTTTGATTCTGTCTTGATATACTCGCAAATTCTCTAGAGCATGATGCGTTTCTCATAAATAAGTGTCAATTGGTAAATACGTGCATGTCTAGCGGTGTCATCATCCATGAATTCCTGTAATGCAATTCGTAAGGAGGGTATCTCGAGCTCAAAAGGTAATATAGCTTTAGCACCATAAACTAATGAAAATGGTGTGGCTCCTATTGGTGTTTTGATGCTTGTTCTATAAGCCCATAGTGCCAAAGGGAGTTGAGTATGCCAATATCGATGATTTTCTTTTAATAGTTTCTTGAGAATGGATACCATTGTTTTGTTGGTTGCTTCAGCTTGCCCATTTGCTTGTGGGTAATAAGATGTTGAGAAACTATGTTGAATTTTGAATTTGTTGCACAATGCTCTAACATCCTTATTCTTAAATAACTTCCCATTATCAAAAATTATTTTTGAGGGTATTCCAAAATGATAGATAATATGTTGAAGTATAAACTCCGCTATTCGAGGTCCAATTGTAGTGGTCATTGGAATTGCTTCCACCCATTTTGTGAAGTATTCTATAGTAGTTATGATGAATTTATGTTGTCCTAATGATGCAGGTGATATTTTACCAATCAAATCGAGGCCCCATTGTGAAAATGGCCAAATAATTTGAATGGGTTGTAAAGTGTGTGATGGTACATGAGTCAAGTTTGCATGGTATTGGCACTTTTGGAACTTTTTGACATATTTACAATAGTCATTTTCCATTGTTGGCCAATAATATCCCATGCAATGTTATTCTCTTTGCAATGGCCATTCCACTAAAGTGACCACCACAAGTACCATCATGGGCTTATGCTATAGCTCGTTATGCTTCAATTGGATCTAGACATCGTAATAGTATTCCATCATACTTGCATTTATACAACATGTCCCCCAATAGAGTGAAGCGAATTGCTTTTTGTTTAAATGTTCTTTTTATAGTTTGTGTCATTTCTATTGGGAGTGTTCCAGATTTGAGAAAATCTCTTATTTTGTCAAGGTAAGAATTGTAAGATTCAACATGTATGAAATAAATATTCTTCTCACCTGTATATTCTGCTCTTTGAATTGATGGTTTGGGCACTATTGTTATGATCAGCGGTTGTATTTATCCATGTTCATTCTTAGGGATGAGAGATCCCAAATAAGCCATTGCATCTGCAAATCTGTTTGTTGAGTGAGGTAAATTACTAATTTCATACTAGTCAAAATTTTCTAGCAATTTCATTGCTACTCCATGGTATTGCTTTAAAATTGGTTCTTTACATTGGTATTCTCCTTTTACTTGGTAGACAACTAGTTGAGAATCACAAAAAATGCTTAGTTTTTTATACCCATTGCGATAGCTGATTGAAGGCCTAAGATTAAGGCTTCATACTCTACATTATTGTTAGTGCATGTGAAGTCGAGTTTGAATGATAAAGGAATTGGTATTCCTTCAGGTGTATAAAACATGACTCCCGCACCTTGTCCTTTGTCGCACTTAGACCCATCAAAGAACATTGTCATATCTACTTCTTCTTTAGGAGAAACTAATTCTTCTTGTTTTATGATAGAGAATACTGAATCATCTAGAAGCTCAATGATTAGTGGTTTATCATTATGTAGCGGAGCTTCAGCTAGTTGATCAACTATCACCTAACCTTTTATGGATTTTTGACTTACAAATTCAAGATCGAATTTGGTTAAAAGAATTATCCATTTAGCAGTATGGGTGTTGTTGTATGTGAGAGTCATCATGTATCATAGAGGATTTTCTCTAGCTATGTTATAAGTAGTTTTGCTTAACATATAATGTCTAAGTTTCTTAGTGGCGAAAACCACTGCTAAGCATAACTTTTCGACATAAGCATATCTCGTTTCGTAACTTACCAATGTTCAACTAATATAGTAAATTGCTTGCTCTTTATGATTTTTGTTCTTTTGTGCAAGCATTGTACCTAGTGCAAAATCTATTGCAGAAATGTATAGGTAAAAAGGGACTTTTGTTCAAGGTGGTGTAAGAACTGGTGGTGATGCTAGATACTTCTTTATGTCATCAAATGCCTCTTGACATTCAATTGTCCATGAAAATATCACCCCCTTTTGTAACAGGAGATTGAAAGGCCTACATTTATTTGAGAGTTGTGCGATGAATCATCGGATAGATTAGATCTTTCCTTGTAAACTATGCAACTCTTTCAAGTTCTTGGGAGGTGGCATTTCTAATATAGCTTTTACCTTACCTGGATCCACTTCAATGCCTCGCTTGGAGATAATGAATCCTAGAAGTTTTCCCGATGTGACTCCAAATACACACTTCTTAGGATTTAACCTTACTTTGTGTTCTATCAATCGATCGAATGCTTTTTCTAGTACTTCGATGTGCTCAAGACGTGTTTTTGATTTAGAAATCAAGTCATCTACATAATCCTCAATGATATTATGCATATAATCATGAAATATGTACATCATAGCTCATTGGTATGTAGCTCCTATATTTTTGAGTCCAAAAGGCATCACTCTATAACAGAATGTCCCCCAAGGTGTTGTAAATGTTGTCTTGTGTTGATCTTCGGGATTAATTCAAATTTGGTTGTATCTCGAGAAATCGTCCATTAAGGAAAGCATTTCATGACCAGCACAAGAGTCTACTAGTTGATCGATATTGGGCAAAGGAAAATCATCTTTGGGACACGCTTTGTTTAAGTCTCAAAAATTAGTGCACACATGTATCCCTCCATTTGGTTTGTGAATGGGTACCATATTTGAGAGCCATTCTGGGTAATCAATTGGTACTATGAAGTGTACATCCAATAACTTTTGTAGCTCTTCTTTTACAATTAATGCGACTATTGGATGGACTTTCCTAAGATTTTGCTTGAATGGCTTTGCATCATGTGCCAGTGTTAGGTTGTGGACTACCAGGTCTGGATCTAAACCAGGCATGTCTTTATATGACCATGCGAACACTTCTTTATTTTTCATTAGCATGCTTATTATGCGTTCTTTCTCTTCTATGGATAATTCTTTTGCAATTTTGACAATTTGGGGATTATCCACGTCTTGACTAAGGTTCACATCTATAGACTCTTCAATGAGCATGTGAGAACCTTCTTCTAGTTGATGTGGATTTGGGATGAGGTGGATGTCATCTGCCACATTTTCAAATGTCTCTAGGGCTTTTCCATCTATTCAAGTTTGAAAAACTTAGTTATTTGATGATGAAGGTTGTTGTGAAATATACGCGTTTGAAGCACGCAGTAATTCTTCGAATAGGATAAATTCAGCAATGGATGGTGGGGATGAGATCTTGTCCATGGCAATGAGGCTAGTGTCGATATGGATCGACTTTGCCTCATCATATGGATTGTGGAGTGGGGTGAGAAAATCAACAGAAATCATGTTGACTTGATGGATATGGGGTGGCTACGATTCGAGAGGTGATGACTCATCCTCTCTAGGTTGCAACTGACCTAATGTGTGTGATTGGTGGTGCTACATGCTATGCCAATGTGATGGAGGAGGTTCTAGTTTAGGACTCTCATGCTTTTTGCTTAGCCAAAAAAGAGTTTGGTTTATTGGGAACTTCTTTTGGTACTAGTCATTTCTTTGAATAGATTCTGCATGTATTAACTCCTCTTAAGGTTCTTCTACCTCTTGATTATGTTGTTCGTGATGCACCTCTTCTTGGAGTATTCTTCTAGCTTGAATTTCATGCTCATGATTCAGAAATATCATTTCTATCTCATCTTCATAATCATCGTCACTTATCCAAAAGCCATTAGCATTTGTATGAGGTCCCAAAATGAGTTGTGTGTAATCTGGCCTAAGGTCGGCCATTTCTGTTGGATCTTCATATCTTGGTTCTTGCTGTAAGGCTTCCAAACACATGAGGGTAAAAATTGTAGATTAGGTATTCACCATCTATTTCATCATTTTCATCATTAGGTTCATCCTCTTTGTCACTTTCTCCTTCTCCTTCTTCGCACTCAATGTCCAGTTCTTGGAATGCTTGACTTAGCGAAGAGCTTGCGATGGAAGGTTTGTAACCTAGACCTGAGCGGTCATTTGGCTCTCTATATTTTGGCTCAATTATGCGGTGAGGACCTTGTTCATGTCGTCCAAGTCCATATCCTTGCCAATTAACCCTCTGAAAATATCTCACTAGAAATTATGGGTTAGATAAAAAATCAATGTTCTCATTAAACTCTTTTACATGGTCCTCGTTCGGAGGAGATGGACCCGATGAAGAATCGACTCCCCCATATATGAAATTTATTGCATTTGATGGTGAACCCATTTTGTATATCTCACCTATGGCTAAAGGTGGGTCGTGAGGGTGACCGTAATCTTTGACTGATTCAATAGGTGGTGTAACCATGACACTTTCAATAATGTACTCACCAATACCTAGATTGGCAAGGTGTACTGCAACTCGAGAAGGTTGGGAGGCTAATGGCTCGATGGATGAAGAGGGTTCTTCTGAGTTAGTTTGCGGCTCTAATGGTGGTGGTGGATTATCTCTAATAGGTGGCCCTATTTGTGAGACTACGGGTTGTGATGATTGTGGTTTATTAATGGATGGAGTGGGTTGTGTTGTGAATATGAATGGTTGTTGTGGATCTGGAAGTGCTCTAGATGGAGTTGGTGGTTGGTTGGCAGGATGGTTAGGTGTGATTGGAAAGTGATATGCAGTGTTCGAAGGCTGAATTGAGCTGACGCTTTTGGATGCAAAATTTGGGTCAACTATAGGCAATTCCTCTTGAATGGGTGCTTTTGATGAGGTGTTATTAGGTGGAATGGTCCTAATGGTGAGTGGCTGGATAGTTAGGTGTGTTTATGGAAGCAAGGGCTCATACGGGTTTGAAATTAAGTTGCAGTACTTGAAAGGTTCTATGTCAGCTGGTATACAATGTACTTTACCTTCATGTACATATTTTAAGCATTGATGCAATGTTGAAGGCACACACTTCATTTCCCTAATCCAAGGGCATCCAAGAAGTATATTATATTGCATTTCTCCTTCCAATATGTGGAAGAGAACATGTATTGTTTTCATCCCCATGGTGATGGGAAGAACAACATTCCCCATAGTTGAGCATAAAGCGTCATTAAAAGCCCTAAGGGTGAAGGTGGAAGTTGTGATGTGAGATGATGGGATGTTGAGCTTTTTCATTGCAGGTGTGGTGATGAGGTTGATGGAGGAACCGGTATCAATAAGAACTCTCTTGAATGGCTTCCTGTCGATGTGAGCTACTATGTGCAATGGTGGATCAGGTGAATCTACCAAAATTTGCTTTTCCTCGAAGTCATAAAATACTATCGAGGGTTCCATGCACTTTTGCACACTCCCCACAAAGGAATTGAATGCATTGGGGTCTTCTGATTGTACTTGTATAGACTTTAATATTTCCATCAATGCTTCCCTATGGGGTGTTGATTGTTGTATTAGCTCATAAATTGATAATTTTGCTGAAGCCATTTTTAAACTTTGTGTTAACCGGCTATTTAAGGTGACAACTAGGTGATTATGGAAAGGTGGTGGTGGAATGCTTGGTCCAAGTTGTATGGGCACATTTGTTGGTTGTGTTGTTGGAGCCTGAGTTGTGCGATTAGCTTACCTCTATCCATGGGTAACTATACTGATAGCCCCTACAAAACCTTGTGGTAGTTGAGACACATAATTAACTTGATTGGGAGGAACTGTAGAAGTTGATGCTCCCATTGGTTGTTGATTTGCCTCATGATGTGGCAAAGGTGTCTGATAGATGCCTAGGTTTTGGTTATTTTGGGCTAGTGGATTGTCAACTTTGATTGTACCCGCTTCTAATAAATCTTGCACAATTCCTTTGAAACCATGACAACCTTCAATATCATGTCCTCTTTGTCTATGATAGATGCAAAAGAGGTGTTCTTTGTAACCTTTTGTCTTTGGTTTGTTAGGATCTTCAGGTTTCATTTCTGGCAATGTAAAGAGTTTTGCCGCATACAAATTTTGGAAGACTAATGAATATGGCTCTTGTATTGGTGTGTAATTTCTTTTTGGCTTAAAATGACATTGTTGCCTTTTTGTAGGTTGTGTCTGATTTTGTGCCTATTGTGGGGGTGGAACCACTTGATAATTCAATTGTTGTGGTTGTTGTTGTTGTTGGGGTTGTTGGATTTGTGCTTGGGGTAGTTGATTTAACTGTGGTTGGCCCAAAACTATCTGGTTAACCTGTGTGGTCTTGGACTGACCATGGTTATTCCCCTTTTGATTCTTATTATGCCACTCTTTCTTCTTAGGCTTTATCTCACCTTCATGAATTTTGATCTCTTCTATTAGCTTTTCTTGGGCGAGTGCCTCATCAAATGTTCTATACTACTATAGTTATAGTAACAAAGATATGGGCCTAGCACAACTCTTCATGAACATTCATATTATCTTTGACATAGGGAGGGAAAATGGTAACTTGATCATGATTGACCTCCATCGATTACCAAAGTCATAGACCGATTCATCATCATATTGTTTTAGATAAATCAAATCAGTCAATGTGGTTTGCTTTCTGACATTTAGGGTGAATCTTTCCAAGAATTGGTCCGCTAGTTGTTCAAAGGTAAAAACACTTTGATGTGGTAGGTGGTTGTACCAATCTTGGGCTTCTCCCCCTAATGTCTGAGGAAAGGTATGTAACAGTAGTGCATCATTGCTCTTGATTCTAAAGCATGCATTTACAAATCTAGTTATATGTTCACGGGGGTCCTCTTCCCCCTTAAATTCAAGCTTGGGTATTTGAAAATCTATTGGATATGGTGGCTCAGGTACCAAAGCATGAATAGGATGATTGAGTAGTTGCCTTAAAGTTGGCTTTTGGTATTGCAAACCTAGAGTTTGCATGGCAAGACTATCAATATGACTCTGTAAGAACTGGTATCTAGGGTCATCCATAGGACTGACACTCGAATGTACTTGATGTTGCTGGTAATGTGGTGGATTGTATGTAGGCTACGGGTGATAAGGTATGGTTGGCTGAAATGTGTTATGGTAAGGATGTTGATGGATGTTATGATATGGATGGGGTGATGGAGGTATGATGGTATGCTGACCTACTGTATTAGCATATGGATGTGGAGGTTGATTATGAACCATAGTGGTGGATGGGGGCGCATTACCCAAGATGGATCTTGGATGAAGGTATTTGTTTGGTGAGATGTAGGTGGGAAGTTGTGCTCAATCCCTTGCAAATGTTGGTTGGGGTCAGGATTTATGCTACGGTTAGCATTATCTAAAATCATTTGCTGCAACTGTAAGAAATCTTGTTGCATAGCAATTGCATTTGAAGTAGGGACCACCACCTGTGATGTGGTAGGCTGGGTTGGTTGTGGAACAACCATGGTAGTGGAAGTGAGTGGGGGGTAAGTAGCAAAGGGTATTGCCACTAATTGTGGTATGATATGAGATGTAGAACCTATGAGGGTAGTGGGTGGAGTGGATGTTGGGGCTTGTGAAACAACAGGAATTGTTTCATACAAGGGATTAGTGGAAATGGTTAGTTGTTGAGGTAATGTGAGGGGTGGTTGGTTGGATGATGATGGTTGATTAGCCAGTGCTACAACAGCCAACTCAAAGAGAGGATTTGTAAAAACTTGTTCTGACTGTTGTGGGTAAGTATATGTGGGTTCTTGTTGTAATGATGGTACAACATGGGATGGGATGGAGAGTGGTGGTAATGATGGGAAGACCATTCTAGCTGCATTCAAGTACATTCTAATAGTATCCATGTCAAACATGGTGACATGATTATCTACCACTATAGGAGGTTCACTCCTAGGTGTCTCAGGTATGGTTGTGTGAGTAGCCCTATGCATAATGTCTATGTCCATATTAGGGGCATTACTAGAAGGCCCTACATTAAGACTTTGGGACATAGAAAGAGGCATGCCTACTTGTCCTACCACCAAAGTGTGAGGGACGTTTCCAGACTGAGAGGCCATGGGGGAAGACCACTGACTTTGGTTTGACACTAGTTTCTTAGCTTGACTACAAGTCACTACCATACGCTACTATGTGGTAAAATGCCAAGTGCAACTATCTATGTAAATAAAATGATAGTACAATGCAATACAACATGCAAAGCAAACAAACACACAAAGTTTTTGGTGCTAGATTTTTGTTAGTTTTTTTTTTTTTAAATTGGAATTTGAAAAAATGAAAAAGACGTGTGCTCAATGTTTTGCCCTAAATGAATCTAGGATTTCACCTGTATACTCATAGCTCGACAACCTGGCTATGAAATCCAGGTCACGTAATCCCACCTATAATGTGTGGTAATGAAGTCCACACACGACCAAGGAGCACAGGTCCTACCAATTCCTCACCCAGTTCACCCGTAGTCTGCGATACACCTCTCCGAGGAGAAATGCGTGCTATAACCCACGGGCTATGATGGATCTTGGAATCGGCCTTGGCAAAGAATAGGGTATAATGTTGGTGGTTCGATGATGAAATCCAAACCCGAATGATGATGAAATCCAATCGTTTTCCAATGTTTATGTGAGTGTGTGATGGTTTTGTTTGATTATGGTGATATGCAATATTATCATGCGATTTCATTTCAATGCCTAGATGCAAAAAAATAGAAAATAAAAAATGATAGACAACAAATCAGGGGCAAAAATGCCAACTTCGGTTCTAACCCAATCAAATTCTGTTTAACAGGGCTAACCATGGGTGCGCGGTTAGTTCTGGTAAACCATGGGTGCACGGTTTGCCAACCGCACATCTGCATTTAGGATATCCCAACTACAGATGCTCAGGTCCTTTATGTCAATAGAAATAGATTGAATTTTGATGGACCCAAACCTGAAAATAATGCCTAGGCTATTTATAACTCAAAAAATGTAGACATGACATTTTCTATTTATGCAAATGCAAATTTTTCTTTTCAATATGAATTATATCCTGAGACCTATATGCAAACAAATGGAAAATAGGACTGAACTTCTAATTTACCCTAAATGTAATGCTAAGAATAGACTTCAAATACAAAATTAGAAAAAGAAAATAGAAATTGGAGAGTACAAACCTATGATCCATTCACTGCTCTCTCCAACTGTCAACCATCGGCCTGCATTTCCTAAGACAATAACCATGTTTCTGTGTTTCTTCGTAACAGGAACCACACATCTGCATTTCCTCAAAACAAGAATCATGTGTCTACGTTTCTTCAAAACAAAAACTGCATTTGTGTGTTTCCATAGTAAACAATTCGGGCATAGGGTTTTCCATATTTACACGTATCTCAAACTTCCAAACCTGTAGGTGCAAATAAATATCAACAAATATATTTAAAAAGTAAGGCAAAACCTTTAGGGGGTCCCACCATGATCGCCATTTCTGTAACCAAAGAACTGAACACAAACAAAAATAAAGACAAAAAGAGAAATAGATTGCCAAAATGCCCTTTTGTATTGATATTGATACTACTTTTTACAAAATATTTTGAATTACCCCAAGCGTGTTGGGAGCAATGTTACAATGTTATTCATCTCTTTGAAATACAATGCTTGTGATGGAAGAGGGGAGATATTTTGACTCTTCTGCAGGATGTGGTGTTCTTCATTCTCTCATCACAACTTCAAGGGGTGAGTGGGCTTTGGTATCTAGCAAGGGGCCACTCCAGCTTCAATAGCTCATCCAAAGTACCTGTCACCTGCACATATTCAAATCGATGAAGGGGATTAGTAGCACCTGTATATTTTAACAATAAGATCAATGCTATTCATAAAATCCTAAATGACTGATTATATGAAGCAAATGATAGAAAAAAATTAACAAAAATGCCTTGCTAACACAAAAATTACTGATCTCAGCCATGTATGTGAATTCATGCTCAGGACTATGGAACCATGGAAGCACGATTGTGGGTTGGAAACTATGGACCTGCGGTTGTAAAACTATGGACTCATTTTTTCAAATGTGAAACTACAGATAGGTAATTTTGATTGAAGAACAGATCACCTTGAGATTAGATCCAACTGTATAGAATTGTACAGATGCCCACAACATCTTGTTTGTTCTAGAACAATTTTGATAGCCTATCGGTATGCAAGTTCAGCTCCATTTTCTTAGTGGAATGATGGTACCTTTATAGCCTTCTTGGGGTTTTGGAGGGAAGTAGGAGGTGGCAAGCATGACTTGCCAAGTGGTAAATCTGAACTGCTAGGTGGAAGGGAGAGTTACAGTGAGTCATTCACTGTACCTCACTTATCTGAGGTGATGTGGCTATAAGTGGAGTGGGATTAGGGATCCTATTTTATGTGAAGGGATAAACTGGATAACAATAAATGAGTTTTGGCATGGGTGTTTGGAATCTGCCCCACGTGCTAGGACAAGGGGGATAGGAGTGGGTAATATGTGGCAAGGGTGTTAGATGAAGTGTCTGGGACACATGTCCAATGGGTAGGCAGGGTATCCTAAGTTGACTTTCCAAATTTAATAAATTAGGAAAATAGGATAATGTGCAAGGTTTTATATCCCTAAGTTAGAACTTAGGCATATCTTTTATTATGCAAGATTTGATGGTGGGGTGGTAAATGTGTTTTTAGAAGGTTTCAGATTTTGGTGTCTACACAAACAAAAAATAAAAATAAAGAAAATAATAATATATACATATATATAAATAAATCAAAACAAAGACATCAATATATTTTTTGGAAATTTTAATTTAATTTAATTTTATTAATGGTTTTGTTTTTGGAAAGTTTAATTTAATTATTTTTTTGTTATACTAGAGGAATCGATAACTCGTTATAATTTTATATGCCTCTTCGTGGGTTTGAATACCACTCCTTGTTGCCACTATAACCTCTAGTTGCATCGGGTAAAACTTTTACATAGTTGGCTATGCTGATGAGACACGCCCACCAACACTATGGGACCCGAGGGATTGGAACCTTGGTCTTCACGCTCCTATAGAAGCATTTTAACCATTAAACCAAGCCCTTAGACCCAATTTTAATTTAATTTTATATTTAGTTTTGTGTTAATTTAATTTTATTAATAGTTTTGTTTTGGAAAGTTTAATTTATGTGTTTTTTTATCACGAACTACTACTTAAAAAGAAAGAAAAACAACAACACTCTAAAAGAGAAAATATTACCAATAGAAATGATGAGTCAAAGTGTAACATTAAAATGTAAGTACCACTTGGTAATATGAAGATATTGTTTACCACATGCCACATCGTAGAAGGAACTCCAACCAAACTAAATGAAGAAAAGAAAATGTTGGAAAGCCAAGAGTTGGAAAAAGAAACTATTGGAAAGTCAAGAGTTGGAAAAAGAAACGAATAGTCAAATGTTGGAAATTTTAAATAGCCATTGAAAACACAGAAACAAGGTCGAAGATTTTTTGGTAGGTTTGCATGTTGGAAACAAAATTTTATTTTTAAATAAATCTATCCCCCCCAAGTTGTTGGATTTGCACCAATTTCACCATTGGAAGCCATTGGAACTCGGTATTATGCAAATGTATTTCATTTAAAATCTTTATTTTATCAATATATTGGAAATTTAGTGAGTTTTATGCATGTTGATGGTAAAATCGTCTATTATTTTTAATATATTGCACCATTTTTCTTAGAATATTGCACCTCATTAAATTTTAAATTATTTGAAGACGAGTTAAATTAATACTGGTTTAGTGTAGGGTATTGGTGTTTGCAAGTTTGGTGTGGAGTTTTAGAGTTACAACAATTTGTCTTTGTTTTATTTTATTTTTTATTTTTATTTTTATTTCTCTAAACCTAGTCCTTTTACATTTTTTTAATCTCATAAAATAAATTAAAATTAAAATTAAAACCCCAAAAAGAGATACATGAATTCCAAGATTAAACTTCAAATTCTCATTTCACACAATTTCACATTTTTTTAAGGAAATTCAAAATTTCAAATTTCACATAAGTTCATATTTTTAAAAGGAATTTTGCAATTTCAGATTTCACATTTTTTAAAGGAAATTCCAAATTCCAAATTTCACATAAGTTCACATTTTTAAAAGGAATTTTGCAATTCCGAATTTCACATAAGTTCACATTTTTTTTTAAAGGGAATTTTGCAATTTCAAGTTTCACACAAGCTCACATTTTTAAAAGAAGTTCTAAATTTCAAACTTTGCACACATGTTCAAACAAGCAAATTAATTTCATTTTATGTAAAAACAAAAATTTCAATAAATTCCAAATTTTCATTAAAATGAACAATTAATCTTCAATCAAAGTTTCAAATTGCAAAGATATATTTTAGTCATTTCCTTTCATGCTCAAACAAAGCTTAACACATGAAGATAAAATTGGTTAACAATTTAAGATAAAAAATTGGTTAACAATTCAAGAGAAAATTGGTTTAGCAAAGCAAGATAAAATTTGTTTAAGCAAGATTAAATTTGTTAACAAAAAAAGATAAAATGTGTTTAATAAAGCAAGATAAAATTTGTTAACAAAAGAAGATAAAATTAATTAAACCACCATTCCGGGATTTACATTTCAAAGTTAGATTTTAGTCTTATTCTTTTATGCTCAAAGTAAAGTTTAACAGAGAAAGATAAAACTTATTAAAATATGCTTAACAAAAGAAGATAAATCTACTTAAAACACTTTGAAGATAAAATGAATTAAATCATCATTCTAGGATGGCTATGGGAGAGCAATAATATCATATTTTATGCTTTTCAAATTTCATGAACAATAAAGACCATAACAAATCAAAGTAATACCAAACCACATGCCCCTTGTTAATAGTTACTTGCACCTCTAAGGTATTTCAGCATATTTTGCATATTTTCATAAACATTCAAGCACACATTAAGCACATAAGAACCTTGGAGAAGTTTTAAATTTCTTTGCAAGAGAGGGTTTTCTAACAATACCCTAACTGTGATGGTGGTTTTGCAATTGGGTAAAATTATCACTCAACAAAATTGGTGCTAGAAGGAGGACCTGAATTAGTCATTTTATTGTTATTATAAATGTAAAATTGTTCATTGTTACTTAAAATGCTTATTTGGAGGTATTTGGAGGTATTGGTCTTGACTAACCAAGTTTTTTTGACAGGTGATCATATTTATTGATTTAAAATTTCTTGAATTGATGATGTATTGATGCTAACCTTTTACAAATTTGAGAATGTTCTTTATTGTTAAGGTTTAATTGATGCATATATTTTGGTTGATAAGTTGGATGATCTACATGTTAAACATTTGAAAATTGTTATTTATTTCATGCATCTCAGCAAGCTATTTATTTGACTAACAAAATTGGAACCAAAAGTTCAATGGAAGGAATTACATCCTAAATGGGTGGTTATTGTAATCTTTTAAAATATTATTGGAGTAATCCATCAAATCCCTAAATATACAGAGGAATATTTACCCATGTAGAGGGAAACATATTCATGCATACAAAAATGCTATAGTTCATTTACAAATTATGCATGAAGATGTTGCCTATAGAATGTTTCCAAGCACATTAGATGAGTTTGCTTATAATTGGTATATTAACTTACCTACAGGCTCTATTACTTCTTGGGATCAATTAAAAGCAACATTTCTTGAAAATTTTGGAAAATTGGTTGACCCAGTGTGATATTAAATCAGTTTATCTCTATCCATAAAGAACCTAAGGAATCCATGAGACTATTCAATGATAGGTTCTATAGGTTGTATATTGAGCTGGTGATACAATACATCATTTTAGAAGAAAGATCCACTCAAATATACATGGGAGCCTTAAACCCCTTTACTTCTACATTTTTGGGGAGACTTCTTAGAATTCCATCCTTTCCTAGAGCCTATAGTGAGGTAATAACATTAGAACAATAGTGGATTTTGAAAGGTTTTAATGTGATTCAATTATCATTACTTAGACCTGAAGCTCACAATTAGATACCACAAATGAGTCAGGATGTTGCACAACCTTCTCCCATGATGAACTATTTTTTAGGATTTATGGATTCCATCTAATACCAACCATCCAATATGGCACCCTTGAATCAAATGATGTTTAATATAAGTAATCGACATGATGAAATTAATTATCCATATGTTACAACTACCTTAGGTATCATCCAAAATGAGGTGCAAGTTTCTAAGTCAATACCCATCAATGAGGATTGTGGTAATCAAATTAATCAAGATGTATATATTTGTCCAATTATAGAAGTATAATAGCCTTTAAAAATTTAGGAAAAATAATCTGAAGAAGGTCATAGCTTGAGTTATAGCCTGAAGGAACCTGAACCTAAAGAAGAATTTTAAAATGGTATGGAAGGAGGGATGGAATCTCATCAAATATTTCAGAAATATAATAATTCTACCATTCTAGACAAATAAGGGGAGTCAATCACTTTGTTACCATTTGAGGTGCAAGAAATTGAAAGCCTTGTCCCACCCAACAATCCTATAATGCCTATGTTACCTCAAATAAAAAAATTCTAGAACATTAGTGGTTCAAATTTGATATAGTTGATGATCCAAAGGAAAATATTGATTCATTCAAATGACTCAAGTAGTTGATTAGGAATATGTGTTATTTAACACATCCATTGATTGGCTAGATTTATGGTTTGAAAAGGATGGGTATATTTTTAATTAGGTGACTAATTATGGTGTTTTTGAAAAACAGGTGCTACAAGAAGATGATGATGAAAACCATGAGAGAAAATAAGGAATTACAATGGCTCACCAAGGCTTGGTAAATGAAAATGTACAAAAGGTAGAATATCATCCTTTATGTTCAACCATTCGAAATCTAGGTAAAATTTTACATAATTGTCTATTGGATTCGAATGTTATTAATGATGAAATACCATTTGTGGTTGACAAAGAATTTGAGTTGATTTCTCCTCACACAAATAATAAGGTTGTTTTTTTGAATGAAACATAAGTAGATGTGCTTGAGTTATTGAATCAAGTTCATCAACAATTAATAATTGAATCTAGGATACAAACTTATAATGATCCTTATTTAGTAGATATCCTAGATGCTTGTAAATTATTACATAAGTATGATTGATCTAAAACTATGAATAGTGGTTTGGCATGCAAATTTTTAGAAATAGGGTCAAGCTTGGAAAAACTCAAGTCTAATTAGGATAAGGAGGATAGTATTTTGAACAATAAATTGAAAATTAGAATTCACACCATGCTAGTTGAAACGATGATTGAAGATACAAATTCAATATTAAACATCATACACAATAATCACAAAATAATTCAAGGCCATTTTTGGATTCATGAATTTAATGGATCAAATTTCAAATATGGTAGTGATGGAATTGAATCAAGTTGGTGGGGTGAAAGAGGTAAAGTAAGGATTATTGTATTGTTTGGCCTAATATTTTTTTGGTTGGATTCATATAAATATTGGTATGCATATCATGATAGATGTCTTTTAAATTATGATAATCATGTTTGAGATCCAAGGAAATGATAGTCGAACTTTTGTAGCATGCTTGTATATTATTGTATATAGCTTTTTGGTTTTTATGCTTTTGAATTTAGTTATTTTCGTTTTGTGGTATTGTTGTACATAGTCCCATATTTTGCAAGTCTTTTGCTATTTGCTTTCTTGTCAGTTGCTATTAGGTTATGATTTGGTTTATTTTTGAGTGTTGCACTTTGGGGTTGGTTTATATGATTGAGGTAATGTTAGCTATAGCTATTAACTCCCGGTTTCATTGTTGTTAATTGTTCTTGTGTCATGTAGATTGGATTGCCTAGTTTGGAATCAGGTGGAATTTAGGAAAAGGAAATGAAATTGTTTAGTGATCATTCTTATGTTTTTGGACTAAGATGGTGGATGGTGGAACAATGAGATATTTCATTGAAGCTCTACATGTAACTCACATTAAAGGGGTATTCTTTGAATTATTGAGGGATGAAGTCATTTTGGTTTGTAAATTAAGATGAAAATATAATACACTCCAAATTTAGTCTTAAGTGGTCTCCAACCTAGGGGGCATTATGATATTTTCTAAGAAATCAAATGCTTATATATATATATATATATATATATATAAGAGAAGAAAAGAGATAAAATTAAATCAATCTAGAGCTCGAGTGATTTAGATAATCTCTACAAGGGCTATAGATTCTTGGTTGGCAAGTAGATCAAAGTCTAGAAGAGATCAAGGTCATCTCCACCAGGGTTATATATATCTGGATGGTAGTGGAGCAATGCAGAGGTACATTTTTAATGAGTGACACTCTATAGCCTAAATGTAAAACAAATGATGGAATCTGGATGGTTTCAAGAATGCAAAATAATTTACATTCCACACACTAAGCAGAGGCAAATAGTTCATTTGATTTCATTTAAATTTTTTTACCCTATCTTCTCTAGATATCGCTAGATGGTGTATATTTCTCTAATATTTGGTTTTATTGGTTTTATATTGGGTTCTTCATTTGAAATGCTCAAGAGCATTTCCCAAAAAAGTCTTCATTTGTTGTGACCATTGCACAACTTACCCCAAATTTGGGGACCCACTTAATATTTTGATGTCTTTGGGAATTTTGGTTTTCTTTGAGTGATAATTTTGATAGGTCCCTACCCAGGAGTTTGCAATGTAGATTCCAAGGTTTATTGTTGACTAATATATTTTAAAATGTCAAATGTTTGGTTAGGTGTAATAGGTTTAATTTCTAATTTCTTTTCTAGTGTTTAATATTAGTTAGGTTTAATGTTGTTTGTTAATTTTTATTTTGGTACTATTAATAAAGGAGAGGGTTTTAAAGGGATCCCACAACAATTACAATAAAAATACCACATGGACAAGAAATACCATAACTAAACCCCACCAGACACCATGGGGTAGACTAGAAAAAGACTACACAAAACTAAGACCCAAGGACACATACGAAGAGGAGAACTGAGATAGTTCTACCCCAACCTACCCATATCTTGAGCAATAGAAGCAGCTAGATGAGAAATATCCTTAGAGTAATCCAATGCCAACTTTAGTGAACTCCATATTTTCCTTTGATTAATATTAATGAGCTTCAAATTATGAAAGACCAAAATTTTTTTCTCCTCAGAGAACTCTAGGGCATAAAACTCATCGACCTATTTTTACCAATGATGGTCTTGTGGTAGGACATCAAAGTCATGAGGGGGAGAGAGAGGGGAGGAGCCATTGTCCTCACACATTTTGTCATGCAAGTTTTTAGATTTACGTATGCCACTACCCATTGCCACATGATTGGGCATTAGGTCCACATCCACAAGCTCATCATCAACTACCTTAGGAGATATATCAAACCTAAAGAGGGTCTA
This sequence comes from Wollemia nobilis, assembly GCA_028583015.1. Classification (NCBI taxonomy): domain Eukaryota; kingdom Viridiplantae; phylum Streptophyta; class Pinopsida; order Araucariales; family Araucariaceae; genus Wollemia; species Wollemia nobilis. The sequence continues at coordinate 2,866,354 of JAQPPZ010002315.1, read as the reverse complement.
AACAAGGGAGCATAATTACCACCTTCAAAAGCCTTACCACGAACCACTTTATTAGAAACTTGAATCTTTCTTGAAACCTTATCAGAGCCCGATCCAAAGGTAAATGAATAAATATCATCATTACAATCAGAAACTACCTCTAAAACCACCTTAGAACCACCAACAACAAGGCCAGGTGAATCCATGAATGTCTTAAGGATATCATCAACAACTAAATATTGGAAATTTTGAGTAGATGAGTTGTCATTGATGTCAAGAGTGAGTGGTCATTTATGTCAAAAATTAGTTTCAATGAGTAGTGCAAGGAGAAGTAGTTCCACAATTAGTGTAAAAAGGAGAGTCTACTTCTAGTTGGTTAGATCCGGTTCCAGGTAGTCATATGTGGTCCAAAGTGTAAAGAAGAGGCCCAAGAAAATAATATTATAATATTAAAAAGGTAAATTAAAATTAATTATAAATTAATTAATATAATTTTATTATAAATTAATTTATTAATTAATTTAGTTAACTTCTAAAGTTATTTAAGTTAATTATAACTTAATTTTAATTTAATTATAAATTAATATTAATTTAAATAAACCTAAAGAGGATTATAAGATTAAATTAAAACTTGAATTTGAAATTCGATTTAAGCGTCAACGTTTTATGGCATGAGGTCTTCGTGTATAAAAGGTGGCAAAAACCTTTGCCTTACTCCTGACAAACCATCGATCGATTTCCTAAGCTCCAAAATATAGTGCGCAATGAAGAGAAAGATATTTTTTGCATTTTGAAAGGTCTCCAATGGCAAAAGTTTTAATAGATAAGAACATGGCTCATTGTACTTCACACAATGCTATGTAGCACAGTTGGCAACAACAAATGATGCTAAGTCTTGTGGTAGGCAAGGAATGCAGGGTTTTAAACTCGCCGAGTTTGTTTTATAAGGAAGAGAGGGTATTTTCATTTTGCATAGTGTTGAATAAAAGGAATAAAGAGAGGATTGTGCCTTCCCTTTACCATGGAAGCACTTAGGCCACATGGTGGTGCTATCACCTCAATAAGGCACTCGGATGGGAGTGGTATTGCATTCAAAACCCATCGAGGCCTTTTGGCTAGTGTTAAAGGTATGCGTTGATGTTATTTCTCTTGTTCGCTTGATTTTTTTGAATGTGCTAAGGTTGGAAAAATAAAATATTTTTGATGGTTTATAAAGTTTATTTTTGTCTAAATTAATTTAGATATTGAGTATTCAAGGGAGATAAAATGGTAGGCAATATTATTTTGAATATTTAATTTTTGGAGATTGATTAATTAATTTTTGGAGTTTATAAGGAGCAATTGAGTAATTATTTTTATGTATGATTTGATGATTTCTAATTTCAAAGAAGGAGTAATAAGGTGTATTTGATTTTGATTACTTTTGTAATTGACAAATATTTTGAGAGAGTGTTAGTGTGATATTTTATCATCTAACCATTGAAATTGGAAAAGAAGAAAATTATGATTGAGACAGGTTTTTAGGAGCACTTCTACATCAAATAAAAAGGTATGGGCACATCTTCCTAGTGAGTGATTGTTGGATGTTGTGAATTATGAGTTGGAGTGAAAATGGTTGTTTGATAAGCATTGTTGAGTTTGAATGTTGTAGATTTTTTTAAGTGAGAGTTGATGAGAAAAACCTTGTTTTATAAGCATTGTTGGAAATATTGAGTAAAGCTTGCATATGATTGAACTAGGGTTTGTTAAAATATCATGAGTATGATTGTTATGTAAAGTTGTGAACTATCTTGAACTAGGATTTGTGAAAGATCATGAGTATCATTGTTATGTGAGATTGGTTGGAAATAATTGAGTGAGTGTTCATATGCTTGGACTAGGGTTTGTGAGCAAGGACTATTTGATTGAGTGATTGATTGAGTGGAGTTGGTTGAGCCTAGTCAAGTGAATGTGTTGAAGTCATAGTTCATTTTTTGTGAAATAAATTTCTCCATATTCTCAATTTATTTGAGAAAGATATTGAGTGTTTGTGAGTGTGAAGCATATTGAGTCTCCAAAAATTCTCTATATGTTTCTATAGTAAAAAGAGAGATTGAAATTGATTGAGCATTGTGGTGAATGTAAAGCATATTAATTCTCTAAAAATTCTCTATATATTTCTATGATATTGGACAAGTTCTTATAAGGATGTGTTGAGAAGATTTGAGGTAAGTCTTGATGAAGACTTGTTGAGCAGATTGGACAAGTTCTAGTGAGGATTTGTTGAACATATTTGAGGTAAGTATTTGAGAAGAATTGTAGATAGATTGATGTGATATTTTGTGGAAGCTTACAAGGAAAATTTAAGATAAGTATTTGAGAATACTTGTGAGAAAAGTTGATTGATTGATTTGTTCAAATCTTGAGATAAGGTTTGGGGCAGATCCAGTAGAGTTGATTTATGATTAATTCAATATTTGTGTTAAGGCTTGAGGATAGATATTGAGGATATATTTTTGCTAGATTGAAGGACTATGTTTAGTGCATATTTAAGGATAGAGTTTGGTGTAGATTTAAGGATATATTTGTGCTAGATTGGAGATAGAGGTTGAGCAGATTTGTGCCAGAGATAGAGGTTGAGCATATTTGTGCTAGACCAAAGGACTATGTTTAGTGTAGATTTGAGATAGATATAAGAGCAACCTTTGGATATGATAGAGTAGAGAGGATGATAGTCTCCAGTGGATATATATCCATTAGCCATGGGAGTGAGGACATGTATTTTGAGTTAGGATAGGAGTATTTAGTGGATAGAGATCCATTAGCTACTATAGTGGAGGTAGTAGTTCTTATAGAAGATCACTAGCCAGACCAGAGGAGAAAGGAGTTATTCTATGGATCACGGTATTGGTGTATCATTTAGACATAGGTCCATAAAAATTGTAATAGGTAAAGGATTCCCAAGAGATTTACTGAGAAAATATTAGTGAAATATTTTCTCCGTGGATTAGCCCACATTAGGTGAACCACATTAAATTGGTATCTCTATTGTGTGTGGTGATTTTTGCATTGCTTTGATTACTATTTTTGATATTTCTATTGATACATTGCATAATATTGATTGAGAAAGAAAAGTAAAAAATGGTCTTATATTGTTCATCCTCATCTTAGTATAAACTTGTGTTCTTCAATTGGTATTAGAGTAGGTTCATTTGAAAGAGTTTAATAGGTTGAAGAAAAATCTTACAAGAACACAATGAATTCTAAGAACGTATCCTCAGATAATTCAATACCAATTTTGGATGGAAGCGATTATATATTTTGGAGTATGAGAATGAAGATTCACCTAATGGTACTTGGAAAGGAAATATGAGAAGTAGTTGAAAATGGATACACACCACCAGTTACTCCACCTAGAGATAGATATGGTAAGCTTGTACATCATTACAATTCAAAATAAATGAATGCAATTTTGAGAGGTTTGCATAGAATAGATTTTATAAAGGTTATGCAATGCAAATCAGTAAAAATAATTTGGGATAATTTGAAAAGCATATATTGAGATAAAAGTGTCAAAAAGGCAAAGACACGAAATCTCAAAGTGCAATTTGAAGAATTAAAAATGAAGGATGAGGAAAAAATTTGTGCTTATCTACTTTGTGTAGACGAGATTATTAACACCATGCAAGGACTTGGAATTGAGGTTCAATAATCTAATGTTTGTGATAAGATCTTAAGATCTATCCCAAAAATGTTTAGTGAAAAGATCTCTACTATAGAATAATCAAAATATGGTGATATTTTTACAAGAGATGTATTACTTGATACTCTTACAACTTTTGAGATGAGAACAAAAGAGGAACCTAATATCTAAAAGGAAGCAACCTTTAAAGCTACTAAGAAGACAAATGGCAATAAGTTAGATTCAAGCAATTAATCATCCAGTGATGAAGAAGTAAATTATGGCAAAAGGAATAAGGATCCAAGAATATTTAAAGATGCAAAATTTGTTAGATATTTCAATTTTGGAAAGTATGGTCACTATGCAATTCATTGTCAAAAATCTAGAAATAGCAATGATGAAGAAAAATAGGATCATAAGAATAGGGAATCAGAAAAATATAGGTACAAAAAGAAAGGCAAGGATGGACAAGGTAAAAAAAGAAAGAAGTTATTTCAAATATAGAAGAGGAGTTATTATGCAGACAAGTCAAGTAAGTACTCAAGTGATAGTGATAATAGTTTCTCAGATAATGATAAAGATGAAGTTCTATTTTCGACAAAAGAAAAATAAGAAATTAAGAAAATATCACCAATATTTCTCAAGCGTTTTAGATGTGGTAATTTTGGACATCTTGAAGATAGTTGTACAAAGAAAGGTTTCAGTTTCAGTGATGACGAATATGAATATACACTTGAAGGGCTAGAAGATAATATTCTAATGGCACTAGAAGAAGAAGGAGGTGACCCTATAGAAGACAAGTCAGAAAATAATGAAGATGTTTTCAAAAGCAAAAGAATAGAGGAATAATTATAGAAAGGAGAAGTTCATCTTAAGGGAGAGCTTATTTATGCTCTTAACACATTAAAAAAGGTAAGGAAGCAAAAATTGCAACTTAAGCTTTAGTTTCAATAATATGATGAAGAAAGAAGAAAATAAGTCAATGGCTAAGACAAAGAATATCAAGGATAAGTTAGAAGCAAAGATATTAGAATGTGAAATATTATAACAAGAAGTAGCTCTACTAAAGGAAGAAGTAAAAAAGTCTAAGGATAAGCTACACAAGTTTGGAAAAATCTCAAAGATCGTAGATAATATGATCAATATAAAAATATGGTCAACAAACAACATAGGTCTTGGTTTTGAACAGGTACAAAAGAAACAAGAAGAGGATTCAATATCACATTCTGATGAATAATAAACTTCAAAAGAAGATAGTTTGAGATAAAGTGAGACTTCTAAGGATGAGTTGGATAGTATAAATTTCAACAAGAAAAATAACAATGCACAAAAGAGGAATAGATGGAACAAGAACTAGCATAGGATAAAATAGACTAAGATACCAATGAGGTCAAGGTAAAAAAAATTCAATAGATGATGTTTCTCATGTCACAAGTTTGGGCACAAGGCTTCACAGTGCAGGACACATGAAAGACAGGAATATGAGAACTTCAAAACAAGCAACTCTTTCATGGGTATTGCTACTCATGTAATAATTTTTATCACAAGGCAATGAATTGTAGGATCCATGACAAGAATAGATATGGATTCACCAGAATAAATCCCAAGATATTTGAACCTTCAAGGAATAAAAATATTAAGTGTTACAAGTGCAATAATGATGGACATAAAACAAAGTGGTGTAGATAATAAATTCTAGAGACAAGTAGAAACTTGAAAATTCAAAGGAATAAAAATGATCAAATGAGAAGGAAAGTGGACAAAGGTAAATATCAGTGCATACTAGGAGTAGAAATACTCCTATCCCAAAATTAACCACCTCAAGAGGAGGAGGGAGAGGGGCTAAGCTAAGAGACCAATTCTTAGATCCGAGCCCCAAAGGTGACCCTTTTCCATTGATGTCAAAGGGGGAGATATTTGAGTAAGGGAGAGATATTTTATTTAAGAAGAGAGTATTGAGTCAAAGGGAGCAGTTTCCCAGGGGGCGCAAAACATAAAAAGGTTAAGGATATTGGAAAAGATAATTAGATTACCATTAATGACAAAGGAGGAGATTGTTAGATATTTTGAGTAGATGAGTTGTCATTGATGTCAAGAGTGTGGTAATTGATGTAAAAATTTAGTTTCAATGATCAGTTCAAGGAGAAGTAGTTTCACAATCAGGGCAAAAAGGAGAGTCCACTTCCAGTTGGTCAGATCCGGTTCTAGGTAGTCATATGTGGTCCAAAGTGCAAATAAGAGGCCCAACCAAATAATATTATAATATTTTATTATACTATTAAAAAGGGAAATTTAAATTAATTATAAATTAATTAATATAATTTTATAATGAATTAATTTATTAATTAATTTAATTAACTTCCAAATTTATTTAAGTTAATTATAACTTAATCTTAATTTAATTATAAATCAATTTATCCTAATTTAAATAACCCTAAAGAGGGTTATAATGTTAATTTAAAAATAAAATTTGAAATTTGATTTAAGCACTAACATTTTATGGCACGAGGTCTTCGTGTATAAAATGTGGCAAAAACCTTTGCCTTACTCTTGATAAACCATTGATCGATTTCCTAAGCTCCAAAGTATAGTGCACAAGGAAGAGAAAGATATATTTTGCATTTTGAAAGATCTCCTATGGTAGAAGGTTTAATAAATAGGAGCAAGGCAACTTGTATTTTACACAACACTATGTAGTGCAATTGGCAATGGTGGATGGTGCTAAGTCTTGTGGTAGGCAAGGAGTGCAAGGTTCAAAACACATCGAGTTTGTTTTACAAGGAAGAGAGGGCATTTTTATTTTGCATAGTGCCAAAAAAAAGGAATAAAGGGAGGCTTGTGCCTTCCCTTTCCTATGGAAGCACTTAGCCCACATGGTGGGATAGCACCTTTATAAGGCACTTGGTTGGAAGTGATCTTGCATTCGAAACCCACCGAGGCCTTTTGGCTAGTGTTAAAGGTATGCACTTATGTTATTTGTCTTGGTCACTTGATTATTTTGGATGTTCTAAGGTTAGAAAAATAAAATACTTTTTATGGTTTATAAAATTTAATTTTGCCTAAATTAATTTATATATTGAGCATTTGAGGAAGATAAAATGGTAGGCAATATTATTTTGAAAGTTTAATTTTTGGAGATTGATTAATTAAAGTTGGAGTTTATAATGAGCAATTGAGTAATTATTTTTATGTATGATTTGATGATTGCTAATTTCAAGAAGGAGTAATAAGGTGTATTTGAGTTTGATTATTTTTGTAATCGAGAAATATTTTGAGAGAGTGTTAGTGTGATATTTTATCATCTAACCATTGAAATTAGCAAAGAAGAAAATTGTGATTGAGACAGTGTGAGCAATAAGCCATCAATAATGAAATGAAATAAAGTGAATTAACATAGTTAATTTAGAAAATACTAAGATTATATAGTTACAAAATAACTTGTTAGCACAAATAACGCTAACAAGATGCGTTAAGGAGAAGTGTGCTAAAATAACCTAGGTAGAGAAGTATAATAAAACTAATCTAAAATATCTAACCTAGGATATTTTAATATTAATCTAGTTTACCAATAGATATTAAACAAAATATCTCATGGTAAGTATAAAAGTAAATTAAAATTACTATGTTAGAAAACTACCTATTTCCTAGTTATAAAGGTAAATATCCAAAAATGGAATATACTCTAACATCCCCCTTATTACTTATTTGGTATATATATACCTTAAAAAATGCTGAATTGTTGGTCTTTATCTCTGGATGCTCTAAGAAAATGGATCTCCTCTTTTGTTTCACACCAATTGTTTATATAATCTCATCATCCAACCGATTTATATAGCCCTTTGCTGTTTATATCACCTCGTTATCTTTCTTTTTTCAAAGATATCTATTTTCCTAAATCACTTATAAGTTCCCTCCTTCTTGTTACAAAACATTTTAATTAATTTATGAAGAAGTATACTTTCTCAAAAATACACTTTAAGTCTCTTCCATTTTTACAAAAATTATAAAAAAGTTTGTATATTCCCCTTTAATTGCAAAATATTCAACTTAAGAGCTTTTTTTTTACATATTCCTCTATTTTCCTTTTCTCCTTTTTTATAATTTAAATGTTTCTATTTATAACCTAAAAATGGTACAAACATCCTTTATTATTCTTCAAACAAAACTTATCTATTTTGAACCTAAAAAATGAGAGAGGAAATGGGGCTTAGGTGAAAAAATGTTTCCTCTACTATTTTCTTAGAAATGAGAACTCTATTTTTTCTACCTCAATAAATATTCACTCATTTCCTTTGTTTTGCTTATGTATTGCTTTTATCTTCTGTTTTGCTTTTTTTGAACCAACACCGATTTTCATGGTTGCCCTTTTCAATCGCAAACCTCTTTGTTTCTTCTTACCTTTATATCCTCCCTTTTTTTCCTTCTTCTTCACCCTTATATTTATTATTTTCTTATCATTTTTTATTTTCTCCCAATTTTTCTCCATACTTTTCTTAAGGGATTAATCACTTTTTAGGATTGGGAGCTTTTCTCTTTCTCTTTTGCGATTGTTATTACCTTCAAAATTATTCATCCTATCTTTCCCTTTAGCTTCACTTATTGGTTGATCTCTCTGTTCAAGGGTATACTGGTGATTTCTTTTTCCCATCTTACTACTCTTTTTTCTTATCAATCCATCAACTATCTCATATTCCTCTCTGTTTATTTTTCCATGTTGATTTAGCCCTTTCATTTTTCTCTTATATTTTTATAGTTCCTGATGAAGGTCCTCATTTTACTAATGATTTTCTTTCACTCTCAATGTATTTATCCCCTAAAACCTTTGAAGATTCTTGTCCCATAGATATAAAGATAATCACTCAAAAGATTTAATGCACTCAATCCTCTTAAAGGGTTCTTTATTTCCCAATATAATGTTTTTTTTATTTTTTCTTTTTTACCTTTTTTATATTTTTATTTTCTTATCTTATTTATATTCTAATAATCATTCAACAATAATCCCACAAATCTTATCACCTAGGTTTGGATGCACCAATCACCTAATTTCCAATGATTCGGTAATGTCACCTTTTAATTTTTCCCCCCTCTTTTTTCAACATTTAATTTTTTTTTCATTTATTTTTTCTCCTCCTTGCTTACAATTTTGCTAATTCTACAATTCCTATCTTTCCCGTTTGTAAATATTTTTTTTTTAGTCTCCTACTTTTTTCAATTTTGCCAATTACATTTTCTTCCCCTTTATTTCAAAATTACTGATCTTCCAAGACAGTCGCACATGGCTACGTTTGACTTCCTGACACATACTTTTTATCTTCAACACTCAATAGTTCATTAATCAAAAGGTTCATGAATCCTCATGGGACCATACTTCTTCCAACCCCTTCCATGGATCTTAGATATTGATGAGGAATCTATGATATTCACAAGCTACATGAAAATGATCATTATTCCTTTGCAATTCATTCCTCTTGTGTTATCTTTTCAATCTTTCCTTACCCAATAATATTCATAATTTGAATTTTTAGCTTTCAAAAAATATTGAAGATGGTCTTTGTTTTTGCAATAAAATGAGTTGTTCCTATGTCTCTTTATCCCCAAGGTTTGGAGAAAACAATAGAAATAGAGTGATATTATTGCAAAAAATTTGGTTTTCTTGAAATATTTTCTAAGTTTTAATGCTCAAAAATATTTTAAAAGATGAAAAAATTCATATAGTAAAGCAATTGGAAAATAAATCAATTTAAAAGATTGAAAATTGATTAAATTAAGCCAATATTGCTAAACTATATAAAAAATAATCAAAAAATATTTAAAACATAATAAACTTTAGAAATTTTATAATTTTCATTAAAAATTGAGTGGCCTTTGCAAAAGAGAGTGTGCGGGGTTGAACTCAAGACCTCACATGAACAAGTGAATTCATATACCAACAGGCTGCGAGGCGAGATTGAAAACCAATGGGATCATGGATGGTTTTAACAAGGGCGGATCAAGAGAATTAATTTTTTTTAAAATCGGGACAATAGTCCCACATTCATGTGGAGAGAAAATAACAAGGGTGGCTCAAGGCTATGTCAATTGCCTTCGGGAAATCAATGCATGTTGTTTTGCTCCCTCTATTGACCAATGATGCCTAGCCACATGTTCGTCCATGTAAAATTTGGTCCACATTAGATCCACATTGTCTTTGCCACATCAGATCCACCTTGCCTCTACCATGTCAGATCCAACATGCATCTATGACATGCCAAAGTGAGGTTGGTCGAGTCATCAATAGGTGGGGTTTTATTGAGAGGTTGAATAGGACTATAGAAACTCCTATCACATTAGATGTCACCACCAAATTTGGGGGTGCATAAAAATTAGATGGTCGATCACCTGTCTAAGAGGTGTGATCTTGGGAGCTAGAGGACGCTCCTGCCCTCAAAGTTTGCATGGGGTAGGTGGGGCCTCAAAAATATAGAGGCTCTAAATGGCAGTAGCCTTTAGAGGATGTCAAGCTATGTCTGCATCCTTGTTGATCGGCTAATGACTGAGGTACTTGTACCATAGTGAGGAGCACGACAATCGAGAGACTCATATCGTTACAAGGAGAAGACTCCTAGGGAGTCATGCTTGGTGGGTAGCAAAACAAGGAGAAGTTTGTATAGGTACCAAGGGTACTAGGTGGAATGAGCGATGCTATTGTTATCCACCCCACTAAGGATACCAATGTGAGCAATAAGCCATCAATAATGAAATGAAATAAAGTGATATTCAACATTAGCTTAAGCTTAGAAAATACTAAGCATTATATAGTTTACAAAATAACTTATTTAGCACAAATAACGCTAACAAGATGTGTTAAGGAGAAGTGTGCTAATAGCTAACCTAGGTAGAGAAGTATGAACTAACAACTAATCTAAAATATCTAACCTAGGATATTTTAGATATTAATCTAGGTTTACCAATAGATATTTAGAACAGTAAATATCTCCATGGTAAGTAGCAAAAAGTAAATGTAATAATATACCTATGTAGTATAATGCAATATACTACCTATTTTACCTAGTAGAGTAAAAGGGTAAATATCCCAAAGAATGGAATATTACTCTAACAGACAAGTTTTTAAGAGCACTTCTACATCAAACAAAAAGGTATGGGCACATCTTCCTAGTGAGTTATTGTTGGATTTTGTGAATGCTAAGTTGGAGTGAAAAGGGTTGTTTGATAAGCATTGTTGAGTTTTACTGTTTTTGGTTTTTCTGAGTGAGAGTTGATGATAAAAAACTTGTTTTATAAGCATTGTTGGAAATATTGAGTAAAAATTGCATATGCTTGAACTAGGGTTTTTGCAAATATCATGAGTATTATTGTTATGTAAATTTGTGAACTATCTTGAACTAGGGTTTGTGAAATATCATGAGTATCATTGTTATGTGAGATTTGTTGGATATAATTGAGTGAGTGTTCATATTCTTGGACTAGGGTTTGTGATCAAGGATTATTTCATTGAGCGATTGATTGAGTGGAGTTGGTTGATCCTAGTCAAGTGGATGTTTTGAAGAGATAGTTCAAGTTATCTGAAACAAATTTTTCCATATTATAAATTGATTTGAAAAAGTGGTTGAGTTTTTATGAGTGTGAATCATATTGAGTCTCTAAAAATTCACTATATGTTTCTATGGTAAAAAGAGAGATTAAAATTGATTGAGCATTGTGATGAATGTGAATCATATTGAGTATATAAAAATTCTCTATATGTTTTTGTGAGATTGGACAAGTTCTAGTAAGGAATTTTTGAGTAGATTTGAGATAAGTGTTGGTGAAGACTTGTTGAGTAGATTGAACAAGTTCTAGTGAGGACTTGTTGATAAGTTTTGAGGTAAGTCTTTGAGAAGACTTGTGGAAATATTGGTGTGATATTTTATGGAAGCTTACAAGGTAGGTTTGAGATAAGTCTTTGAGAATAATTGTGAGCAAATATTATTGATTGATTTGTTCAAACATTGAGTTAAGGTTTGGGGCAAATACAACAGAGTTGATTTATGATTATGTCAAGCTTTGTGTTAAGGGTAGAGGATAGAGATTAAGGATATAGTTGTGCTAGATTGAAGGACTGTGTTTAGTTTATATTTAAGGATAAAGTTTGGTGTTGATTTGAGGATAGGTTTATACCAGACCAGAGATAGATATTGAGCAAATTTGTGCTAGACCGAAGGATTGTGTTTAGTGTAGATTTGAGATATAGATAAGAGCAATATTTGGAGGTGATAAAGTATAGAGGACTATAGTATCTAGTGGATAGAGATCCATTAGCTAGGGTAGTGAGGATAGGTCTTCTGAGTGAGGACAAGAGTCTTTAGTGGATAGATATTCATTAACCAGTGTAGTGGAGGCAACAATTCTTCTAGAGGATCACCAGCCAAAGTAGAGGAGAAAGGTGTTATCCTATGGATAGAGATCCATGAAATTGATCAAGATATTGGTGTCTCCTTTGGAAAGAGGTCCATAAAAACTGTAATAGGGAAAGGATTCCCTAGATATTTATTGAGAAAATATTAGTTTTTAATATTTTCTTCATGGAGTAGCCCACATTGGGTGAACCATATTAAATTGGTGTCTCCATTATGTGTAGTTATTTATGCATTTATTTGATTATTGTTGTTGATATTGCTATTGATACATTGCCTAATATTGATTAGGAAAGAAAATTAGAAAGTGGTATTATACCGTTCATCCCCCCTCTCAGTATAATCTTGTGTTCTTCACTGAACCATGTTCCAAAGCTGCTTGTTCAAGTACAAGAAAAGCAAGGTCTTGATGGAGGGGTTCCTGACCATGACCACCTTGCACGTTCAAAAAATACTTATTTAGATATTGGAATGGAAATAAAGGAATATTCATGCAAACATGATGGCATATGTGGTTTAAGAACATAACATGAAAACTCCTAATTATCGCATAAGTAGAATCTAAAGTGAAATAATCTATAATAACCCTAGAAACATGATCCTAGGGAGGGGACAATGCTATAACATTGAATTCATTCTAGGATCTAGGAAGAAATTCCTCCTTATCAAGAAAAGACTAATATCCTACAGTAGAGAGTGTCTATCACGATTGTGATAAGCACCATCTAAAATCAAACCAGTGGTCCTGCTAATTAGTTTCACCAAGACTTGGAATGACTAAAAGCCAATCTTAATCCAACTGTCATTCCAGGTAGTCACCATCCAATTAGTGAGCATCGAATTGTGCCCATGAAACTTATGAATGCACTCCAGAATATCCCCTTTCGCTAGAATATATTTAACTTCATCATTGAAGGTGATGGATGCAGGTTCCAACTGGGACATAATTATATTTTATTTAGGAGAAAAATATTTGCCTTACCCATATGAACTAAAAATAAATTTCTCCCAAAAAAATATAGGAGATAATCAACCCAACCAACCAAGAACGGACAAACAAGAAAACATAGGTAGAGGATACCCAAAAGTAGACCAAGATAAAAATACATGATCACCGCCACCAAAGTCAAAATTTGAAAACCAAATAAGGAGTTGGGACTCACCAATGAGGGAAACCTATGAATCTTGGGAATCAACATAGATAAAAACAAGCCATACCGAAGAAAGAAGGTTCCAAACCAATGCGAGGGGTAGCAAAAAATTCCCACTCATAGGGAAATATGAAACAAACGACAACAATATACAACAAAAATAATCAAGAATACTCTCGGTAAATAGGGGGAAGAACAAAAAACCATATAAGCTACCATAGAAGGGCTACGCCCACATAGACCAGATGTCACTAACTCAAAAGAGACTCCAATAAGTGTAAAGATAAACCAAAATAGATAAACCATAACAATGTCATGAAGGTGCTATATTATAAAAAAGTAGTACATGAAAATGGATCCTATCACCCTCGGGGCAAAAAATATCAGAATGCTTCCAGCCATAGAAAAGAATAACGGTCGAATTCCTAATGCAAGACAAAAATGAAACACAAAGGAAAAGATATTTTGACATTGGCATACTCAGATAAGGTTTGAGAAACCAATGAATAGTTAGGAAGGCCCACAAAATGAACACACAAGGGAACAATGGGAAGAAGAAATTTAAAAATTGAAATTTAAAAAGTCAAAGTGGGAAAGGACATCCTGATACCACCTTAAGTAAAAAAAAAATTGAGATATCCCAAGAGGACATCACGAAATGTAGGAGTAAAGGCTCCATCATCAGGTTAGTGATAAAAAACTCCAAAACGAACCAAAAAATAGGAAAAACATCCATTGAAAATGTGCCATCTGATAGACATTAAATTTTGTCTTCATTAGCAAGGTGAAGTATCTCAGGAAAAAAAATCTATACACCAAATCACCAAAATCTAACAAGATACACCCAGATTTGCAAGAGAGTCAGCCACCACGTTCCCTTCTCTATACTCGTGCTTGATTAACACCTCCTCCAAAGACATCAAATGGGCTCTGGATTCATCAATTGAATTAGAGATACACCAATTAGGATGACAATATCCTTTGATATTTTTTATAATGTTCAACAAATCCCCCTCAATAACTTCCCTATAGATGCCAATATTTTGAGCATTTAAATTCCAAAAAAGGAAGCACAAGCTTTAGTAATATGTGAATATCAGATGTCAATATCCTCCACAAAGTCCAAGATCACATCACCATTCCAATCATGAATCACACCCCCGAAACCAGCTAGACCTAAAATACCCTTCGATGCACCAGAAAAATTGAGCTTAAACAAGCCTCGAGGGGGTAGGGTCCAGTAAATAGTAGTTCATAAATTCATAATTGGTGGGGGTATTAAATTTGGATAAAAACCAAGAATATCTTTGATGACATAATTAGGGTGGCCATGAGGCACAAAGGGGAAATAATATTTCATAGCCACCATCACATTCTCTACCACCTTCCAAATTATTTTTTGGCTTAAATGAAAGATATCACACTCATAGTTTTTAAACACCCTCACATTCTACTTCTTCCAAATGCACCAAATAAGATGAGGTAACAAATAATTCCAGAAGCATTTGAGATAAGGGGAAGAAAAGGGCAACATCTATTATCAAAAATAGTCATAGATGGAATCTGAAAAAGTCCATGAAACACCAACATGTTGAAGAGTAAAATATAATATATCCTAAAATATTTTGCACTTGAGAAACATATGAAAAGTAGATTCTTAGTATTGATTGCATAGAAAACAATGATTCAATAAATTGAAACCCCTCTTATGAAAATTCTCAATGGTCAAAACCTTATTCTACATCACAAACCAAAATAAAATATTTATCTTTGGGGTCAAATTCTTAATCCAAATATTAGAACAAGGGAAATCACCATATCCCAAAGGATAGAGAAGAGAATAAGCAACCTTAATCGAAAAGGATCCTTCACTATCACCATACCACACCAACCGATCCACCACCTCTTCCTACCACACAACATACCACAACATCTCAAACAGTAGAGAATCCCATGACAAATGATCTTGGTAATTTCTTAGAAAGGGGGTAGAGAGACCAGACTTTATGATTCTTCTGAAGAGAAAAAAATCAGCCACCTTACAAAAACTCACCACTTTGAAGATCTTGCAAACATCCCTGAAATGAGGATCCTTAGGAAGGGGACGATCTATGAGCCAAGAGTCATCCCAGAAATAAATAGTCCTTCCATTGCCAATAATACAACAATAATTATCTTTTATGAAGTCCCTGGATTTAATTAGATTGTTCCAAAATGAAAAACCTATAGAAGGAAAATGATCCTAGAGACACTATTGAAAATTATATTTGTCTTTGAGAATTTGACACTAGATATGATCAGAATTGGCAGCTACTTTCCATGCAAGTTTGGAAACGAACACCTTTTTCATAACTTCCATGTTCTTAAGATTCAATCCCTCATATTTTTTCCTTTTACAAATTTACTCCCAAGAAATAAGGTGAAACTTACCCTTCAACTCAAGATCAGCCCATATAAAAGCCTTGCAGATACTATCAAACTTGGATGCCATCTTAGAAAAAATATTGAAGAGAGAAAAAATATATGGGGATACTCTGAAGTGTGCTCTTGGCCAAAAAATCCTTTCCTTCTTGTTTGTTAATTTCAAATGTTTTGAATTATGTAAATTTAAACATTTGAACTTAATTAAATCCAATTTAAGCAATACAAATAAAAATAAAAAGATAAAAGATAAAAACTAAATAAATAATAATAATCATTAACATAAATTAAAAAAAAAAAAAATGAAATAAAATTATATATATATATATCAAAATAAAGCTATCAATGTGTTTTTTGGAAAGTTTATTTTATGTGTTTTTATATTGTAGGCTACTACTAAAAAAGAAAAAAAGTAGTAGCACTCTAAAATAGAAAGCACTATGAATAGAAATTATGAGTCAAAGTATAATGTTAAAATGTGTCTCTACTAAGATCATGGCATAAATGTTGAAGCCTCTTTTGCATAAGATTATTTTCCCTAAACAAGGGGGTTATGTGGAAGGGCATCAAATAGTTGATGAGATAGTTCTTTCTTAGGAATCCATCCATTCCATGGATATGCAAAAATATCCTTCCATGTTCATTCAGTTAGACTTATTCAAAGCTTATGATAGAGTGGATTGAAACTTCCTTATCAAAGTTTTGAGGCAATTTGGTTTCTCTCAGGATTGGATGGATTGGGTTATGGTATGTATCTCTTTATTTACCTACTTATTTTGTATCAATTGCAGACCTTCTCAATTGTTTCTAGCTTCTAGAGGTATTAGGCAAGGTGTCCCACTATCCCCTTATTTATTCATCATTATTATTGAATTCTTAGGTAGGGCTATAACAAAAAAGAGATAAGAAAAAGCCCTTGAGGGAGTTACCATTGCTCATGGAGCTAAACCTATCTATCATCTTCATATTGTTGATGAATCTACTCTTTTAAGTAAATCTATAGTTAAGGAAGCTTCTACTATTAAGCAAATCATTAGCTATTTTTCTAAGGCTATTGGGTAGTTGATCAATGAAGAAAATTATAAAGTCATTTTCTTCCATTAATCTACCAGACAGGAATGATCTTGGATAAATTATTATATAATAAGACCTCCCTTCTAATCACCTATTTAGGTATTCCCATAAATATTAGAAAACAAAAAAAATATTGGAATTGGTTGTTGGACAAAGTCAAGAAGAAAATTGGAAAGTGGACCAATAGGTGGCTTTCTTCTGGGCGTAGAATCACCTTGATAAAAGCAATCCTTCAGGCTATTTCTATTTATGTTTCTACCATGTTGAATATCCCAAGGTTGTTATTAAATAACTAAAAACATTCAATCATCAATTTCTATGAAGTGGTACTAAGGAGAAAAGAAAATGTGCCTTGGTAAAATATGATACTTTATGTCTTCTTAATAATTAAGGTGGGTTAGGATTCTAGTTTGCTATTAATAATAACAAATATTTAGATGCTAAATTATATTGGATGATTTTGCATAACCCCAATGCTCTTTGGACCAAGAATCTTCATGCTAAATATGTTGAGAACAAAATTCCTGAAGACCTTGTTTGCTATTAATTGCCTTTCAAAGGTTCTTCCATTTTAGCAGTTCTTAAGATTGGTGAGGATTTAATTAAGAAAAAAATATTTTAGATCATTCATAATGGTTTAAAGGTAATTTTTTTGATAGATTCTTATGATGGTCATAAGCCTTTGATAACTCAATTTCTTGATTGAGGACCTTGGATGGAGGAGCTTCATCGAGCTAACTAGATAAAGGTGGATAATTATTGTCAGTACCATACTGGTAATTCAAAGGTTGGTAATTCACCGAGCAAGAGGAATGAGTGAGTTGAGGTTTAGCGAGTGCAACGGGAGTGAGGGTTTGAATTTTTTGGGCAGGAATCTCAGCCAAGGTGGTAGAGGTAAAGTAGGTACATAAGGGGTGGATGGGAATCTTGAGCATGGATAAAGTGAGGGTCCAAAGGAAGGTGGTCAGGCTATAGCAGATTTGGAGGTGGACATCACACGGGGACCCGACCCTCCTCAAAAAGACCCAAAAAAAAAGATACAAAGGACAATGCGGGGCCCAAGAAGTGGCTATCTTTTGCTAAGACTCTTAGAGGAAAAATAAATGAGGTTCTCTCTCTTCCACCCCTAGTTATAGTAAATATTAAAATTTTAGTCTCGATAAGTTCCATGAGCCCTTTTCTTTTAATGGAAGAATTCTCCCTGGTAGGCAAGTTTTTGGGAGGTAGGCCGCACATGGAGACTATCAGGGCTTGGGCAACGAGTAAATGGCGATTGGTAGGTAGCTTGGAGTTGGTAGCTCTAACTCAAGGGTTATTCATTATCTATTTTAACAATATGGAGGATGCTAACCACATTTTAATAGGAGGTCCTTGGTTTCTAGGCAAAAGGAGCCTTTTTATCAGATGATGGGGTGAAGATTTTGACCCTAAAAAGCAAAATATTAACATTTCCCCTATTTGGGTTTGTATCCCGAGTCTACCTACCTAGTTCTTCAATGAATATTGGCTACAGGGCATAGCCAGAACTATAGGGGACCTGATCTCCATTGACCATGTGACCTTGGCCAGGACAAGGATGACTCATGCATGAATTTGCATAAATGCTAATTTGAATAATGAATTGCCAAGGTTTGTGGAGCTAGAGTATGGAGAATACTATAGAAAATAGCTTTCAGAATATGATAACAGATTGGAATTCTATGGAGAATGTAAAAATCAATGACATCTATGCAATCAGTGCCCTAACCTAACAATGAATAGAGAAAAGCAAAAGCAGAGAATGCTAGACAGAGGAAATTTGAGGAGTTTCCCTGGCAGAGGTGATTTCAATCAGGCAAACTATGTCTACCAAAAAAATAAAAGAGAGGGTGTAGGTTCCCAACAAGACAAAGGAAAACAATAGGTTTTTGGCAACCAAAATACTCAGGTAAGTTCCAATACTCTAGTTTCAAATAAATTTTCAATTCTATCCAATATGGGAGTAGAAGGATTATCAAAAGACATGGAAGCCCAACACCTTCAGGCTAACCTTTCTAACTCTCTCGAATCCCCATCCAAGATAGGATCCTTAAACCCTAATGCTAAAATTATTGTAAGCCCCGTGGGCATCACAAATCCAAACCCTAATGCATGATCTCTAGAATCCATATCCAAGTCATGATCCTTAAACCTCAATTTTGGAAATACTTCAAGCCCAATGGGAATCCCAAAGCCAAACCCTAATGCTGAAGAACTTAGGAAGAAAGTTGAGGCATTGGAAAATAAAAAATCTCATCTCCCTAACATCATCACTGGGAGCCAAGTGAATCCTACTGAGGTGTCGTCCAACAAACTAGGGGAATATAGGAAAAAATGAGAATATTTGGATGTAGGGGTGGAGATATGTGAAACTCTTTAGGAATATGGCAGTCCGGTTTTGCAACAAATTACCTCCCCTCAGTTTAGTCCTAAACAAACCAAGAGCACTATGAAGTCTCCTATAGATTTTGGCAATGAAAAAATAAGAGGGAGAATATCAAATGTTGAGCATCAAAAAATTAAAATTGATAATGATATTGCCAATGGAAAATAGAGAACCTTGTTTCAACAGGTTATTTTGGGTTCTGAAGACAAAAAATTAGGAAAACCCCCTCAAGGGATGGGGAGAGGAAGAAATACCAAACAATCTAAATGAAGTTCCTCTCATGGAACGTGAGAGGCCTCAATGGCCTACCCAAACACATGGAAGTCAGTGCAATAAGAAATCAAGTGAATCCAACTATTATCATGTTGCAAGAAACAAAAACTAATGAGATTCAGTCAAAAAAATAACAAAAAAAATCTAGAATCAAGGCGAGATGGTTTGAAAATCAGACAGAGGAGCATATGGAGGTCTTATGAATTTGTGGGATCCCCGAATAGTAGAAGGCATCATTATTCATAAATATGTTAGGGTTCTTAGTGATTTATTTAAGGAAATAAACAACAGGTTGTGGATCCTTTCAAATATTTATGCCCTGACTTCCATTCAAGGGAGAACTTCACTGTGGGAGTACTTAGGCAATTTGAGTGAAATCTTCCATAATGTCCCCTAGATTTTGGTTGAGTATTTTAACACTCCTCTTTACCCTTTAGACAAAATGGGTGGAAATGGACCACCTATTAGGAGCATGGATGAGTTCAATTACTTTGTGAACTCCAACATGTTGATGGATGTAAAACTTAGAGGAGCAAATTATACTTGGAGAAATTGGTGGATAGGGTGTCATATCATTCAAGAAAGGCTTGATAGGTTTTTTATATCAAAGGAGGCTACAACTTTATTCGGTGATTCTACCCTACAAGCCCTTCCTAAAATTGCCTCTGATCATAATCCCATTTTTTTGGAGATCCCTAACTCTCTATCCTTCAAGAAACCTTTTAGATTTCAATCTATGTGGATCAAACATTCTAGTTTCAAAGATAACTTAAGTCAATGGTGGCAGTAGCCTGTCAGGGGTAGTGCAACTTTTAAACTTGCTGGCAAATTAAAGTTTGTTAAGGAAAAGCTTCGAACTTGGAACAAAGAGGTCTTTGGGAACCTCTTCGAAAATAAAAAATAGGTTGTTGAAATTTTGAAGATAATTTATCAGAGGATCCAACATGGTGATGTTGATGAAACTACTAGGCAGGAGGAACGAACAAAACTAGCAGAGTTTCATAACATTTTGGCCTGTGAGGAAATCTATTGGAGGTAAAAATCAAGGGCTCTTTGGTTGAAATATGGAGATTCAAATTCCAAGTTTTTTCACGTCACCACGCTTAGAAATAGAAGCAATAACAAGATAATTTTTTTTAAAAAGTAGATGGTTCTATTACTCAAGACTTAATAGAAATCAGAAAGGAGGCAGTAACTTATTTCAATTCTATCCTTGGTTAGGAATCACAGTGCAATGAGGAGGCCAAAGATATTCTCTTGCAATCCATTCCTAGCATAATAAATGAGGATATAAACCTTAAGCTTCTAGCTCCCTTTTCTGATGAGGAAATTAAGGAAGCCTTGTTTAGCATGGAGCCAGACAAAGCCCCGGGACCCGACGACTTTCCCCCTCATTTCTATCAAGATTTTTGGGACATCGTAAGTGAGGATGTAATTTTTGCTATCAAAGAATTCCAAGCAAGCAATCATATCCCAAAAGGTATCAACTCTACTTTTATTTCTCTAATTCCTAAGAAGCAAACCCTTGAATCTATGGCTGACTTTAGGCCAATCAATTTGTGCAATGTTTCTTACAAGATCCTAACTAAAGCCATTGCAAATAGAATGAGAGATATTCTACCCCACATCATAGATCCATGCCAGGGAAGCTCTATCTAGGGCAGGTCAATCTTGGATGGAGTTATCACAGTTCATGAAGCTCTGCACTCTGCTCATAAGACTAACAGGTCTATTTTTTCCCTCAAGCTTGATATGAACAAAGCATTTGACAGGCTAAATTGGGACTTTCTAATTGTTGTCCTCCTTAAGTTTGGTTTTCACCACCAATGGGTTAATTTGATCAAAGAATGTATTTCTAAAGCATGGTTCTTGATTCTAGTTAATGGAACAACTACTGGTTACTTTCAAAGTCGTAGAGGAATTCGATAGGGGGACCCTATCAGCCCCATGTTATTCATCATTATGGTAGAAGCTTTAGGTAGAACCATAAAAAATGCTTGCAATTCAAGGCTAATATCGGGAATCAAGGCAACATCTCTCACTAGGGCTGTTTCTCACCAAAAATTCATCGATGATACCCTTATATTGACTAAGGCATCAGTGGTTGAGGCCAAAATAATTAAATACATCCTACAACTCTACGAGGATGTTGTTGGTCAGAAAGTTAATTTCAGTAAAAGCAAGTTATATTTCTTGAACACCCCCATTCAGAGGCAAGGAAGGATTGCAAAAATTTTAGGGTGTGATATAGCAAACCTCCCCACTTTGTATCTTGGTCTCCCTCTTTTCATTGGTTCTTCAAGAGAGTCAATGTGGGACAGGGTTATTGAAAGAATTCAAAAAAAACTTGTTGGATGGAAAGGTCATCTTCTATCTCAAGAAGGAAAGCTGACCCTCACTAAGGCCTCTCTTCAGAGCATTCCAGTCTATTTCCTCTCCATTTTCAAAGCCCCTGTGAAGGTTTTCCAAAAAATTGAGAAACTCCAAAAAGAATTTTTATGGACTGGATCAGAGGAGAAAAAAGGATACACCTTGTAGGATGGACCAAAGTGTGCAGACCCAAGGAAAATGGGGGCTTAGGTCTGAGGAGAATTGCTCATATAAATTTAGCTTTACTAGCTAAGTAGGTATGGCGTCTCATTTCTGGTGAAGAAAATGAATGGACAACTATCATCAAATGAAAGTATCTTCAAAATATGGAATTTCTAAGTGACTCAGTTCCAATCAGAGGTTCTGCTTTTTGGAAAGCAATTCTTAATTGTAAGGAAATCATCAAAAAAGGTTTAAGATGGGTTTTAGGCAATGGTGAGAGGATAAATTGTTGGAATGACAGGTGGGCTAAGGATGAACCACTGACGCAATATCCTAACTTAGCCCAAATCAGAGATATCATAGAAGAACTCATTGGCAAAAAAGTCTTCGATTATATGGTTGAGGATAGAGGTAGAATGAAGTGGAAACAAATAAGAATTCAGGGATTTCAAGTGGAATCAAATGATCTTTGTAACATTCTCGGGCAACATTTTATCCCCATGAGACCCAAGGAAGATCAAGTGACCTGGGCTCCTACAGAAAATGGGCAGTTCACTGTTAAATCAGCTTACAAGCTTTTGCTTGATGACGAGGATTTTGTCCTCCAAAAGGACTTAGTTTGGATAAAAAATTTAATTCCAAAAATTGTAGTCTTTTCATGGCTAGTTATCCAAGGAAGAATTCTAACCATTGATAATATGATGCATAAAGGTATTTGTATCACTAATCGTTGTTATCTGTGCAGGGCTAATTGGGAGACCATTTATCACATTTTCCTTGAGTGCCCTTTTTCCTTGACTGTCCTAAGTGGGGTTTTTTAGGCCTTCAATATTTCATGGGTTAAACCAGCCATCGTACTTGATTTGTTCATCTAGTGGCCTTGCCCCTTTTCAAGCCAAAGACTTAGATACATGTGGAAAATTTGTCTCAATCACTATCTTTGGTAGGTGTGGTTAGAAAGGAACCATAGAGTCTTTAATGAGTCTATCCATGATCATCAAACTATCATTGCTAGGATCCTATCCTTTGCCAATGAGAATGTGAACCTTATCCCTTTTGATAGCTGTAAACCTCATCTACAGGAGACCACGATTGCTCAATATTTAAGCTTAACCTTGTTAGATGAGTCTATGCCTAGGGTAGTCAACCCCAGAGCCAATGTTAAGTGGTCTCCACCTCCTACGGGTTGGTTTAAGCTTAATTTTGATGGAGCAGCTAAGGAAAATCCTGGTAGAGTAGGCACTGGTGGCATTGTGCAAGATCATAATGGGAATATGATGCTTGCATTTTCTAAATATTTGGGAACAAGGACGAACAACGAAGTTGAAGCTAGAGCTATGTGGAGAGGCCTTCAAATGACTCAAGACTTAGAAGGCAATTTGATCATAGAAGGAGACTCTATGCATGTTATAAATCTCCTCAATAATTGGAAAACACCTCCTTGGAGGATTAAAACAATTTTTGAAGAGGCTAGGATCCTTTTCCAGGGAAGACAGGACATAAAATCCCAACATGTCTTTCGGGAAGCTAACAAAATTATTGATAAGCTGGCCAATTTGGGTGTCGATGGTGATAGACTTTTCAAATGGGAACACGGTGTCCCGAGTGAAGTAGAGGAGCTTATTCAACAAGAATGCCAAGAATGATAGTCAAATTTACCAATAGGGAAGGCACTATAAGTTCGAAGGCTAGGAGTATTCCCGTCTCTTTTTTGAATTGGACTCACAATAAAAATTATCTGAGTTGTCAGTCTTCGTGGATGCTGCTTGGAAATACCACAAAGACTAATGGGGATAGTCACATGTCAGATAACATGGCTCCTAGTCATCTTAGTAATTTGAGGTTGGTTGATAATCACAGGGAAGGAAAGAAACGACAATATAAGACTTTGAACCAAAGCCACGTGGACCACTAGATAGCCACCACCATAAATCTAGCCAATAGGTTCACTTCTCCAAGGCTGATTGGCCAAGATAGTATGTGGTACCAAAGCATGTCATATACGAAAGAAAGCAATTACCAAAGAATTATTAAGAGTAACTGTCAATACAGAGCTTGTGGGAGTTTTTTTTAGTACTCTGCTATGTGTGTCTGCAGCTTTTTGTTTCTCCATTGTCTCAAGGAAGGGATCCGTGTCTATTTATTTTTTGTAATTATGATGCATGTGTGTTTTCTCGGGGTATACCCAAAATGTTGTATGGGAAGTTTCTTTTTGATAACAAGCTATGTGCCTTACCGGATGTAATGGCTTTGGCGGCATGTAGATTTTACATATATAGGATCCTTAGTAAGGATATGTTCATCAACAACCCTGGGCTGATTTTTGTAAAAGGTTTTGGGTCAACCTGTAAAACCTAGTATTAATGCTATAGTATCTTATCTACCAAAAAAAATTCAAAGGTTGGTAGATATTGGATCCTTATTAAGGATTGGCCTATTCAAATCCCAAAAATGCAAAGACAAGATATTTAGTGAATCCTTCATATGAGATCTCTCTCTTGGCCCCATGATAAAGATTTTTTTGGATGGAACAACACTACTAAGGGTGAGTATTCAGTTGTTGAAGGCTATTTGACCTTATGCCATAATAATCCCAACCAATAATTTAAAATATTTTATCAGTTGTTGTCTCAAAAGCTCTAGCCTAATGTGGCGTTATTTAATTGGATTTTATTGCATCGCAGGGTGCTTATTGGGGAGCATCTTATGAATCATGGTTTTCATGGCCCTTTTAGATGTGAAATGTGTGGAAAGAATGTGGAAAATCTTAGCCATATTTTTATTTAGTGTACCTTAGCCTCTGATATTTGGAGGAGAATGACCACTTTACTTCACTTACAGTGGTCCAATTTTTTACTTTTGAAAAACTTTGGAGGGATTGGCCTAATCAAGAGGCTGTTGATAATTTTATTAGGCAATTAGTTTGTATGGGTTCTACCATTCTTCTTTGGAATATCCGGAATGAGAGGAACTACTAAATTTTTAATCAAGAAAGGAAGGATATTCATTATATTTGGAAATAGACCATTGCATAATTATTTGAATCAATCTATAAGCTCCTTAATCACCCCCAAAAATCCCACCAAAGATGGGATGAAGTGATACAAATATTGAATATTAACTCTTCTAAGAGAAACCAGCTTAAAGGGAATATGAGTAATTACAATATGGATAGAACAAGGAATTGGGAACATCCTCCTAAGGATTTTGTAAAATTCAATACTGATGGAGCCTCTATAGAGAACCCTGGAAAAGCTAGTGCGAGAGGAATTGGTAGACTTTCAGATGGCCACCTAGTTTTTAATTTTGCTAAGAATTTAGGTATTCTATCCAATAATATTACTGAGGGGTATGGTATCCTTAGAGGCCTTCAAGAGGCTACTAAGGTTGGATGGGAAAAGGTACTAGTTGAGTCTGACTCTCAAATCATGATTAATATTTTGAAGACTCCTTCTAAGAATCATAAGGTTGATTGGAGAATAAAAATAATTATTGAGAAGATTCAATTAATCCATATGGAATTTTTGAAAGTTGATTACAATCATGTGGTAAAATATTATAACAAGAGTGATAATACTTTAGCTAATTGGGCTTTGGACAAAGGTGATATTACTTGCTATGACCACCCTCCTAGATGGTGGGCTTCTCAAATAAGGGAAGCTCTTCTTTCTATCATTTCTTTGGATGGCTCTAGTTATGGAGGTACCTAGTTTCTTATTGCTTTATTTTTGCTTCTCTTTGGTTCGATCAGGGTATTTTAGTTCCCTAGCTCAAACTAATATTTCTTTTTTTTCCTCTATTGATTCTTTCCTTAATAGTATTTTGGTCTAAAAACATCATTTTTGTGGTCTATTTTTTCTTTTTTCTTTTCTATTTGTGTGTGCTTTTTTTTGTGTTTTTGTTGTTTTATGTTTTTTGTTGTTGTTATTGTGCTTGTGATTATGTATGTTTGTGTTAATTGTTATTTTTGTGTTTTGGTGTGTGAATTTTTTCTATATTTTTATTTTTCTCTTATGTTTGTTGTTGGTTGTTTTCTTTTGTTATTATTTTTAGGTTTTGGTTGTTTTTGTTGGTTGTGTCTTTATAGCATTCAATTATTTTTTGTTATAATTGTGTTTTATTATGTTGTTCTTGTGTTTTTTCTATGTGGTTCATGTTGTGTTTTTTTTATATATATTATTGTATGTGTTTGGTTGTGTTTTATTTTTTTGATACACTCAAGGAGGAAGTTTTTTTATTTTTTGTTTTTTATATTTTTGTGTGTTTGTGTGTTATTATTTTTTGTTGGTCAGGTTTTCTTCTTGAGTATGTCAAAGGTAGTAGGATAGGTGCAAGCCCTAGGAAATTTTGGTGGAATAAATAACCCTACCTTCTTGGGTCTTACCCAAAAGTGGCATCCCTTATGGGATGTTTTCCACAAAAACAAATGTGTCACTTGGTAATATAAAGATATTGTTTACCACATGTCACATTGTAGAAGGAATTCCAACCAAACAAAATGAAGAAAATAAAACATTGGAAATCCAAGAGTTGGAAAAAGAAAATGTTGGAAAGCCAAGAGTTGGAAAAAGAAACGAATAGCCAAATGTTGGAAATTTTAAATAGCCATTGAAAACATAGAAACAAGGTCAGATATTTTTTGGCAGGTTTGAATGTTGGAAATGGAAATTGGTTTTTAAAGAACTCTCCCCCCAAGTTTCTATATTTGCACCAATTTCACCATTGGAAGTCATTGAAACTCGATATTCTGCACATGTATTTCATTTAAAATATTTATTTTGTCAATATATTGAAAATTTAGTGAGTTTTATGCATGCTGATGGTTTATTTTAGTTTTATTTTTATTTATCTAATCCTAGACTTCTTACATTTTTTATCTCATCAAATAAAATAAAAAATATTAAAAAAAATTAAAATCCCAAAAAGAGATATGTGAATTCCAATATTAAGCTTCAAATTCTTATTTTACACAAATTTTCTTTTTTTAATGAAAATTCCAATTTCCAAATTCCAAATTTCGCATATGTTCATATTTTTAAAAGAAATTTTGCAATTTCAGATTTCACATTTTTTAAAGGAAATTTAAAAATCTAAATTTCACATAAGTTGACATTTTAAAAGGAATTTTGCAATTTCGAATTTCACATATGTTCACTTTTAAAAAAAAAAAAAAAATTTTGTAATTTCAAGTTTCACACAAGCTCATATTTTTAATGGAAGTTCTAAATTTCAAAATTTGCATACATGTTCAAACAAGCAAATTAATTTCATTTTATGTAAAAATGGAAATTTCAATAAATTCCAAATATTCATTAAAATAAACAATTATTCTTCAATCAAAGATTCAAATTTCAAAGTTATATTTTAGTCATTTGCTTTTATACTCAAACAAAGCTTAACATAGGAATATAAAATTGGTTACCAATTGAAGATAAAAAAATAGATTAACAATTCCAGAGAAAGTTGGTTTAAAAGAGCAAGAAAAAATTTGTTAACAAAGCAAGATATAATATGTTTAATAAAGCAAGATAAAATTTGCTAACAAAAGAAAATAAAATGAATTAAACCACCATTTTAGGATTTACATTTCAAAGTTAGATTTTATTCTTATTCTTTTATGCTCAAAGAAAAGTTTAACAAAGGAAGATAAAAATTGTTAAAATATGCTTAACAAAAGAAGATAAAATCTACTTAAAACACTTCTAAGATAAAATGAATTAAATCATCATTCCAAGATGGTCATGGAGGACCAATAATGTCACATTTTTTGCTTTTCAAATTTCATGAATGATAAATATCATAGAAAATGAAAGTAATACCAAACCACATGCCTCTTGTTAATAGTTACTTGCACCTCTAAGGTATTTCAACATATTTTACATATTTTCACAAACATTCAAGCACACATTAAGCACACAAGAACTTTGGATAAATTTTAAATTTCTTTGCAAGAGAGGATTTTTTAAAAATACCCTAATTATGATGGTGGTTTTGCAATTGGGTAAAATTATCACTCAAATGGACACTTACTTAAGCTTTATCTTCCTCACCATTATACTCGGTGAATGTAGCTTGGATTACCATTTGATAGGGATAAAAAAAGACTCAACCATGTATACCTAAATGTACATACTATCTATTACTTAGACAAAAAATGCATTCATTCTCTAATCAAATGCATGGCCATTTATAGTTTTTCCTTTTTAGTTTCTATTGCTCCACATACAATCATACATCAGGGAAATTTATAATTTTTCCTTTTCCTGGTAAATGATCAATTTTAGTTATATATTCATTACTTTGAAATAATCATCAACCATACTTAACAACAAAGTACACACTTGTAATGAAACTCATTAATGTTGTTCTACATGATGATATGTAGTTCACGTGAGCGTTCATGTGCCCATGAGTTGAATCATCACTTCCCTTATTTCCTTATCCATCAACCCTTCTTATGCACATTGAGGATTTTTACCTAGTCATGCATACACAAGGATCATCAATAGTACCATATTCTAATGGATAAAGAAAGTATAATCCAATAATTCATTAATTATTAAAAGTATTACAAGGAGGGTCATTACATCCTCTCCCACTAGAAACAAACAAGTCCATGTGTTTTATGTATCATTAAGAGAAAAATAAAACATATATATTTTCATTTCCATTCATATATCTAGCAATAATAATAAATGAAAACATTCATAAATCATACATCATGTAACCATATTCATTTACTATCAAAAAATCATCTACATGATGTTTCTGTAAAAATTAGGAACATATTATTTATTATTCAGCAGGGTATAAATAAGTTTTACGATGCCGGGAATAGTCACCGGCGCAACAGCTGAACTGAAACACTGTTACGAAGTTGTAACAGTATAACAACAGTCTGTCTAATAATGAATAAAGACAAAAAGTACGCTAACATACCCCTTTATTACATTATTTGGGTAATGTAATAACTAATAGCTATACTAGACTACTAACATCCCCTTACATCATTTTGCAATACAAAGTGAGCTGTGAAACAATTCAAATTTGACACGTCCAAGTGCCTTAGTGAAAATGTCTACAACTTGAGCATCGGTGGGAATGTGCTGAAGCTGAATTCGATGCTTTGGAACTTCATATCGAATGAAATGACATTGTGTGTCAATGTGCTTTGTTCTTTCATGATGGACTAGATTCTTGATGAGGTTCAGAACACCCTGATTGTCGCAAAACAAGTGTATTGGAGATTTTGATGGATGGCCCATACTTGTCAGAATGCGACGTAACCATATCACTTCACACACAGCTTCACGTGCGGCATGATACTCTGCCTCTGTTGATGAAATAGCAACCACCGTTGCTTCTTGCCGTGCCAAGAGACAGGACCGGATCCAGATGAAAAATGTATCCAGAAGTTGACTTGCGATCATCAAATGATTCGGCATAGTCGGAGTCCGTGTATCCTTGCAAGAAGAATTTGTTGTTCCTCTTGTATTCTAGGCCATATTCCATAGTACCACGGACATAGTGAAGAACACGTTTTGCTGCTTTCCAATGAGTGGTCTTAGGCTCCCGCATGAACCTCGAAAGATAGTTGACGGAAAATACGAGATCCGGCCTAGTATTGGTCGGATATATGAGACTCCCAATCAACTGTCGATAGAGAGTACCATCTACTTGAGGTGAGTCATCATATCATGATAACTGAAGTCCATTCTCCATCGGAGTTGCCATTGGCTTGCAATCAGTCATGTGATATTTTTCCAGCAATGTCTTGGCATATTTTTTCTGAGACACTTTGATGGAGTGCTCCTTCTGGCTGAATTCCGCACCAAGACAATAATGGAGAAGTCCGAGATCCGTCATCTCAAAATATTTGCACAAGTTTATTTTGATAGTAGAGATCATAGTTTCGAACTCCCCGTAATGAGCAGATCATCCACATAGAGTACAAGCAACACTATCTCAGAACCTTGTTTCTTGAAATAGAGGTTTGCATCTGACGAACATCTCTTAAATCCATGCTGCATAAGGTGATTGTCCATTTTTATATACCAAGCTCGAGGAGCTTGTTTCAGACCATACAAGGATTTGACCAACTTGCAAACTTTTTGCTCTTGGCCTTCCACTTCAAATCCTTCAGGCTGAGTCATATAGACTTCTTCTTGGAGATCACCATTTAGAAAGGCACTTTTGACATCCATCTGGTGAACTTTCCACCCATATTGTGCTGCCATAGCACACATAACCTGAAATGTGGTCATCCGATCAGTAGGTGCAAAAGTTTCCTCGTAGTCAATGCCTTATTTTTAAGCATAGCCCTTTGCAACAAGACGGGCCTTATGCTTATCAATTGTTCCATCTACCTTGTACTTGACTTTATATACCCATTTGCAGCCAATGGGTTTCTTTCCATGTGGCAAATCAACAAGCTTCCAAGTTTTATTCTTCATTAGAGACTCATACTCTGTATCCATAGCGGCCTTCCACTGAGGCTCACTGAGAGCATCTTGCACTGATGCAGGTTCAAGACTATCTATGGTAGACATGAATGCCCTATCATCATCAATATCCATATCCTCAACTTCTGTACTTGGAGTTACAGAAAGTTCCTCAAAAGATTGACAAAGATCATCAACCTCACCAGTTTCTTTGGCTTCTTTTTCCTTTTGAGCCATACTACGTGTACGAGGTCTATCCAAATTCAAATTGGGAGGAGTGGATAAATTTGCGTCTCTGATTGTATTTGTACACCATTTAGGATTCTTCTTCGGTGGAGTTGAAGAAGATGTAGAAGGACCTCCTGTCCGTGTTGACGAAGGAATCTTCTCTTCCTTAGTTTTCACAATATCTTGGTGTACTTTAGATGTGCTCTGTGATGTGAAAGCTTCATCAAAGACAACATCTTTGCTGATATGAATTTTCTTGGTCAAAGGATCTATCAACCAATATCCTTTAGAGTGCTCAGAATAACCAAGAAAAATGCATCTCAATGTTTTCTCATCTAGCTTCTTCCTTTTCTCTTTCGGTATGTGCATGAAAGCGTGACATTCAAAAATACGTAGATGAGATATGGAGGGTTTTCGACCACTCTGTGCTTCCTGTGGAGTCATTCCTTTTAGGGCCTTTGTGGGTGCCCTATTCAACAAATACACTACAGTGGTGACAGCTTCTGCCCAATATTGTTGCCCAAGAGTAGCTCCCGTGAGCATACAACGAACCATTTCCATGATAGAACGGTTCCTTCTCTCAACAACTCCATTTTGCTGAGGAGTATAGGTAGTTGTTAACTTTCTCTTGATCCCATGCTTATCTAGGAATGCAAAAAATTCATTAGAGGTAAACTCTCCCCCTCGATCTGAGCGGAGGGTTTTAATAGAAGCTCCTGACTCCTTCTCAACGGATTTCTTGAACTGCTGGAAGAATGCGAAAGCTTCAGATTTTAGTTGGAGAAAGAAAACCCACATCTTTCGTGAGTAGTCATCTATGAATAACTGAAAGTACCTCTTCCCTCCACAACTGTTGGGTGTGAAAGGACCGCACAGATCGGTGTGAATTAACTCCAGAGGTTTTCATGCTCTTGTTGAGCTCTTCTCAAATGGTACTCTATGCTACTTTCCTGCCAAGCAGTCAGAGCACACTGGCAATGTGGCAGAAAGGGAAGGAAGACCCTTTACCATCTCATATTTGTTGAGCTCTAGTAAGTAGCCAGAACTAAGATGCCCATATCTCTTGTGCCATAGGGAAGTTTCCTCCTTGGTAGAGACAGTCATGGCAACATGTGGAGTAGAGATAGCATCTAGTGCAAATAATCCATGCTTATATGAAGTCGTTGCAACCGCTTACCCTTCCCCGGTAATTGTACAACACTTCTTTCCATTCTCAACACGAAAGTTGACAACCATATTTCTGTCTGGGATTTGTGTCACTGACAACAAATTGTTGGCCAATCCCGAAACATAGAGGACTTTGTCAATCTGACACTTGCCATCAGGAAGAGTGACTAAAACTGTACCCTCTCCCTGAACCCTATAGGTTTTATCATCAACAATGGTGACAGGTTTGCCCTCCTTGGCCACAAATGATTCAAACCATGATCTGTCGCCAGTCATATGTTTGCTAGCTCCAGAATCGACATACAAAATAGGATCCCTCTGTGTGGAATCGGTGGTAGTCATGAGCACCTTGTGTGCCCATTCAGAATCGGTGGTAGTCATGAGCACCTTGTGTTCCCAAATAGGATCCCTTTGTGGTTTGTTTTGGCCTTTCTGCTTGTTCTTATGCCAACACCTGTTGGTTTCATGGTTGTCTTTCTCATAGATCTTGCACCACCTCTTCTTCTGTTGAGGTTGTTTGCCTTTTCCTTTCGTATCCTGTTGAGAATTTCCTCCTTTCCGAAATTTGCCTCCTTTTTTCCCATTACCTTTCTTCCTAGAACCCCCGCCCGTTGGTGTATAGGGCTGTATTGGAAGAATCATCCTTGTGAAGTTGGCGTGCCTCCGTTGTTGAAGCAGATTGACCAACTCGATGTAGGTAATTTGTCGTTGAGACACTTGGATGGAGGTTATCAACATATCAAATGAAGAAGGTAAAGCTCTCATCACAAGTGAAATGAGAAGCTTTTCGTCCACAGTATCTCCCAAAGAACTCAATTTCTCTTTCAACTCAAACACTGCACATAAAGAGTTCAACTGTTTCACCCTGTCTCAAACTCAGGTTATGAAGTTGTTGTTGAAGATGAAGAATGGTGGATTCATTATTTCCCTCATAGATGGTTCTAAGGGCATCCCATGCCTCTTTACCACTTGCTTTGTCAGCTATATGAGGTTGCACTTCATCTGAAACAACAAACAAAATGAGCACCTTTGCTCTACTATCTTTCTTGTCAAAAGCTATCTGATCTCGCGAAGGACCCGTGGATCCCGCCGTTGGTGAAGGCCTAGTTGTTATTCCAAGAATAATATCCCACAAATCTTCCATTTGGAGAATTGCCTTCATCTTATGTTTCCATGGTGTATAATTTGGACCTTTCAATAACTGATGCGGATCAGTCATCAACTTTGCAACAACGGCCATAGTGAAGGTTCCTTATATCACCAATTGGTCCCCCTTTCGATATACCTTTTGCTAGGCCAATATACCGTACAAAATACCCGCCATTACATGAGGGAAACTATAGGTATTTAGAAATATCAACAAAAAATCACCCGCCCTTACGTGAGGGAGACTATAGGTGAGTTTTAGAGATCATACGATACGTGGAACATAAGCGGTATTGAAAGGGAATCGCCTTGTTGATGGCACCTACCATAGAATATTCTTCTCATGCGTGGGGCGTAACTTCCCCTAAACACTATGAAGAATACTTCGTCAGGATTTACGTCTAAACACAAGTGCGATAAAGGGTAGTGGATGGAGTAAAAAAATGCAAAAATGGCGTACTTATTCCTCCCCGACGATTTATAGAGAACAAGCTCAGACGTCGTTATAGCAGCTATATTAAGTGGTGGATACAGTAGCCAAATCACGACAGCTTTACCTGTAAGTGCTGGCCAGAGGTATCACAAATACCGAACGCTGTAGTGCAATAAATTACACGGATGGGTTTTAATTATTCCGAGGACTTAGGGAGTGAATTTGCTTTTAAGTTTTTAATGTTATAGTGCAAAAAATGAAATATGCAACATACAACATAAAAAACTGCCCACAAGAATAACCCACAAGGTGTCGGTCACAGTCGAAAATGCACCTTTTACAATGCCAAATTGCCTTTTCAAAAAATTACTCGCAATCCCCCTTTGATTTTTTGAAAAAATATCCCCCCTTTAAAAAAAAATTCCTTTAACAAAGCATTTTTAATAATTATTATATATTTAAAATTAAAATAAATAATTTTAATTTATATAGTTTTAAAACTTTAGAAAAATAAATTAAAATTAAATTTTAATTTATAAAGTTTAAAACTATATTAAAAAAAATTAAAATTAAAAATTTTAATTAAAAAAATAATAATTAAAAAAATGACTTTGAAAAAAAAATTTATACCTTGGGGGGAGTCGACGGGATTTGAACCCCCGACCTGCAGGCTCCCTGAGCCTTACCGCACGGCTCACGACCATGTGAGCCAGCGGGCTGATCCGGAAGGATCAACAAAGCCCCTCCTTTTTCAACCCTGCTTGGTCTGCCCGAGCCCTCTGCTGTCCTTCTCCTCCGCTGCGCACGTCTCCTTCTTCCCTCCTTTTCTTTTGTTTTTTTTTTTTTCCAAAAAAAAAAAAAATTCCCCGGGCGGGGCACTGCTTCGGCCTCCTTCCGCTCTGCCGAGGGGGGGGCGAACGTTTTTTTTTTAAATGTCCGCGTCGACACGGAGGGGGGCTGTCGTTTTTTTTATTTTTTTATTTTTTTTTTAAAACAGAGGGGGGGGGGGGGCACCGCGCGCGATTCGCACTGCGCGCAAGGGGGGGTTTATACCCCGCGTGGGAGCGGGATTTCAAATTCCCACTTCCCGCGCTTGGGGAGGGGGGCGAGCGCTGGACACAGTTTCCAGCGCTCAACGGGACCCGGGGGGGGGGCCTAGGAACTCCCGCGTCGCGCGCACGGAGTCCAGCGCCACTGTCCATGTGGCACGGGCAGGCTAGCGCGCGGCTGGCCTGCTTGCGTATGGGCCGCGCGTGATAGGGACGCGGCTGTGGCCCTGCCTGCGTACGGGGATGCGCACGCGGGGCCCTATGTCCTCTAACAGGGACGCGGCTACGACGTCCGCGCATCGCACAATGGCCCTGCCTGCGCGGTCCGCAGCCCATGGTCGCGTGTGGATGCGCCACTACTGTCGCGCGTCTGCGTGCGACAGTTTTTTTTTTTTTTTTTTTTAAACGATCACTACGCTCCTTCTCCCAACGAAAAAACACGTGTAAACGTAGCTCCTCCTCCCAGTCTTTCCCTTCACGCCTCCCTACAAAAATCCGTAGCTGGCTCTGATGCCATGTAAAAATCAGGAACATATTGTTTATTATTCAGCAGGGTATAAATAAGTTTTACAATGCCGGGAATAGTCACCGGCGCAACAGCTGAACTGAAACACTGTTACGAAGTTGTAACAGTATAACAACAGTCTGTCTAATAATGAATAAAGACAAACAGTACGCTAACAGTTTCGTAATGGATTCTTTAAAAAAAAAAGAAATCCATACACAACCAATATATATATGTAACTACTCTACTTAGTAGTTTAGTCATCCATCCAAATATACAAATACATCATCATATGATATCAATTGTCTTAAATTGTTCAAATCTATTCAAATAGATAAGGAAACTACTACTATATATCTACCATGTTCTACCATATGGTATTTCTATCCGAGTAGAGGTCCCATTGGATCCAACATTGCTCTATGGTCCTCTTTCTCAAGTTCTTGGTCCTATATCCAAGTATACGATTAGGTCAAACTTCAATTTTTAGCGGATCGATCATCTATAGATTGGAAACATCCAATACATGAGTGGGGTCAAAAATGTACTTCCTAAAGAGGGACACATGGAAGACATTATGGATTTTGGATAAGGTTGTAGGAAAAGCAAGTTTGTATGCAACATGGATTATCTTACCCACAATTTCAAATGAACCCACATATCTTGGGTCAAGTTTAGAAGATTTTATGGAACTTTTAGTTGGCTTCACCCTTAAGAACACTTTGTCTCCCACAAAATATTCCCTTAGTGTTATTTTTAGGTTTGCATAGCCTTTTTTCATGATCTTTAACATCCTTGAGATTCTATTGAATTATTTTCAATTGATCTTCTATTTCTGTTAGAGTTTTTAGTTCGATCACTACCTGATATTCTAGATTATCCCATGAAAAGGGAGTCCTACATCTTCTTCCATATATGGCTTTAAAAGGTGCTATACATAGTGATGCATGATAACTATTATTATATGTAAACTTGACTAGGTATAAATAATATTTCCATTTTGTATGTTGATCCTTACAATACATTCTCAACATATTCTCTTATACATGATTCACCCTCTCAGTTTACTCATTTTTCTCAAGGTGATAGGTGGAACTAATATTCAATTTGGTTCCTAAAGCTTTATGTAAAGTCTACAAAAATTTGGAGGTAAAGTGATAATATCTATCAGAGATTATGAATTCTAGAAATCCATGTAGTCTCACCACTTCCTTGGCAAACTTGCTTGCTATAGCAGGTGCATCATATTGCACATTACTAGGTATAAAATGTACAACCTTGGTTAAATTTTCCACAACCACGAGGATTGAATCATGCCTAAACCTTGTTTTAGGAAATCCAACTATGAAGTCCATAGAAACCACTTGCCACTTTTGTGTAGGTATGTCATGCAAATACAATCTACATGTTGGGTGCAAATTTTTTTCTTTCACTTTATGACACTCCAAGAACCTGGCCACATAATCATTGATATTACTTTTCATATCTAGCCAATAATAGACCTTTCTCAAGATTCCATGCATCTTTACCGCTCCAAGATACACTAAATAAGGAGTATTGTGTGCCTCCTTAAGGATTGTTTCTCTCAATCCACCTGTAATTTGGATAATTAATCTATTCTTAAAATATAGGAAGTCATCTCTATATACAAATCATGTATCTTTTCTAAGTTCTTGCTCAATTTGAGTATGACATGCTTGGAGAAATTTATATTTTTGTTGTTAATATTTAATCTGATCTAACAAATCAAAATGATATTTTGTCATTGCAATAATGCACCCTCTCCTACTAAAAGCATCAACAACCTTGTTCTCCTTACCCTTAATATAATCAATACCAAAATCTTACTCAACTAGAAACTCCATCCAATGTCATTATTTGGCATTCAATAAGGGTTGAGTAAATATGTATCTTAAACTCTAGTGTATAATCTTCAATTCAAATAGTTTTTCCAATAAATAGTACCTATAAATATTAAGGGCATGTACAATAGTTGCCAAATCCAAGTCATGAGTGGCATAATTCACCTCATGCCTCTTAATTTTCCTTGATTCGATGGCTATAATCACATCATATTGGGTCAAAAACCCTCCTAATCCTTCAATTGATGCATCAGTACATAGTGTAAATTTTTTATTAGGATCAGATAGCTATAGAATTGGTGTAGTTGTCAATATTTCTTTTAGGATTCAAAAAGCCTCTTCACACTACTCTATCCATTTAAAGGCTTTACCTTTCCTTTGAATTTTTGTAATGGGTTGGTAAATTCTCAAGAAACCTCTAAAAAATCACATATAGTAGCTCATTATACCCATAGAACTTCATACTTCAATCACATTAGAAGGTGCATGCCAATCAACAATTGCTTCTATTTTCTTAGGATGAACTACAATCCCCTTAGTAGAGACAATATATCCCAAATACTATACTTGTGGAGTATAGAATTCACACTTTGATATCTTTCCATATAATCAATTCTTTCTAAGAATCTCAAGTATAGTTTGCATATGTTGATCATGTTCCTCCTTGTTCTTGGAATAGATCAATATGTCATCTAGAAACACGAGCACAATTCTATCCAATTGCTTTCTAAAAATTCTATTCATGAGAGTAATGAATGTGTTTGAGGTGTTAGTTAGCCCAAAAGGTAGGATTGTAAACTCGAAACGTTTATACCTTGTTCTAAAAGTTTTTTTAAAGGTGTATTCTTCATGAATTCTTCACTGATGATAACCAAACCTTAGGTCAATCTTTGAGAATATGGTTTCTCCTTTCAGTTGATAAAAGAGAGCATAAATTCTAGGTAATGATTACCTATTTTTGATAGAAACCTTCTTTAGCATATGATAATCTATGCACATCCTCAAGGTACCATATTTATTTTTAACAAACAAGATAGGAGCTTCCTAGGATGACACACTAGGCTTAATTAGCTCTTTTTCCAACAAATCCTAAAGTTACATTTTGAGCTCTTGTATCTCAATAGGAGTCATCCTATATGGTATCGTTTCTATGGATGCAACTCCATGTAACAATTCAATAGTAAAATCAAACCCTCTGTGGAGGTAACACTGATAGGTCCTCCAAAAAAACATCCTTGAGTCATCCTAAAACAAGATGCTTTTTGAAGAGGTCATATTCCACTTTAATCTCTTATTTCTTATTCATTTTAACTATAAAATTTATTTTCTTCTTCCTAATGATTTTATTTACCTGCACTACAGTCAATAAATGTGGTTTAATAACACCACGGTCACAATGAATTCTAATCCTTTGATTAGATTCATCCAAAAAATCTACCCATATTTCTTCAAAATTCAAAAGAGCTTTATGGTATTTTAACCAATCAACACCAAGAATGATGTCAAAGGCATGGAAATATGTTACATACAAATACCATCTAGTTATTCCCTAAGGAAAAATATATGAGGGTTAAAATTTCATTGGTTCACTTGATAAGTTTACCTTGACCCATAATCCACCTTCCAACTATTAGCCATAAACCCAGGTATTTCAGGTATATCCCTTACTAATCTAGTGGAAATAAAGCTATTAGTTGATCCACTATCTATCAAAATACATACATCCTTATCATAAATTTTACCATTAAGAAAAATGGAGTAACTTGGACATCGAGTACGAGACTACCTATCACTACAAAGATCTTATGGGTGGCTTATTCTAGAACTTTATGGTGAATATCGGCTCGATGGGGCATTTTTTGGCATAGTGGATCCTTGTCATACATGAAACCCATTTGGAGGTGCTTTGTTTCCTCTATTATTATCTTTGTTCCTGCCTTGAGGCATAATTTCCCTAGTCTTATCATGATTGGATGGTCTCTGATTAGATATTTTAGGAAACCCTTTGCCTTCATTTCTAAATTTATTGCTCTAAAAATTAGTTCTATTTATGCCTCCCTGATTATTTTAATTTCCTCTAGATTTATTGTTTTGCTCTTTCTCCCACTTCATAAATCCAACACTTTTTTGCTTCCTATATTCATATTTTCCTTATTAGATAGCTTTTGATAACTAAAGAATACTTTTTTGGTTCCCTGGTAAACTTCTTCTTTCCATGCTAAATCAAAAGTATTAGGAATATCTACAAGGATATGCATATTCACCAATGTCCTGATCTTGGGATGCAATTCTAGAATATAATTTTGAACTTTTATATATTTATTGTTCTTATACTAGGTTGCATTCTTTAGTAATTGGATATACTTTTTATGATAGTCTCTAACTGACATAGCTTCTTGCTACAAATTAGTAAATTCTTTGAATTTTTCCACATAATATTGCTTAGTTAGGAATCTATTCCTAAATTCCTTAACAAAATATTCCCACTTGAGGTCTACAACTTTGATTATTTACCCTTTCTTAATGGTCTTCCATCAGTCCAAGGCTACTTCAACCATGTTCATTACTACCAAAGTAGTTTTATATTTTAATGACAGAATCACCAAGGAAAACTATAACTCTAGCTCACTCAACCAATTCTTCATTGCATCACCATCACATTTCCCATATGGATATAACAACCTTCCTTAGGTTTTTGACAAACTCCACACTCACTCTATCCCTACCACTATTGGATCCTACAGGTTCACTTGATGCTCCTTCTGCCCTACCTCCTCTAGTTTCTCTTTCCCTAGTCAAGTCTTCTATGAATTTCTATTGTTGAACTATCAACTCCTATTACTAGTCCATATGAGTTTTCTATTGGGCCATTTCTTCTCTTTGCTACTCCATATGAGTTTGTAATAGTTGCACAACTTTTGTAAGGTTTCCTTCCTCCCTACTAGGCTCATTTGGAGGAGACTCATTTAATCATTATATTATTCTTTCCTTTTAAGGATTGTCCCTATGAATTCCTATTATTGGTCCCCTTACAGGTCTTTTAGTGGCTTCTTCCTCCATACCTCCCATAGGATTTCTTGAAGATCCACCTCACAGTATTCATACCATCTGACCTGTAGGTAAAATAAGTAAGTTAATATATAAGTTTATATTTTTTGAACAAAATATTTAATCAAAGTTCTACAATATTAAGATCTCTTTGGCTTTGATACCACCTGTAACAACCCAAGTCCACTCACCTAGTTGCACCACAAAAATAAGCCAAACAATCCCTTAGGGTTATTTTTTTCTAAGTTTAATGTTTCAATTCTAAATAGTGCTTTCATGTTCATAGTAATTGCTTTCAAATTCATAGCATTTTGTATCACCCAATGAATTTTTAACAAAATATATCTAATCGATACAGGCATATCAAACCACTTTTGGATTTAGGACTATTGCAGACAACCATCCAAGTGGATGAGATTGACCAAATCCTGTAAAAGGTGCTATTATTTAGAATTGAATTATCTCATTTATCATCCTCTTGTTCTAGCATGAGGGTTGAACCATGATTGGGGTTATCCTTTAGGGCCCATAACACCTAAAGAGTGGATGCATACTTCCCCATCCCTTATCATACTAAACCTTCTACTAACCGATCAACTTGTTCTATTAACTATATGTAAGAGGGTTAACATACATATGCCTAGTGTCTAGTTGTCTATCCATTATCTTTGGAACCGACTAGAGCTATGTCAATACCCTAACCTTGGTCTTGATCACATTATCCATTATGACTCACGATGGTTGTCCCATACCAATAATCATGGCAGAATGAACTTATTTTTTATACATGTTTCCTTCAGCCTAATGGTACAAGGACTTATCACTTGTACTTTCAAGTAGCAACCTAAAGGTGGCATCCCATACTACACCTTGTTACTATTTCTGAATAGGTCACTTATTCCAATCCATTCTATCATAAAATAGTCACTCTCGAGACTTTTTGTGTGCATTTTCGCACCTCGATGACATTGGGTGTATTTAATTGGTCATCCCTTCCTAATGACTTCCATGTTGATTTTTTCTAGACTTTAAATCAAGTTTAAGGTTTAATATTTGATAATAAAGGTTTAATCCTAGGCATTATTGATTACTCGGTTTGAATGAAGCCTCTTGAAAGAAAGCAAGTATAAATTTCTATCTCATACTATTTTACATTTTAGAACACGCCTAGATAATATCCATATCTAATAAACTAGCACACAAAGTTATGGATACACATCCCAATGATTAGGTGGTGTAAATTTTAACATTCAATCCTATACACACACATAAAAGGTTTAAGTTACTCATTTCCAACTAAAACTCCTATGCGTTATTCTCAAGTAAATTAAAACTAAACTAATTTATCTATTATTTAATAGTCTAGACTTCTTCAAGATATGATATTGCTGATATAATTGTTTTAATTATTTGACACTATAATTTTATCAATAAGCTTAGAGTCGGATACCTGAACGATTCCAACCTATCTTTTCCTAAGAGCTCAACTCATCATAACAAAATTTGGATTTTAGAACTTTAAAGGAAAGCCACTAGCTTAACTGGTCTCTAAGTTTTTTTTAAGAGGAAATATTATAAATAAAAATACTATATCAAAGAGTCCTATTTTTCTAGTTCAAATGATTGCAACATATAGTTAATACCACAAAATTCCAATCACAATGATCATCAACAAATTTAGATGTATTTAGTATCACATCTTCATTCCCATGAATCAAGTTTTTAAATTTAGATAGAGTAGCTTACTTTCATTTAAAAATAATATGATGTAGGTAAACTCCTAGTATCACATATCTATATGTTGGAAATTTGAGGTAATATGAGGTATTTTATGTTACCATTGATGTCACATAGATCATTGATATTACATGGATGACGTTTGGTTTTGGTGGCCGAAGTATTTCATAAATAAGCATTTATGATAGTTCAAAAGACAGGGTTTTTGTGAAAACCAATGTAGTAAAACCATGGATGGCAGATTTGATATGGTTTTTTCTTAAAACCTAGGTTGGATTTTTGTTTCATCGAAAAATGTGCCCCAAAGATGAAGATATTCAAATT
Source organism: Wollemia nobilis (assembly GCA_028583015.1). Lineage (NCBI taxonomy): Eukaryota > Viridiplantae > Streptophyta > Pinopsida > Araucariales > Araucariaceae > Wollemia > Wollemia nobilis. The sequence continues at coordinate 2,824,526 of JAQPPZ010002315.1, read as the reverse complement.
TGAATATTTGGTGTAAATTTTAATATTTAAAATTTAATTTTTAAATTTTAAAATTAAAAGTATGACATCACCACCGACATCATCATCAAATCAAAATTAATTAAATTATCACCGATATTGGTAAAGGTAAGGGAAGATGCACATATATTTATGAATGCTTTCTTTCAAAATCCTTGGAATCGGAGGAGTGGATATAATACTAAAGATGCAGAGAGTTTCATGTGGCAACATGGTCCAACGGTGAGCGAGGGGAGACAAAGGTATTTTTACTTGCGAAGGATGAACGTTTAATTCCTATCAGTTGAGTTTTCAGGGCAAGAGAAAGGCCCACATTTTTGTTATTTGGTGTGAGAAAAGGAATAATACAAAAGCGCATTTTGCGCTTCTTGTCCTATGTGAGCGCTTTGCTCGTGTGGTCTTTTGGTGCCACGGTTGAGAAGAGTTTGGGTAAAAGATGAGGGTTCGATTCCCTCTAAGAGGAAAGTAAGTTTTTATTTAATAAATTATTTTTTTCCTAATTTTGGAGGTATAAGGTGATAAGGGTTGAGTTGATTTTTATTTTGGAAGGCAAGATAAATGCACTTTTAGAAAAGAAGATATATTTGGTATGTTTCTTTTATAAAAGTATATCATATTATATATCGTTGGAAATATTATTTTGAGGTCTATTTGACTAAATAATTTAGGAGGGGAAATAAGGTGTATATAGAGAGATATTTCTATTTATGTAAAGGGGTTAAAAAGTGAAGATTTTTGTGCTCTTTTTCAAAGTGTGTTGAGTGTGGAAGATTTCCAAAGGGGTTCTTCTCTTCATAAAAAGGTATGAACACATTATCCTATTGATTTATTATGGTGGTTGATTTCTGAAATATCATTGGAGAGAAAAGGATTATATTGTGGTTTCCTTTTCGAAAATGGTTGGTTGAATGCTTCAAGGTTTTCTGGTTTGAGAGTTGTGTTTAAACCTTGTTTATAAGCATTGTTTTTGAAGCCCATTGATTGTGAGATGAACTTGAACTTAAGCTATAGAAGAACATGAGTATCATTGTTATGTGAAGACTTGTGATTGAGAATTTTTGGAAACATTGTGAGGTGGTTGATATATGCTTGGACTAGGGTTTGTGAGAAAGGATTTTTCCTTGAGGTGATTGGTTGAGTTGAGTTGATTAAGCCTAGTCAAGTGGATGCATGTGGTTGTTCAAGTTCTTAGGAACAATCTATTCTATATTCTGATTTGAGTTGAGATTTAAATTTGAGAATAGAACATATAGAGTCTCTAACAATTCTCTTTATGATTATATTGAGTTGAGATTGGGATTTGAGAATCGAACATATTGAGTCTCTAACAATTATCTTCATGCTTCTATTGAGTTGATATTGCGATTCGAGTATAGAACATATAGAGTCTCTAACAATTCTCTTTATGCTTCTATGAGATTGAATTCAGTTGAGATCATTGTGGATCATTGCTATCATCATTAAAGAGTACCTTACCATTCATTGTTGAGTTCATAATTTGCATTCATAGATTTATGGTTGATATTTGAGCATGATTTATTGAGCCTTTGAGAAGACCTTTGGGACAAATATTCTGTATGGGTTTTGGACAGGTTCTTGGTGAACTTGTTGAGCAGTTTTTGGACAAGTTCTCGATAAAAAATTTGGATAGATTTTGGACAAGTTCTTAGTGAAAATGTTGAAGCAAATTTTGGGAAAGTTTTTGGTGAGCTTGCTAGAGAATATTTGGACAAGTTCTTTGAGCTTGTTGGAGATGATTTGGGTAAGTTCTATGTGAGATTTTTATTCAGCATTGGACAGGTTCTGTGTGAGATTTTTATTCATTATTGGACAAGTTTTGTGTGATATTGTTATTCAATTTTGTAAAGGTTCTACATGAGCCTATTGATAAGGTTCTTAGTGATCCTATTGACAAAGATTTGGAGGTGATAGAGTACAAAGGACAAAGTCTCAATGGATAGATATCTAGTAGCCAACACAATTGAAGATATATCTAAGTGAGGAGTATTCAGGTGGAGAGAGGTCCACCAGTCAGTGCAACAAAGAGACAGAGTCTTCTAGAAGATCACATAGCCATTTAGAAGGAGAAATATTTTCATGTGGAAGAGATCCATGAACTTGATATTAGGGGATCAATATCTCCTATGGACAGAGATCCATAAACATTGTAATTGGGAGTGATTCCCAAAGAGATTTATTGAGAAAGTTTTAGTAAAATATTTTCCCTATGGAGTAAACCACATTGGGTGAACCACATAAATTATGGTGTCTCTATTATGTATGGTTTCTATGCATTGCTTTGATTACTACTATTGATACTGCTATATTTACACAACATAATATTGAATTAGAAGAAAAAGTAAAAAGTGGTCTTATGTTGTTCACTCCCCCCTCTCAATATAATCTTGTGTTCTTAAATTGGTATCATAGTGGGTTCCTTCAGAATGGCTAACATCTTGAGGGCAGATTCTACAATAACACAAATGGATTCACAGAATGGATTATCTACAAATAAGGCTCCACTATTTTATGGTAACAATTATGCTTTTTAGAGCATGAGGATGAAGAACTACTTGATATCACAAGGATATTAGGTATGGAAAATGGTTGAAAAAGAGTATAGGGATGAAGGTGATCCCGACGAAGATAAGACTACTAGGAAATTGGTTGAGATAAATGCAAGAGCAATAAATTACATTTTGAGTGGGCTACATGAGACAAATTTTGCAAATGTCATGGTATGTACTTCAGCCAATGAAACGTGAACCAAGTTGTGGAATACTTATGAAGGATATTCCAAGGTAAATTTGTCAAAACTACAAAATCATAGAAAAATATTTGAGGAATTGAAAATGGAAGATTCTGAAGATATTGTAAAGTTTTTACTTTGATTTGATGAGATTACTAACACCATGAGAGGCCTAGGTTTTGAGATGAAAGAATCAAAAATTACTCAAAAGGTTTTGAGATCACTTCCCATGAAATATGATTCTAAGGTTTTAGCAATAGAAGAAATAATGGATATTAATAAGCTAACAATGGAAGAATTTCAAGGTACTCTCATAGCTTATGAGATGAGGGTAAGTAAGCATCAAGCTCCAATAAAAGATATTTCATTCAAGGCTTCAAAAAAAGAGAAAGGGAAAGTTTCAAAAATAGATAGAGTTTTAGAAAATTATGAAGAAGCTAACTTCATCAAAAGGAATAAGGACTCAAGGAATTTCAGAGATATAAGGAAAGTCATATGCTACAAGTGTGGTGATCTTGGTAACTATGCATACAAGTGTCCACATGAAGAAAATAATGATGATGAAAATCATGGTCATAGAATAAAAGAAGATGGAAAGCATAAGCATGACAAAGATAACATATTCAAGAAAAACACGTATGATAAGAAGAAAATTTTTCGTAAGGTAAAGAAATCTTACTACATTGTAGAAGCAAGTGATAGCTCATATCATAGTCATAGAGACAAATCATATGATGAAAAGGAAGAACATCTATTCCTAGGAATAGAAGGTGAAAAATAACAGTGCTTTGTATGTGGTCAAAGAGATCACAGATCAGGATATTGCAATGGTTTCAGTGATAGTGAAGATGAGATGACACATCAAGGGAACATGCATGGTCAAAGAAAGCTTGAGAGTTTGTTTGCTATAGAATAATGATCTTAGTGACAATGAAGATGAAGAAGGGTTTTTCTATGGGATAAGAGAAGTAGAATAAGAGCATTCAATTCAACATAATAATTTATACAAGAGAGTATTGTAAGAAAGACAAATGACTCATCTGATCTAAAGGAAGATTTAAATGATATCCATGAGCAACTACAAGTGGTTAAGGAAAATCTAAAAGAATTGAGATGTTCCTTACATGATAAATTTGATCCATCACATGACTCAAAAGGTCAAGATATTTTCACTAAGAAGGAAACGTGTATTTCAGAGGCTATAGAGATGGATGCCAACTTGCTACATGATACAAATAAAGAGAAAGAAGAGGAATATTACAAAGCACAAAAGGTCTCATATTTCAAGTTTGGGGAATCACACTCAAAAGGAAAGGAAGTTCTAGAAGATGAAAACAAGGAAGCTCCTAAGCTTTATGAAGAAATATTGAAAGTTGCTATAGCTCCAAATAATTAGTTTGGATCTTGGTTTGAGATAAGTGAATCAATTTCAAAAGGAAAAGAAACTCTTGAAAAGGAAAGCAAGGAAGAGACTAAGGAAGAGGATTTAGATACTTCAAAGAGATTTCAAGGATGTAATACACAAGTTGAAGATGATCATAAGGATAATTTTCAATAAATGTATGAGTAACCAAGGCATGAACAAAAGGCTTTTCAAGGACAATGTTTTTCTTGTAATAGATTTGGACACAGGGCTATACATTGCAGGGTCCATGGATCAAAGAAGTCTGATTTTGCTAGATGAAAATTCAAAGGAATAAGGTATGGTTTTCAAGGACATTGGTTCTTATGCAATAGGATTGGGCATAGAGCTTATCATTACAAGGATAATGGTCAAGATGGTTTTGGTTTTAGAGCTACACATTTCAGAAATCATGGTCATAATGGTCAGGAAAACAAAGCTTCTCAATACAGGGTTCAAGAGAGGAATGGATATGGAAATTATTTCAAGAAATAATTCAGGAGTTGGGAACCATCCAAAGGTTACAATATCAAGTATTTTAATTGAAATAACTTTGGACATATTGCAAAATAGTGTAGGACTCAATTTCAAACAGGTTCAAGGCAAGAAGATAAAACAGGTTCAAGACAAGAAGATAAAGTAATTTATCAAGAGAAGGATATCATAAAAACCTTGAAGGAAGTTGATAGAGGAAAGACCCAATGTAATATGGGAGTAAAAATACTCCCACCCTAAAATTTATCACCTCAAGAGAGAAGGTGGTGAGTGGGCTAAGCTTAAGAGTCATATATTTTAGCCCCATAGATGTCCCTTTTGCCATTGATATCAAAGGGGGAGAGATTTGAGTAAAGGAGAGAGCATTGAGTTAGGGGGATCAGCCTCCAAAGAGAGCATTGAGCTAGGGAGAGAAACCTCCAAAGAGAGTATTGAATCAAGGGGAGCATCTTTGATTCTCAGAGATGGTGTTTGCAGTGATTGTGGTTTTTGCATTAGAGGTGTTGCCATCAATGAAAAAGGGGGAGATTTTTGGAAATTTGAGGTAATATGAGGTATTTTATGTTTGCATTGATGTCACATGGATCTTTTATGTCACATGGATCACATTTGGTTTTGGTGGCCAAAGTATTTCATAAATAAGCATTTATGATAGTTCGAAAGATAGGGTTTTTGTGAAAACCAAGGCAGGTAAAATAAATGGTTTTATTTAAAACTATGGATGGTAGATTTGATACAAGTTTTTCTTAAAATCTAGTTTGGTTTTTTGTTTCTTTGAAAAATATGCCCCGGAGATGAAGATATTCAACTTTGAATATTTGGCGTAACTTTTAATATTTAAAATTTAATTTTAAAATTTTAAAATTTTAAAATTAAAATTATGACATCACTGTCGACGTCATCACCAAATCAAAATTCAAAAAATTGCCACCAACGTTGGTAAAGGTAAGGGAAGGTGCACATATATACAAAATATTTCTTTCAAAAGCCTTGGAATCAGAGGAGTGGATATAAGACGAAAGGTACATAGAGTTTCATGTGGCAACGTGGTCCAACGACGAGCGAGGGGAGACAAAGGATTTTTTACTTGCGAAGGATGAAGGTTCGATTCACTCCAGTTGAGTTTTTCGGGCAAGATAAAGGCCCACGTATTTGTTATTTTGTATGAGCAAAGGAATAAGACAAAAGTGCATTTTGCGCTTCTTGTCCTATGCGAGCGCTTTGCTCGCGTGGTATTTTGGCGCCACGGGTGAGAAGTGTTTGGGAAAAATATGAGGGTTCGATTCCCTCTAAGAGGTAAGTATGTTTTTATTTAATAAATTAATTTTTACCTAATGTTGGAGGTATAAGGTGATAAGGGTTGAGATTATTTTTATTTTGGAAGGCAAGATAAATGCACTTTTTGAAAAGAAGATATTTATGGTATGTTTCTTTTATAAAAGTATATCATATTATATATCATTGGAAATATTATTTTGAGGGCTATTTGACTAAATAATTTAGATGGATAAATAAGGTGTATATAGAGAGATATTTATATTTTTATAAAGGGGTTGAAAAGTGAAGATTGTTGTGCTATTTTTCAAAGTGTGTTGAGTGTGGCAAATTTCCAAAGGGGTTCTTCTTTTCATAAAAATTTATGGGCACATTATCCTATTGATTGATTGTGGTGGTTGATTTCTAAAATATAATTGGAGATAAAAGGATTTTATTGTGGTTTCATTTTCAAAAATGGTTGGTTGAATGCATCAAGGTTTTCTGGTTTGAGAGTTGTGTTCAAACCTTGTTTATAAGCATTGTTGTTGAAGCCCATTGATTGTGAGATGAAATTGAACTTAAGCTATAGAAGAACATGAGTATCATTTTTATGTGAAGACTTGTGATTGAGCATTGTTGGAAACATTGTGAGGTGGTTGATACATGCTTGGACTAGGGTTTTGAGAAAGTATTGATACTTGAGGTGATTGGTTGAGTTGAGTTTATTAAGCCTAGTCAAGTGGATGCATGTGGTTGTTCAAGTTCCTAGGAATAATATATTCAATATTCTGATTTGAGTTGAGATTGAAATTTGAAAATAGAACATATAGAGTCTCTAAAAATTCTCTTTATGCTTATATTGAGTTGAGATTGGTATTTGAGAATAGAACATATTGAGTCTCTAAAAATTTTCTTCATGCTTCTATTGAGTTGAGATTGGGATTTGAGTATAGAATATATAGAGTCTCTAACAATTCTTTTTATGCTTCTATGAGGTTGATTTGTGTTGACATTATTGTGGATCATTGCTATCATCATTATAGAGTGCCTTACCATTCATTGTTGAGTTCATAATTTGCCTTCATAGATTTGTGGTTGAGATTTGAGCATGATTGATTGAGCCTTTGAGAAAGCCTTTGGGATAGATTTTTTGGATAGTTTTTGGAAAGGTTCTTGGTGAACTTGTTGAGCTATTTTTGGACAAGTTGTTGGTGAACTTGTTGGACAGATTTTGGACAAGTTCTTAGTGAACTTGTTGAAGCATATTTTGGGAAAATTCTTGGTGAGCTTTCTAGAGCAGATTTGGAAAAGTTCTTAGTGAGATTTTTGGAGCAGATTTGGACAAGTTCTATGTGAGCTTGTTATTCAACATTGGACAGGTTTTGTGTGAGCTTGTTATTCAACATTGGACAAGTTTTATGTGAGTTTGTTATTCAATTTTGGGTAGGTTCTGTGTGAGCCTATTGAGCAGGTTCTTAGTGAGCCTATTGATAAAGCTTTGGAGGTGACAGAGTATAGAGGACAAAGTCTTAATGGATAGAGATCCAATAGCTAGTATAGTTGAAGACATATCTGAGTGAGAAGTCTTCAAGTGGAGAGAGGTCCACCAATCGGTGCAGTAGAGAGACAAAGTCTTCTAGAAGATAACATAGCCAGAGCATAAGGGAAAATAGTTCTCCTATGGAAGAGATCCATGAACTTGATATTAGGGGATCAACATCTCCTTTGGACAAAGATCCATAAACATTGTAATTAGGAGTGATTCCCAAAGATATTGATTGAGAAAGTCTTAGTAAAAAAATTTCTCTGTGGAGGAGCCCACATTGGATGAAACATGTAAATTGTGGTGTCTCTATTGTGTATGGTTTATGTTCTTTGCTTTTATTAATACTATTGATATTGTTATCTTTACACAAAATAATATTGAATTGGAAGAAAAAGTAAAAAGTGGGCTTATACTATCCATCTCCCCCTCTCAGTATAATATTGTGTTCTTCACTCTATTTCACATTAACTGAGTAGAAGTCACATAATAATCATATAAATATTTTAGAAACCTAATTTAATAATAAAGGTAATATGTTCTTATACATACTATTCTCTATTGATGACTGCCACAAATTACACTTGACTCCTTATAACAATTTTACGAGAAAGACTTGAAGACATAATATAATTGTCCATATGGACTACATTGAAGAATGTTTTTGTCCTCCCAAAAAAACATGATTACTATAGTAACATCACATTTTTAGGCTCTAAAACAATTTCATTACCCCATATTATATGGGCTAAAAGTAACTCCCGCACAAGCTTCACAAATTGTAGAGAAATCTATCAAACAGGTTCATGCATCAACACCTTGAGTTGTATCATGTTGGATCCTTAGTCAAGCTTTATATTCCTCATCATTATACTTAGTGAATGTAGGTTGGATTAGCATTTTACAAGAATCATAAATGGCTCATTCATGCATTCCTAAATGCACATACTATCTATTTCTTAGAAAACAAATGCATTCATTCTCTTCTCAAATGCATGACAATTTATAAATTTCCCTTTTCAGTTTCCATTGCTCCACATGCAATTATAAATCAAGGAAAATTCTCAACATAGATTGACTTCCACAAAAATAGAAGATTTCACCTTGAAATTTTATTTCTAGAAAATAACTTCTCTTGTGACAACGATAATATAAATAAAGGGTCATTTACCAAGTAATTTGAGTGATAAGCATAACACAGTCATCACCACAAAGAGTTACCTATGCACAATTATTATTTTTCTTTTAGATAATTCATTTTTCTATTATCTAACAACCCACTTCAAATTCTAAACAATCAAAATCCAAAATGGATATCAAATAGAAGATAACTAGAATTCCTCCTTGTTCTTTTATAACTTCACATTTTATTAACCATGAAATCCATCCCGTTTTATTCAGACAACAAGATTAAATAGAACAAGCAAGTCACATAATCCATTCAAGCATATGTTAGATAATATAGGATCGACCTACAAAACTAATATCTACTATTTTTTTTCTCTCTATGTTTGAGCCTTTACAATATGCACTCCTCTCCACCCTTCTTCTTGTATGTAGCTCTTTTTTTTCACGAAATATTTTTTTCTTTTTAGTTTGCATGCAAAGTCCCTTATTTCCTATCAATGGTATCCACATTTTATGCTCACACAATCATGGAGAATATGGGGTAAAACAATCACAAAGTGAACACCAATACACACAATCCACTAAAGTTATTTCATTCGCCTTTCAACATAAGTCATATAATAATGAATATGCATACTTATCATTTTATAAGTATAATAACCCAACATATCATTTTTTTTCACTTATCATTTATTAATTACTTATATTCAAAACAAGACATTTCCAATATCTTTTTTTAATGCATAACCAAGTAGGTGTTAAGCAATTCCAAGTAATAAATATGATAAATAACTCCAATACCCCTAGGCATTTTCATAGCCAAAAAATAATATATATATTCATTACTTTGCAATAATATTAAACCATATGGAATTCACTTGAGCATTCATGTGCCCATGAGCCAAATCATCACTTATCTTATTTCCTTATCCATCAACCCTTCTTTTACACATTGAGGGTTTTTACCTGGTTTTGCATACACAAGGATCATCAATAGTACCATATTCTAATGGCTAAAGCTAGTATAATCCAACAATTCATTAATTATTAAAAGTTGTGTGAGGAGGATTGTTACATCCTCCCCCACTAGAAACAAACACAGTCCCTATGTTTTGTGTATCATTAAGATAAAAATGAAACATATATATTTTTATTTCTATTCATATTCATATAATAATAATGAATGAAAAATTCATAAATTATATACCATGTAAGCATATTCATTTACTACCCAAAAATCATCTACATCATGTTTCGTAATGCATTCTTTAAAAAAAAAGACAAGAAATCGATACACAACCAAAATATATATGTAAATACTCTACTTAGTAGTTTAGTCATCCATCCAATTATATAGATATATCATCATATGATGTCAATTGTATTAAATTTTTTAAATCTACTCAAACATATAAGGAAATCACTATTGCATATCTCCAATATTCTCCCATATGGTATTTATGTCCATGTAGAGGTCCCATTGGATCTAAAATTGCTCTATGGTCCTCTTTTTCAAGTTCTTGGTCCTATACAGAAGTATACAAATATGTCAAACTTAAATATTTAGAGGATCGGTTATCTTCATATTGGAAACATCCAACACATGAGTGTAGTTAGAAATATACTTCCTAAAGAGGGACACATGGAAGACATTATTAATTTTGGATAATCTTAGTGGTAGAGCAAGTTTTTATGCAACAAAGCTTATGTTACCTACAATTTTAAATGGACCTACATATCTTAGGTCAATTTTGGAAGATCTTATGGAAATTTTAGTTGGCTTCACCCTTAAGAAAACTTTGTATCCCATAGAATATTCCCTCGATATTATTTTGAGGTCCACATAGCTTTTCTGTGATTTGTGGCCTCCTCAAAATTTTGTTGAATTTATTTCAATTGATCTTCCATTTCTCTTAGAGTTTCTAATTATATCACCACCCGATCTTCCATATTATCCCATGACAAGGGAGTCTTGCATCTTCTTCCATGCAGGGCTTCAAAAGGTGTCATACCTAGTGATGCATGCTAATTTTTATTATATGTAAACTCAACTAGGTATAAAAAATCTTTCCATTTTGTATGTTGATCAATATAATACATTCTTGGCATATCCTCTAATATCTGATTCACCTTGTTAATTAGTTTATCTATCTCAAGGTGATAGGTGGAACTAGTATTCAATTTTATTCCTAAATATTCATGCAAATCCTACCACAATTTGGAGGTAAAGCAAGAATCTCTATAAGAGATTATGACTTCTAGAAATCCATGTAGTCTCATCACTTCCCTAGTAAACTTTCTTGCTATAGTAGGTGCATCATCTTGTACATTACTAGGTATAAAATGTGCAACCTTGGTTAACTTATCCACAACCACAAGGATTGCATCGTGCTTAAACCTTGTTTTAGAAAATAAAACTATGAAGTCCATAGAAACCCTTGCCAATTCTATGTAGGTATATCATGTGAATACAATTTACCCATCAGGTGCAAATGTTCTGCTTTCATTTTCTAGGAATCCAAGTACCTGGCCACATAATCAGTGATATTATTTTTCATACTGGATCAATAATAGGCCTTTGTCAAGTTGTGCATATTTTCCCCTCCAATATGTGTCGAATAAGGAGTATTGTGCACCTCCTTAAGGATTTTTCTCTCAATCCACCCATAATTAGGATAACTAATATGATCTTAAAATATAGCAAGTCATATCTAAATACAAATCCTATATCTTTTCCAAGTTCTTGTTCAACTTGAGCATGATATGCCTAGAAAAATTCATCTTTTTGTTATTGATATTTAATTTGATCTAACAAATCATAATGGCATTTTTCATTGTAGAAATGCACCCTCTCATACTTAGAGCATCAACAACCTTGTTCTTCTTACCCTTAATATACTTAATGCCAAATCATACTCAGCTAGAAACTCTATCGAGCATCATTGCTTGGAATTCAATAAGGGTTGAGTAAATATGTATCTTAAACTCTGGTGATCTATCTTTAATTCAAATATTTTCCCCAATAAATAACACCTTCAAATCTTAAGGGCATGTGCAACAACTCCCAACTCCAATTCATGAGTGGTATAATTCACCTCAAGTATCTTAAGTTTCCTTTCTTTTATGGCTATAAATGCATCATCATGGGTCAAAATCCCTCCTAATCCTTCAATTGATGCATCAGTACCAAGATTATGCATAAGGTTTCAGCCCCAAAATGTATTTATAAAAAATTGATAAATTAGTTTTGAAATCCAGGTGAATAGTTTCCAAATACATGTAGAAAGTTCACTATTATTAGGGGCAATGTTGGAAATTTAAACTTAAAATTGTCAAATTATTATAAAATTGGGGTGAATCGACCCAAAAGAAAATTGCATCCAAAATTTTTTGTCTAATGGGCCCTAGTCAAGGGTCCCAAATATTAGCCAATTTTAAATTTCAAAAATCCTAATTTTAGCCAATTTGGTGATAAATAGCCACTATGCATTACCCTAATCAGTACATAATATGAATTATTTATTAGGTTCAGGTAGCTGCATAATTGGTGCAGTTGTTAGTATTTATTTCAGGATTCAAAAAGCCTCTTCACACTACTCTGTCCATTTAAAGGCTTTACCTTTTGTTTGAAGGTTTGTAATGGGTTGGGTAATTCTCAAGAAACCTTTGATAAATCGCTTACAATAGCCCGATATTCCCATAAAACTTTGTACTTCGGTCACATTAGAAGGTGCAGGTCAATCAAAAATTAATTCTATTTTTGTGGGATCTACTGCAGTCTCCTTAATAGAGATAATATGTCCCAAATACTATACTTGTAGAGTATAGAATTCACACTTTGATATATTTCCATATAATTTATTCTTTCTAAGAACCTTAAGTATAGTTCTCATGTGTTGGTCATGTTCCTCCTTGATCTTGAAATAGATCAATATGTCATCTAGAAACATGAGCACAAATCTATCCAATTGCTCTCTAAAAATGCTATTCATGAGATTCATGAATGTGGTGGGGACATTAATTAACCCAAAATATATGATTGTAAACTCAAAATGTTCATACCTTGTTCTGAAAGCTATTTTAAAAGTGTCTTCTTCCCTAATTGTTAACTGATGATAATGAGACCTTAGGTCAATTTTTGAGAATATGGTTGCTCCTTTCAGTTGATCAAAGAGATCATCAAATCTAGGTAATGAATACCTATTTTTGATGGTAACCTTATTCAACATTCTGTAATCTATGCACATCCTCAAGGTACCATTGTTATTCTTAACAAACAAGATAGGAGCTTCCTATGATGACACACTAGGATTAATTAGCCCTTTTCCAATAAATATTGAAGTTGTATTTTGAGATCTTTTAGCTCGATAGTAGTCATCCTATATAGTTCCTTTACTATGGGTGCAACTCCAGGTTACAATTCAATAGAGAAATCAAATCCTCTTTGTTGAGGTAATCCCGATAGGTCCTCCAAAAATACATCCTTGAATTCTCTCAAAAAAGGATGGTTTCGAAGGAGGTCATATTCCACTTTAGTCTCTTCTTTCTTATTCATTTTAACTATAAAAATCATTCCCTTCTTCCTAATAATTTTCTTTACCTACATTGTAGTCAATAAATGTGGCTTAATAGCACCATGCTCACAATGAATTCTAATTCTTTGATTAGATAAATCCAAAAAATCCACCCAAATTTCTTCAAAATTCAAAAGAGCTTTATGGGATTTTAACCAATCAACACCAAGAATGATGTCAAAGGTGTGCAAAGGTGCTTTATATAAATTCCATCTAGTTATTCCCTAAGGCAAAAATTATATGAGGGTCAAAAAGGTATTGGTTCACTTGATAAGTTTACCCTAATCCATACTCCACCTTCCAACTATTAGCCATGAACCTAGGTCTTTTAGGTATGTCCCTTACTAATCTAGTGGAAATAAAGCTATTAGTTGATCCACTATCTATCAAAATGCATACATCCTTATCATAAATTTTACCATTAAGCAAAAATGGAGTAACTTGGCCATCAAGTACGGGACTACCTATCACTGCAAAGATCTTGTGGGTGGCTTCTTCTAGAACTTTATGGTGAATATCAGCTTTATGGGGGTATGTATTGGCATAGTGGGGTCCTTGTCATACATGACAACCATTTGGAGGTGCCCAATTTCCTCTGTTATTATCTTTGTTCCTGCCTTGAGGCAGAGTTTCCCTAGTCTTCTCATGATTGGATGGTCTCTGATCAGATATTTTAGGAAACCCTTTGCCTTCCTTTCTGAACTTATTGCTCTAAAAATTATTTCTATTTCTACCTTCCTGATTGTTCTGATTTCCTCCTCTAGATTTCTTTTTTGCTCTTTCTCCCACTTCATAAATCAAACACATTTTTGCTTCCTAAGTTCATATTTTTCCTTGTTAGATAGCTTTTGATAATTAAAATATGCTTTTCTAGTTTCTTGGTTAGCTTCTTCTTTTCATGCTAAATCAAAAGTAGTAGGAATATCTACAGGGTTATGCATATTCACCACTATCCTGATCTTAGGATGCAGTTCGAGAATGAATTTTTAAACTTTTATCTCTTCATTGCTCTCATACTGGATTGCATACTTAAGTAATTGGATATACTTTTGATGATAATATCTAACTAACATAGCTTCTTGTTGTATATTAGTAAATTATTTGAATATTTCCACATAATATTTCTTAGTTAGGAATCTATTCCTAAATTCATTAACAAAATCCTCCCACTTGAGATCTACAACTTCAATACCTTACCCTTTCATAAAATTCTTCCATCATTCCAAGGCTACTTCAACCATGTTCATTACTACCAAAGTAGTTTTAGATTCTGATGATAGAATCACCAAGGAAAAGTATGACTCCAACTCACTCAACCAATTCTCTGCTGCATCACCATCACCTTTCCCGTTAAACATGGATATAACAACCTTCCTTAGGTTTTTATCCAACTCCACACTCACTTTGGCCCTACCAATACTAGATCCTATAGGTTTGCTAGGTGCTCCCTCTACCCTACCTCCTCTAGTTTTTCTTCCCCTAGTCAAGTCTTCTATGACATTTTGTTGTTGAACTATCAGCTCCTATTTTTGGGCCATATGAGTTTTTTGTTGGGACATTTCTTCTCTTTGTTGCTCCATATGAGTTTGTAATAGTTGCACAACTTTTGCAAGGTTTCCTTCATCCCTACTAGGCTCATTTGGAGGAGACTCATTCAATCATTTCATTCTTCTTTCCCATTGAGGATAGTCCCTACTAATTCCTATTCTTGGTCCTCTTATAGGTCTTTCACTGGCTTCTTCCTCCCTACCTCCCATAGGATTTCTTGAAGATCCACCTCACAACATTCATGTCATTTGACCTATACGTGAAAGAAGTATGTTAATATATAAGTTTATATTTTTTGAACAAAATATTTAATCAGAGTTCTACAATATTAAGATCTCTTCAACATTGATACCACATGTAACAACCCAAGTCTACTCACCTAGTTGCACCACAAAAATAAGCTAAGAAATCCCTTAGGGGTAATTTTATTTCTAATATTAATGTTTCAGTTCTAAATAGTGTTTTCATGTTCATAGTAAGTATAGGTATATAGGTATACCAAACTACTTTTTGGTTCAGGACTGCTATAGAAAGCCATCCAAGAGGACAATATTGACCAAATTCTATAAAAGGTGCCATTATGTGGAATCAACTTGTCTCATTTATTGTCCTCTTGTTTTGGCATGAGGGTCAAACCACAACTAGGGTTATCCTTTAGGGACCATAACACCTAAAGGGTTGATGCATACTTCCCCATCCCTTATCATACTAAACCTTCAACTAACCGATCAACTTGTTCTATTAATTGTATGTAAGGGGGTTAGCATACATATGTCTAATATCTAGTTGTCTATCCATTATCTCTAGGACTAGCTAGAGCCATGTCAATACCCTAATCTTGGTCTTGGTCACAATGTCCATCATGACTCACAATAATTTTTCCATACCAATCATTGAGGTAGAATAAACTTATTTTTCATACATATTCCCTTCAGCCAAATGGTACAAGGACTTGTCACTTGTACTTTCGAGTAAAAACCTAAAGATGGCATCTCATACCCCCTTGTTACTATTTTAGACTAGGTCACTTATTCAAACCCATTATGTCAGGAAAACAATCGCTCTGAACACTTATTGTGTGCATTCCCGTACCTCAATAGCATTGGGTGTATTTAATTGGTCATCCCTTCCTGATGACTTCCCTATTGATTTTTGTTTTTCTAGATTTTCCATTAAGTTTAAGGTTTAATATTTGATAATAAAGGTTCAATTCTAAGCATTATTGATTACTCGGTTTAAACGAAGTCTCTTGAAAGAAGGTAAGCATAAATTTCTATCTCATACTATTTTGCATTTTAGAACACACCTAGATAATATCCATATCTAATAAACTTGCTCACAAAGTTATGGATACACATCCTAATGATTAGGTGGTGTAAATTTAAACATTCAATCCTATACCCACACACACCAAAGGTTTAAGTTAGTCATTTCCAACTAAAACTCCTATAAGTTTAGGTGGAACAATTTTACATAAGGCATTTAATGATAAATTAACTAAATTAAATTATAAAGGGTACCTAATAGCTCTTGGATGAAACTTAACTATATTTCTATTTTTTTTTGTTAATTATATCCTTTCTAAAATCTTTTTGTCTTCATATTTAAAACATTTAACATTACTTACTCTAAACTCTAAGAACACTCAAAGCTCCAAAAGACAAATGGTTTTAATAGTTTTTTATGCATTAAGATATTTTCATAGTATTACAGGTGTATACACCATCCACAAGAATGAATTACAATATGCATTATCAATTATATTTCATATACAACCATGGTTATGCATTCAAAACTTAGCAAATGAATTCAACATGGAAAATATATTGTCTTTGAATAAACCCAGAGACTATAATTATGCAACATGGAAAAGATACACTTAACATTTGCATCACAGTAATATCCAATGTTATTTTAGTTGAAGCTTAGATGAAATTCCCAAAAAATATATAACCAAAAGTAATACTTATTACCAAGTAAATTAAAACTGAACTAATTTATTTATTATTCAGCAATCTGGACTTCTTCTAGATATGACATTGTTGATATAAATATTTTAACTATTTAACACTATAATTTCATCAATAAGCTCAAAGCCGAACTACTAAATGATTCCAACCTATGCCATTCCTTAAGAGCTCAACTCATGATAACAAAAATTGGGTTTTAGAACTTTAAAGGAAAACCACTAGCTTAACTGGTCTCTAAGTTTTCTTTTAAGAAGAAATATTATAAATAAAAATACTATATCAGAGAGTCCTATTTTTCTAGTTTGAATGACTGCAACACATAGTTAACACCAAAAAATGCTTAATAACAATAATCATAAACAAATTCAAATGTATTTGGTATCACATTTCTATTCTCGCAAACCAAGATTATAAATTAATCTAGAGTAGCTTAATTTCATTTAAAAATAATATGATGTAGGTAAACTCCTACTATCACATATTTCCAGTTCACATTAACTGAGCAAAAATCACATAATCAACATATAAATATTTTAGAAATCCAATTTAATAATAAAGGCAATATGTTCTTATACATATTGTTCTCTATTGATAAGTTTCACAAATTACACCTGACTCTCTATAATATTTTTACTAGAAAGACTTGAATACATGGTCTAATAATCCATATGGACTATGTTGGAGAGTGTTTCCCTCCTTCCAAAAAAACATCATTACTATAGTAACATCACAATATCAGGCTATACAATAATTTCATTTCCCCATATTATTCGGGCTAAAAGTAACTCCTGCACAAGCTCCACAAATTGTAGAGAAAGCTATCAAACTAGTTTATGCATCAACACCTGGAGTTGTATCATGTTGGATGCTTACTCAAGATTTACCTTCCTCACCATTATACTTGATGAATGTATATTGGATTAGCATTTGATAGGGATCAGAAATGACTCAGTCATGCATGTCTAAATGCACATATTATCTATTTCGTAGACAACAAATGTATTTATTCTCTTCTCAAATGCATGATAATTTATAATTTTCCCTTTTCGATTTCCATTGCTCCACATGCAATCATACATCAAGGAAATTGCTCAACATTGATATACTCCTACAAAAATAGAATATTTCACCTATAATTTTTATTTTCAGAAAATAGCTTCTCTAGTGACAAGAGTAAAATAAATAAAGGGTCATTTACCAAGTATTTCGACTAACAAGCATCGCATAGTCATCACCACAAAGAGTTATCCATACATAGTTATTTTGTTTCTTTTACACAATTTAATTTTCTATTTTCAAACAACTGACTTCATATTCCAACCAATCAAAATTCAAAATGGATATAAAATAGAAGATAACTGGATCTTGTCCCAGTTATTTTATAATTTCATATTCCATTAACCATGAAACCCATCTAGTTGTATTCAAACAACTAAATTTAATAGAAAAAGCAAGTCACATAATCCGTTCAAGCATATGTTAGAGAATATAGAACCAACCTGCAAAACTAATGTTTGCTATTTTTTTTTGTGTTTGAGCCTTTACAAGATGCACTCCTCTCCACCTTTCTTCTTCCTAGATGTAACTCTTTTTTTTTTATAGAAATTTTTTTTTTCTTTTACATGCAAAGTCTATTATTTCCTATCAACGGTCTCCACCATTTACGCTCACACAGTCATGGAGAATATGGTGTAAAACAATCATAAATAAAACACCAATACACACAATCCACTAAAGCTATTCTATTTGTCTTGCAAAAGAAGTCATATAATACTTAATATGCATACTTATATTTTTACGAGTATAATAACCTAACATATCATTTTTTTTCAACTATCATTTATTAACTACTTAAATTCAAAACAAGATATTTCCAATATATATGTTTTTATGCATAACTAAGTAGATGTTAAGCAATTCCAAGAAATCAATATGATAAATGGCTTCCATTTCCATAGGCATTTTCATAGCCAACAAATAACACACACACACATATATATATACATTACTTTTAAATA
The DNA here is from genome assembly GCA_028583015.1 of Wollemia nobilis. Classification (NCBI taxonomy): domain Eukaryota; kingdom Viridiplantae; phylum Streptophyta; class Pinopsida; order Araucariales; family Araucariaceae; genus Wollemia; species Wollemia nobilis. Next base: position 2,805,824 of record JAQPPZ010002315.1, on the reverse strand, counting down.
ATCATCAACCATACTTAACAACAAAGTACACACATGCAATAAAAATCATTCATGTTGTTCTACATGATATGTACTTCACATGAGCATTCATGTGCCCATAAGCCAAAACATGACTTCCCTTATTTCCTTATCTATCAACCCTTCTTCTACACATTGAGTGTTTTTACTTGGTCTTGCATACATAAGGATCATTAACAATACCATATTCTAATTGATAAAGCAAGTATATTCCAACATTTTGTTAATTATTAAAAGGCATACAAGGAGGATCATTAAAATATGGGTAATTGATGAACCCATTCTCTTGAAAATATGAATCAATGTAGTTGTACCAAGCCATGGATGCTTGTTTCAACCCATACAAAGATTTATTTAATTTTAGGAATTTTTCTTCTTACCCTTCCATATCATAGATGGATGGCTATTCTATGTAGACCTCTTCTTCCAACACTTCATTTAAAAAGGTAGACTTGACATCCATCTAGTAAACATTGCACCCTTTTTGGGTTCTCATTGCCAGAATCATTTTGACTATGTCAAGTCATGCTACAAGTGCATAACCTCATGATAGTCAATCCCTAATTTTTTCTTGTATCCTTTTGCAAATAATCTAGCCTTATGCCTGTCAACATCACCTTGGCCATTAAACTTAGTTTTATATACCCATTTTACACCAATGGTCTTCTTGACTATTGGAAGATCCATTAATTCCAAGGTCTGATTTTTCTCTATGTATTCTATCTCATTATCCATAGTTTTCACCCATTTTCTATTTGAAATTGCTTCTTCAAATAAAATTGGATTGCACTCAAAAAAAAAAGCAAAATCGAAATGTTCTTCATCTTCAATTTTATTTCTAGTTAGTTCATATATATCTTGAAAAATCCTTATATTTTATGGTATCTTGAGGTTGGGGACCATTCTTGCAAGTGGATGTGACCTTGATGATGAGGTAGTGTTGTTGCTAGCACTAGTACTATTATTTGAAACTACAGGTGGATGCACATTATCTCCATCCAAGTCCTCAAACTCAATAATTGTTGGCTCTTGCTGATTTCTAATTCTAAGATTCATCTTCCATGAACTTCACATATTCGCTTATAATAAGCTTCTTTGTGATAGGGTTATACAACCTATATGCCTTTGATTCTTCTCTATAGTCTATGAAGATGCATATTTTTTCCTTGTCATTTTTTTTTATTTGTGGAAAACATCCCAAAAGGGATGCCACTTTCGGGTAAGACCCAAGGAGGCAGGGGTATCCATTCCACCAAAAATGCCTAGGACTCGGACTTGGCCTACCACCTTTGACATACTCAAGGAGCAAACAAACACACAAAACCAATTTAAAAATAAGTAAATAACAACAAAAATAATAAAATAAAATAAAAAACATGCTCCTTGAGTGTGTCAAAAACAAAAGCACAACCAAACACGCACAATAAGATAAAAGAAACCACAACACAAACCACATAGAAAAACACAAGAACCACATAACAAAACACAAACAAGACAAAAACAACTAAACACTACAAAGACAAAACCCAAAAAAAACATGAAAAATAAACACAACCAAAACCTAAAAAATTAAAAAATAAAATAAAAATAAAAATAAAAATCAACCAACAACAGACAATAAACAAAAACAAAAAACATAGAATACACTCACACATAAAAACACGAAATAACACAAAAAAAGAGAAAACCAAGAACAAGAACGAAAAAAACACAAGAACAATAACAAAAAACATTAAAAAAAAAAAAAACAACAAAAACACAAGAACAACAAAAAACAACACAAAGAACACAAAAACAAAACAAAATAAAAAAACCCACCCACCTTAAAAAACTAAACAAAAAAAACAAAAAATAAAAAAGAAATAAAAAATGAACAAAACAATGACCTATCTAGACCAGAAGACTATTAAGGCAAGAATCAACAGAGGAAACAAAATAAAGAATAGAATGAGCTAGGGAACTAAAAAAAATTGAATGAACCAAAAAGAAGCAAAAAAAAAAAACAAGAAGAAACTAGGTACCTTCAGAACTAGAGCCATCCAAAGAAATGATAGAAAGAAGAGCTTCCCTAATTTGAGAAGCCCACCATATAGGAGGGTGGCCATAACAAGTAAGATCACCTTTGTCCAAAGCCCAATTAGCTAAAGCATCAACACTCTTATTTTGATCTCTGACCACATGATTGTAATCAACTTTCAAAAATCCCATCTGGATTAACTGAATCTTCTCAATAATTCTTTTTATTCTCCAATCCACCTTATGATTCTTAGAAGGATTCTTCAAGAGATTAATCATAAGTTGAGATTCAGACTCAACTAACACCTTTTACCATCCAACCTTAGTAGCCTCATGAAGGCCTCTGAGGATACCATACCCCTCATCAAGGTTATTGGAAAGAATACCCAAATTCTCAGCAAAAGTAAAAACCAGGGAGCCATATGAAAGTCTACCAATTCCTCCCACACTGGATTTTCTAGGGTTCCCTCTAGAGGCTCCATCAGTATTGAATTTTCCAAAATCCTTAGGAGGAGGTTGCCAATTTCTATTCCTATCCATCTTACTAATACTCACATTCCCTTTAAGTTGGTTTCCCTTAGAAGGTTTAATCTTCAATCTTTGCATCACTTGATCCCATCTTTGGTGGGAGTTTTGGGGGTGATTAAGGAGATGATGGACTGATTCAACTAAGTTGGCTATGGTATTTTGCCAAATATAGTGAATATCCTTCCTATCTTGATTAAAAATTTAGTTGTTCCTTTCATTCCAAATATTCCAAAGAAGAATGGTAGAACCCATCCAAACTAACTGCCTAATAAAATGATCAACACCCTCTTGATTAGGCCAATCCCTCCAAAGTTGTTCAAAAGTAAAAAAATTGGACCACTGTAAGCCAAGTAAAGTGGCCATTCTCCTCCATAGCTCAGAGGCTAAAGTACACTCAATAAAAATATGGTTGATATTTTCTACATTCTCTTCACACATTTCACATCTAAAAGGGCCATGAAAACCACACTTCATAAGTTGCTCACCAATAAGCACCCTACGATGCAATAAAAGCCAATTAAAGAACCTCACCTTAGGCCAAATATTTTGAGCCCACAATTGAGAAAATATGTCAGAAGAATGGTTGGGATTATTATGGCATAAGGTCAAATAACCTTGAGCAACTGAATACTCACCCTTAGTAGTGTTGTTCCATCCAAAACAATCTTTTTCATGGGACCAAGAGAGGGATCTCATATGAAGGATGCCTTGGATATCTTGTCTTTGCATTTTTGGGATTTGAATAGGCTAGTCCTCAATAGGGATCCAATATCTACCAACCTTTGAATTACCAAGTATGGTACCGACAGATAATTAGCCACCTTTATCCAATTAGCTCGGTGAAGCTCCTCCATCCAAGGCCTCCAATAGGGAAACTGAGTTATCAAAGGCTTGTGACCATCCCAAGAATATGTCCAAAAATTTGCATGTTGACCATTATGAATGATCCAAAATAATTTTTTCTTTATCAAATCCTCACCAATCTTAAGAACTGCTAAAATGGGAGAACCTTTGGTAGGAATTTGATAGCGAACAAGGTCTTCAGGACTTTTATTCTCAACATATTTAGCACGGAGATTATTGGCCCAAAGAGCATTGGGGTTATGCAACATCCTCCAATATAATTTAGCAGCTAAAGCTTTGTTGTTATTAATTGAAGACCATAATCCTAACCCCCCTTCACTCTTAGGAAGACAAAGTATCCCATTTCACCAAGGCCCATTTTCTTTTCTCCTTAGTACCACTCCAAAGGAAACGATGACTGATTTGATCCAATTCTCAAAGAACAACCTTTGGGATATTCAAAATGGAAGAAACATAAATAGGAATAGCTTGAAGGACTGATTTTACCAAGGTGATTCTACCCCCAAAATAAAGCCACTTGTTGGTCCACTTTCCAATTTTCTTCTTGACTTTGTCCAACAACCAATTCCAATATTTATTTTTCTGCCTTTGAATATTTATGGGAATACCTAAATAAGTGATTGGAAGAGAGGTCTTATTATATATTAGATTATCCAAGACCATGGATTCCTGTCTAGCAGAGTAGTGAAAGAAAATAACTTTAGATTTGTCTTCATTGATCAACTGCCCGATAGCCTTAGAAAAATAGCTAATGATTTGCTTAATATTAGAAGCTTCCTTAATTGTAGCTTTACCTAAAAGAGTAGAGTCATCCACAAATTGAAGATGAGAGATAGGTCTAGCTCCATGAGCAATGGTAACTCCCTCAAGGTTTTTGTTTTCCCTCTTTTTGGTTATAGTCCTACCCAAGCATTCAACAAGAATGATGAATAAATAAGGGGATAGCGGGTCACCTTGCCTAATACCTCTGGAAGCTGGGAAAGACTGAGAAGGCCTACCATTGATAAGAACTAAGTAGGAAACTGAAGAGATACATCCCATAATCCAATCCATCCAATCCTTAGTGAAACCAAATTGCCTCAAAACTTTGATAAGGAAGTGCCAATCCACTCTGTCATAAGCTTTGGATAAGTCTAACCGAATGAACATGGAAGGAGAATTTTGCATATCCATGGAATGGATGGCTTCTTGAGCAAGAACTATCTCATCTACTATTTGATGTCCTTCCACATAACCCCTTTGCTCTAGGGAAATAATCTTATGCAAAAGAGGCTTCAACCTTTCTGCCATGATTTTAGTAATGATTTTGAGAAGAACATTACATAAAGCAATAGGTCTAAAAGCTGAGATATGATCAACATCTTGAGCTTTTGGAACAAGAGTAATATAAGTTTTATTGATAACCTTAAAAATTTCTTTGGCTTTCCTGGCTTCTTCCACCACCTCTAATAAATCAACATGAAGGATATCCCAAAACTCTTGGTAGAACTCAATAGGAAAACCATCAGGACCTCGGGTTTTCCCTTTTTGCATTTTAAAAACTACTTGTTGAAGCTCATTGATAGTAACGGGAGAAGTCAAAATAGAGTTCTCCTCAGAAGTGATAAGAGAAGGGATTGCTTGAAGAACATTATATTGTGAAGTTGAGTCAAGGGGAGTAGCAGCAAAAATATTGGAAAAGTAATCAACAACAATAGAGTTCATGCCATCCCAAGTATAAACAACATCTCCAGAATCTGATTTTAAGGAAGAAATAAAGTTGTGAGATCTTCAAGCTAGAAGATATTTGTGGAAGAAATTTGTATTTCGATCTCCTTCTTTGAGCCATTGAATTCTAGATTTTTTCTTCCATAATATTTCTTCTCTTTTTTCCCATTCCTCTAACTGAGTTGTGAGTTTAATTTCATCTGCACTTCTCTTCTCTGTGAGGCCATCTAAATGGATTTTCTTATTCAAATTTTCAATATGAGCAATAACTTCATGTTTTTTTTATGAACATCCCCAAACTCTTTCCAGTTCCAAGTCTTGATTTTAGATTTAATGTATTGCAGTCTTTTGGAAAAACAGAACATCTTAGTCCCATGCCTAGGTTTACCTTCCTTCCACCATTGTTGCACATGAGGTTTGAAGGAAATATCTCTAAGCCACATTAATTGAAAACAAAAAGGAGAGAAACTCACATTGGTTTTCCACATTTCCACCATGACTGGCCAACGATCCGAACCAGCATTAGATTCTACACTTTAGGAATGTGACCATGGATTAAAAAAATTTTAGAGAGCAAAAACATATCCAATCTCTCCATTATACAAGCTAAGCCTTGCCTTCTATTAGAACAAGTCATAAGGCCATTATCTAGTTGGATATCCACAAGATGGAGGTTTGCAATATATTCGCTCATGAGGTCAGTGCTTTTGTCTAAATTTCTATTTCCCCCCTTTTCTCATCCAGAGAGAGGATGGTATTGAAATCTCCTTCGATCAAGATCCAAGCTTTAGGAAAATGAGAGATAATATGAGTAATATCCTTCCACTGTCTTCTTTTTTCCTCCAAAGAAGTCAAAGCATAAACAGTAATGCAGAGCATAATCTGGTTGGAATGTCTACTTTGAATAGCTATAGCCAACAAACCCCAAATGCCAACCATATGATGAATAACTACCTCTTTTGGATCCCAAAGACAAGCAATGCCACCTAAAGTCCCTTGGGAACTGAGGGAAACCACTTTTCCATCTGGCCAAATTTTACTGGCAATTAAGTCCATATCCTCCATTGACATCTTTGTTTCTTGAAGGAAAACAAGATGTGGATGATTTACTTGAATCATTCTTCTAATTTCATTTTGTTTTGAAAGACTCCCTTTGAGTCCTCTAATATTCCAAGTGATGATCTTCATTAATACCAGGGCTAAAAAATTTGGGAAGGGCATTAATATTACCTTCCTCTACAAGCTTTTCACCTTCTTTCACCATATGATATTGATTGGTCTTGCGACCTACTTTTTGATTAGAATCCATCCTCAATTTTTTTTCCCTGTTTCTTGACTTATTCCAATTGAATATGAGATGGCTTCTAACCTTGAAGAATGCTCGTACATAGCCAAAATTTTACTAGATGGTTCAACGAAGTCTATATTGGGACCTGCATTATTTGAAGTTTTGACATTTGAAATATTGTTTTTCTTGTGTAAATTTTCTCCTTTTTTTTTCTGTTGAAAACCTTTGATTTGTTGGTTTGTCTCTGAGTTCTTCCCTTCATATTTAAATTGTGTTTCTAAGATTTTAGTTTCCATTATTTACTCTTCCTCACTTGGGACATCATTTGTGGAAAGGATTTCAAACATATTAGAAGATGACTTTGATTGATCCTTCATAACTGGTTTTTTCTGAGTGTTCTTCTTCTTAGGTATTTGGAAACCTGCTAAGTTTATATCTTCTTTCTTTTGATCAGGAATTTTATTTGGGCAAGCACTAGCCAAATGACCATATTCATGGCAAATTCTACAACAAAAAGGAATGTTCTCATAGTCCACTACTTGCTCCCAAGTGTCTTCCCCAAATTGTAATGTGATATTTTTAGGTAGGGGTTTGTCAAAATCCATTAAAACACAAATACGAGCATAAATAATATGTTCAAAATTTTTAGTACAATCAGCAGTCATCATAAAAGTTCCTAAAGAGTTTCCAATTGAAGAAAAAATAGTAGGATTCCAAAATTCAATAGGGAGGCCAAAGAGTCTAACCCACACGGGAGCTATAGAAGGCATCTCTTCTTCGATTTAAATTTAGTATGCCAGGGCTTCATGAAAAGCCCTGCCCTTCCAAAAAACCAAGGACCCCTTTGAAAAGTTTTCTCTCTATCTTCATTATTAGCAAATAAAACAAGAAAATAACCATTTGGATAAATAGAGATTTGTAACTCACCTTTAGTTTTCCAGCTTTTTGCAGCCCAAAATTTGAAAGCAGATAGACTCGGACGAAAACCCACGAACCAAAAAATTAGTCCTCTTTTTTCCAAATCTTCAATGCCAGACTAAATGTTATCCATATCAAGCTTAACAATAGGAGTTCCATCGGCTGCTTTAAGACATCCTGACTCCATTTTCTTGGGGTAAGTCTTATGCATTCTTAGAGGTTTATGGGAAGTCCTAATATTGATATTAGTATTGGGCTGAGGCTGTCCACCACAAAGGGCATCCCTAAAATTCATTTTTGGGATTGAGTCTTCGAAATTCTTACCCTTGATAGGGGTTTTCACAGTAGAATTATTTTGTGGGTGCACCTTAGCACCAGATTCACTTGAGATATGAGTCATTTTTTGATCAACTACTTGAAACTTGTTTTATGATCTCTTTAATCCTTGCCCTAGACACTGTGTAAAGGTATGGTTTTCACTTTTATTTTGTGCAGAAAATTGGAAGTTGTCACTCAAGTTCATAGTATGATCTATTGAAAGACAAATTTCTAACCCATCTTGTATCCCCTGCAACATTTCTTGCTAAAATATTGAGCATAAACCACAAAAATATTGGCCACTAGGGCCCGAAGGCCCTAAAAACCAACCTCTGGAGCTGCTTGCACTCAACCGAGATGAAACCCTCGCATAGTTGCTTTCCAGATATGTTGTTCACACATAGGGATGTGCTTGGATCTATGTTGCTCCAAATGATATGAAAATTGGTGGAGATGTTCTAGGGTTTTTCAGGCATCTACCCTCAACATTTCAGCTCAATACGAGTCCGAATGAGTGATATATGGCTGAAACGAGTTCAGAATTTTGGGCAGTCCTGTGAAAAACATCTCATCTATCTTTTCTACTTTCCTTCTCAGATGGAGAATATATTTTTCTTAAAATTCAAACTCCTCATTCTTAATATTTGCATAAACACTCCCATATTTGTTTCTTGTCATCTAGCTTCTTTATCTTCGTATTTGGAATATGTGCATATAATATGCACTCAAAAACTCATAATTTATCCACACTCAACTTTTGGTTACTCCATGCTTCTTAAGGGATCATGTCCTTCATAATATTTGTGGGACATTTATTCAACAGATAATTTGCACAAGCTACAACTTCTATCCAGAACACATATGATAAAGTTGTTGCCTTCAACATGTTCATGGCCATATCCATTATGGTTTTGTTCTTCCTCTTTGCAATACCATTCTGATGTGTGTATATTTGGTTGTGAAATACCTTCTAATATTATTTTATTTACAAAAAATATGGAATTCATTAGAGATGTATTCACCTCCTCCATCTGTTCTGAGAGTCTACACATAATAGTCACTTTGATTTTCAACTAAAGCTTTGAACTTCTTAAATTTTATAAAAGATTTTGATTTTTATTTAATGGGATCTACCCATGTCCTCCAACTAAAATCATCTATAAATGTCAAGTATTTGTTGTTGGCAAATGAGTTGGTTTGCATAGGATCACAAATATTTGAATGCACTAGATCTAATGGCTATGAAGCTCTCCATGATCGTGCCATAGGGAATGCATCCCTGTGCTACTTGCCAACTAGGTAACCTTCACATGATTGATTGGGTTGCTCTATTAGAGGTAGTTTCTTTACCATCTATTTCTTGTGTAGCAAGTTTAGTGTACTAAAACTTAGGTGACCATATCTGAGATACCACAAACATGTAGCATCTTTCACAACTACACTAAATAAAAGTAGTAGTTCATTTTGAATTTGCAAAGTAAACATCTTGTTCTTTATCATAGATACATTTTCTATGAGCCTATTCTCTTTGTTTCTGATGATGCAGGCTCCATATTTAAACTACATGGTGTACCTCTTTTGCACAAGTTGTCCAACATTTAGCAAATTATATTTTAATCCAGGCATGTAATACACATTAAGGATGTTTCTTATTTCACCTTGCTTGGTGAAGATAATGATATTTCCTTTGCCCATGATAGGTACCTTGATTTTGTTTCCCATATTCACCTTAGATTTTATAGTTTCATTTAATTGTGAGAATATTTATCTATTTTCAGACATGTGGTTACTACACCAACTATCAGATACCAAATATTATTTTGGATCTCTTCATCAATATTGCAATTTAATATCATACACCTGCATATATCTCTTCATTTTGCATTTTCATTTTCATTTGTATAGTGGGATTTCTGCTTATTTTATTTGGCCAACTTCTTTCTATGCTCATAAATATAATGGTCAAATTTCTTGCAGTAATGACATTGGATCTTTGATTTATCATACCTTTGGTTTGATCCTCCTTGTTGATTTCTACCATTACCTCTTCCTCCTGCTTGATGAAAGTTATGATTGGTCTCTCCTTCATTGGAGTTTGACATTCCTCCTCTCTTGTAGCCTCTTCCATGCTTACCTCTATTTCTTTGTCCTCTTTCTCATTGAGAACTTGAGGTGGATTTTTAGGAATATTATCTTTTGCTATTATCTCAAAATGAGACTTACACTTTGAATGCTTGCTCTAATGAAGATTGAGATGATATGTTCAACCTCTGCTCTTATATTTACAAAGAATGCATGAACTCAATCCCTTAGGGTTATTTTTTTCTAAGTTTAATGGTTCAATTCTAAATAGTGCTTTCATGTTCATAGTATTTTATATCACCCAATGAATTTTTAACAAAATATATCTAATCGATACAGGCATATCAAACCATTTTTGGATTTAGGACTATTGCAAACAACCATCCAAGTGGATGAGATTGATCAAATCATGTAAAAGGTACTATTATTTAGAATTGAATTATCTCATTTATCATCCTCTTGTTCTAGCATGAGGGTTGAACCATGATTGGGATTTTCCTTTAGGGCCTATAACACCTAAAGAGTGGATGCATACTTCCCCATACCTTATCATACTAAATCTTCTACTAACCGATCAACGTGTTCTATTAACTATATGTAAGAGGGTTAACATACATATGCCTAGTGTCTAGTTGTCTATACATTATCTTTGGGGCCGACTAGAGCTATGTCAATACCCTAACCTTGGTCATGGTCACATTGTCCATTATGACTCATGATGGTTAACCCATACCAATAATCATGGCAGAATGAACTTATTTTTATACTTGTTTCCTTTAGCCTAATGGTAGAAGGACTTATCACTTGTACTTTCAAGTAGCAACCTAAATGTGGCATCCCATACTACAACTTGTTTTATTTCTGAATATGTCTCTTGTTCCAATTTATTCTATCATAAAATTAGTTGCTCTCGAGACTTGTTGCATGCATTTTCGCACCTCGATGACATTGGGTGTATTTTATTGGTCATCCCTTCCAAATGACTTCCATGTTGATTTTTTTTCTATACTTTAAATCAAGTTTAAGGTTTAATATTTGATAATAAAGGTTTAATCCTAGGCATTATTGATTACTCGGTTTGAATGAAGCCTCTTGAAAGAAAGCAATTATAAATTTCTATCTCATATTGTTTTGCATTTTAAAACATGCCTAGATAATATACATATCTAATAAACTAGCACACAATGTTATGAATACACATCCCAGTGATTAGGTGGTGTAAATTTTAACATTCAATCCTATACACACACATCAAAGGTTTAAGTTACTCATTTCCAACTAAAAATCCTATGCGTTATTCTCAAGTAAATTAAAACTAAACTAATTTATCTATTATTTAATAGTATAGACTTCTTCAAGATATGATATTGTTGATATAATTGTTTTAATTATTTGACACTATAATTTTATCAATAAGCTTAGAGTCAGATACCTGAACGATTCCAACCTATCTTTTCCTAAGAGCTCAACTCATCATAACAAAATTTGGATTTTAGAACTTTAAAGGAAAGCCACTAGCTTAACTGGTCTCTAAGTTTTTTTTAAGAGGAAATATTATAAATAAAAATACTATATCAAAGAGTCCTATTTTTCTAGTTCAAAGGACTGCAACATATAGTTAACACCACAAAATTTCAATCACAATGATCATCAAAAAATTTAGATGTATTTAGTATCACATCTTCATTCCCATGAATCAAGTTTTTAAATTTAGATAGAGTAGCTTACTTTCATTTAAAAATAATATGATGTAGGTAAACTCCTAGTATCACATATCTATATGTTGGAAATTTGAGGTAATATGATGTATTTTATGTTACCATTGATGTCACATAGATCATTGATATTACATGGATGACGTTTGGTTTTGGTGGCCGAAGTATTTCATAAATAAGCATTTATGATAGTTCAAAAGACAGGGTTTTTGTGAAAACCAATGTAGTAAAACCATGGATGGCAGATTTGATATGGGTTTTTCTTAAAACCTAGGTTGGATTTTCGTTTCATCAAAAAATGTGCCCCAAAGATGAAGATATTCAAATTTGAATATTTGGTGTAACTTTTAATATTTAAAATTTAATTTTTAAATTTTTAAATTGAAAGTATGACATCACCATCAACATCATCATCAAATCAAAATTAATTAAATTATCGCTGATATTGGTAAAGGTAAGGGAAGGTGCACATATATTTATGAATGCTTTCTTTCAAAAGCCTTGGAATCGAAGGAGTGGATATAATACTAAAGATGCAGAGAGTTTCATGTGGCAACGTGGTCCAACGGTGAGCGAGGGGAGACAAAGGTTTTTTGACTTGCGAAGGATGAAGGTTTAATTCCTGTCAGTTGAGTTTTCAGGGCAAGAGAAAGGCCCACATTTTTGTTATTTGGTGTGAGAAAATGAATAAGACAAAAGCGCATTTTGCGCTTCTTGTCCTATGTGAGCGCTTTGCTCGTGTGGTCTTTTGGTGCCACGGTTGAGAAGAGTTTGGGTAAAAGATGAGGGTTTGATTCCCTCTAAGAGGAAAGTAAGTTTTTATTTAATAAATTATTTTTTGCCTAATTTTGGAGGTATAAGGTGATAAGGGTTGAGTTGGTTTTTATTTTGGAAGGCAAGATAAAGGCACTTTTAGAAAAGAAGATATATTTGGTATGTTTCTTTTATAAAAGTATATCATATTATATATCATTGGAAAGATTATTTTGAGGTCTATTTGACTAAATAATTTAGGAGTATATAGAGAGATATTTCTGTTTATGTAAAGGGGTTAAAAAGTGAAGATTGTTGTGCTCTTTTTCAAAGTGTGTTGAGTGTGGAAGATTTCCAAAGGGGTTCTTCTCTTCATAAAAAGGTATGAACACATTATCCTATTGATTTATTATGGTGGTTGATTTCTGAAATATCATTGGAGAGAAAAGGATTATATTGTGGTTTCCTTTTCGAAAATGGTTGGTTGAATGCTTCAAGGTTTTCTGGTTTGAGAGTTGTGTTTAAACCTTGTTTATAAGCATTGTTTTTGAAGCCCATTGATTGTGATATGAACTTGAAATTAAGCTATAGAAGAACATGAGTATCATTGTTATGTGAAGACTTGTGATTGAGAATTGTTGGAAACATTGTGAGGTGGTTGATATATGCTTGGACTAGGGTTTGTGAGAAAGGATTTGTGCTTGAGGTGATTGGTTGAGTTGAGTTGATTAAGCCTAGTCAAGTGGATGCATGTGGTTGTTCATGTTCTTAGGAACAATCTATTCTATATTCTGATTTGAGTTGAGATTTAAATTTGAGAATAGAACATATAGAGTCTCTAACAATTCTCTTTATGATTCTATTGAGTTGAGATTGGGATTTTAGAATCGAACATATTGAGTCTCTAACAATTATCTTCATGCTTCTATTGAGTTGAGATTGCGATTCGAGTATAGAACATATAGAGTCTCTAAAAATTCTCTTTATGCTTTTATGAGATTGAATTCAGTTGAGATCATTGTGGATCATTGCTATCATCATTATAGAGTACCTTACCATTCATTGTTGAGTTCATAATTTGCATTCATAGATTTATGGTTGAGATTTGAGCATGATTTATTGAGCCTTTGAGAAGGCCTTTGGGACAAATGTTGTGTACGGGTTTTGGACAGGTTCTTGGTGAACTTGTTGAGCAATTTTTGGACAAGTTCTCGATGAACTTTTTGGATAGATTTTGGACAAGTTCTTAGTGAAATTGTTGAAGCAAATTTTGGGCAAGTTCTTGGTGAGCTTGCTAGAGAATATTTGGACAAGTTCTTAGTGAGCTTTTTGGAGATGATTTGGATAAGTTCTATGTGAGATTTTTATTCAGCATTGGACAGGTTCTATGTGAGATTTTTATTCAGTATTGGACAAGTTTTGTGTGATCTTGTTATTCAATTTTGTAAAGGTTCTACATGAGCCTATTGATAAGGTTCTTAGTGATCCTGTTGATAGAGCTTTGGAGGTGATAGAGTACAAAGGACAAAGTCTCAATGGATAGATATCCAGTAGCCAACACAATTGAAGATATATGAGGAGTATTCAAGTGGAGAGAGGTCCACCAGTCAATGCAACAAAGAGACAGAGTCTTCTAGAAGATCACATAGCCATTTAGAAGGAGAAATATTTTCATGTGGAAGAGATCCATGAACTTGATATTAGGGGATCAATATCTCCTATGGACAGAGATCCATAAACATTGTAATTGGGAGTGATTCCCAAAGAGATTTATTGAGAAAGTTTTAGTAAAATATTTTCCCTATGGAGTAAACCACATTGGGTGAACCATGTAAATTATGGTGTCTCTATTATGTATGGTTTCTATGCATTGCTTTGATTACTATTATTGATACTGCTATATTTACACAACATAATATTGAATTAGAAGAAAAAGTAAAAAGTGGTCTTATGTTGTTCATTCCCCCCTCTCAGTATAATCTTGTGTTCTTCAATTGGTATCATAGTGGGTTCCTTCAGAATGACTAACATCTTGAGGGCAGATTCTACAAGAACACAAATGGATTCACAGAATGGATTATCTACAAATAAGGCTCCACTATTTTATGGTAACAATTATGCTTTTTAGAGCATGAGGATGAAGAACTACTTGATATCACAAGGATATTAGGTATGGCAAATGGTTGAAAAATAGTATAGGGATGAAGGTGATCCCGGCGAAGATAAGACTACTAGGAAATTGGTTGAGATAAATGCAAGAGCAATAAATTGCATTTTGAGTGGGCTACATGAGACAGATTTTGCAAATGACATGGTATGTACTTCAACCAATGAAACGTGAACCAAGTTGTGGAATACTTATGAAGGAGATTCCAAGGTAAATTTGTCAAAACTACAAAATCATAGAAAAATATTTGAGGAATTGAAAATGGAAGATTCTGAAGATATTGTAAAGTTTTTACTTTGAGTTGATGAGATTACTAACACCATGAGAGGCCTAGGTTTTGAGATGAAAGAATCAAAAATTACTCAAAAGGTTTTGAGATCACTTCCCATGAAATATGATTCTAAGGTTTTAGCAATAGAAGAAATAATGGATATCAATAAGCTAACAATGGAAGAATTTCAAGGTACTCTCATAGCTTATGAGATGAGGGTAAGTATGCATCAAGCTCCAATAAAAGATATTTCATTCAAGGCTTCAAAAAAAGAGAAAGGGAAAGTTTCAAAAATAGATAGAGTTTTAGAAAATTATGAAGAAGCTAACTTCATCAAAAGGAATAAGGACTCAAGGAATTTCAAAGATATAAGGAAATTCATATGCTACAAGTGTGGTGATATTGGTAACTATGCATACAAGTGTCCACATGAAGAAAATAATGATGATGAAAAACATGGTCATAGAAGAAAAGAATATGGAAAGAATAAGCATGAAAAAGATAACATATTCAAGCAAAACACGTATGAGAAGAAGAAAATTTTTCGTAAGGTAAAGAAATCTTACTACATTGTAGAAGCAAGTGATAGCTCATATCATAGTCATAGAGACAAATCATATGATGAAAAGGAAGAACATCTATTCCTAGGAATAGAAGGTGAAAAATAACAGTGCTTTGTATGTGGTCAAAGAGATCACATATCAGGATATTGCAATGGTTTCAGTGATAGTGAAGATGAGATGACACATCAAGGGAACATGCATGGTCAAAGAAAGCTTGAGAGTTTGTTTGCTATAGAATAATGATCTTAGTGACAATGAAGATGAAGAAGGGTTTTTCTATGGGATAAGAGAAGTAGAATAAGAGCATTCAATTCAAACATAATAATTTATACAAGAGAGTATTGTAAGAAAGACAAATGACTCATCTGATCTAAAGGAAGATTTAAATGATATCCATGAGCAACTACAAGTGGTTAAGGAAAATCTAAAAGAATTGAGATGTTCCTTACATGAGAAGTTTGATCCATCACATGACTCAAAAGGTCAAGATATTTTCACTAAGAAGGAAACATGTATTTTAGAGGCTATAGAGATGGATGCCAACTTGCTACATGATACAAATAAAGAGAAAGAAGAGGAATATTACAAAGCACAAAAGGTCTCATATTTCAAGTTTGGGGAATCACACTCAAAAGGAAAGGAAGTTCTAGAAGATGAAAACAAGGAAGCTCCTAAGCTTTATGAAGAAATATTGAAAGTTGCTATAGCTCCAAATAATTAGTTTGGATCTTGGTTTGAGATAAGTGAATCAATTTCAAAAGGAAAAGAAACTCTTGAAAAGGAAAGCATGGAAGAGACTAAGGAAGAGGATTTAGATACTTCAAAGAGATTTCAAGGATGCAATACACAAGTTGAAGATGATCATAAGGATAATTTTCAAGAAAGGTATGAGTAACCAAGGCATGAACAAAAGTCTTTTCAAGGACAATGTTTTTCTTGTAATAGATTTGGACAGAGGGCTATACATTGCAGGGTCCATGGATCAAAGAAGTCTGATTTTGCTAGATGAAAATTCAAAGGAATAAGGTATGGTTTTCAAGGACATTGCTTCTTATGCAATAGGATTGGGCATAGAGCTTATCAGTACAAGGATAATGGTCAATATGGTTTTGGTTTTAGAGCTACACATTTCAGAAATCATGGTCATAATGGTTAGGAAAACAAAGCTTCTCAATACAGGGTTCAAGAGAGGAATGGATATGGAAATTATTTCAAGAAATAATTCAGGATTTGGGAACCATCCAAAGGTTACAATATCAAGTATTTTAATTGAAATAACTTTGGACATATTGCAAAATGGTGTAGGACTCAATTCCAAACAGGTTCAAGGCAAGAAGATAAAACAGGTTCAAGGCAAGAAGATAAAACAGGTTCAAGACAAGAAGATCAAGTAATTTATCAAGAGAAGGATATCAGAAAAACCTTGAAGGAAGTTGATAGAGGAAAGAACCAATGTAATATGGGAGTAAAAATACTCCCACCCCAAAATTTATCACCTCAAGAGAGAAGGTGGTGAGGGGGCTAAGCTTAAGAGTCATATATTTTAGCCCCATAGGTGTCCCTTTTGCCATTGATATCAAAGGGGGAGAGATTTGAGTAAAGGGGAGAGCATTGAGTTAGGGGGAGCAGCCTCCAAAGAGAGCATTGAGCTAGGGAGAGCAACCTCCAAATAGAATATTGAGTCAAGGGGAGCATCTTTGATTCTCAGAGATGGTGTTTGCAGTGATTGTGGTTTTTGCATTAGAGGTGTTGCCATCAATGACAAAGGGGGAGATTTTTGGAAATTTGAGGTAATATGAGGTATTTTATGTTTTCATTGATGTCACATGGATCATTTATGTCACATGGATCACATTTGGTTTTGGTGGCCAAAGTATTTCATAAATAAGCATTTATGATAGTTCGAAAGACAGGGTTTTTGTGAAAACCAAGGCAGGTAAAATAAAAGGCTTTATTTAAAACTATGGATGGTATATTTGATACGGGTTTTTCTTAAAATCCAGTTTGGTTTTTTGTTTCTTTGAAAAAGATGCCCCGGATATGAAGATATTCAACTTTGAATATTTGGTGTAACTTTTAATATTAAAATTTAAATTTTAAATTTTAAAATTAAAATTATGACATCATTGTCGACGTCATCACCAAATCAAAATTCAAAAAATTGCCACCAACATTGGTAAAGGTAAGGGAAGGTGCACATATATACAAAATATTTCTTTCAAAATCCTTTGAATCAGAGGAGTGGATATAAGATGAAAGGTACATAGAGTTTCATGTGGCAACGTGGTCCAACGACGAGCGAGGGGAGACAAAGGTTTTTTTACTTGCGAAGGATGAAGGTTCGATTCCCTCTAGTTGAGTTTTTTGGGCAATATAAAGGCCCACGTATTTGTTATTTTGTGTGACCAAAGGAATAAGACAAAAGTGCATTTTGCGCTTCTTGTCCTATGCGAGCGCTTTGCTCGCATAGTATTTTGGCGCCACGGGTGAGAAGTGTTTGGTAAAAATATGAGGGTTCGATTCCCTCTAAGAGGTAAGTAAGTTTTTATTTAATAAATTAATTTTTACCTAATTTTTGAGGTATAAGGTGATAAGGGTTGAGATGATTTTTATTTTGGAAGGCAAGATAAATGCACTTTTCGAAAAGAAGATATTTATTGTATGTTTCTTTTATAAAAGTATATCATATTATATATCATTGGAAATATTATTTTGAGGGCTATTTGACTAAATAATTTAGATGGATAAATAAGGTGTATATAGAGAGATATTTATATTTTTATAAAGGGGTTGAAAAGTGAAGATTGTTGTGCTATTTTTCAAAGTGTGTTGAGTGTGGCAAATTTCCAAAGGGGTTCTTCTTTTCATAAAAAGTTATGGGCACATTATCCTATTGATTGATTGTGGTTGTTGATTTCTAAAATATAATTGGAGATAAAAGGATTGTATTGTGGTTTCATTTTTGAAAATGGTTGGTTGAATGCATCAAGGTTTTCTGGTTTGAGAGTTGTGTTCAAACCTTGTTTATAAGCATTTTTGTTGAAGCCCATTGATTGTGAGATGAAATTGAACTTAAGCTATAGAAGAACATGAGTATCATTTTTATGTGAAGACTTGTGATTGAGCATTGTTGGAAACATTGTGAGGTGGTTGATACATGCTTGGACTAGGGTTTTTGAGAAAGTATTGATACTTGAGGTGATTGGTTGAGTTGAGTTTATTAAGCCTAGTCAAGTGGATGCATGTGGTTGTTCAAGTTCCTAGGAACAATATATTCAATATCCTGATTTGATTTGAGATTGAAATTTGAAAATAGAACATATAGAGTCTCTAAAAATTCTCTTTATGCTTATATTGAGTTGAGATTGGTATTTGAGAATAGAACATATTGAGTCTCTAAAAATTTTCTTCATGCTTCTATTGAGTTGAGATTGGGATTTGAGTATAGAACATATAGAGTCTCTAACAATTCTCTTTATGCTTCTATGAGATTGATTTGAGTTGAGATCATTGTGGATCATTGCTATCATCATTATAGAGTGCCTTACCATTCATTGTTGAGTTCATAATTTGCCTTCATAGATTTGTGGTTGAGATTTGAGCATGATTGATTGAGCCTTTGAGAAAGCCTTTGGGATAGATTTTTTGGATAGTTTTTGGACAAGTTCTTGGTGAACTTGTTGAGCTATTTTTGGACAAGTTGTTGGTGAACTTGTTGGACAAATTTTGTACAAGTTCTTAGTGAACTTGTTGAAGCATATTTTGGGAAAATTCTTGGTGAGCTTGCTAGAGCAGATTTGGAAAATTTCTTAGTGATATTTTTGGAGTAGATTTGGAAAAGTTCTATGTGAGCTTGTTATTCAACATTGGACAGGTTCTATGTGAGCTTGTTATTCAACATTGGACAAGTTTTATGTGAGCTTGTTATTCAATTTTGGGCAGGTTCTGTGTGAGCCTATTGAGCAGGTTCTTAGTGAGCCTATTGATAGAGCTTTGGAGGTGACAGAGTATAGAGGACAAAGTCTTAATGGATAGAGATCCAATAGCTAGTATAGTTGAAGACATATCTGAGTGAGAAGTCTTCAAGTGGAGAGAGGTCCACCAGTCAGTGCAGTAGAGAGACAAAGTCTTCTAGAAGATAACATAGCCAGAGCATAAGGGAACATAGTTCTCCTATGGAAGAGATCCATGAACTTGATATTAGGGGATCAACATCTCCTTTGGACAAAGATCCATAAACATTGTAATTAGGAGTGATTCCCAAAGATATTGATTGAGAAAGTCTTAGTAAAAAATTTTCTCTGTGGAGTAGCCCACATTGGATGAAACATGTAAATTGTGGTGTCTCTATTGTGTATGGTTTATGTTCTTTGCTTTTATTAATACTATTGATATTGTTATCTTTACACAAAATAATATTGAATTGGAAGAAAAAGTAAAAAGTGGGCTTATACTATCCATCTCCCCCTCTCAGTATAATATTGTGTTCTTCACTCTATTTCACATTAACTAAGTAGAAGTCACATAATAATCATATAAATATTTTAGAAACCTAATTTAATAATAAAGGTAATATGTTCTTATACATACTATTCTCTATTGATGACTGCCACAAATTACACTTGACTCCTTATAACAATTTTACGAGAAAGACTTGAAGACATAATATAATTGTCCATATGGACTACATTGAAGAATGTTTTTGTCCTCCCAAAAAAACATGATTACTATAGTAACATCACATTTTTAGGCTCTAAAACAATTTCATTACCCCATATTATATGGGCTAAAAGTAACTCCCGCACAAGCTTCACAAATTGTAGAGAAATCTATCAAACTGGTTCATGCATCAACACCTTGAGTTGTATCATGTTGGATCCTTAGTCAATCTTTATATTCCTCGTCATTATACTTAGTGAATGTAGGTTGGATTAGCATTTTACAAGGATCATAAATGGCTCATTCATGCATTCCTAAATGCACATACTATCTATTTCTTAGAAAACAAATGCATTCATTCTCTTCTCAAATGCATGACAATTTATAATTTTCCCTTTTCAGTTTCCATTGCTCCACATGCAATTATACATTAGGGAAATTGCTCAACACAGATTGACTTCCACAAAAATAGAATATTTCACCTTGAAATTTTATTTCTAGAAAATAGCTTCTCTTGTGACAAGGGTAAAATAAATAAAGGGTCATTTACCAAGTAATTTGAGTGATAAGCATCACACAGTCATCACCACAAAGAGTTACCTATGCACAATTATTATTTTTCTTTTAGATAATTCATTTTTCTATTATCTAACAACCCATTTCAAATTCTAAAAAATCAAAATCCAAAATGAGTATCAAATAGAAGATAACTAGAATTCCTCCTGGTTCTTTTATAACTTCACATTTTATTAACCATGAAATCCATCCCGTTTTATTCAGACAACAAGATTAAATAGAACAAGCAAGTCACATAATCCATTCAAGCATATGTTAGATAATATAGGATCGACCTACAAAACTAATATCTACTATTTTTTTTCTCTCTATGTTTGAGCCTTTACAATATGCACTCCTCTCCACCCTTCTTCTTGTATGTAGCTCTGTTTTTTTCACGAAATATTTTTTTCTTTTTCTTTTACATGCAAATTCTCTTATTTCCTATCAATGGTATCCACCTTTTATGCTCACACAATCATGGAGAATATGGGGTAAAACAATCACAAAGTGAACACCAATACACACAATCCACTAAAGCTATTCCATTCGCCTTTCAACATAAGTCATATAATAATTAATATGCATACTTATATTTTTATGAGTATAATAACCCAACATATCATTTTATTTTCACTTATCATTTATTAATTACTTATATTCAAAACAAGACATTTCCAATATCTTTTTTTAATGCATAACTAAGTAGGTGTTAAGCAATTCCAAGTAATCAATATGATAAATAACTCCAATACCCCTAGGCATTTTGATAGCCAAAAAATTATATATATATATATATATATATATATATATATATATATATATATATATATATATATATATATATATTTATATATATTACTTTGCAATAATATTAAACCATATGGAATTCACGTGAGCATTCATGTGCCCATGAGCCAAATCATCACTTATCTTATTTCCTTATCCATCAACCCTTCTTTTACACATTGAGGGTTTTTACCTGGTTTTGCATACACAAGGATCATCAATAGTACCATATTATAATGGCTAAAGCTAGTATAATCCAAAAATTCATTAATTATTAAAAGTTGTGTGAGGAGGATTGTTACATCCTCCCCCACTAGAAACAAACACAGTCCCTATGTTTTGTGT
This sequence comes from Wollemia nobilis, assembly GCA_028583015.1. Classification (NCBI taxonomy): domain Eukaryota; kingdom Viridiplantae; phylum Streptophyta; class Pinopsida; order Araucariales; family Araucariaceae; genus Wollemia; species Wollemia nobilis. The sequence continues at coordinate 2,784,268 of JAQPPZ010002315.1, read as the reverse complement.
ATCATTAAGATAAAAATGAAACATATATATTTTTATTTCTATTCATATTCATATAATAATAATGAATGAAAAATTCATAAATCATACACCATGTAAGCATATTCATTTACTACCCAAAAATCATCTACATCATGTTTCGTAATGCATTCTTTAAAAAAAAGACAAAAAATCCATACACAACCAAAATATATATGTAAATACTCTACTTAGTAGTTTAGTCATCCATCCAATTATACAGATATATCATCATATGATGTCAATTGTATTAAATTGTTTAAATCTACTCAAACATATAAGGAAATTACTATTGCATATCTCCAATATTCTCCCATATGGTATTTATGTCCATGTAGAGGTCCCATTGGATCTGAAATCGCTCTATGGTCCTCTTTCTCAAGTTCTTGGTCCTATATCGAAGTATACAAATATGTCAAACTTAAATATTTAGATGATCGGTTATATTCATAGTGGAAACATCCAACACATGAGTGTAGTTAGAAATATACTTCCTAAAGAGGGACACATGGAAGACATTATTAATTTTGGATAATCTTAGTGGTAGAGCAAGTTTTTATGCAACAAAGCTTATGTTACCTACAATTTTAAATGGACCTACATATCTTAGGTCAATTTTGGAAGGTCTTATGGAAATTTTAGTTGGCTTCACCCTTAATAAAACTTTGTATCCCATAGAATATTCCCTCGATATTATTTTGAGGTCCACATAGCTTTTTTGTGATTTGTGGCCTCCTCAAAATTTTATTTAATTTATTTCAATTGATCTTCTATTTATCTTAGAGTTTCTAATTATATCACCACCTGATATTCCATATTATCCCATGACAAGGGAGTCTTGCATCTTCTTCCATGTAGGGCTTCAAAAGGTGTCATACCTAGTGATGCATGCTAATTGTTATTATATGTAAAGTCAACTAGGTATAAAAATCTTCCCATTTTGTATGTTGATCAATATAATACATTCTTGGCATATCCTCTAATACCTGATTCACCTTGTTAATTAGTTTATCTATCTCAAGGTGATAGGTGGAACTAGTATTCCATTTGATTACTAAAGATTCATGCAAATCCTACCATAATTTGTAGGTAAAGCAAGAATATCTATAAGAGATTATGATTTCTAGAAATCCATGTAGTCTCATCACTTCCCTAATAAACTTTCTTGCTATTGTAGGTGCATCATCTTGTACATTACTAGGTATAAAATGTGCAACCTTGGTTAACTTATCCACAACCACAAGGATTGCATCGTGCTTAAACCTTGTTTTAGAAAATAAAACTATGAAGTCCATAGAAACCCTTGCCAATTCTATGTAGGTATATCATGTGAATACAATTTACCCATCGGGTGCAAATGTTCTGCTTTCATTTTTTAGGAATCCAAGTACCTGGCCACATAATCAGTGATATTATTTTTCATACTGGATCAATAATAGGCCTTTGTCAAGTTGTGCATATTTTCCCCTCCAATATGTGTCGAATAAGGAGTATTGTGCACCTCCTTAAGGATTTTGTATCTCAATCCACCCATAATTAGGATAACTAATATGATCTTAAAATATAGCAAGTCATATGTAAATACAAATCCTGTATTTTTTCCAAGTTCTTGTTCAATTTGAGCATGATATGCCTAGCAAAATTCATCTTTTTGTTATTGATATTTAATTTGATCTAACAAATCATAATGGCATTTTTCATTGTAGAAATGCACCCTCTCATACTTATAGCATCAACAACATTTTTCTTCTTACCCTTAATATACTTAATTCCAAATCATACTCAGATAGAAACCATTGCTTCTTCAACCTTTCACTAATGGCACTGACTATTATACCAATTTGAAGTAAAATCACAACAAAAATAAGGAGGTTTTAGAGATTTACCATGTCAACTCTGGTTTAATTTCTAACATAAATATGCTTTTAAGGTTTTAATTATAATATTTGTATTATGGTAAATTTATTTATATTTAATAAAATAAAGACATAGACGCATCATGTGTGGATTTTGGACACGTATCATCTTAACATGTAAGAAAAATATATGTGATTTACATAGAAGTTGAATAATTCATTCAAAGCCTTTTCTTTTTGTTTTTGTTTGAGTATTGATTTCTTTTGTTGAGATAGAACCTTAGTTGATAAATATTTGCAATTTGGTTTTTCACAATTTGAAAAATCATCACTACCCTTTGTTTGGAACTACTGACTTCATAGAGTCTTATCTCCCTCGATATTATAATAATTTTAAGATTGAAAATATTTAAATAATTTAATAAAATTTATTTTATTTTAAAACTTTTATTTTTATTTTTTCTAAACTCATTAAAATACTACTTATTTAATAACATCCATATCTAAAAATCAACTCTTTCAACTTAGACTTTTATTTATTTTAAATATATATCAATACTTTGCCTAGATTAAACCACGGACTCATTATAATACAATTGGGCATCCTTCTGACCAGTACCTTTATTTATTTATTTATTTATTTTAAATATATATCAATACTTTGCCTAGATTAAACTAGGGACTCACCTATTTACAAATAATACAATTGACATCCTTCTAAACAGACCAGTACTCCCGCTAAAAAAATTATTCAAACGTTATTTTGGTTTTAGGTCTTTTCTCCGCCGACGCGATAAAACATTTAATTTTAATTGTTGTAGTCTGGTAAATTTGTTTATATATTAAAGAAGAACAAAGACTACCTATGAGAATGTGTGGATTTTCGAGGAGCGTGATCTCTAACATGCAAGCGAAAGACAAGACATGCGATTTACTTAGAAGTTGAAAAAATCGGTAAGAGCCTTTTCTTTTTGTTTGAGTATTGGTTACTTTTCCTTTCCTACCATCATAACATTTTATTTTAATTCAATCCAAAGTTTTTTAATTCACCAAGTTGTTGAAAATTCCAATACAAGTTTTTCAGAATCATAAATAAATAAGTGACCTTGTTATTGATCTATATCTCTTTTTGCTTTTCAATGAGCCTGATTTGTTTTTTTTTGAAGGCACACCATTTCATACTCATTTCGGTTCAACCTACCAAACTAAAATTTTAGTGTTTGAAGTAAAGAAAGAGAAGTTGCTGAAAATGGAGAGGAGGGACACAGAATCTGTACTGTCTGAAATACCACAGCATGTGAAAGAGGAAATACTAGTTTTGCTTCCTATGGATACTATAATCCGTTTCTTTGAAATTTCTAAGGAGTGGAACGCTCTATTGGCTTCTTCCCGGTTTATATACAAGTGGAATCACGTTTCAAACAGGAGTCCATGGTTATTATTGTGCGGGCCTGGATGTGAGGAACAGAGATACGGAGTGTATTGCTTCTCGGAATGTAGATGGAAGATCAAAAACCTAGAAAGATTCCCATGGGGTAGACTTAATTTCTTTTGGGGAGGATCTGAAGCTGGACAACTTCTAGCGGACACCACACATGTTACCTCAATGGGTTGTCAACAAAGAATTTGTCTTTACAATCCACTGAACAAGACACTTTCTCATGTTTCTCTTCCTTTCGTACCTCCATATGATAACTGCTACGAAGCATGCATTGTGAGACACATGCATAGTGGCGATACAGCGACCTAAACCAAGAACTTTACATATCTATGATACTTCATCGAATTCATGGGCCAACGTGCTCTCCCTGCCGAGGAGTATCAATTGTTTTTCAGAAATTATTTTTCAGAATGGATTGTTTTTCTGCTTTTCGAAATACCCGACAAATGTTATTATGGTTTTCGGGTATAAAAGCGCAGAGGAATACATACCAGATGTGGGTATTTTGCAGGTGCCTCGGTTAGCGCAAGATCCATCTCTAAACTTCAGTACCAAGTTCTTTGCATGTGGGTCTTGCATGGTATTTGCTTGCTTAGTTTGGAACAACTTATTCTCTGGTATCTACGATTCAGTTATCTGGGAGCTTCAATTTAAATCGAAGGATGATTACAATTGGAAGGAAATCACAAGGATTCCTCCACATATGTTAAAAGAGTTTAATGATTGTGCGCACTACAGCTTTGCCGGGGTGGGTGAATTTATTTGTATTATAGGGTACAGGTCTCAAGAGGTTAGCTCTAAATAATATATGATATACTCGTGGCCACTAATTTTATCAACTCTTGATTGGTGGCATATAGATGAATTTTGTTCTGTTGATTTTGTCAACTCTTAATTTATACTAATTAATTATAATTATTATAAATTACTTTTCAAAGTTTTGCATAAATTAATTATTATTACTAAAAATATTATTTAATATATATATTCTAGTGGCAAGGACATCACTTGTATTATGGGTGATGTGAACCGATTCAATAAAATATTACAAAAAAAACATTATTTAATATGTTATTATTAATATATGTCAATATTTAGTATTTGATTCATTATTTTAATAAAAATATAATAATGTTCTAAAAAAATTAAAATATAGACACCTTTATATGCTAAAAAGAAATTGTAAATTTTATTTTAATTTTAAAAATTATAGAACGCAGGTTGTCATTTATGTTATTTCTAAGTACATAATTTTAAGTTATTAACATTTAACATTATTTTTAAATTTTTAAATTAAAATTATAATTTTAAATAAATATATATATTTGATTTATTTTAAATAAATAAATTCATTTTTATAAATATTTAGTTTTGATGATAATTATTAAGTAAATTTAATTATAAATAATAATTATGGTTACTGGTAATGATGAGAAATTTAGAACTTTGAAGTTTAAGGTTCAAATCTTAAGTAGAGTCAGGGTTGGTTGTACACATGTTTTGATAGTTGAAGTATTGTTACATAATCATATATTCCTAAATAAAATCCTCCTATATGTGAATATTAGACTTCAAAGTTTTAAATTTTTATTCACTATCAATAAACCATAATTGTTAATTATAATTAAGTTTACTTAAAAATTTATAAAAATTATTTAATTTATTTAATAATTATTTAAATTTGAAGATTTAAGGCTAAAACAGAATGTCTTATGTTAATCACTAAAAAAAAATCTATGTAAAGACACGCTAGGTTGTATGCTTTGACAACCAAAGTATCGTTACCTATTGCATAACTATATATTGGGTAAACAACATCCTCCATGTAGTAGTGTCAATGGAGTACGGTTACATAACCATATATTGGCTAAACAACATCTTTCATGTGGGTACCATGCCAGGTAGAGTATAGTTACAAAACTATATATTAGGTAAACAACATCATTAATGTAGATAGTTTCATATGCCCTATGATTGCTTAAACATTAAAAAAACTATTTTATCCTTTAACCTTTTTTTTAAAAGTTTACATATGTTTTTATGACTGGTTTAGTCCCTCATATTGAATGGTGTTTGAACATTGAACCTCTTCAAAAGAGGTCAAATCCCTTAGCATTACAGTAACCCTACAACTATTACTCTTTTAACTAACACACATATTTAATAGCTTATATGTGACTTCTATTGAGGGTCACTCCTATCAAAAAAAAATAATAGAATATTATATTTAATGTAACATATATTTTTCTTATAGTTTTTTTAATAATTTTTTCCCTTAAATACATTCTTCAACATATTGAAAATGCTAATTTTCACAATTCATTTTTTAACATCATTTTAATTAAAATAAATATCACCTAATCAATTAGGTTCTAAAATTTAAACTAATTAATCCTTCAAAGACGAATATCATTACCACCGAGAAAATTCATTTAGGCTGCTATAACCTTCCATCCAAGGCCAAGGCCAGATATTCAGTTAAGTTGAATAGCTAGGAATGGTCAAATTTAAACTAATTGATAGTTGTTAATCGTGTTAACCCAGAGATTAAAATATTAGTTTTTAAGTGGAAGAAAATATTTGATATAAAGGCCTCATGATCCTTTCTAGGTATTAAGTGGAAGAAAATATTTGATATACTATAATAAGGCCTCGTGATCCTTTCTAGATATTAATTTTGTGTATTGAATGGGATTTGATCGTAGTTATTCTTTTTAACCTTTTAGTTTTTAGCTTGAAAAAATATTTGATATACTATGACAAGGTCCGAGGATGTCATTAATTTTGTGCTCGTGATTTTATCAACTCTTGAGTTGTAGTATATGTATGAACATAAAAATGTTAAATATTATTAGAAATCTTTTTTTTTATAAAATTAATTTTAAGTTATTTAATAGATTTGATAGTAAAAGTTTTATTTACTAATATTTAAGTATATTATTTAATAGTTTAATTTTATAATTTATTAAGATATAAAGTTTTATTTTAAAATTAAACTTATATCTATAATTATTATTTGAAAAAAGGATCTCGGATAAAAATGTGAGTATGGAAACCCAAAGATCTGACTCGTTCATCATCCTGTTTTCGTAGAAAAAATATGTTAGAATAAAGATGCTCAAACCCAAGCACACCATGGAGATAAAAAAAAAAATCCATTTAGGAGAGGATATCTATAATAGAGTGTCGATAGAAAAAATCCTCCAACACAAAAATATACAAAGACAAATATCCCACATATCCCATTGGAGTCCAACGGTAGCCTAGTCTAGTCGTCTAACAACAAAGCTAGATGTTGAGGTTCCTTCAATTGATCCCAACCTCCTTCCTCTAGCCCCCTACTAGGGTTCTAGCTGCCCAAACTTCCACCCCACGATCCTCCTTACATCTATAGTAAAAGCAACCAAACTAGAGATCCAACAACCCAGAAAAATCAAGATAGAAGACCATACCATAACACCGCCAAATGTTAAGATCCTTCATTCTACTTAGTCTTGTTCACCTAGGCCCCCAACTAAGGTTTCAAATACCCAACCTTCCTCTCAACAAATCAATTTTAGATGCAAAGTCGTCTACTGATTGAATTAACTGTCCAAAAAGGCATCCGGTTTACCAAGATTTATAAAAATATTTGGAGCTATGGCCTTCAAAGTCCTAATCCTCTTTAAAACAATGAGGCATAGGCCCTCTCTGTCATGGTGAGGCTCAAGCCCTCATAAGTCCTCTCTATCATAGTGAAGCTTAGGTCCTCTCCTCCATGGTGAGGCTTAAACCCTCTCTCTACCATGTGAGGCTTAGACCTTGACATGTCCTCTTTACCACACAGTGAGGATCAGGCCCTCATTTCCATGGTGAGGTTGAAACCCTCACAAACCCTCTCTACCATCATGAATAAAAGATAATTTTTTTATATTTAATATATGCTAATATTTAGTATTTGGTTCATTGCGAATAAAAGATAAATTTTTTCATATTTAATATATGTTAATATTTAGTATTTGATTCATTATTTTAATTTTAATGAGTGATGTTAATAAATAATTATGTCCTAAGACCTACCAACAAGGATGTCACTTGCGTTATTGATGTGACCTGGGTTCAATCCCCATGACAGATGTACATAAAAAGTATTTCTAAAAAATATATGTTAATCTTTAGTATTTGATTCATTATTTTAATGATTGATGTTAATATATAATTATGTCCTAAATAGCTTAAACATAGATACCTTTATATGCTAATAAGAAATTGTAAATTTTATTTTAATTTTGAAAATTATAGAATGCAAGTTGTCATTATGTTATTTCTAAGTACATAATTTTATGTTTTTAAGTGATTAACATGCAACATTGTTTTTAAAATTTTAATTTTTTTTTTTAAATAAATAAATTTTATTTTGATTAATTTTAAATAAATAAATTAGTCTTTATAAATTTCTAGGATGATAATTATTAAGTAAATTTAATTATAATTAACAATTATGGTTTATTGGTAACGATCGAAATTTAGAACTTTAAATTCTAAGGCTCAAATCCTAAGTAAAGGTAGGGTCTTTGATAGTTAAAGTATTGTTACATAACTATATATTGGGTAAACAACATCCTCCTCCTTGTAGGTATTAGACTTCATAGTTTAAATTTTTATTCACTATCAATAAATCATAATTGTTAATTATAATTAAGTTTACATAAAAAATTATAATAGTTAATTAATTAATTTATTGTAAACCTTGAACCTTTTAAAAATAGGCCAAATTCCTTACCATTTTAGCAATCCTACAACTCTCACTCTTTAACTAACACACATATTTAATAGGTTACATGTGGCTTCTATTGGGGTAGCTCCTATCAAAAATATCAAAATATTACATTTTTTGCAACATACATTTTTATCATGGTTTTTAAATTTCTTTTTTTCTCTTGAATATATTCTTCAACTTCCTTGAAGTGCTAAGTTTTCACAATTAGATCATTGACATCATTTTGATTAATATATAAAATCTCACCTTACCAGTTGCCTTCTAAAATCTAAGTTTCACTTGAAGATCAACACCATAATTCACTAATTTATTTCATACTCAATTTTGTTCTCTATAAATATGCTCATAGTGCCAAGAGATTACCTCTAATAATAGATGATGAACATAAACAATAATTTTTTTTGGTTATCTAGTCTCCACATCCATTTTTAATAGCATTGATGATAATTTGTGAGTCTCCCTCAATTCCAAGAGTTCAATGACAACCTCCTAAAATATTTCACCAATGATGAAATCGGTGATGCAATGTTTTCTATGTAACCTGATAAAGCTCCTGGACCTAATGACTTTCCTTCTACATTCTTTGAACACTTCTAGGATATAGTGGACCAATATATTTTTGTAGTTGTTCTTGATTTCCAATGAAAAAAATCACTACCCAGGGATGTTAACTCAACTTTCTTGGTACTCGATCCTAAATCCCATGATAGCAAATCCATGTATGATTTCATACCAATAAGTATTTGTAATATCTTTTATAATATCATCTCAAAGGTCATTGCTAATAGGCTAAAAAAAACACTCCCAACCATTATAGATCATTGCCAAAGGAGTTTTGTTTGAGCGAGATATCACTAATGGTATAATAACAATCCATGAACTTAGCCACTCAATTGCTAAGAGAAAAAAGCATGGTCTTTTATTGAAACTTTATGTGAATAAATCTTTTGATCAAGTATCCTAAAAATTTTGCTTTCCTATCCTTTCCAAAATTTTCTTCCATGATGAGTGGATTGCACTAATTAAAGAATATTTAACTTTTGCCTAGTTTTATGTCCTTGTTAATGGTTCTATTGTAGGTTTTTTCAAGAGATATAGAGGTTTAAGGTAAAGGGACCCACTCTCTCCCTTCCTCTTCATCATTATAGTTGAAGCTCTTGGGATATCCCTCTATGGCACCAAGCCATATTCAAGATCTAGGGCTGTTACACACCAGCAATTTATATATGATATTGTTTTGGCCACCATTTCTTCTATTCATGAAGCAAAAATAATCAAAACCATATAAAAATTTTATGAAGAAGCTACTAGCCAAAAGTTCAATTTTGACAAGAGTAGAAAACTTTTTTTAAACACCCTTATTTGTAGGAAGTAAAACATACCAAGAGTATTGAAATGCAACATTTCAAGTCTTTCTTGTATATATCTTGGCATGCCCTTATTTCATGGCAATATGATAGAAGTGATGTAGAACAATGTTATTGATAGAATTATCAAGAAATTAGCTAGCTAGAAAAAATCTTTGGTGAGTCAAGTTGCCAAGGCAACTCTTGTCCAAGCAAGCCACAAAAATATTCGGGTACTCTTCATGTCCATATTCAAATTCCCAACCTCAATATGTTAGAAGATTGAGCAAATACAAAGAAAATTTCTTTTTTTCAAGAATGAAAACTACAAAAGACTATTGTTGGTAGCTTTGGATAAAGTCTGCTCTAAGAAATATAAAGGTGGAGTAGGATTCAGGAAACCAAATGAACCTTACCATCTTGGCCAAATAGAGATGAGGAATTGACAAATAAGCTCAAGCCTCATGGATGGATATAATCAAATGTAAATATCTCTAGAATAATTACTTATTGGATGAATTCCCCATTCATAATGAATATCACTTTTGGAACTCAGTCATCCATACCAAAGAAATTATCAAAAAAGGCAAAATGTGGCAACTTGGATCTAGCACGAATATTACATTTTTGGAAAGATTCCTGGTTGAAGGACCATCTTCTAATCAGTGAGCCAAGTTTTAACATTTTTAAACCTATCACAGACCAACTATTTGAAGATAGAGTGGCTAATTTTATTTCTAAAACATCCAAATACATGCAATGGAAAATCATTCCTACCAATAACCTTATCAATGAACATAAAATACTACAATAGAAATATCAAAACTAGTAAGGGTTTGTGTCATTCCTAGGATCTAGTCCAAATACACTCATGTCTAGAAAATTTGCGAGAATGGTCAATTCATCGTCAAAACTACATATCACATTCAAGATCCTTGAGAAGAGTCATGGGCCTATGCAAAACTTATCTGGATTAAACACTTAATTCCAAGGCTATCCAAATTCTCTCTTAGAAAGTGGCTCCCAGCTTGTCCCCATAACACCCACCCGACGTGTAGACCTGGTATCTCATTGAAGCATTGGGGTTAGATGCGCCATCACCTATCTTGTAGACAACATAATGGAGGAGGTCACACTTCTCTATGAAAATAACTTAGCACCACATCTCTCAGTGCATGCATCCGTAGTGTAAAATATTTTGATTTATGAAGTGATTTAAACTTTAAAAAAAAATATGGCTTGTTGGTTTAGTCTTTTATATGCCCTTTAATTCTAATTTGCCCAGTATTTTATAGACCATTTCTATCTATATAGAGGGTTTCTTTTATTTAGAAAAAAAATTATAAAACAAAAAAAATCATTATTATTATTAAAAAAGCAAAAAAAAAGAAAGAAAGATAAATTTTCTTTTCGGCCATTTTCCATTATATATATATATTCTTCAATACATATATTCTTTATAAGCTTTTTAGATTTTATTGTAAACAAGCTTAAAAAAAAAGCTTATCTTTCATTTCGTGGGTATCATACTCTTTCACTGGCTTCACCTAGACCTATGGCTACCAATGTAGAAGAAAAATTAGCTAAGGTTACTACCTTAGTTCTTTCTTTGGCTGACACTATTAGAGATATACAATCACATTCTTCTTCCCCCTCTCATACTCATTATCCTAAATGTGAAGTCAAAATATACGAAGGTTCTAGGGATCCTAATGTCCTCAATATTTGGATCTTATATATAGAGACTTGGTTTGAATTCACTCAAACCTTGAATGATGAAAAAGTTTCATTTGCCAAGCTCAATATCTTTGGAATGGCTAAGGTTCTCATTACCGAAAACCAAGGAACTCAGAACCCCATCTCAACTTGGGATGCTTTGGTTACGGCCTTGAAAGCCACTTTTTATCTGTCCAACTATGATGATGATCTCCTTAACCATTGGCTTCACCTTTGTTACGGTAAGAATCAGTTCCTTCAAGACTATGTCCATCAATTCAATATATTAAACGTGTTGCTTCACATTTCAGATCCCACTACTTCCCATATTGCCAAATTCAAAAGTGTTCTTCTTGCACACTTTTATCAAGAAATCAAGTACGCTTCTTGTACAACTCTTGATGATGTTTTCAAATAGACACAATTTGTGGAGGAGAAGTTTGTAGCACAACATAAGGGGAACCATTACTCTTCAAGAGGTTCAAAACCATTACCTTGTCCTCAAAAACAGGCACCACAAAGCTCTTCCTTATTTCCCCCTTCTCATTCTTCTCCTACTTCCACTCCTTCTCGGTCCTCTGCTTCTAAGACTATATTTCATTCTTCTTCTTCTTATTTTACTAAGTCTCAAAAATTTTGTAATTATTATAAACAAAAAGAGCATCTTAAATCTGAATGTAGAAAATTTCAGAAGAAGAAGACCTTGTTTGTACAGTTTGATGAGGGAACCAATGAGAACCACATGAAGACTACTAGTGAATATAAGGTCTATGAGGAGTTAAAAGGTAAACTCAATATTGTAATGAATCACCATTCTGATGCTCGAGACCATGACAATTTGTTTGTAATGCGTGCTCATTTATGCCATGACTTTGCAGTCAATTGTATCATTGACAATGGTTCGCAAAAGAACTTGATCACGTAGTCCATTATTGATAAGCTCAATATCCCTACTTCTCCACATCCTCATCCTTACTCCCTTGTATGGAATGATAATGTGACCTCTTCACAGATTACACACACATACACTCTTTCATTTGCCTTTGATCCAAAGTTCAGAGACAAAGTCACTTGTGATGTGACCCAATGGATTTTTGTGGTCTTTTGCTTGGTAATCCCTATTAATATGATAGGCATGATACATATGATGCTTATAAAAATATATATACATTGCAACAAGATAATAAGCACTATCTCACTCACTCAATTCAAGAATCTACCAAGCACTCCAATTATCTATTTCTAAGTTGTAGACAAGAACGCAAAGCAACCAGTCAAGCACAAGCACTTTCTCTCATTTTCATGAATCCACAGCATAAGCACTTTTCAGCAACAACTTCTAAATCCAATAGACCCAAAGCAATTGATAACATATTGCACAAATATCAAAGCTTTTTTTAAGAGTCAACTTTTTTACCTCTAGAAAGGGCCATTAATGACACTATTGATATAGTTTTAGATGCCCCTCTTCCTAATGCCCCCATGTACAAGCAATCACATTTGTAATATGATGAAAAAAAGAAGCAAATTCAAGACCTGTTAAATAAAGGTTTCATTAAACCAAGCATTTCTCCTTGTGCCTCTCCTATTATTTTTGTTCTAAAAAAATATGGCACTTGGCATATTTGCATTGATTTCCAGGTTTTTAATAAAATCACAATAATAAATAGATATCCACTCCCTCGTATTGATGATCTCTTAGACCAACTTCAGGGAGCCAAGTTTTTCACAAATATTGATCTCAAAAGTGGATATCATCAGATCCGCATACAGGCTGAAGATACATGGAAGATAACTTTCAAAACAAATATGGATCTTTTTGAATGGTTTTTTATGCCCTTTGGCTTTATCAATGCTCCTGCTACCTTCATGAGGCTTACAAATAAAGTTTTCAGATACTATTTGGATAAATATGCAATAATATATCTCAATGATATTCTCATATTTTCTCCTACATGGGAGGCTCATTTGTAGCATATGGATCATGTTCTTTCCATCCTTCAACAACATCAGTTGTACACCAATTTGCCTAAGTGCTCTTTTGGGTAAAATTCTATTTCCTACCTTGGCTTTATCATTGATGAGTAAGGTATTCAAGTGGATCCTAGCAAAGTATAAGTCCTCATTAATTGGCCTACTCCTACCACTTCCACTGAGTTACATAGTTTCCTAGGCCTAGCCAACTTCTATCACAAGTTTATTCCAGGCTATTCCACCATTGCTACTCCTTTGCACAATTTGACTAAGGGAAATTTTGTTTTACATTGGACTCCTTCCCATTTTGATGTTTTTTCCACTTTGAAATATAAGCTTTGTTATGTTCCTATTATCGTTGTTCCTGACCTTTGACAATATTTTGAAATTGAAATTGATGCTTCTTAATTTTCCCTTGGTGATGTCCTCAAAAACAATGGTCATCATGTTGCTTATCATTCCGAGTCCTTTTCCATTTCCAGGAAAAATTATTCTACATATGATAAAGAGCTTTATGACTTAGTCCAAGATATAAAATATTAGCGTCAATACCTCTTAGGAAAATAAACTATTTTTCATACAGATCATTTGCCTTTGCAGTTCCCCCAATATTAGAATAAAATCCAAGAAGCTCGCCACATGAAATAGGCTTCTTACCTTCAAAAATTTCATCTTGTCATAAAATACAAAAAGGGTAGTATAAATTTTGTGGCTGATTGCCTAAGTCGTCATCCTTCCTCCTATGCTTTGACTATTGTTACTACCTCACACTTGGGATTTTAGTCTTGGCCTTCTTTGTATCCTCGTGATCATGACTTTGCCATAGTTTTTAAGCATTTACACCATCCTTCCTGTTCAAATTTGGCCCCTTTTCAAGATTATCATCTTAAGGATGGTTTGATTTACCGCTTGGACAAACTTTGTGTACCCTCTGAGTCTTGAAAATTCCTTATTAAGGAGGCACATTCTACTCTTTATGGTGGACATTTTGGAAAGCATAAAACTCTTCATAACTTGTAGCAATTTTTCTACTGGCCCCACATGCAATGTGATATTTTGTGGTATTTGATGTAGTGTGCCGCTTGCTGCAAATCCAAGCCATCCAATAGGAAGCTCAACCTCAGTATACCTTTTGCCTATTGCATCTCGTTCATGGGAAAGTATTTCAATGGATCTATTCAGTGGTTTTCCTAAGATAGTATGTAAGCATGACTATGTTTTTGTCATAGTTGATCGATTTAGTAAAATGGCTAAGTTCATCCCTTGTAGAAAAACTAGTTTCGCTGCCAACTTAGCCCAACTCTTCTTTAATAATATCTGGCGTTCCTTTGGTCTACCCACTAGTATTGTCTTTGACCATGATTCTCATTTTATTGGTCACTTTTGGTGTTCATTATGGAAAATTTTAGGGGTGTCTCTTAATTTATCCACAACTTTTCATCCTCAAACTAATGGTCAAACTGAAGTATTCAACCATACTCTTGTCCAAATTCTTCACATTTTACACCATTTATCTCCAGCCAAATAGGATTTGAGTCTTACCCACATTGAACATACATATAATCAGGTTGTACATTCCTCTACAGGTCACTCACCATTTGAAGTATGTCTAGATTTTCAACCCTTAGCACCTTATGAGTTACCCTTGTCCCTTCCATCTCGTGTCATAGCCGATATGAAAAAAGATCAAGACAAAGCCCATTCCTTCATCCACTATTTACAACAGCTTCACTCTCACATTATTTCTATTTTACAAAAAACCCAGCAACAACAGAAGAAAGCCACGGACAAACACCATGTTCCACATAATTTTTAGGTGGGAGATAAATTTTGGTTTCACCTTGATCGACGTAGGTTCCATGGGACAACCCATAGCAAGATCAAACATATTCGCTTTGGGCTATACACTATTATCTAGAACGTGTCTGAGAATGCTTTTTAGCTTGATCTTCCAGCACACTTGGGCATCCATGATGTCATCAATGTTGACTTTCTTTGACTGTACCATGAGTCTACATTGGAGACAAACCCTTTCATTAGTCATCCTGTTGATATTGTACCTAACTTACAGTTTTCTTTGGAGAATTATTATTATTTTGACACCAGGATGCACCACACTAGCCAGGTATCTTTGACTTCCTACCTTGTGGCCAAACAAGGACAACTACCACATCAGGCCCAATGGATCTCTCATAGCAAGATGGTTTGTGACTCTCCTTCCATTTTGACCGCATTGGAGTCCAATGCTCTTACGGTGGGTAGGAATGATAAGTAATGACATGCATGACTTTCTATTTTTCAATGAATAAGATTTTATGCATGTTATAATTTTTATATTATGCACCGGATAAGATTTTTGAACTATTATGCTTATCCGAAAATATATTAAATTTTTTATAAATAGTCCTTCAATCTAAGCATTATGTAGTTCTTTTCGTCTGCAATCTTCTCTATTTTGTGGGTGTGAGTTTTCCTGTGGATAGCTCCACATCACTCCTCCTCTATTTGGAATGAAATTCTCTATTGTATTCTTATTGATTTATATACAAGTGGAATCACATTTTAAAAATATTCCATGGTTTTTATTATGTGGGTTTGGGTGTGAGGAAAAAATATACAAAGTGTATTACCTCTCAAATTATATATGGAAACTCAAAAACTAAGAAATATTTCCATGGGGTAGACTTAATTTTTTTTGGGAAGGATCTGAAGGTAGACAAGTTCTAGCAGACACTAAACATGTTACCTAATTGGGTTGTCAACAAAGAATTTATCTTTACAATCTACTGAACAAGACACATTCTAATGTTTCTCTTCCTTTTGTACCTCCATATGATAATTGTTACCAACACTTCTATGATTCATACATTGTGAGAGTGGATTATGGAGACATATGCATTGTGGTGATACAATTACCTAAACCAAGAACTTTACATATCTACTATACTTCAACGAATTCATGGGCCAACTTGCTATACCTGCTGAGGAGTATCAATTTATTTCCAAAAGTTATTTTTTAGAATGGATTTTTTTTTTACTTTTTGGATTACCCAACATATGTTATTATGGTTTTCAGGTATAAAAGCAAAAAGAAATACATACCAAATATGGGTATTTTGAATGGTATTTTCTTGCTTAGTTTGGAATAACTTATTCTCTGGCATATACAATTTAGTTATCTGGAAGCTTCAGGTTAAATTGAAGGATAATTACAATTAAAAGGAAATTACAAGGATTCCTCTACATATATTAAAACAATTTAATGATTGTGCTGAATTTATTTGTATTAGAGCACACAGGTCTCAAGAGGTGAAAGTGGCAACATACAATAAAAGATAAGATTCATTGTTGCTTCTTCTCATACAATAAAATATAAGATTCATTGTTGCTTCTTCTCATGTTCCACTTTCTTTCCCCCTATACCGAATAGGAATATCATTACCATGGAGGAAATTCATTTACGCCTATAGCCTTCCATCCAAGTTTTGATATTAGGAATGCTCAGATTTAAACTAATTTATCATTGTTATTCTTGTTAACCCATAGAGGTTAAACTATTATTTTTTAAGTGAGAAGAATATATTTGATATACTATAATAAGGCCTGATGATCCTTTCTAGCTATTAATTTTGCGTTGGATATTCATCATTGACGGGTCTTATGATGTGTTTTGATTACGATTGATGATTGTTATTTAGTTACACTATTAGTTTTTTAACTCAAAAAAATATTTGATATAGTATGATAAGGTCCTATGATGGCTCTCGGCCATTAATTTTGTGTTGGTGATTTTTTGGTAATTTAATTGATATTATATTATATTGTGAAATATTAAGGTTGCCAAATAACTTTTACATCAAAAGTGAACAAATGGCATCAACCTAAGTCTAAGAGGAAGTATACAAAACCCTCATAAATACAAGTAAATCTTCACCCACTACATTGGTAGAAAACACTACAACAAACACAAAGAAAAGGATTCATCCTTCAAGACAACAATATGAAAGTCTAACTGAAGAAAAAAAAATTCCCTTCAGCATTACCCAAACCAAACAATAGAAATATTTGAACAACAATGTACTAATCAATTTTGCCCATGATCTCATTTTGTTCATCCACCTTTTTACTAGAAACTTCTGGATTCTTTTCAGCTCCTCCCAAAGTTTGAGAATTCTGGGAAGAAGCGAGTAATTTTTTAAATTTCTTCCAATGCAACAAATTTTTCCCACCCTATCACATTCGGTGATGGTTCCAAGACATCTATATTTTTCAAAAATGATGATTCCCAACATTGTCATATTTCTCATCTCGGTCCTGGAGCAAATCTTCTCGATCTTCAAATAAACATCTCTAAAAATATTTTGGTGTAAATGATATTTCCACATGCGGTAGGGATCATTTGAATTGGAAAGAGTGTGACCTCCATTTGTGTGGTTGATGTCCCAACTATATCTGTAAAAAAAATCCTTTGAGTTGTTCTCAAAATTTCTATTTGAGACGTTAGTAAGCTTTGGGAATGAAATAGCACTCTTGGATGTTGAAAAATCATAAATTTTTTGGAGAAATGGATAGATCATGTGGCAATGGATATAGATACTAGAAATGTTAGGGGTTATGTGATAGGACACCCACAAATTATGGAAATGATATAGATTAAGATTCGTGAGATGAATGAGTTCGAAACAAGTCCAAATTATGATGAGACAACCATCCAACTGATAGTTTCATAGAGAGAAGGGTCATGGAAATGATAGAAAACCAAGACCTCAAAGACCTTTGGCACATATTGTCCTACTAGGACAGGATAGAAAACCAAGACCTCAAAGACCTTTGGCACATATTTTCCTACTAGGACCTTTTGAAACTTCAACACTCTTACACATAGTGAGGAAACTTATAAAAAGGATGGTAACCCATCTAAAAATTGTAAATTTTTTAGTGGTGGCTAATGCACATACCTCCTATGGTAGTGTGTCTTTCCAAGTCAACAAACCTATACCATCAACCCCAATGTGTGCCAGTTTATATCCTACCTTATTTGCTTCTCTGAATGCATGTCGGAAGATAACTTCCTGATTGTGAGTAGCAAGTTTCCTGACCTCTTCAATACATCTTCTAACTTTCCAAGACGGTCTTTTGGATATTTTTATGTAATTAATAATATTGAGATAATCCCCTTCAATGATGATTTTATCAACTGTTGGTGTGTAGTATATTTATGAACATAACAATGTTAAAGAATATTATTAGAAATGTTTTTTATAAAATTAATTTTAATTTTATTTAATAGATTTTATTTGATAGTGGAAGTTTTATTTACTAATATATAAATTTATTACTTAATAGTTTAATTTTATAATTTATTGAAATATAAAATTTTATTTTAAAATTATAATTATTAGAAAATTACTTGTTAAAGTTTTTGCATAAATTAATTATCATCACTAAAAATATTATTTTAATATGTTATTATTAATATATGTTAATATTTAGTATTTAATTTATTTTTTTAAGGATTGATTTTAATATATAATTATTTTATAATAACTTGAATATAGATACCTTTATATGCTAATAAGACACTGTAAATCTTATTTTAATTTTGAAAATTATAGAATGCAAGTTGCTATTATGTTATATTTTTTGGTAATTAAAGGTGAGGGTTTTGAGAGACTCCCAAAACATGATACAAAAAAATCTCACAAGAAACCAAAACATGATACAAAAAAATCTCACAAGAGACCAAAACATGATACAAAAAAATCTCACAAGATACCGGAAGTATGGAGGCCTACTTTGGCTACAGAAAAAGCAAAACAACACTAGGGACATGTAAAAACACCCTAAGAGCAAACCCTACAACTACCCTATCGGAGCAAGGTCTCAAAGCATGAACTAAATATTGGTTTTATCAGGAATGTTCATGTGTGAGGCAACCCCATCCAATAATCCAAACATTTGATTATTTACATCTTCCAAAAATTTGATAGCCATCTTGAGAGTGCCCAGCACACTCTAAGCTTCTTGTCTACTATTGCCATTATGTTATTTCTAAGTACATAAATTTATGTTCTTAAGTGATTAATATGCAATATTATTTTTAAAATTTTAAATTTAAATTATAGTTTAGAATTTCTAATTTTTTGATTAATTTTAAATAAATAAATTAGTTTTTATAAATTTCTAGTTTTGATGATAATTATTAAGTAAATTTAATTATAATTAACAATTATGGTTTACTAGTAATGATGGAAAATTTAGAACTTTTAAATCTAAGGTTCAAATTCTAAGTAGAAGTAGAGTTGGTTGTACACTATGCTTTAGTTGAAGTATTGTTACATAATCATATATTGGGTAAACAACATCCTCCTCCACGTGGGTATTAGACTTTAAATTTTTAAATTATTATTCACTATCAATAAATCACAATTG
Organism: Wollemia nobilis; assembly: GCA_028583015.1. Taxonomy (NCBI): domain Eukaryota; kingdom Viridiplantae; phylum Streptophyta; class Pinopsida; order Araucariales; family Araucariaceae; genus Wollemia; species Wollemia nobilis. Next base: position 2,764,729 of record JAQPPZ010002315.1, on the reverse strand, counting down.
TTAATTATAATTAAGTTTACCTAAAAATTTATAAAAAATAATTAATTTATTTAATAATTGTAATTTAAAGTTGAAAATTTAAGCTAACAAACAATTTTGTATGCTAATCATTAAAAAATATACATCCTATGTAGAGGCAATATAGGTTGTACACCATACTTTGAAAACCAAAGTATGATTGCATATTGCATAACCATTTATTGGGTAAACAACATCCTTCGTGTGGTAGTGTCAATGGAGTATGGATACATAACCATATATTGGCTAAACAACATCCTCCATATGGGTAGTATCAACTAAATTATGGTTATGTATACACAGTCTTAAAGATCCATCATTTTTCTTATGCGTGTCTTCTTCTTAAATTCTCAGGTGGTGGTATCCAGGTATCCTGACTTGAGATCAACCTTGGAAAATATAGTGGTATTTTTCAATTGGTCAAAAAGGTCATCAATCCTAGGTAGAGAATATTTATTCATGATAGTGACCTTGTTGAGCATTCGATAATATATACACAACCTTAAGTATCCATCTATTTTATTAACAAAGAAAACAAGAGAACCCCATGGTGATACATTAGGCTTGATAAGCCCCTTCTCTAGCAAGTGATGAAGTTGTTTTTTAAGCTCTTACATCTCAATAGGGGTCATCCTATAAGGTAACCTGGAAATTGATGTAGTTCTAGGCAAAATTTCTATAGAGAAATCAAATTCTAATTATGGTGGTAGAATTGGAAGGTCTTTAGGGAGTACATCCTTATACTCTTTCAATATGGGGTACTTTTGGAAGTGGTTTGAGTCAACTTTAGTTTCTTTCTTTTTATTTTTGACCACATAAATTATTTCTCCCCTTTTAAATGGCTTTCTAACTTGCGTGATTGACAATAAATGTGGACTAAAAGCACCCTAATCACAATGAGTTCTAATTCACTAATTAGATTCATCTGTGATTTATATCCACCTATATTCAAAATTAAGAAGAGCTTTGTGGGCTTTAATACAATCTACACCAAGGATGATATCAAAGGTATGCAAGGGGAGCTACATGTAAGTATCAATTGATTTTACCTTGGGATAACGTAATATGAGGATCAAAGAGACATTTATTGACCAATAGGTTTTTCCTAACCTATATTCTACCTTCCATTCATTTGTCATATATCTAAGTCTTCTAGGTATGTTCCTCGCTATGCTAGTAGAAATGAAACTATCTATAGCTCCACTATCAATTAAAATACACATATTTCTATCATATATTTTACCATTCAAAATAAAAGGGGTAGCTTACCCATTGAGTGTAGTATTACTTATCACTATAAAGATTCAATGGGTAGATTAGTTTGGTGCCTTATTTCGATCGACTCTTAGAGGGCACTTATTTGCAAATTTAGGACCACCACAAATATAACAAGCTACAGGAGCCCTATTGTCCATGTTACTATTATCCTTCCTACTCTAAGGTACTGATTCCTTAGCCTTTTTTTGGAATTATTGTCTCCATTTGTTTATCCTTGGATAAACTTTTCCATCTCTTATGTCCTTATTGCTTTGAAACCTATTTTTATTTTTGTTCTTCAACTTGGTTCGATCTTGTGGGTATTTTTTGTACATACCCATGCCTAGTTGCTAGAAACTATATACTAAGTTTACTTTTTGTAAATAAAACTAGATATTACCCAAAAATTACCATCTCAAAAGCCTTGCTGGATACAAGGTGAAGTAATACAAAAAAGGATTATGAAGGCAGACCTTGATTTTGTTCTTGTTGTAGCCTAGAGATTAATTGAAGTCCACTTTGGCCCCAAAATAAAATCAATATGGAAATGGACCTCTCTCGAAGATGTGAATAGATGTGCAGCTGACCAAGGACAAATGATATCAATTACCCACCTATTGATCGAATGTTAATGAAATTAAAATCAAGAATATGGTCAATATTTTGAGCATGCTAGAACAACTGTAGATGGATGAAATCTAGTGAAATGTCAAAGATCCATCCCAGTATTGTAAGATAAGAAGAAGAGTGAAATGACCAAGTTTGGGCATGATTGAAACAATTGTACTTGGTAAAAACCCAGTAGGGTCCCCAAATATTAGCTTTCACCAAGAAAGGAAAGTTACTAAGAAGGCTAGAACTATTAGGCCAAATTGAATCCCAAAAATTCCCAAAATACCCAATCAAGAGAATGGATAGATCACTAGAAACTCAAAAAATTAGGCCTAATAAAATCTTGGAAGCATCATAAAGATGCAATCAGGGAAATGCCAAAACTCCAAGAGCACCAAAACTTTCATGATCTGCTAAAGCTCGACATGTTCTCAATGTTTTGGTTCAAGGCTCGAAAGCCAAAAAAGGACTAAGAAAAACAAAATTCAGTTCAAAGAGTAATGGAAGAATTAGAACTGACCAAAACCTAATCAATATTCAAAGGCCTAATATGCACAAAAGCAAAAGATAAGCCTAGTATATGAGATACTAGAAGGATTGTATCTGATCAGGCCTCATGAGGATTTTAAAGATCTGATGCAAGAAAGATAATATTCATTCAAGAGGTGAAGCCACTAGGATATTGGTATATGGTCAGAAGCTTCTTGAATGTGGAAGAAGCATCCCACACATGTGCAAAATATCCAGTGGTAACCCTTTAATAAGGAGTATTTTTTCCATGATGTCTACTAGGCACGATTATGTGTTAGGAGATCCCAATGGTAAAAGCCATCATGCATATGATAGTGTGATTAGGTAGAAGATAAATCAAGGAATAAAAAGTAGCCAGTGAGTGGGGTATGACTCAAGATGGTGTAGATCCTGGCCATGTCAATCAATCACATTCAGGTGGTTAGAGCTACCATACTTCTGAAGTGGTTCAATAGGCTAGAAAAACCTTTGGCATGATAGTAATCCACTCCTGAGGTAATAATGGTTTTGATTGCTTGAGAATTATAAAATATCTATAAATACGATGATGTATAGTGAAAATGGGTTAGCTCTTAGGCATTTACAATTCATATATATATGGATTGCTTGCTAATATAAATTGACTATTTTCTAGTCTCTGGTTCAAATCATTTCTAAATCATATATGTATTGATGACTGCTTATTTCTAATTTGATCATGTTGAATATTTGTGGTAATAATTCTAAATCCTAGATTTCTACTATACTCATTCACTTATATGGAATTTATGGTTTGATTAAGATACAATATATTTAAATTAAATATTCTATAATTGATTGTAAATTAGATGGTCTATTAGGTAGTTGATTGTTTAGTTAGGTGGTCCTTGTTCTTGCTTATATCTTGATGTTGCTTAATCTATACCACTATAAGTTTTGGATTTAACCTCATTTATCACTTTTAGCACCTTTTCCCCCTAAATTTTTTTATAGTTAGCTGGGAATTCAATGAACTTGACTCCTCTAGAGATTGATTGTTGCAAATCTCATAAGATCCTTGACCTTTCAATGTTGGTCAAGGTCTATAGGTGCACAAACATTTCCATTAGATATATTTTTTTACCAACAATTTTTTGCATGCTTGGTGGGACTCGAAGATCCATTACTTTGATAATGTAAGAATTGATGATATCCTTAATCATCAGATCTCACCAAAATATCCTAGAAACTCTACTCAAATATAAAAATTCATATCATATGATTAGTTGACTTTCAAATATGAGTAAAACTCAGTTATATTCTATTTTTATCCATAATCTCCATCACCTGGTGACTCACCTACAATAAAAAACCCACTACTCTAATCAATCACCTTTGAAATAATTAGAATAAGGTGATTCTATTAAAAATTGATCGAGGTTTGTGATCAGTTGCCCTTAGTAAATTCTAAAGATCTATCTTGTAGAGGACTCAAGGTGTTAATGAGTAGCCTTGACCTCATTATCAGAGAAGATATGCTTATTTTATGAATTCAAATATCCTAAAGCACCAACTTGGTAGTTGCATAAATGGCTTAGTTAGAAGTCCTTTATTGGAATTACATAGGTCTCTAAATGTACAAAATATCCATGATATTCCCAATATTATCTTGAAGTTCTTACCAAGTTTTGATGGGAAAAATAATATTGCATTTCAACATTACCAGGATGTTCCTTCCATGGTAATGATTCATAATGTTATGTATGAAGATATAGTTCTTAGACTCTTGGTACTCTTTCTTAAGGCAAAATATATGATGTGGTACAAAACTTTGAAATATGGGAGCATCTATATGTGTGTTGACTTTGTGAAGCTATTGATTGATACATTTGATTACTTTGGTGAACCTTTCTTGATGATCACTCAATTTTTATTCATGATATGTGACCCTCAAGAAGATATAATTGACTTCAATATTTGTTTCAAGAGAACCTAGAATAGAATCCCCTATGAGCTTCAACCATTCCCTAATCAGGCACAACTATTTTATACCCAGATCTTCTACTTAGACATAAGCCTCATCTTGTAGTTGTTCAGAGAAAGGAGATTCCCAAATATTTACAAGGAGGTTGTTCGAGCCAAAAATATGTTAATTCAAGTGGGAAGGTTTACTCATAGGTATGTACAAACTTTATATCCAACCTTGTCGCAACCACCCCCAAAATAATCTACTTTAGGATTTATCCAAACAATGTAGAATGTTTTGCCCATAAATCCCTATGGAAGAACATATCTATAAAAATAGGATATGGTAGTAACTTGAGCACCTGTAGAAGAAGATGAAGGTCAAACAAACTTTTCTTATGAGTAAAATGCTAGCACCTCATATTTTTCTCAACCAATGTAAAATATGAATTTTGGGGGTTTAGTGCCTTCATGACCCTCTTGGATATAAAAATCTCCTATGAGTTAGCAAAGGGAAGTAGGAAATAGGATATAATCACTCTTAGCTAGTGATCCTTTCCAATAAGAGGAAAGACCAGTTCTCTTTCATGACATATTTGATAGACCTCCATTTCATTTTTGGTAAGTTAATAAATTTCATTAAGGGGGCATTTGAAATGTGTCCCAATGCCTTAGTACAATACAAAATATAGGGATGTAGGGATAAGAAAAAGTGTATCCTAGTAAAGAAAAAAAATATAAGAGGATGTGAGGAATACCCAAAATGCATCCTTAGCAGAATAGGAAAACATACAAAGATGAATAAAAGTAAGACAATAAGGAAAGATAACCCTAAAGGGTCAACAATAATAAAAAGGAAGGCAATTACTCCATAGGATGTGCATCAACAATTTCCTATTTGCCTTCCTTGATTTCATCCTTGGGCACTTCCTTGAAGACCTCCTTAGTGATTTCGACGATATCATCCTCCTTTACATCAAATTTTGTAGCAGCAGCAGAGTTTGCAGGGGCCTCCTCATCAAAGGAATCACAAAAAATAGCAAGTTAAGTGTATTCCTTTATCCTTCAATTGCAAAATTGCTTTACAAATAGCAACACCGATGGTCTCCATGTGGGAAATGGTTGTATACTTGGTTTGGATGACTAATTTCTATAAATATTTCTCAAAAAGGTTGATGGATTCATCCTCACCACCTTATTTGACCTTCTTAGGGCTTAGGGACTCTTTTTTCTTAGGCCTCTAAAAAATACTTGTGGGCATAAATTCCACATAAACCTTTTTCTTCACACTAAGATATCCCTGGGGTTTTACTTCCTTACTCTTCCTTTTGGCACCTCTCATATTAGAGCTAGGTGTGGAGGAAGTGTCATCCTCTATGTTTTCCTAAGTGATAATATTTCCTTTAGGAAATTTTTGCAATAGATAAGCATATAGAATCTTGAAAAGACCTTGATGATAAGGCTAAACCTCCTTTTTCTTGGCACGGGTGGATGTTATAGAATATTCCATAGACAAATACAAGAGTTATGGTATGTTAAGAATTTTTGCATCTTTGAAATGATTTACAAATGAAATATGGAAACTGTAGAGTCGGGACTCAGGATCATCTCTAGTAATGTATTGCATGATTGGGTTCATTACCTCTTTCCAAGGTGTAGGCAAGTCCTTGTGAAATTATCCCTTCTTGAAGAGCTTCATCAATGGTGATGTGGCTTCTAAATGACTAATATCCATATCCCAATTGTGTTTGTTCCTCCTCATTGTGTGACCATCATCAATCTATCCAATCAACTCTGCAAGTAGCCCTACAGATACCTATAAGTCCACTCTATAGATTATGACAACACCATTTTCCCATGTTGAGGTGAACAACATATTGGTGTCCCAATCAGTCCCAAAAAACATCTTAAAAAAGGAAATAATCATCTATCCTTGAGGACAACTTAAAATATGGGCTCGATGGAAAAGGACTCTAGCTCTACAAACATCATCCTGGAACCTCTCAAAAGGGAACAAGGGTTTACAAAAAAGGTACAGGGTATTCATGGAAGAGCAGAATAATACTAGAATAGAACTTTAGCATAGGGGTTTTCGAATAAGGCACAGGGGATCAGAGTAAAAGTAGAGTAAGACCAAAATAAAGCTTTAGAAGAGTTTAGAAAGCATCAAAACAAATGTAAAAGGTTCAAAAAACATTTCACATAGCTTCTCACACAAGAATTTCATCTAGGAAACATAAAAATCCAAATAGAGGAGGCCAATAGGTTATAGGAATTATAGAGGTAGATTTTTTTATAGACATGATCAGATGTGAAAATGGAAATGTGTGTCCTAATATTGAGAAGTAGGCTATATTGAGATGCCTAGGAATCTAAATATAGAAAAAACAAGGAAATATTCGAAATCCTGAGGAGTTGAAAAGTATGAATGAGTGGAGAATGAAGCAGTTCTTGGAACCATGTGATTGCAAGGGGGAAAAAGGAAGGATATTGAACTAGCAGAAGAGGTACACACATGGGCAAAAAGACTATAATCATGAAATGTGATGGAGGAATAAACCTTTGGTACAAAAACTTTAACACCCAAGTAACAACTAGAAAAAAAAGGCAGTGGCATGAATCATGAGTGTGGAAAATATGTACCGCCTGATAGAAATATGGCAAGGAAAAATTTCCAAGATGAGGTTCCAAAAATGGCGAGCCTAGGAAATATAAATTGCTTGGAGAAGACTTTGGTAATTAGAATAATTATAAGAACCACTGCCATGTTGGAAATATCAATGCCAATTGTAATTCTTCCCCTTAGAGCCAAGGGCCAAATAAGCAGAGGATCATGTGTGGAGAGATAATAATTCATTTTGTTGAGAGAGATTTATATCCAACTTGGCAAGTTCACTCGATTCACATGAAAGAAAGTCCGTCAAGGTCAGCATCCCTAGGATAGAGGCACAAATATTAGCTAGCTTGTTAGTGACAAAATTAGCTTACCTTAAGGCATTTTGAACTATAAATTCATGTTGGCTTAACAAAATTTTCCTGGCTTCCTCAATTAGATTCCTAATTTTCCAACCTAGAGATTTGAAGTTTTTTAGGTAGTTAATGATATTTAAAGAATATCCTTCAATGATTTTATTGGAACATATTTAATTAATTGTAATCCTCTCCATAGTGCCCTTGCTTCTACAGAATGGTTGGATAGTTCCCCTAAAGGTTCAGCAAAAGCAAAAATTGAATTTCCTTGATGATCTTTGAAAATACCCCAAACGCAAGCTCTATCGAGATTTCCTTCGGTAGCACAATCAAAATTGATTTTTACCCATCCCATGGAAGGGGGTTCCATTTTATATTGGTTCTAGAACCATGAGGATTAGTATGACAAGGATATTTCAAGGAAATGTTAAAATAATTGAGTAAGGAAGCTTCAAAAGAGGAAATATGTGAGGAATCAAAAGGGGCAATCAAAGAGTTTTCCTTAGCAAAAATAGATAATTATATTCGAAATAAATTCGAAATCCCTGAATTCCTTAGGGAAAATGCACCTATTGCACTCAAGCCAAATCTACCATAAAAAGTGATGAAGGCAAAAAAACCATAAACCTTTGATAAAAGGATTTTTAAAAGGGTTAGGCCATTGAATGAAAAGATCAACTAAAGGAGGAGGAGCCCAACTAATGTTAAATTTGAGGAAAATATTACTGAGGATAGACCTAGAGAAGGGGAAAAAAATAAAAATATGGGTAGTGTATTCCTAATAAACAATGCAAAGGAAATATTTGTTAGGAAGGGGAATACTATGTTTTATAAGGTTCTCAATAGAGAGGATTTTGATTTTTTAATTTTCCTAGTTGCAGATTGAGGTCTTTCATATTATTGGTGCAATGCGTGTTCCATCCCATTTTCGTTGGGGCTTTGGTAGATTGAAAGGTGTTGAGGGTGATTTCATATTTTCTAAAAAAACCCTAATTGTTGCCATCCAAGAACCTTTTGACTGTGAGACTGCACAGCATACCAAAAATATTGATGATCCGCTCGTCAAAGTTGTTCTAGTTTTTTTAGATTTAGTTCTGATGCAAATATATGGCACACACCGGACTTTTGTTAGAGCTAAAGTTTTGTTATTGGTTACTGGTGAATCTATTTTTTCATCATGGCAAGTGGTGGTTTACTTGTTATTCATGGAGAAGATCCTTGCTGGTGGTTTTGTGGCTTACTTACTATTCTAAATCTCGATGCCATGGAGACTTTATCCACTATTGCAGATGCAGAACCCTCTTGTAAATGACTATGTTGTAATAGGAATTTTTTTTTATCCACTCTCGGTATGGAAGCGGTGCTCTATGTGAATGGAAACAATCATCGATATGGAGACGGCCAGTCTGGAGTGTCTATGGCATTGTGCAGAGCATTTTGGTGGAATATATTGGAGTACCATGCTACGTATAGAGGATTTGTTTGGGATTTATTGAGTCCCTCTTTCAAAAATGGACCCCTTTGCAACCGTGATGGAGTAAAAATGATGTGTTTTCCCATGGCATTAAGGGATTCTAAGTAAAGTGACCAAGCCTATGATCTTACATGGTGGAAAATATCTTATTGGCCATTGGGTACTCCATCAAGAAATCTTTTTGCATTTTTATTGTATATGCCCATGCATAGAGTACCACAACGGACCCCATTTGTTTCTAACAGAGTGTTGTGTAGGTAATTTTAGAACACATGGTGCTCATTTAATTCTACAATAGAAATTTGGCCCAATTTTTTAATTCAAACTGATTATGGGGAAGTAATCAATTTTGGTTTTTGAAATTTAGCGTTGAAAGAAGCTCTGGCTTGTGATGTCGTGACTCCCGCAATGTTGATTGATTTTTGAGAAAAATAATTTTGTAGATCTGATGTGGCCCACTTGTCGCTCGACATGGTGAAAGAGATTTCATAATGGGTGGTGAGATTTAATTGTGTTTAGTTTGCCACAATGGATCAACCTGCTATGACTGGAGTATGAAAGAAGGTGATTGTGTTGATGGTTGTGTTAGAAAAATAAACCCAAATTTCACGCCTGTGCCCAACTGCGCTGTGAACCTTGGGCGAAATCGGACTGCGCTCCAAACATGGGCGAAGTCGGACTGCGCTACCGCAGTTCGGGATCCCAGCAAAAGTGTGACATGACGTCACACCTTCCTTCTGACAGATTTGACACCTGACAGATCCGATCTTCGTAGGAGTTAATGCCAATTCAACGTTTGTCAGAAACCCTAGACGAGGGTCGGTCCGAGGATAACCCTTATCCAAAGCTGTCAGAGGATAACCCTTATCCTCCTCTCCCCGTGGCTATAAAAGGCGGTTCGGGTCTATAGACAAATAAGTGCATAGAAGGAGAAGCAGAGCGTGTGTGAGAGAAGTTCATGAAAGAGGAAGCGAAGATTTGAGCAGAGACAGGAGGGCGAATGTTTCAGTGAGCAGTGTGGCTCAGCTGATTTATGTTCGAGCAGCAGACTCGACATTTCCCCTGTTTGGTTTATCCTGCAGCGTAGCCTGCAGATGTAGTTGTTTCCTCGGTTGAGGAATTCTGTAACCCTAGTTGTTCATATAAATAAAGTTTGGTTTTGTCTGTAGCATCTTTAGGGTTTGCAGTAGTTTATGTGTTAACTTTGTTGTTCTCTGTTCCGACGTTTTCTCTCCTCTCATACGGGTCTTGCCAAGCCGGGAAAACCCAGCAACAGCCATGGAAGACAAAGAAGTTTGTCATTGAGCGAAGTTGGTCGTCGAGCATAGCGAAGTTTGTTGCCAAGCGAAGTTCATCCGCCATGCGAAGTTTGAACTTCGCGCAACAGCTGCACTTCGGCTAGAAATCATGTGCTATGCACACTTCACATGACAGCTGCACTTCGGCCAGAAGAAGGTGCGATGTGCGCACTTCGCACTACAGCCGCACTTTGGCCAGAATTCATGCACTGTGTGCACTTCGCGCGATAGCCGCACTTCGGACAGAAGAAGGTGCGTTGTGTGCACTTCGCGTGACAGCCGCAATTCGGCCAGAAGAAGGTGCGTTGTGTGCACTTCGCACGACAGCCGCACTTCGGCCAGAAGAAGGTGCGAAGTATGCACTTCACCAAGGAACTGGCACAGTCCGCACTGCGCTCCCGTCTGCCTGGCCGTCGCCCTGCGCAGTTCGACATTAACGGACTTCGGCGATTGAAAATCAAAAATCGCTCCTTCAAATTGGTATCAGAGCTGATAGTGCCGTGACACGGAGATAGAAGCATGGCTTCCGAGAGAAACTCATTGTAGTTGTAGATCCCATGATTTAACGGTAAGAACTACGATTACTAGAGCATCCAGATGAAGATCCTGTTTGGATCTCAGGAGCTATGGGAGTTAGTCGAGAATGTCTAGCCAGAACTGACAGATGCAGTAGCACTCACCACCCTCTCTTAAGCAGATAAGGATCTATTGAAAGAGCACAAGAAGAAGGACCAGAAGGCCCTCTTCTACATCATGCAAGCGGTTGAGGAGACCATCTCCCCGTGGATTGCATCAGCCACCAAGGCCAAGCAGGCCTGGGAAACCCTGGTGAGTTCATATCAGGGCATCGACAAAGTAAAGTTGGTGAAGCTGCAGATGCTCAGGAGAGATTTCAAAAATATGTAGATGAGCGATTTCGAGTCGATGAGTGACTTCTTCACCCGGACGACAGACATTATCAACCAGATGCGGTTGAACGCAAAAAATGTCCACAGCCAGAGAATCGTGGAGAAGATTCTCAAAAGTCTGCCTATAAAGTTTGACTCGGTTGTGATAGCAATCGAAGAGTCGATGGATTTGACAACCCTCTCGATAGACAAACTCATGGGTTCCCTGCAGACCCATGAATAGAGGCTAAGCCACTCAACTCAGTCTTCTTTGGAGCAAGCCTTCAAAGCGCAAGTCTCAGTCCGAGACAGCGGCAGACAAGACTCCCACCACAACGCTTTTAGTTCTCAAGGAGGAAGAGGCAGAAGCAAGCATGGTAAAAGGAACAAGCAAGGAGGGAGTTCAAACCCTCAGGACACTGAGCCAAGTTGCAACTTTCATCAGCAAGGAGGAAGAGGCACTGGCAAAAATCAGCAAGGAAGCTCTCAGCAGAAGAAGGACATGTCAAAGGTCCAATGCTACTACTACAGCAAGTTCGGCCATTATGCCACATAGTGCAGAAAGAATATGGCGAACGAGAATCAGCAGCAAGCCCATTATTCGAAGGAACCCAAAAATGCGGTAGGAGGAAATGTGCTATTGACTTGCAGTATTGAAGAGGAGAGCAAGAAAAACATCTGGTATCTTGACAGTGGTTGTAGCAACCATATGACTGGGAACAGGGAGATGTTCTCACAACTGGATGAAATAGTCCAGTCCAAAGTCAAGATGGGGAACAACATCAAAGTTCCTATGATGGGGAAAGGAAAGATCCTCATCCGCACCCGGCACGGTGATAGAAAAACAATTCAAGATGTTTTTTATGTGCTTGGGTTGAAGCACAATCTGCTAAGTGTTGGATAGCTTGTGCAGAAGGGGCACACTGTACTGTTCAAAGATGGTGTATGTTCCATCAGAGACAAAGTCCATGGACAAATCGCAATTGTGTCCATGACGAAAAACAAAATGTTTTTGCTATAGATTCAGAATGAATCTTTGATGTCTCTGAGTACAGTTGAGAAGGATGCTACCTGGCTGTGGCATCTTAGATTCGGTCACCTGAGTTTTAGTGGCCTGAATCTACTGCACAAGAAGTAGATGGTGAAGGTTTTACCCCTTATAGAGCAACCGAACCAAGTTTGTGAAGGTTTCCTGGTCGACAAGCAGCATAGGGACACATTCCCTGTAGGACAGTCTTGGAGAGCATCACGGCCTTTGGAGCTGGTGCACTCAGACATCTGTGGTCCCATGCAGACCACCTCATATGCCGGCAATAAGTATTTCCTGACCTTCATTGATGACTTCAACCGGAAGACATGGATTTATCCAATCAAGTTGAAGTCAAAGGCATTTGCAAGGTTTAGGGAGTTCAAGGCTCTGGTTGAGAAACAAAGCGGTCATTATGTGAAGACTCTCAGAACTGATGGAGGTGGAGAGTACATCTCCAATGAATTCCACAACTTTTGCAAACAACATGGAATTCGAAGGCAGTTCACTGCCAGATACACACCGCAGCAGAATGGTGTAGCTGAGAGAAAGAACAGAACTATCATGGAGATGGCACGGAGCATGTTGAAGGCAAAAAGTTTGCCACATGAGTTCTGGGAAGAAGCTGTAAGTTGTGCAGTTTATCTGCTGAACCGATGTCGCACCAAGAGTGTGAGGGACAAAATTCCAGAGGAAGCCTGGAGCAAGTTGAAGCCAAGTGTGGCTCATTTGTGAGTTTTTGGGTGCATAGCATATGCACATGTTCCAGATGAGAAAATGCAGAAGCTGGATGACAAAGCTAAAAAGTGCATCTTCACAGGATATAGCGAACCATCAAAGGCATACAGGCTGTACAATCCTGTGACAAAGAAACTTGTCATCAGCCGAGATGTGAAGTTCCTGGAGGATGAAGTCTAGAATAGGAATTCAAATACTGGTCAGTCTGAACCAACAACTGTTGAATCTATAGACTTGGAGGAAGACAGTGTCCAACCACCTGTGCCTTCAAGCAGCAATAGTGGTGCCAGCAGTAGCACACCCTCATCATCTCGATCACCTCCACTTGCAAGAAAAATTCAAAACCTGAGGACTCCTGTGAAGACTCGGAGCTTGCAAGACATCTATGAGGTAACCCGTAATCAATTAGATGAAGATTATTCTGATTTTGCTCTCTTTACTGAATGTGATCCAGTGGAGTTTGAAGAGGCAAGTCAGAATCACAAATGGGTGAATGTGATGGATGAGGAGATAGCAGCCATTGAGAAAAATGAGACATGGCAGCTAACAGATCTTCCAAAGACGAAAGAAGACCATTGGGGTCAAGTGAGTATATAAAACGAAGTTTAATGCCCAAGGAGAAGTTGACAGGCATAAGGCCAGATTAGTGGCAAAAGGCTACAAGCAGAAGTCAGGAGTTGACTATCATGAGGTGTATGCACATGTAGCCTAACTTGACACAGTCAGAATGATTCTGGCACTCGCAACTCAGAAAGGATGGAGCGTGTACCAGATGGATGTCAAGTCTGCCTTCCTCAACGAAGTTTTGGAAGAAGAGGTCTACATAGACCAGCCGCCCGGTTATGAAATACAAGGGCAAGAAGGCAAAGTCCTAAAACTGAGGAAGGCCCTGTATGGGTTGAAGCAAGCACCCAGGGCATGGTACAGCCCTATTGACGGCTATTTTCAGGAGAATGGGTTTCAGAAATACCCATATGAGCACTCCCTGTACATGAAGACAAATGTAGCAAGTGAGCTCATCATCGTCTGCCTGTACGTAGACGATCTGATATTTACTGGCAATAGCAGCAGCCTATTTGCATAGTTTAGAATAGCCATGAAGTCCGAGTTTGAAATGATAGACATGGGGCTGATGAAATATTTTCTCGGCATTGAAGTTGACCAATCAGCAGATGGCATCTTCATTTCTCAGGGAAAGTATGTGAAGGATGTCCTAAAGCACTTCAAGATGGAGGATAGCAAACCTGCCATCACACCTGTAGCCATAGGTTTGAAGCTGAGCAAGTTGGATACAGGGAGGTCTGTAGATCCAACCTTGTTAAAAAGGCTAGTTGGCAGTCTGATGTACTTGACTGCAACTCAGCTAGATCTGATGTTCGGAGTCAGTCTGATCAGTCGTTTCATGGAGACTTCGAAGGAAATGCACTGGCAAGCAGGAAAGAGGATCTTGCGCTATGTCAGCGAGACGCAAAACCATGGCCTATTTTACGCCACATAAGACCAGTTGGAGCTATTCAGCTACACAGACAGTGACTGGGCTGGCAGTACCAATGATCGGAAGAGCACCTTTGGGTATGCTTTCCATCTCGGATCAGGGGCAGTCTTATGGGCGTCCAAGAAGCAACCCATCATTGCATTGTCCACAACCGAAGCAGAATATGTTGCCGCCATGACATCCGCATGCCAGGCAGTGTGGCTGCGAAGAGTTCTGAGTGAACTATACAATCCTTTGAAAGGCACAACAACAATTTTCTGTGACAATAATTCAGCCATTACACTGTCAAAGGATCCCGTGTTCCATGGACGGATGAAGCACATTGATATTCGTTATCACTTCATCAGAGAGTTGGTGAAGTCCGGAGAAATTCATCTACAGTTTTGCAGATCCAAGGAGCAGTTGGCAGATATTTTCACGAAGCCTTTGAAGGAGGAAGACTTCAGCAGATTGCGAGAGCAGCTTGGAGTCAAAGTGCTTGTGAAATCAGGTTTAAAGGAGGGTGTTAGAAAAATAAACCCAGATTTCATGCTTGTGCCCAACTGCGCTGCGAACCTTGGGCGAAACCGGACTGCGCTCCAGACATGGGCGAAGTCGGACTGCGCTGTCGCAGTCCGGGATCCCGGCAAAAGTGTGACATGACGTCACACCTTCCTTCTGACAGATTTGACACCTGACAGATCTGATCTCCGCAAGAGTTAATGCCAAGTTGGCATTTGTCAGAAACCCTAGACGAGGGTCGGTTCGAGGATAACCCTTATCCGAAGCTGTCAGAGGATAACCCTTATCCTCCTCTCCCCGTGGCTATAAAAGGCGGTTCGGGTCTATAGACAAATAAGTGCATAGAAGGAGAAGCAGAGCATGTGTGAGAGAAGTTCGTGAAAGAGGAAGCGAAGATTTGAGCAGAGAAAGGAGGGCGAATGTTTCAGTGAGCAGTGTGGCTCAGCTGATTTATGTCCGAGCAGCAGACTCGACATTTCCCCTGTTTGGTTTATCCTGTAGCGTAGCCTGTAGATGTAGTTGTTTCCTTGGTTGAGGAATTTTGTAACCCTAGTTGTTCATATAAATAAAGTTTGGTTTTGTCTATAGCATCTTTATGGTTTGCAGTAGTTTATGTGTTAACTTTGTTGTTCTCTGTTCCAACGTTTTCTCTCCTCTCATACGGGTCTTGCCAAGCCGGGCAAACCCAGCAGCAGCCGTGGAAGACAAAGAAGTTTGTCGCCGAGCGAAGTTGGTCGCCGAGCACAGCGAAGTTTGTTGCCAAGCGAAGTTCGTCCGCCGTGCGAAGTTCGAACTTCGTGCAACAGCTGCACTTCGGCCAGAAATCGTGCGTTGTGCGCACTTCGCGCGACAGCCGCACTTCGGCCAGAAGAAGGTGCGCTGTGCGCACTTCGCGCGACAGCCGCACTTCGGCCAGAATTCGTGCGCTGTGCGCACTTCGCGCGATAGCCGCACTTCGGCCAGAAGAAGGTGCGCTGTGCGCACTTCACGCGACAGCCGCACTTCGGCCAGAAGAAGGTGCGCTGTGCGCACTTCGCGTGATAGCCACACTTAGGCCAGAAGAAGGTGCGAAGTACGCACTTCGCCAAGGAACTGGCGCAGTCCGCACTGCGCTCCCGTCTGCCTGGCCGTCGCCCTGCGCAGTTCGACATTAATGGACTTCGGCGATTGAAAATCAAAAATCTCTCCTTCAGGTTGCGTGATTTTTTTCGAAGGACTATTGGTGCTTGATTTATGCGTTTGTATTCTTAAAATGTTGTTATTGCTCCACAGATTCGATCTCAACTCTCTGAATGATATTTTTTTATATAAATTTATCCTAGAAATGTGGCAACATTCATGCCAGAAGATGATTGCCATGGTGGGGAGCGCTAGAAAGTTAGAAGTGATCTTTTTTTTTTCCTGCCTATATTGGAGAATTTAATCCTTCGTGGCCCGTTGAGGCTTCCATAAAATAGCCATCTTTTAGGATTTATGGTTGGGAGTGGAGGATAGAAACAAAGAGGAATCACGATATCGTGGATGGTAAAATTTAAAAATGCAGTTTTGTTTTTTTATATGGCTTTGAGCATTTTTTTAATGTGTGCAAAGGAGGTATCAGTATCCCAGATTTCACTAACATATAACAGATCCTGATTTACCGTTGACTGATATTCTAACCTTCATCCTAGGGAAGGACTGATTAATGTCCAGGATTCCTAGAGGCAACGATTGTAGTGTTCGAATATTTGTCGAGATTCGCGCTCGGAAGGAGCATTGGTGGCTTGCCAGTAAGAGTTTCAGTAGAGATGACATCACAAAATTTGGGCTCAAAGTTTTCAACTGTTTCAGTGCTCTTTTGTCCCATTACAAATATCATACATGGATTTCGTCTTTCCTACATGGACATCATTAGGTTCAAAACTGAATATTTCACACCCCACTCGGTGCTCAGATTTTTTTTTGGAGTTTTTGAGGTACCCATGAAGAGAAGTTCAATGTTATTTTCTATTTTTTAGGTCTAGTTGATATTCCAGTGCTTGGGGGTATTTCACTACTATGACCGAGGTTAAATGTGGACATGGTGATATGAAAATCTGATCGCCAAGTTCACTAGTATCTTCATAAATTTGATTCGCTCGTTGCTGATGATGACGTTTACCCTCAACTATTTTGAAAGTTTATATTTGAAAGAAACTAGAGTGGACATCAGATAGAGAAAATGTTACCGAACCGCTTTCCCAAGAATGCATGCTAAACTACTTGCCCAAGCATGTGTGTCTCTTGAAGACCACAGACCAAATACAGTTGAAGTCTATTTTCATTGTTGTAGAGAAAATAGACCACTAATGAAATCCCACCTATCCTTGGTGTGTCATAGGCCTCTACCTACACTCTGAGGGCTATTCATGAGGCCACAGGTTTGAACATCTATAGGCATTCAGCTTGTATTAACAAAGGCAACAAGGTAGCAAGTCGAGGCCCTTAGATAACTAATGTCTACGATGCAATAGAAAAGTCCTTGGATAGAAGTCATGCACAAGAAGTTTGTGCACGGAGGATTTATGGTGAAGGTCCCCACCACTAGTTTTAGGTGACTAAGCAACAGATCTTACCTATTTTGATGATTTTTGTTTTTTTAATCACATTCTAAGGGTAGAAGCAATGGCAGTTACCTGTGTAAAGGACCTATGGTGGAATACTAAATAGAAGATGAAAATATGTTATTTTTTCTTAAACAATCTATTCATGAGTTGAATATGACAAGTGGAGTGATTTCCATCCTCCACTCATGCTAAATGGTGGCCTTGGAGGTCAAAATGAGTGTTGAATGATACGATGACTGTGGATAATATATTGGACTGCTCAGGTTTGTGGAGACTATTTTTTCTGGTTGTAGACCCTGGAGTTTATGCAAGAAGAGCATTAGTTTGAGGTTCGACAACATATCCTATAGTGAACAAGAAGTTGTAGAGTTGGCGCGTTTCCTAGTGGTAAATGTTGGTGGTGGAAATTACAGAATAGCTCGAATGTGGATGTAATTTTTACCAGGCCCTGTCATAGAATCCTGAGATCAAGTTTGAGTCATGAGTCCTTCTGCTCATCAACGATGTCCTGAGATACGAATGTTCAAACTACATTAATGTCAATAGTATGGTGCCTATGGTAGCAAAAGGAGATAATCCAAATAAAAATGGCTCTAGCATATCACTGGCCATTTTTTTTAGACTCCCCTCAACACCCGTATTTGGTGCACTTAGATAGCATTGAAACTACTCGATGCGTAGACACAGCACCCCCAGTTTCATCAAGTGGTGTGCATTGTCTGATGTATTGAATGTGGCTCTTTTAACATGCTATTTTAAAGTCCCATGCATGATGGCCCCTATTGCAGACAGACACGCTGGGCGCACTGGTGATGGTAGAACCTAAAAACAACGGTGGGAGACTCACATGCCATGTATGACCGACACCACATGTGGTTTCATGCAGCTAGCAGATGATGGAGTATTTTCTACTTATGGAATATTTTTTTGTAGTCTTCGCACGTGAGTCTAGTGCACTCAGTGTACTATTAATTTTAAAATGAATGTTTTTAGTGACTTTGAATTTGTATTAATCTAGGGAATATAGAGTAATTTTTTAAATGCAAGTCCTACAAAAATTTGCTGGAGCATATGCTTAAGAATGATTTTGTGCTTAGAGCAAATTTTGATGGTGTTGAGCTTTTGATTGTTTCATCCAATAAGTTACCTGAAAAACTTAGTGTTGGAATAAACTTCTTTATCTATAGGGTGTTTTTTAGGGAGAGAAAAGCAAATTGCATCGACTCCTTTGCATATTATCAGGTTAGAACCCATGGAAAACTATCTAAATCTGAAATATAAGGTTGTGGCATGAGTTCTACCTTCACCATCTATGGCTGGATTCTCAGAGAGGGTGGATATGGATATTGATGTGGAAGGAGGTCAAGAAGGTCAGCTTATGGTGGTTTTTAATTCTTCTATATATTGTGGCCTATATATATACATATACTTATATATGCATGTGGTAAGCAACCACAAAAGTATAATGGGAACACCACTATCAATTAAAGAAGAAGATTTATTAAAGTAGGATAATTATAATAGTTGTTGGATCACTATTTTTTAAGTCCACTTTAATTTTTTTTAACTGTATGGATATAATGGGCTCACATGCCAATGTTATTTGGAAGGGGGTTTTTATTAAAAAGTATGGCCTTCTATTTTTTTTAGAAGGGGTCATTTTATCAATTGCATTGTAATGTGTTATAGTGGGGATATTATGCTTTCACAGCATGGAGGCAGTTTTTTTTTAAATATTTTTTCTCACTTGACATTTAAAAGGTCATTGTATATTTTTCTATGAGAGATATTTTAACCATATTTTATTATGAAATATTTTGGAATATTTTATTGAGCAAGGTGCAGAAATAGTATTGTCATTGTTGTCAACACAGACAGATAGATCAATTGATGATGCAGTGGACAGGAGTTCAGAGGTCAGTCAGAACATGTACAGTGAATTTCCAAGAAGACAAAAGTGGCCCAGATTCAAAAAATCAAAGAAAAAGACAAGTAAGAAAACTATCGCGATATCGCGACATGTTTTTTGTCGCGATTTCGCGACATATCGGAGGAGAGAGAAAATGCTGGCAAAAATGTCGCGATATCGCGACATATCGGAGGAGAGAGAAAATGCTGGCAAAAATGTCACGATATCGTGACATATCGGAGGAGAGAGAAAGCGCAAAGAAAACTGTCACGATTTCGTGACATGTTGGACGAAAGAGAAAGCGCAAGGAAAACTGTCACGATTTCGTGACATGTTGGAAGAGAGAGAAAGCGCAAGATAAACTGTCACGATTTCGTGCAAAGAAGCCAAGTAGAAAAACTATCGTGATTTTGCGACATGTTGAAAGCAAAGAAGGCAAGGAAGAAAACTGTCATGATTTCGTGACATGTTTGGAGAGAAGGCATAGGCAAAGAAAACTGTCGCGATTTCGCGACATGTTTGGAGAAAAGGAAAGAAAAGGTTTAAAAAAGCAGATTACATGTTTGAGAGAAAGAGCTTGCAAGGAAAAGTGTCACGATTTCATGACAATTTGCAAGAGGAAGCGCTAAGGAGAAAAAGTGTCGCGATATCGTGACATGTCGGGTTTTCGTGACCCGAAGGGAAGAAAAGCGCTAAGGAGAAAAGATGTCGCGATATCGCGACATGTCACATTTTCACGACTAAGAGAGGAGAGAGAATGTTTGGAGATAGAAATGTCATGATATCGCGACAACAGCAGAGAGGAAGACTCCAAAGGATGAAGTGTCACGATTTCATGATAGAAGCAAAATGAAAGAGCTTGGAAGCAAAAGCGTCATG
Source organism: Wollemia nobilis (assembly GCA_028583015.1). Classification (NCBI taxonomy): domain Eukaryota; kingdom Viridiplantae; phylum Streptophyta; class Pinopsida; order Araucariales; family Araucariaceae; genus Wollemia; species Wollemia nobilis. The sequence goes on along the minus strand of JAQPPZ010002315.1, from coordinate 2,744,625 downwards.
ATTTCGTGACAAATTCAAGGAGGAAGAGCTCAAAGGCGAAAGCATCACGATTTCATGACATGTTCCATTTTCGTGGGCAAAAGCAGAGAAAGGCACAAGGCAAAGAAAGATGTCATGATTTCGTGACATGTTTCATTTTTGGTCATGAAAGAAAAGTGAAGAGAAAAAGATGTCGCGATTTCGATGACATGTTCATTTTTGGTAAAGTGAAGAGAAGGGAGAGAGAAAAAGATGTCATGATTTCGTGACATGTTTCATTTTCTTGGTCCAAAGCGAAGAGAAAGAGAAGAGAGAAAAAGATGTCACGATTTCGTGACATGTCATGTTTTCATGGTGCATGCCGAGAAGAGTGCAAGGAAGCGAAAAGTGTCACGATTTCACGACATGTCATGTTTTCGTTGGTGCAAGCCTAGTAGAGTGTACGGAGGTGAAAAGTGTCATGATTTCGTGACATGTGTTTTCATGCATGCAGGCCGAGAAGAAGACAAAAAGTTGTTAGAGTAGCGGTTCTTCTGTCAGAGTTGTAAGAGAATAGAAAAGGTTGTCAGAGCCGTAAATAAGAGAAGGTTAGAGAGCCGTAAATGAGAAGATAAATCTATTAGAATGGTGGATACACTATTAGAGCATAAAAAGGTCAGAGCCGTAAAGTGGGCAGATAAGGCTGTCAGAGCAGTAAGTAAGCATTTAAGGCTATCAAAGCATAGTAAGCAGAGCCGAAAGAATGTTTTCATGTATAGTAAGTTAGGGTTAGGGTTGAGCTCTACACGTGGCATGAGTATTGTGTATTCCAAATAAAAGGAAAAAGAATTGAAAAGAAAGGTGTGTAAAAGATATAGAAGAGAGGGTAAGAGAGAAGAGTAGAGCTTAAAGAGAAAAATATAGAGAGCTGTAAGTATATGCAGTTCTTGTAAAAGAGCAATAGACCAGTGAGGGTCTTGTAAAAGTGAAGGCATATTTATGTCAATCTAAGATTCAAAATAGAAATCCAAGTTGGTGCTTGGAATCAGGGGTTGGTGCTCCTTCCAGTTGGTGCTGGTAAATCAGGGGTTGGTGCTCCTTTCTGTTGGTGCAGATAAATTAGGGGTTGGTGCTCCTTCCAGTGGGTGCTAGAAAATTGTTTGTAAAGTTGGTGCTTTGCAAAGGCTGGATTTGGATGGGTGTCCAAGCAGTCTAATTTTTGAGGAGTAGCCAAAACTGGTGAACCTCGTTAAATTGTGTGTTGTGGAATGCTCTCTTGTTTAATTGTTGTATCTATTTTTAAGTTCTCCTCGCTTAAGTTTTAAAGTGTTGTAGATCTGAATTTAAATAGCTACACCGATTCACCCCCTCTCGAGTGTCATTGTGAGAATATCAATTGGTATCGGAGCAAGGTTCCTGAACAAGCTCAATCAGCTAAGGTGATCTTGGAAGAAACACAATGGCCGATGGTGAAGGATTTTCATCCAACAAAGCTCCTTTGTTCGATGGAACTAATTACTCTTTCTGGAGACTCAGGATGCAGACTTATCTGTGTGCTTTGGGATATGACATTTGGGAGTCGGTGAGACAGTGGATACATAATACCCTCTATTCCTCCAACAGATGCTGTTGAGAAGAAAAAGTTTGAGAATAACTCTAAAGCAAAGAATGCTATAATGTGTGGGTTAGTAGATAGTGAACCGATAAGGATCATGAGCTATAAAATGGCAAAAGACATGTGGGACAAACTGCAGAGCATTCATGAAGGAGACGACAAGATCAAGGAAGCCAAGCTACAAACGCATCGAGCTTAGTTCGAAGCATTAAAAATGAATGACGATGAGAACATAGAGGCCTATATGTTGAGAGTCAATGGAATCATTAATGCGATTAGAGGACTCGACGAGGAAATGGAAGATGCAATCATCGTGAAAAAGGTACTAAGAACTCTTCACAAAAGATTTGATTCTAAAGTTTCTGCTATAGAAGAAGCTAAAGATCTAAATACTTTTAGCATGGATGAAATGCATGGTTCTTTAACTACATACGAAATGAGAATAGGACAAACTAAGCCCTCAGATAGAGAAGTTGCTTTTAAAGCACACAAAAATATAAAAGCTAAACAAGAATCTGAGGAAGAAGAATCTTCAGATGAAACAGAAGCAAACTTTGTTAGGAAACTAATAAAGGGAAAAGGAAAGTACAGAGGAAAGTTACCGTTTAAGTGCTTCAACTGTGGAGGCATCGGGCACTTTGCAGCTAATTGTCCAATGAATGAGAAAAACAAAAATGGTGAAGGGTCACACCAAGAAAGAAGTGACTGGAAGAAGAAACCACATTTTAGAAAAAGCAACTTCAAGAAGAAAAGTTTCATATCCAAGAATGTCAGCTCTTCTGAAGACTGCTCTGATGAGGATTCTGAAGAAGAAGCGGTGAAGCTCTGTTCATGGCATTTGAAGAAAGAAAAACAGAGGAAAAATAGGAATGTAATGAAAAACCTAAGGATGAGGCTGAAGTGTATCTCGAAGGTGAGTTGGTTGCTGCACTTAAAGAGCTGAGCACAAAAAGGAAAAAGAATAAAAAGTTTTCAAGAAAGCTTGAGGATGCCAATGAAATAATAAACAACTTGAAAGTTCAGACAGATGAATTTAAGAAAGTGTCTGAAGTTCTCGAAGTACAATTAACCATAAAAATAGATGAGTGCAGCAAGCTAGAAGAAGACATTGTTAGGTTAAGGTTGCAGCTAGAGGAGATGAATCAAAAATTGAGTTGTTATCATAAGTTTGAAGAAAGTTCTGTAAAGCTGGATAAAATTATAAATAACCAAAGGCCTTCCGGCATCAAATTTGGTTTGGGCTTCAATGAAGGAGAATCATCAAAGGGATCAAAGGCCATAAATGTAGAACCCATAAAGAAAGAAGATAATATCAAGGTTGATCAAGAAAAAACAAATCATGCCAAAGAAAGCAATAATGCCAGACTCAAGAGGAGTACTGACAAAGATGGATTCACAAAAGTCACACATCCAAGAAGGAGAAGATTCATGGCTCCTACTTCAAAATGGCAAAGACCTTCACCCAGGTTTAATCATTCTTTTTCTGGTTATTGTTTTAAATGCAATGCTTATGGTCATAAGATTTCAGATTGCGGTTATAATGTAGCACAAAGGAATTTCACCAAGTAGAAATGTCTTTTCACCATTGATGGATTATGCAGTAGAATGTTATAACTGTCATAATTTTGGACACATTGCAAGAAACTGTAGAAGCACTTTTGCAACAAATAAATATCAGGGTAGAAAATCTCAACCAAATGGATTGAAACAAAACAAAAATTTTCTTGAAAAATAGGCACAAGCTAATGAAAGGGGAAAGGCAAAACAAGTAGCCAAAAGTGCTATCAAACCAGAATGGAAAGAAAAGGAGAAACTCCAAAAAGAAAAGGAGAAACTCCAGGAAGAAAAGGAATCTTTGATTGTTCAGACTACTTTTAAAGCACAGAACAAATCTGCACCATGGATACTTGATAGTGGATGCTCCAGTCACATGACAGGTGACAAGCAAAAATTTGAGAAGTTACAGAATTACGAAGGTGGTTCTATGAAATTTGGAAATAATGATGGAGCAAAGATAGTTGGCAAAGGATCAGTCAAGATCAGTGATGGAAAGATCAAATCAAAAGAAGTCTTGTTTGTGATTGGTCTCGAAGCATAACTTGCTCAGCGTAAGTCAAATCTGTGACAGAGGTCATGAAGTAATTTTTAAGAAGCAGTGGTTGTGAAGTGAGAAAAGCTAACAGTGGGAAGTTGATTGCTACTGGATCAAGGACTTCTGGAAACCTGTATACTCTCTCGGAGACTTCAGAAGGAGCATGCTTGATTGGACAGGAAGATGAAAATTGGTTGTGGCACAAGAGGCTCGGTCATATCAGCTTTGACAATTTGGTAAAAATAAGCTCAAAAAGGGCAGTAAGAGATATACCCTCCATTGGCAAACCACTAAATAGTATTTGTGCTTCATGCCAAAAGGGGAAGCAAACTAGAGCCACATTTAAATCAAAGGAGTACTTTACCAGCAAACCTTTAGAACTAATACATACTGATTTATGTGGACCCATGAGAACACAAAGTATAAATGGTGACAAATACTTTATGCTGTGCATAGATGACTATTCCAGAATGACCTGGATATTCTTTTTGAAGCAAAAATCTGAAGCTTTTGAAATGTTCAAGACTTTCAAAAACCAAGTTGAGAATGAAACAGGAAAGAGGATCAAATGCTTAAGATCAGATAGAGGAGGAGAGTTCATCTCAGAGGAGTTTGCAGAATACTATCAAAAATATGGGATCAAAAGACAGTTTTCAGCAGCAAGGACACCTCAGTAGAATGGTGTTGTAGAAAGAAAGAACAGAACTATGCAGGAAATGGCACGGACGATGTTGACTGAGAGCAAAATTGCAGACAGATTTTGGAAAGAGGCAGTCCATACTACAGTTTATATCCAAAATAGGTGCATGTTGAGGACGCATGAAAGCAAAACCCCTTATGAGCTATGGTTCGACAAGAAGGCAACAACAAAATACTTCAAAGTCTTTGGCAACAAGTGTTATATCAAAAGAACTGAAGATAATCTTGGTAAGTTTGAAGATAGAGCTGATGAAGGTATTTTTGTTGGCTATTCATCAAAAAGCAAAGCTTACAAATGCTACAACAAAAGGCTAAAGAAAATTGTAGACAATGTCGATGTTAAATTTGATGAAGATAGGAAACGAGCAGTCAACCGTGAAGAAAACTACCCTATTTATGAAGAAGTTATTGAAGGAGATGAAGAAAAGGAAACAGAAGAGAATCAAAAAATTGACACAGATGATTTAAGTATTGATTCAGAAGTAGAAGAAAACAAAAAGTTCAAAACAGGAAGCTGGCAGAAAAATCATCCCAGAGAGCAAATTATTGGGGACCCCACTGTTGGTGTTAAGACAAGAAGAAGAGTAGTAAGTAACTACTCCCTTTTATCCAGCATTGAGCCCAAAAATATTACTGAAGCAAGCACAGATGAAAGTTGGATGAAGGCAATAAACGAAGAACTAGATCAGATTGAGAAAAACAAAACCTGGGAGTTAGTACCAAGGCCTGCAAATAAAAACATAATCGGTACTAAATGGATTTTTCGAAACAAATTGAATGAAGACGGACAGGTTGTAAGGAATAAAGCAAGATTGGTCTCAGAAAGGCTATGCTCAAGTTGAAGGTATTGATTTTGAGGAAACTTTTGCACCAAGTGGCTAGACTCGAGGCAATCAAAATGTTTCTAGCTTTAGCAGTCCACAAGAATTTCAAAGTTTATCAGATGGACGTGAAATCAGCATTTCTGAATGGAAATCTTGAAGAAGAAGTTTATATTGAGCAGCCAGATGGTTTTCAACTCGGTGATAATCCCAACTTTGTTTGCAAGTTGAAGAAAGCTTTGTATGGCTTGAAACAGGCACCCAGAGCATGGTATGCAAGACTGGACAACTATCTCACTAAACAAGGGTTCAAGAAAGGTATGGTGGATAGTAACTTGTATGTCAAAATAGACAATGGCCATCTTATTGTCCTTGTTGTTTATGTAGATGATATAATTTTTGGTAGCAGCAATGATGAGTCATGTAGAGACTTAGCAAATAAAATGCAGAAAGAATTTGAAATGTCTATGATTGGTGAACTTTCATATTTCCTCGGACTGCAAGTTAACCAAAATGAAAAGGGCATTTTTATTTCTCAAGTTAAATATGTGAAAGAAATGCTGAAAAAGTTCACAATGGAGGATTGTAAACCTGTTAGCACTCCCATGACAACAGGTTGCAAGTTGAGCAAGGATGACAAATCTCCAGATGTAGATCAAACCATGTACAGATCTATGATTGGAAGCTTGTTGTATTTGACAGCTACCAGACCAGATATCTTACAGGCAGTATGCATGGTAGCAAGATTTCAGGCTAGTCCCAAAGAGACTCATGTGACAATTGTGAAGAGGATTTTTAGGTACCTCAAGGGTACTATGGAGTATGGGTTATGGTACCCAAAAGGTAAGGACTTCACTCTTTTTGCATATTCTGATGCAGATTGGGCAGGATGTATAGATGACAGAAAGAGTACCAGTGGAGGTGCATTCTATCTTGGAGACAGGTTGGTAGCATGGCACAACAAGAAACAAGAATCAGTCTCTCTATCCACAATAGAGGCAGAATACATTGCAGCAACAACATGTTGTACACAGATTTTATGGATGAGACAAACCCTGAAAGATCTTGGCATTAACTTCAAAGAGCCAATTTCAGTTAAATGTGATAATACCAGTGCTATTAACATCTCAAAGAATCCGGTTATGCATTCTTGCACCAAACATATTGCAATCCGGTATCACTTTTTGAAGGATAAAGTTGCAGAAGGTGAGGTTAAATTGGATTTTGTTCCAACTACAGAGCAAGTAGCGGATATCTTCACTAAACCGTTGCCCAAGGAAGTTTTTGAATACCTTCGCAGTAAGTTGGGAGTGGTCACACTACCCAAGAACTGACTAGCTATCGGGAACACATTCTCAGGGGGAGCATTTATATATTTGATTACCTGTTTGCTCATGTTTGTAATTTTTGCTAACCGTAATATTGTGTGCCTGAGAATGTTGTGCATGGACTCGGGGGAGTCTGCAGCAGCCCTTTGGTATTATTGTCAAAGGGGGAGAAGAATTACTGGAAATTGCACATGTGTTGCCAACAATTCCAAAGGGGGAGATTGTTGAGCAAGGTGCAGAAATAGTATTGTCATTGTTGTCAACACGATACAGATAGATCAATTGATGATGCAGTGGATAGGAGTTCAGAGGTCAGTCAGAACATGTACAATGAATTTCCAAGAAGACAAAAGTGGCCCAGATTCAAAAAATCAAAGAAAAAGACAAGTAAGAAAACTGTCGCGATATCGCGACATGTTTTCTGTCGCGATTTCGCGACATATCGGAGGAGAGAGAAAATGCTGGCAAAAATGTCACGATATCGCGACATATCGAAGGAGAGAGAAAATGCTGGCAAAAATGTCACGATTTCATGACATATCGGAGGAGAGAAAGCACAAAGAAAACTGTCATGATTTCACGACATGTTGGACGAAAGAGAAAGCGCAAGGAAAACTATCACGATTTCATGACATGTTGGAAGAGAGAGAAAGCACAAGATAAACTGTCATGATTTCGTGACAAGTTGGAAGCAAAGAAGCCAAGTAGAAAAACTGTCACGATTTCATGACATGTTGAAAGCAAAGAAGGCAAGGAAGAAAATTGTCACGATTTCATGACATGTTTGGAGAGAAGGCACAGGCAAAGAAAACTGTCACGATTTCGTGACATGTTTGGAGAAAAGGCGAAAGAAAAGTGTATTAATTTTGACATGTTTGAGAGAAAGAGCTTGCAAGGAAAAGTGTCATGATTTCATGACAATTTGCAAGAGGAAGCGCTAAGGAGAAAAAGTGTCACGATATCGCGACATGTCGGGTTTTCGTGACCCGAAGGGAAGAAAAAGCGCTAAGGAGAAAAGATGTCGCGATATCGTGACATGTCGCATTTTTGTGACTAAGAGAGGAGAGAGAATGTTCAAGATAGAAATGTCACGATATCATGACAATAGCAGAGAGGAAGACTCCAAAGGATGAAGTGTCACGATTTCATGACAGAAGCAAAATGAAAGAGCATGGAAGCAAAAGTGTCATGATTTCATGACAAATTCAAGGAGGAAGAGCTCAAAGGCGAAAGCATCACGATTTCGTGACATGTTCCATTTTCGCGGCGAAAGGCAGAGAAAGGCACAAGGCAGCGAAAGTGTCATGATTTCGTGACATGTTCCATTTTCGAAGGAAGAAAAGTGAGAGAGAAAAAGATGTCACGATTTCGTGACATGTTCATTTTCACGGTGCATAGCGAAGAGAAAGAGGAGAGAGAAAAGATGTCACGATTTCGCGACATGTTTCATGTTTCTGGTCGCTGAAGAGAAAGAGGAGAGAGAAAAAGTGTCACGGATTTCGATGACATGTCATGTTTTCATGGGGTGCATGCCAAGAAGAGTGCAAGGAAGCGAAAAGTGTCACGATTTCGTGACATGTCATGTTTTTGCTGGTGCAAGCCAAGTAGAGTGTACGGAGGCGAAAAGTGTCACGATATCGTGACATGTTGTGTTTTCGTGCATGCAGGCCGAGAAGAAGACAAAAAGGCTGTCAGAGCGGCGGTTCTACTGTCAGAGCTGTAAGAGAACAAAAAAGGTTGTCAGAGCCATAAATAAGCAGAGAAGACGACGAGCCGTAAATGAGAAGATAAATCTGTCAAAACGGCGGATACACTATCAGAGCACAGAAAAGGCTGTCAGAGCCGTAAAGTGGGTAGATAAGGCTGTCAAAGCCGTAAGTAAGCATTTAAGGCTATCAAAAGCACAGTAAGCAGAGCCGAAAGAATGTTTTTGTGTACAGTAAGTTAGGGTTAGGGTTGAGCTCTACACGTGGCATGAGTATTGTGTATTGCCGAATAAAAAGAAAAAGAAGCCATGAAAAGAATAGTGTAGTGTGCTAAAAAAGATACAGAAGAGAGGGTTGTAAGAGAGAAGAGAAGAGCTGAAAGAGAAAAATACAGCAGAGCTGTAAGTATATGCAGTTCTTGTAAAAGAGCAATAGACCAGTGAGGGTCTTGTAAAAGTGAAGGCATATTTATGTCAATCTAAGATTCAAAATAGAAATCCAAGTTGGTGCTTGGAATCAGGGGTTGGTGCTCCTTCCAGTTGGTGTTGGTAAATCAGGGGTTGGTGCTCCTTTCTGTTGGTGCAGATAAATTAGGGGTTGGTGCTCCTTCTAGTGGGTGCTGGAAAATTGTTTGTAAAGTTGGTGCTTTGCAAAGGCTGGATTTGGATGGGTGTCCAAGCAGTCTAATTTTTGAGGAGTAGCCAAAACTGGTGAACCTCGTTAAATTGTGTGTTGTGGAATGCTCTCTTGTTTAATTGTTGTATCTATTTTTAAGTTCTCCCTGCTTAAGTTTTAAAGTGTTGTAGATCTGAATTTAAATAGCTACACTGATTCACCCCCCTCTTAGTGTCATTGTGAGAATATCATATTCCCTTGTGAGGTAAAATAATAAGGCTATTGTTTTTCCTATAGATTAAGGCCAAATTATCATCTGATTATAGGTGTGTTTATAGTCGTCAAAAACATTTTTATGAGCCAGATAATATGGTGCAGTCCTTTTTCAGTTTTGAAACTATTTTCCACACTTTTTGTGGCTCAAAATATTGTATTGTGAAGTGCATTCTTGGTTGAACCTGTCATTCCCAGACATTTTCTTAAGTGATCCTAGTATCTAGTCATCTCCTATATATCACCTAGTAGTTGCAACGACTGGTTACCCATGCATTTTGGTAGGATGAGGAGGTCACTATAAGGACACATTTGAAAGCTATTGGTGCCCTTCATTTTTATTCTCTTGCTTTGATGTTTGTCCATAATTTTTGGACTTTTTTAATCAACCCATTGTGTTCATATAGGTGGAAACGACTACTTATGTCAATTTGGACATCCCTTACAATTCTTGTGGTTCTTTCCACACTATCTTCACACTCTTATTTTTGTGAGACACTTTGATTTCAAGGGGTTTTCTTTAGTGACATTTTTTTCATGGTTCACAACCTTGATATGTGTCACAAGCACCAGTCTGGGAGAATGCTTTCATTTCGGTGATGAGTCTCTACTTTTTTTTAGACATCTAATGGATCCTTTGTAGGCTTCTTGATGGAAGTTGTCCTAAGGAGGGTTGAAGAGGACATTTTCCTTCCTCTCCATCCTCCATGCACATCTTCCTTCTTCTTCTTCTTCTATTCTCATTGGTGGTTTTCTCCCTTGGGGTTTTTCGTCATTTCCCTTGTTTTGTAGTTTGTCCATGAGTTTTAGACCTTGTTTCAGCCCATTGTGTTCATATAGGTGGAAACCACATACTCATGCTTGTGGAGTCATTTTGGACTACCCTTGCAATTTTTGTGGTTCTTTCTCCATCCTATCTTCACACTCCTTTTTGTGAGACACTTTGGTTTTAGGGGAGTTTTATTTAGTGATCTTTCTTCTTTTTGATCACATATTATACATGAGTACCTTATTAGGCCTTGTTTTTGGGACTCATACTTGTGGATATGCCACTTATTTTGTTGTTTGTCCACAAATTTTAGACATAGTTATCAGCCCATTGTGTTCATATAGGTGGAAACCACATACTCATGTTTGTGGAGTCAATTTGGACTACCCTTGCGATTTTTGTGGTTCTTTCTCCATCCTATCTTCACACTCCTATTTTTTGAGACACTTGTGGTTTTTCATCATATTTCAATAGATATTTTTTGACCACATATTGTACATGAGTACCTTATCAGGCCTTATTGTCGGGACTCATACTTATGGATATGCCACTTGTTTTGGTTTTGTTGTTTTTCACTACCTCCTAGTATCACTTAAGGGGGGTGTTAGTATATCCTAGTACCACTTAAAGGGAGGTGTTAGAATAATAAATTATATCCTAAGTTGTTTCTAGGATAATATTATGTGGCTGAGATATTTCAGTTAGTTATGATCCAATGGATCAAATTTTACACCTTTGCTATTTAAACAAGGTCGACTTCATTCAATAAAATCAAGTCTTTTACTTTTTCAACAAATTTGTGGTAGGCAAGGATGAAATGACACACCCTAGAATGTTTGCAATCTTAAGTTGTCTTCTCAAAGGAGTGTTAATAAAATATAATTTACTTTTCTGGAAATTAACTTTTTGTCCAGTAGCTTCTTCATAAAGAATAAGGATGTGCTTAATTACTTTGGCTTCACAGACTGATGCAAATGTGGAAATAAGAGTATCATCAACAAATTTTTGATGAGTGACTAGAGTAGATTGAGAAGTAACCTTGATACTAGTAATAAGACCTGACTATCTAATTGCATGAATAGATATTATAAGGGCTTATTCAGTAATGATGAAGAGGAGAGGGGAAAGAGGATGTCCTTGCCTCATCCTTAGTTGCTAGTAAAGTAATCTTCTAGGCAACAATTTATTAAAATAGAAAACTAGGCTAAAGAAATACACCCTCTAATTAAATTGATACAATCCTGGTGAAAATCAAATTTTGATAAAATTGCCAGAAGGAAGTCCTAGTTCAACCTATCATAAGCTTTGCTTATGTCTAATTTTTAAAGGAAAGCAGCCTTTTTGGTAAAGTAAGTTGAGTGGAGGGCTTCATGAACAGAGATAATGCCATCAAGGATTGATCTACCCCAAACTGAACTTCCTTGACAATGGTTAATAATTAGAGGTATGACTTCTCTCATTCTATTGGCTAAGGCTTTAGTCTGAATTTTGTACACAATGTTATAGAGATTAATTGACCTGGAGTCATTGAAATATTTGGTTTTGGAGTTTTTTGGAATGAGGGCAATAAAAGTGGAGTTAAAACTTTGAGGAATGACTTTAGAATTTTGAATTTCCTTGATGGCTTCATACACATCCAGACCAAGGAAGTCCTAAAAGGCCTAGAAGAATATAGGAGAGAAACCATTAGGACCCAAATATTTATTTTGTTTCATATAAAACAAAGCATGTTTGATTTCCTCATCATAGAAGCCAATAATTAATTTTAAATTGATATCCTCAGATATAGAATGAGGAATGAATTGGAGAAGGAAATCATTGGCATCACCAGAGTTAGAAGCCGACATGTCTTTAAGTAATTGCATGAAATAAGAAAAATGTTTAGCTCTAATATCCTTAATATCATAAATAACTCTTCCATATTGGAAAAGAATTTCTTTTATTCTGTTATTGCTTATATTTCTTAGTGTGGAAATACAAAAAAAACTTAGTATTAAAGTCACCTTCCTTAAGCAAAATGGCTCAAGATTTTTGTCTCCAAAAGGTTTTCTCACACTTAAGGATATTATGATATTCATGTATGATATTATTTTCTTCTTTTCTTTGTCCAACAGTACAATATTGACCTTCCTCAATGTCTTTCTCAATGGCAACAAGACAATTTTTAATTTCATGTTTGTTTTGGAAAAGGTTTCCAAAGATATCCCTATTCTAGATCTTAAGATTTTCTTTGATCAATTTGATATTTTGACACAAACTAAAAGAATGTGATCCTTAAAAATTAGTTTGCCACCACTAAAAATTTCTATCTCTGAAATCATGATGTTGCATCTACATTGCTTCAAATCTGAAACGTATTTTGAATATTTTAGGATTATTAGTATCCAAGTGGATAGGACTATGATCAAACCCAGTTTTGATAAGATATTGAAGATTACCATCCCCCCAACTAGCAGTGGCTTCCTGAGAAAATAAATCTCTATCAAGTTTAATTTGAATGATCTGAGAACCACTTCTTCTATTAGGCCAAGTAAACTAATTTCCTTTAAGGTTTACATCCATAAAATTGTTTTGATCTACGAAATCCTAGAAATTATCCATGCTCTTTGTAAAGGAACCTACCCCTCATATTTTATTAGAAGGAAAAAAATAAGTATTGAAATCCCCTGCAAATATCCAAGGAATACTTGTGAAGGCTTTCCTAAAATATGAAAGAATTTACCATAGCTTGGATCTACCTGGGATAGATTTTGGGGCATAAACATTGGTAAGGACCTAAGGGGAATTGGAATCTTTCTCAAAAATAAGAATAGTAGTAGTTTCTTCATTAGAATGGATCAGTATACCTTCAAAGAGAGCAGGGTTTCAAATAAAGATAAGTCCTACAGAAGCCCCCCTTGCATTGCAAAAAATGGATTCACTATTCTTCTATACATTGTTACAAATAGACTTAGCAAAAGTGTCTCCAATTTTAGTTTCTTACAATATAAAAATAGAAGGATTAATTTATTTTCTTAATGAATTGGCTAGCCTCTATTTAGCCACACCATTACGACCTCTCATGTTCCATGAGAGGATTTTCATTTGGAAGATTTGGTAACTCTTTTTCCTCTTTTTCCTTAAGTTTGGGGAGGTTTGATGCATTTTGTATCATCTTTACTCATATTTATACCTGTGGAAAATACGGGTTTTTGAATTCCATTAGCATTATCATATTTTAAACCCTGCTTCCATTGGTCAGCATTAGAGGGTCTACCCATTTTTTCTCACCCCCACAGTCAATAGATGATTTAATATGACTTCTGGTATGCTTTGGACTGAAATTATGGGGAATAATTTTTTGAATCATAGGGCTAGAGGATTTAAAGAAAGATGAAGGGATGGCAACTTCGTCAATGTGGTTTTGGGTACAAATATATGTAGAAATTTTAATAAAAATATCATTACCTTTTACTGGGGAAACATGACTTGTAGTCCCATTCTTAAGTGAATAATTAGACATCCCATTAAGAGGGGAATGGATAGGGGAAAGTTCCTATTGAATTTCATGAACAAGGGAGGATAAAGGATTTGATACAGGGTTAGGGTTATAAGCAATAAAATCGGTCTCAACATCCCCAAATGCTAAGTTAGACAATATTTGATATTTATTGGGTAAATAAAAGAAGGAACTTACCTTTTTTTTCCATGATCTTGGTAAGAAGATGAAACCTTTTTGCCTTTGTCAACAACTTATTGAGGGTCATGGGAAGTGTCTCCTTCAAACTTATGATTCTAAATTGGATGAAAAAAAAATCCTTTGGAAGAAGGATATATTTTTTCTCCACCTTAGAAAAAGGTATATTATCCTTTTACTTTTTTCCAGCTATTTCTTCCTAAGCCTTTAGAGAATGACATTGATCTCTAAGGTGTCCTTGAGTTTGGAATTCGATGTAGAAAGGAGGCTTGTTTTCATAATAAATGGACTACTTATTATAGAAATACTCATATTCCAATTCCATAAAGGTGGTGAGAGCCGAGTCTATATTAGAATTGGCACATATACGAGCAACAATCATCCTTGATCTGGAAAGAGTAGCATAGTCAATGGCCACTAAATACCCAATAGTATTGGTAATTACTTTAAGGATAGACTCATGCCATAGGTGCTAGGGAATATTTGGGAGCTTGACCCAAAGAAAAGAATAATTGATGCTTCGAGTATCGGTATCAAAGTTAGGAGTCGATTTCATGAGAAAAATAATTTTCCTACCTAGAAACTAGGGACCCCCCATAAATATTTGGTTTACATCCTCCTAATTGTCGAGATAGATTCCAATAAGAAATTGGAAAGCCCAATGATTTCTAAAAAATATTTGTCTTTCCATTTGGAAAAATCCCACCTTATGACAGTTTCTAAATCAGGCCTCCCACCCATAATTTTTTTGACAAGGGAAAAGGATTCCAAAGACAAATAATTGGAAGCTAAGCTTAAAATAATCTTGAATTTATTCCCAATTGTCTCCAAAGGGGAAGAGAAGGATTGGAAATAGAAGTGTTTCTTCAAAAAAAAATTGCAAAGGAGGGTTTTTGACCAATGGGTACCTCGACTAAGGGGGGCCCAAGAGAAGATCCTTTATCGGGTAATGCATCACCCAAAAAAGCAACAACCTTATCATCTTGAATAGAAGATAGACCTACCTTAGGAGCCATTGTAGGAAGCATAACCTGACCACCCTTATATTCATCCTTGCCACAATCCTTGTGCCCTTAAAAAAATTGAAAAAAATCCTTCCCGCACTCTAGAATTTGAATTTTAGAATTCTCGCTTGAGCAGTTCTTGCAGTAACCAGCCATAGTGTCTTAGAAAATTATCTCATGCTCAAAGTGATAAACCATTAATATTTGCTCTCATGAGTCCTAGTGAAGGCATGATAGACCTTCATTTTAGATGACTAAGCTCTGAGATTATTTTAGCTCAGATGAAGAACTCTCAGTAGGGGCATCCCAACCCATGCCATATGACACGCTCCCTAACACAACACTCTTTAGAGATCCAACTATCAATTTTCCCTCTTCTTGTTACTACATCATGCATTACAATCATAATGGTTGGATATTAAATTAGATCATGGCGGGAATAAATAAATATGGGATATGGATCTCGATACTAATTAAATCATATGTAAGACAACATTGGCACCCTTTCGTAGTTGATTGAAGCAATGAATACAATTGGATGGATTCTTCCTTTCCTGATTAACCTAGATCTCTTAATACTAATAGATAATACTACTGGATCCAAATGTCATTCCATGAGTTTCAAGGATGATAGCAAGTAGTACAAGGATCAACATGAAGAAAAACTTAGGTTTGGGATCATCTGGTTTGATAATTGCAGATTCATAGGTTGACCTATAGCATGTATTACCCAAGAATATTAGGTATGCTAAATTTTTATGTAAATAATCAACAAGTAAATGAATCTACAACAAAGTTATGGTGCTCATAGCTTGTAGAGAAAACACTCAAACAATGGATTTCTAGCTGGCCAAGGCACTAGGAAATATAAATTTAAAAACATAAGGATATTTCCTAGGTCACTTATTGGAATATTAACACTTTCTTTTTTGCCTTCTGTTTTGACTATATTTTGTTATTTTCTTTTCATTTTTGTTGTTGTGACTCTATATCCCAATTAATAACACCAAATAAGTACAACAAGCCTTACATGCTGTCCTTTAAAATCTAATATCACATGAAGAAGAATTTGATACTCGTGTAAACAGGATATAGGATCAATGATAGAGAAAGTCCTTAGAAAATAGGACCCAAATTCACATGCCATATGGACCTATGTGTGATCTAGTGCATGCTAAATCTATCTAGAAGGATGTAAATATTCTATATAAGTCCTCCATGTGTATCCATAAAAGTGTTTAGATAAGAATGAGTCTTTGAGTGTAGATGGAGTGGAGTGATCATGTAACAAATGACGGTGAGTAAAAAAAGGTCCTTGTTGGATTGCATCAAGAAAAAGGCCCAAGATAGGGTGGGAAATTTTCATTTGGTATTTCACCCATTCATGAAATCATTCTAGGGCTTCAAAGAGTGTGTACACTAGAATGCAATATTTGGGGTATCCCATGGATTGAGAAAATTCTTTTCACTTTCTATTATGTTAACCCCACATTTACATTCTATGTTATGTTTGTAATTTTCTACATCCTTCCCCTTCCTCTATTTTCTATTTTTTTTTGTGGTCACCAACCTCTTCGGTTAGTGGTTTTTTTTCCTCTATTCTGGTGATTATATTATGTCATGTTGTCTCCCCTTTCCTCTCATGTTCTTTTATGTTATTTTTACTTGCTTTTTCCACTAGTTATCCCTCTTATTTTATTTTTCCTCATGATATCCCATCATGTTATTTTATACCCATTTTCCTCCCACTTCCTTCTTCCTATAGCCTCTACCAATAGCATGTTAACCATTTTTTATTCTAGCTCCTTCTTCATTTCTTTTTCTATCTGGAAGTGTTAAGTCCAAAATTTTTATTGGCTAACTAGGTTCCTTGTTTGCACAAAGAAAAAATCCCCTTTGAGTCACCAAGAATGTGGGTATTTTTTATACATACCCACACTTAACTTCTAGAAACTATATACTAAGTTCACCTTTTGCAAAGAAAACCAAATATTGCCAAAAATATTATCAGCTTAGAAGCCATGTCCGAGATAAAGCAAAGCAATAGAAAAAAGGATGATGAAGGTGGTCCTTGAGTTTTTTCTTGCTGTATCTTGGAGTTTAATTGAAGTCCACTCAATTCTTAGAAGAAAATTAATATGGACATGGACCTCTCCTGAAGATGTTGGTAGATGTGCAACTAATCAGGGATAGAAATGACATAAATTCCCCACCTAATGGAAAATTTGGAAAAAATAGAAAACAGAGTTGCCTTGTGGAAAATTTGAGTAGAAGTAATATCAAGGTGAGGCTTCGACATCGGGGAAGCCTATAGAGAATAAATTTCATGGAAATGACTTTAGGAATAAGGACTATAAAAAATACAACCACCCCATTATGAATTTTCACCCTCATAGAAAAGGGCCACAAAAATAGAGGATCACATGTACAGATATGATGACTCATCTTCTTAAGAAAGATTTAGATCCAACCTGGTAATTTTTCTGACATCACAGGGTAGAGAGTCAGTCTAGGTCAACATTCCCAGAATAGAGACACTAATATTAGCCAAATTGTTAGCAATGATTTTGGCTTCCTTGAAGGTATGCTAAACGATGACTTACTATTGACTTTGGAGGAAATCCTTGGCTTCGTCAATTAGATTCTTGATTTTCCAGCCTGAATATTTGGATTTTTTTAGACAGTTTATAATATTCAAAGAGTATCCTTAAATTATGATTTTTCCTATAACCTATTTAATGAATTATAAACCTATCCATAGAGCCCTTACTTCTACATAAAAATTAGAAATTTTCCCTAAAGGTTTAGCAAAAGTAAAAATGGAATTTCCTTGGTGATCTCTAAGCATACCCGTAGCTCCAACATGACCTAGATTTCCTTTAGTAGCACCATAAAAGTTGAGTTTGGCCCATCCCAAAGGAGGGGAATCCATTTGATGTTGGATCTAGAGCCATGACGAATATAAGGACAAGAGTCTTCCAACGAAATATTAAAATATTTGAGTAAGGAAGCTTCAAAGGAGGGGATGGGTGAAGGATCAAAGGGGGCAATCAAAGAATTCTCTTTTGCAAAAAAGATAACCATGTTAGAAATAAAAGCAAAATCCTTATCCTCCTTGGAGAAAATGTGCATGTTTCACTCAAGCCAATTAGTCTTTTGATTAATTTTAAATAGATAAATTGGTCTTTATAAATTTATAGGATGATAATTATTATGTAAATTTAATTATAATTAACAATTATGATTTATTGGTAATGATGGGAATTTAGAACTTTGAAGTCTAAGGCTCAAATCCTAAGTAAAGGTAGGGTCTTTGATATTTGAAGTATTGTTACATAATCATATATCGGGTAAAAAAAATCCTCCTCCATGTAGGTATTAGTCTTCAAAGTTTTAAATTTTTATTCACTATCAATAAATCATAATTGTTAATTATAATTAAGTTTACGTAAAAAAAATTATAATAATTAATTTATTTATTTATTGTAAACCTTGAACCTTTTAAAATAGGCCAAAGTCATTACCATTTTAGCAATCCTACAACTCTCACTCTTTAACTAACACACACATATTTAATAGGTTACATGTGGCTTCTATTGGGGTAGCTCCTATCAAAAATATCAAAATATTACATTTTTTGCAACATACATTTTATCATAGTTTTTAAATTTATTTTTTTCTCTTGAATATATTCTTCAACTTCCTTGAAGTGCTAATTTTCCACAATTAGATCATTGACATCATTTTTATTAATACATAAAATCTCACCTTACCAGTTGCCTTCTAAAATTTAAATTTCACTTGAAGATCAACACCATAATTCACTATTTTAGTTTGTATTCAATTTTGTTCTCTATAAATATGCTCATAGTGCCAAGAGATTACCTCTAATAATAGATGATGAACATAAACGATAATTTTTTTTTTTATCTAGTCTCCACATCCATTTTTTAATAGCATTGAGGATAATTTGTGAGTCTCCCTCAATTCCAAGATTTCAATGACAACCTCCTAAAATATTTCACCAATAATGAAATTAGTGATGCAATTTTTTCTATGTAACCTGATAAAGCTCCTGGACCTGATGACTTTCCTTCTACATTCTTCAAACACTTCTGGGATATAGTGGACCAAGATATTTTTGTAGTTGTTCTTGATTTCCAATGAAACAAATCACTACCTAGGGATGTTAACTCAACTTTCTTGGTACTCGATCCCAAATCCCATGATAACAAATCCATGTATGATTTCATACCAATAAGTCTTTGTAATATCTTTTATAATATCATCTCAAATGTCATTGCTAATAGGCTAAAAAAAGCACTCCCAACCATTATAGATCATTGCCAAAGGAGTTCTGTTTGACCGAGATACATCACTAATGGTATAATAACAATCCATGAACTTAGCCACTCAATTGCTAAAAGAAAAAAATATGGTCTTTTCTTAAAAATTTATATGAATCAATATTTTGATCAAGTATCCTAGAAATTTCGCTTTCCTATCCTTTCCAAATTTGAATTCGATGATGAGTGGATTACACTAATTAAAGTATATTTAAATTTTGCCTAGTTTTATGTCCTTTTTAATGGTTCTATTATAGTTTTTTTCAAGATATCTAGAGGTTTAAGGTAAAGGGACCCACTCTCTCCCTTCCTATTCATAATTATAGTTGAAGTTCTTGGGATATCCCTCAAACATGTGAGATCTCTTGGTCTCCTCTCTGGCATCAATCCATATTCAAGGTCTAGGACTATTACACACCAACAATCTATAGATGATGTTTTTTTGGCCACCATTTCTTCTATTCCTGAAGCAAAAATAATCAAAACCATATTAAACTTTTATGAAGAAGCTACTAGCCAAAAGTTCAATTTTGACAAGAGTAGAATACTTTTTTTAAACTCCCTTATTTGCAGGAAGCAAAACATACCAAGAGTATTGGAATGCAACATTTCAAGTCTTTCTTGTATATATCTTGGCATGCCCCTATTTCATGGCAATATGATAGAAGTGATATAGAACAATGTTATTGATAGACTTATCAAGAAATTAGCTAGCTAGAAAAAATCCTTGGTGAGTCAAGTTGCCAAGGCAACTCTTGTCCAAGAAAGCCTCAACAACATTCTGGTACTCTTCATGTCCATATTCAAAGTCCCAACCTCAATATGTTAGAATATTGAGCAAATACAAAGAAACTTTCTTTTTTTTCAAGAATGAAAACTGCGACAGACTATTGTTGGTAGCTTTGGATAAAGTCTGCTCTATGAAATATAAAGGTGAATTATGATTCAGGAAACCAAATGAACCTGACCATCTTTGCCAAATAGAGATGAGAAATTGACAAATAAGCTCAAGCCTCATGGATGGATATAATCAAATGTAAATATCTCTAGAATAATTACTTATTGGATGAATTCCCCATTCATAATGAATCTCACTTTTGGAACTCGGTCATCCATACCAGAGAAATTATCAAAAAAGGCAAAAGGTGGCAACTTGTATCTAGCACGAATATTAAATTTTTGAAAAGATTCCTGGTTGAAGGACCATCTTCTAATCAGCGAGTCAATTTTTAACATTTTTAAACCTGTCACAGACCAACTATTTGAAGATAGAGTGGCTAATTTTATTTCTCAAACGTCCAACTACATGCAATGGAAAATCATTCTTACCAATAACCTTATCAATGAGGTCCGAGGTGTACACCAATTGGTTCATCCAAATCCCATAAGGGGGGCAGAGGTCCAAGGTTCAAATCTCGGGCCTCGTCGAACTGAATGCTTGTCCCTTTCTTGGTGCTTTTAGCGGCATAAAAGGTTTAAAATGATTGTGGCATGGTGATTATAGGGGTGGACTGCACGAAGATCTGTGTGGCAATTTCTGGGGTGGACAGCGTAGAATACTATGGCGACCATAAAAGCTAGACAGCCTACCCGGATTCATGGCGGCTATTGATTCCACCATGTAAATTAAAAAAAATAAAAATAACCTTATCAATGAACTTCAAATACTACAATAGAAATATCAAAACTAAAAAGGGTCTATGTCATTCCTAGGATCTAGTCCAAATACACTCATGTCTAGAAAATTTGCAAGGATGGTCAATTCATAGTCAAAACTACATATCACATTCAAGATACTTGAGCAGAGTCATGGGCCTATGCAAAACTTATCTGGATTAAACACTTAATTCCAAGGCTATCCAAATTCTCTCTTAGAAAGTGGCTCCCAACTTGTCCCCATAACACCCACCCGATGTGCAGACCTAGTATCTCGTTGAAGCATTGGGGTTAGATGCGCCATCACCTATCTTGTAGACAACATAATGGAGGGGTCATGCTTGTCTATGAAAATAACTTAGCACCACATCTCTCAGTGCATGCATCCGCAGTGTAAGATATTTCGATATGCGAAGCTGATTTAAACTTTAAAAAATTAACATGGCTTGTTGGTTTAGTCTTTTATAGACCCTTTAATTCTAATTTGCCTAGTCTTTTATAGACCATTTCTATATATATAGAGGGTTTCTTTTATTGAGAAAAAAAAATTATATATAAAAAAAATCTTTATTATTAACAAAGTAAAAAAAAGAAAGAAAGATAAATTTTATTTTCGGCCATTTTCCAATATATATATATATATATATATATATATATATATTTTATTTATTTATTTTTTTTTTTTTTCTTCAATACATATATTCTTTATAAGCTTTTTAGCTTTTATTGTAAAAAATCTTAAAAAAAACTTGTTATCTTTCATTTCGTGGGTATCATAGTCTTTCACTGGCTCCACCTAGACCTATGGCTGCCAATGTAGTAGAAAAATTAGTTGAGGTTACTACCTTAGTTATTTCTTTGGCTGAAACTATTAGAGATATCTAATCATATTCTCCTTCCCCCCCTCATACTCATTCTCCTAAATGTGAAGTCAAAATATACGAAGGCTCTAGGGATCCTGATGTCCTCAATACCTAGATCTTATATATGGAGACTTGGTTTGAATTCACTCAAACCTCGAATGATGAAAAATTTCCATTTTCCAAGCTCAAAATCTTTGGAATGGCTAAGGTTCTCACTACCGAACACCAAGGAACTCAAAACCCCATATCAACTTGGGATGCTTTGGTTACGGCCTTGAAAGACACTTTTTATCTGTCCACCTATGATGATGATCTCCTTAACCATTGGATCCACCTTCATCAGGGTAAGAATAAGTTTGTTCAATACTATGTCCATCAATTCCATATATTAAACGTGTTGCTTCACATTTCAGATCCCACTACTTCCCTTATTTCCAAATTCAAAAGTGGTCTTCTCGCACATTTTTATCAAGAAATCAAGTACGCTTCTTGTACAACTCTTGATGATGTTTTCAAACAGGAACTTGTGGAGGAGAATTTTATAGCACAACATAAGGGGAACCACTACTCTTCAAGAGGTTCAAAACCATCACCTTGTCCTCAAAAATAGGCACCACAAAGCTCTTCCTTATTTCTCCCTTCTCATTCTTCTCCTAATTTCATTCCTTCTCGGTCCTCTACTTCTAAAACTATATTTCATGCTTCTTCTTCTTATTTTACTAAGTCTCAAAAAATTTGTAATTATTGTAAACAAAAAGAGCATCTTAAATCTGAATGTAGATAATTGTAGAAGAAGACCTTGTTTGTACAGTCTGATGAGGGAACCAATGAGAACCCCATGAAGACTACTGGTGAATATAAGGTCTATGAGGAGTTAAAAGGTAAACTCAATATTTTAATGAATCACCATTTTTATGCTCGAGACCATGATAATTTGTTCATAATGCATGCTCATTTATGCAATGACTTTGCAGTTGATTGTATCATCGACAATGGCTCGCAAAAGAACTTGATCATGCAGTCCATTATCAATAAGCTCAATCTCCCTACTTCTTCACATCCTCATCCTTACTCCCTTGGATGGAATGATAATGTGACCTCTTCACAGATTACACACACATACACTCTTGCATTTTCCTTTGATCCAAAGTTCAGATACAAGGTCACTTGTGATGTGACCCAATGGATTTTTGTGGTCTTTTGCTTGGTAAGCCCTATTAATATGATAGGCATGATACATATGATGCTTATAAAAATACATATACATTGCAACAATATAATAAGCACTATCTCACTCACTCAATTTAAGAATCTACCAAGCACTCCAATTATCTATTTCTAAGTTGTAGACAAGCACGTAAAACAACCAGTTAAGCATAGGCACTTTCTCTCATTTTCATTAATCCACAACATAAGCACTTTTCAGCAACAACTTCTAAATCCAATAGACCCAAAGCAATTGATAACATATTGCACAAATATCAAAAAAAAAATTCAAGATCCGACTTGTTTACCTCTAGAAAGGGCCATTAACCACACTATTGATATAGTTTCAGCTACACCTCTTCCTAATGCCCCCATGTACAGGCAATCACATTTGCAATATGATGAAATAAAGAATAAAATTCAGGAACTGTTAAATAAAGGTTTCATTAAACCAAGAATTTCTCCTTGTGCCTCTCCTATTATTTTTTTTCTAAAAAGTATGGCACTTGGCATATTTGCATTGATTTTCGAGCACTTAATAAAATCACAATAAGAAATAGATATCCACTCCCTTGTATTGATGATCTCTTAGACCAACTTTAGGGAGACAAGTTTTTCACAAAGATTGATCTCAAAAGTGGATATCATCAGATCCAGATACAGGCTAAAGATACATGGAATATAACTTTCAAAACAAATATGGGTCTTTTTGAATGGCTTGTTATGCCCTTTGGCTTCACTAATGCTCCTGATACCTTCATGAGGCTTACAAATGAATTTTTTAGAGACTATTTGGATAAATATGCAATAATATATCTCAATGATATTCTCATATTTTATCCTACATGGGAGGCTCATTTGCAACATATGGATCATGTTCTTTCCATCCTTCAACAACATCAGTTGTACACCAATTTGCCTAAGTGCTATTTTGGATAAAATTATATTTCCTACCTTGGCTTTATCATTGATGAACAATGTATTCAGGTGGATCCTAGAAAAGTATAAGTCCTCCTTAATTGGCCTACTCCTACCACTTCTATTGAGTTACAGAGTTTCCTTGTCCTAGCCAACTTCTACCACAATTTTATTCCAGGCTATTCCACCATTGCTACTCCTTTGCACAATTTGACTAAGGCAAAATTTGTTTTACATTGGACTCCTTCCCATTTCGATGTTTTTTCCACTTTGAAATATAAGCTTTGTTATGTTCCTATTATCGTTGTTCCTAAACTTAGACAACATTTTGAGATTGAAATTGATACTTCTTAATTTGATCTTGGCGATGTCCTAAAAAACAATGGTCATCCTATTGCTTATCATTCCGAGTCCTTTTCCATTTCCAAGTAAAATTATTCTACATATGATAAAGAGCTTTATGAATTAGTCTAAGCTATAAAATATTAGCGTCATTACCTCTTAGGAAAAGAAACCATTATTCATATAGATCATTTGCCTTTGTAGTTCCCCCAATATCAGAATAAAATCCGAGAAGCTCACCACATGAAATGGGCTTCTTACATTCAAAAATTCCATCTTGTCATAAAATACAAAAAGGGTAGTACAAATTTTGTGGCTGATTGCCTAAGTCGTTCTCCTTCCTCCTATGCTTTGACTATTGTTACTACCTCACACTTGGGATTTCAGTCTTGGCCTTCTTTGTATCCTCGTGATCATGAATTTGCCATAGTTTTTAAGCATTTACACCATCCTTCCTGTTAAATTTGGCCCATTTTCAAGAATATCATCTTAAGGATGGTTTTCTTTGCCACTTGGACAAAATTTGTGTACCCTCTGAGTCTCGAAAATCCCTTATTAAGGAGGCACATTCTACTCTTTATGGTGGACATTTTGGAAAGCATAAAACTCTTCATAACTTGTAGCAATTTTTCTACTGGCCCCACATGCAACGTGATATTTTGCGGTATTTGATGTAGTGTGCCGCTTGCTGCAAATCCAATCCATCCAATAGGAATCTTAGCCTTAGTATACCTTTTGCCTATTGCATCTCGTTCATGGGAAAGTATTTCAATGGATCTAGTCAGTGGTTTTCCTAAGACAGTCTGTAAGCATGACTATATTTTTGTCATAGTTGATTGATTCAGTAAAATGGGTAAGTTCATCCCTTGTAGAAAAATTAGTTTCGCTGCCATGTTAGCTCAACTCTTATTTAATATTGTCTGGCGTTCCTTTGGTCTACCCACTAGTATTGTCTCTGACCATGATTCTCATTTTATCGGTCACTTTTGGTGTTCATTATGGAAACTTTTAGGGGTGTCTCTTAACTTATCCACAACTTTTCATCCTCAAACTAATGGTCAAATTGAAGTAGTCAACCGTACTCATGTCCAAATTCTTCACATTTTTCACCATTTATCTCCAACCAAATGGGATTTGAGTCTTACCCACATTGAACATACATATAATCAGGTTGTATATTCCTCTACGGGTCACTCACCATTTGAAGTATGTCTAGATTTTCAACCCTTAGTACCTTATGAGTTAACCTTGTCCCTTCCATCTCATGTCATAGCCCATATGAAAAAAGAGCAATACAAAGCCCATTCCTTAATCCACCATTTATAACAGCTTCACTCTAACATTGTTTAGCAGAAGAAAGCCATGGACAAACACCATGTTCCACATCATTTTTAGGTGGGAGATAAATTGTGGTTGCACCTTGATCGTCGTAGGTTCTATGGGACAACCCATAGCAAGATCAACCATTTTTGCTTTGGGCTATACACTATTGTCCAGAAGGTGTCTGAGAATGATTTTTAGCTTGATCTTCCAGCACACTTGGGCATCCATGATGTCATCAATGTTGACTTTCTCTGACTATACCATGAGTCTACATTGGAGACAAACCCTTTCATTAGTCATCCTATTGATATTGTACCTGACTTCCAGTTTTCTTTGGAGAATGATTATTATTTTGAGACCAGGATGCACCACACTAGCCAAGGATCTTTGACTTCCTACCTTGTGGCCAAACAAGGATAACTACCACATCAGGCCCGATGGATCTCTCATAGCCAGATGGTTCATGACTTTCCTTCCATTTTGACCGTATTGGAGCCCAATGCTCTAACGGTGGGGAGGAATTATAAGTAATGATATGGATGACTTTCTATTTTTCAATGAATAATATTTTATGCATGTTATAATTTCTATATTATGCACCGGATAAGATTTTTGAACAATTATTATGCTTATCCGAAAATATGTTAAATTTGTTATAAATAGTCCTTCAATCTAAGCATTATGTAGTTCTTTTCGTCTGCAATCTTCTTTGTTTTGTGGGTGTGAGTTTTCCTATGGATAAATCCACATCACTCCTCCTCTATTTGGAGTGAAATGCTCTATTGTATTCTTATTGATTTATATACAAGTGGGATCATATTTAAAAAAATATTCCATGGTTTTTATTGTGTGGGTTTGGGTGTGAGGAACAAATATACAAAGTGTATTACCTCTCAAATTATATATGGAAACTCAAAAACTAAGAAATATTTCCATGGGGTAGACTTAATTTTTTTTGGGAAGGATCTGAAGCTAGACAAGTTCTAGCAAACACCAAACATGTTACCTAATTGGGTTGTCAACAAAGAATTTATCTTTACAATCTACTAAACAAGACACATTCTGATGTTTCTCTTCCTTTCGTACCTCCATATGATAAATGTTACCAACACTTCTATGATTCATGTATTGTGAGAGTGGATTATGAAGACATATGCATTGTGGCGATATAGTGACCTAAACCAAGAAATTTACATATCTACTATACTTCAATGAATTCATGGGCCAACTTGTTATCCCTGCTCAGGAGCATCAATTTATTTTCAAAAGTTATTTTTTATAATGGATTGTTTTTTTACTTTTTGGATTACCCAACATATGTTATTATGGTTTTCAGGTATAAAAGCGTAAAGAAATACATACCAAATGTGGGTTTTTTGAATGGTATTTTCTTGTTTAGTTTGGAATAACTTATTCTCTGGAATATACAATTTAGTTATCTAGGAGCTTCAGGTTAAATCGAAGGATAATTACAATTAAAAGGAAATCACAAGGATTCCTCTACATATATTAAAACAATTTAATGATTGTGCTGACTACAACTTTTCCCAGGTGGATGAGTTTATTTGTATTATAGCGCACAGGTCTCAAGAGGCGAAAGTGGCAACATACAATAAAATATAAGATTCATTGTTGCTTCTTCCTCATGTTCCACTTTCATTCCCCCTATACCCAATAGGAATATCATTACCATGGAGGAAATTCATTTACGCCTATAGCCTTCCATCCAAGTTCTGATATTAGGAATGCTCTGATTTAAACTAATTTATCATTGTTATTCTTGTTAACCCATAGAGGTTAAACTATTATTTTTTAAGTGAGAAGAATATATTTGATATA
Source organism: Wollemia nobilis (assembly GCA_028583015.1). NCBI lineage: Eukaryota > Viridiplantae > Streptophyta > Pinopsida > Araucariales > Araucariaceae > Wollemia > Wollemia nobilis. The sequence goes on along the minus strand of JAQPPZ010002315.1, from coordinate 2,717,576 downwards.
CTATAATAAGGCCTGATGATCCTTTCTAGCTATTAATTTTGCATTGTATATTCAATATTGATGGGTCTTATGATGTGTTTTGATTATGATTGATGATTGTTATTTAGTTACACTATTAGTTTTTAACTCAAAAAAATATTTGATATAGTATGATAAGGTCCGATGATGGCTCTCGGCCATTAATTTTGTGTTGGTGATTTTTTGGGTAATTTAATTGATATTATATTATATCGTGAAATATTAAGGCTGCCAAATAACTTTTACATCAACAGGAAACAACTGGCATCAACCTAAGCCCAAGAGGAAGTATACAAAACCCTCATAAATACAATTAAATATTCACCTACTACATTGGTAGAAAACACTACAACAAACACAAAGAAAAGGATTCGTCCTTCAAGACAACAAGATGAAATTCTAACTGAAGAAAAAAAAATTCCCTTGGGCACTACCCAAACCAAACAATAGAAATATCTGAGCAACAATATACTAATAAATGTTGCCCATGACCTCCTTCTGTTCATCCACCTTTTTACTAGAAACTTCTGGATTCTTCTCAGCTCCTCCCAAATTTTGAGAATTCTGGGAAGAAGTGAGTAATTTTTTGAATTTCTTTCGATGCAAAATTTTTTTCCCACCCTATCACATTCGATGATGGTTCCAAGACATCTATATTTTTCAAAAATAATTATTCCCAGCATTGTCATATTTCCTGTCTCGGTCCTGGAGCAAATCTTGTTGATCTTCAAATAAACATCTCTAAAAAAATTTTGGTGTAAATGATATTTCCACATGCGGTAGGGATCACTTGAATTGGAAAGAGTGTGACCTCAATTTGTGTGGTTGATTTCCCCACTATATCTGTAAAAAAATCCTTTGAATTATTCTCAAAATTTCTATTTGAGACGTTAGTAAGCTTTGGGAATGAAATAGCACTCTTGGATGTTGAAAAATCACAAAGTTTTTGGAGAAAAGGATACATCATGTGGCAATGGATATAGATACTAGAAATGCTAGGGTTTATGTGATAGGACACCTGCATATTATGGAAATGATATAGATTAAGATGAATGAGTTCGAAACAAGTCCAAATTATCATGAGACAACCATCCAATTGATAGTTTCACAGAGAGAAGTGGTCATGAAAATGATGAAATTTTTTATTCAGAAGGATAGGATAGAAAACCAAGACCTCAAAGACCTTTGGCACATATTGTCCTACTAGGACCTTTTGAAACTTCAACACTCTTACACATAGTGAGGAAACTTATAAAAAGGATGGTAACCCATCAAAAAATTGTAAATTTTTCAGTGGTGGCTAATTCACATACCTCCTGTGGTAGTGTGTCTATCCAAGTCAACAAACCTAGACCATCAACCCCAATGTGTGCCAGTTTATCTCCTACCTTATTTGCTTCTCTGAATGCATGTTGGAAGATAACTTCCTGATGGTGAGTAGCAAGTTTCCTAACCTCTTCAATACATCTTCTAACTTTCCAAGAAGGTCTTTTGGATCTTTTTATGTAATTAATAATATTGAGATAATCCCCTTCAATGATGATTTTATCAACTCTTGATGTGTAGTATATATATGAACATAAAAATGGTAAAGAATATTATTAGAAGCATTAATGTTTTTTTATAAAATTATTTTTAATTTTATTTAATAGATTTTATTTGATAGTGGAAGTTTTATTTACTAATATCTAAATTTATTACTTAATAGTTTAATTTTATAATTTATTGAAATATAAAATTTTATTTTAAAATTATAATTATAATTATAATTATTATAAATTAGTTGTTAAAGTTTTTGCATAAATTAATTATCATCACTAAAAATATTATTTTAATATGTTATTATTAATATATGTTAATATTTAGTATTTGATTTATTATTTTAAGGATTGATTTTAATATATAATTATGTTTTAATAACTTGAATATAGATACCTTTATATGCTAATAAGAAACTGTAAATCTTATTTTAATTTTGAAATTATAAAATGCAAGTTGCTATTATGTTATATTTTTTGGTAATTAAAGGTGAGGGTTTTGAGAGGCTCCCAAAGATACAAAAAAATCTCACAAGAGACTAGAAGTATGGAGGCCTACTTTGGCTATAGAAAAATCAAAACAACACTAGGGACGTGTAAAAACACCCTAAGAGCAAACCCTACAACTACCTTATCGGAGCAGGGTCTCAGAGCATGAACTAAATATTGGTTTTATCAGGAATGTTCGTGTGTCAGGCAACCCCATCCAATAACCCAATCTTTTGATTATTTACATCTTCCAAAAATTTGATAGTCATCTTAAGAGTGCCCAACACTGTAAGCTTCTTGTCTACTATTGCCATTATGTTATTTCTAAGTACATAAATTTATGTTTTTAAGTGATTAATATGCAATATTATTTTTAAAATTTTAAATTTTTTATTTTTAGATTAATTTTAAATAAATAAATTAGTTTTTATAAATTTCTAGTTTTGATGATAATTATAAAGTAAATTTAATTATAATTAACAATTATGGTTTACTAGTAATGATGGAAAATTTAGAACTTTTAAGTCTAAGGTTCAAATTCTAATTAGAGGTAGAGTTGGTTGTACACTATGCTTTAGTTGAAGTATTGTTACATAATCATATATTGGGTAAACAACATCCTCCTCGATGTGGGTATTAGACTTTGAAATTTTAAATTATTATTCACTATCAATAAATCACAATTGTTAATTATAATTAAGTTTACCTAGAAATTTATAAAAAATAATTAATTTATTTAATAATTGTAATTTAAAGTTGAAAATTTAAGCTAAAAAATAATTTTGTATGCTAATAATTAAAAAATATAAATCCTATGTAGAGGCAAGATAGGTTGTACACCATACTTTTATGGTTGCATATTGCATAACCATATATTGGGTAAACAACATCCTCCATGTGGTAGTGTCAATGGAGTATGGATACATAACCATATATTGGCTAAACAACATCCTCCATGTGGGTAGTATCAACTAAAGTATGGTTATGTATACACAGTCTTAAAGATCCATCATTTTTCTTATGCGTGTCTTCTTTTGAAATTCTCAGGTCGTGGTATCCAGGTATCCTGAATTGAGATCAACCTTGGAAAATATAGTGGTATTTTTCAATTGGTCAAAAAGGTCATCAATCCTAGGTAGAGAATATTTATTCATGATAGTGACCTTGTTGAGCATTCAATAACATATACACAACCTTAAGTATCCATCTATTTTATTAACAAAGAAAGCAAGAGAACCCCATGGTGATACATTAGGCTTGATAAGCCCCTTCTCTAGCAAGTCATGAAGTTGTGTTTTAAGCTCTTACATCTCAATATGGGTCATCCTTTAAGGTAACCTGTAAATTGATGTAGTTCTAGGTAAAATTTCTATAGAGAAATCAAATTCTAATTATGGTGGTAGAATTGGAAGGTCTTTAGGGAGTACATCCTTATACTCTTTCAATATGGGGTACTTTTGGAAGTGGTTTGAGTCAACTTTAGTTTCTCTAGTTTTATTCAATTTGACCACATAAATTATTTCTCCCCTTTTAAATGGCTTCCTAACTTGCATGATTGACAATAAATGTGGACTAAAAGCACCCTAATCACAATGAGTTCTAATTCACTAATTAGATTCATCTGTGATTTATATCCACCTATATTCAAAATTAAGAAGAGCTTTGTGGGCTTTAATCCAATCTACACCAAGGATGATATCAAAGGTATGCAAGGGGAGCTACATGTAAGTATCAATTGATTTTACCTTGGGATAACGTAATATGAGGATCAAAGAGACATTTATTGACTAATAGGTTTTTCCTAACCTATATTCTACCTTCCATTCATTTGTCATATATCTAAGTATTTTAGGTATGTTCCTCGCTATGCTAGTAGAAATGAAACTATCTATAGCTCCACTATCAATTAAAATAGACATATTTCTATCATAGAGTTTACCATTCAAAATAAAAGAGGTAGCTTACCCATTGAGTGTAGTATTACTTATCACTATAAAGATTCAATGGGTAGATTAGTTTGGTGCCTTATTTCGATCGACTCTTAGAGTGCACTTATTTGCAAATTTAGGACCACCACAAATATAACAAATTGTAGGAGCCCTATTGTCTGTGTTACTATTATCCTTCCTACTCTAAGGTACTAATTCCTTAGCCTTTTTTTGGAATTATTGTCTCCATTTGTTTATCCTTGGATAACCTTTTCCATATCTTATGTCCTTATTGCTTTGAAACCTATTATTATTTTTCTTCTTCAACTTGGTTCGATATTGTGGGTATTTTTTGTACATACCCATGCCTATTTGCTAGAAACTATATACAAAGTTTACATTTTGTAAATAAAACTAGATATTGCCAAAAAATTACCAGCTCAAAATCCTTGCTGGATACAAGGCGAAGTAATACAAAAAAGGATGATGAAGGTAGACCTTGAGTTTGTTCTTGTTGTAGCCTAGAGATTAATTGAATTCCACTTTGGCCCTAAAATAAAATCAATATGGAAATGGACCTCTCTCAAAGATTTTAATAGATATGCAGCTGACCAAGGACTAAAATTATATCAATTACCCACCTATTGATCGAATGTTAATGAAATTAAAATCAAGAATATGGTCAATATTTTGAGCATGCCAAAACAACTATAGATGGATGAAATCTAGTGAAATGTCAAATATCCATCCCAGTATTGTAAGATAATAAGAAGAGTGAAATGACCAAGTTTGGGCATAATTGAAACAATTGTACTTGGTCAAAACCTAGTAGGGTCCCCAAATCTTAGCTTTCACCAAGAAAGGAAAGTTACTAAGAAGGCTAGAACTATTAGGCCAAATTGAATCCCAACAATACCCAAAATACCCAATCAAGATAATGGATAGATCACTATAAACTCAAACAATTAGGCCTAATCAAATATTGAAAGCATCATAAATATGCAATCAGGGAAATGTCAAAACTCCAAGAGCACCAAAACCTTCATGATCTGCTAAAGCTTGACATGTTCTCAATGTTTTGGTTCAAGGCTCGAAAGCCAAAAAATGAGTAAGAAAAAAAAATTAAGTTCAAAGAGTAATGGGAGAATTAGACCTGACCAAAACATAATCAAAATTCAAAGGCCTAATATGCACAAAAGCATAATATAGCCTAGTATAGGAGATACTAGAAGGATTGTATCTGATCAGGCCTCATGAGGATTTTAAAGATCTGATGCAAGAAAGATAATATTCATTCAAGAGGTGAAGCCACTAGGATATTGGTATATGGTCAGAAGCTTCTTGAATGAGGAAGAAGCATCCCACACATGTGCAAAATATCTAATGGTAATCCTTTAATAATAAGGAGTCTCTTTTTCCCATGATGTCTACTAGGCACGATTATGTGTTAGGATATCCCAATGGTAAAAGCCATCATGCATATGATAGTGTGATTAGGTAGAAGATAAATCAAGGGATAAAAAGTAGCCAGTGATTTGGGTATGACTCAAGATGGTGTAGATCTTGGCCACATAAATCAATCATATTCAGGTGGTTAGAGCTACCATACTTCTGAAGTGGTTCAACAGGCTAGAAAAATCTTTGGCATGATAGTAATCCACTCCTGAGGTAATAATGGTTTTGAATGCTTGAGAATTATAAAATATCTATAAATACGATGATGTATAATGAAAATGGGTCAGCTCTTAGGCGTTTACAATTCATATGTATATATGGATTGCTTGCTAATATAAATTGACTATTTTCTAGTCTCTGGTTCAAATCATTTCTGAACCATATATGTATTGATGACTACTTATTTCTAATTTTATCATGTTGAATATTTGTGGTAATAATTCTAAACCCTATATTTCTACTGTACCCATTCACTTATATGGAATTTATGGTTTTATTAAGATACAATAAACTTAAATTAAATATTCTATAATTGATTGTAAATTAGATGGTCTATTGGGTAGTTGATTGTTTAGTCAAGTGGTCCTTGTTCTTGCTTATATATTAATGTTGCTTAATCTATACCACTATAAGTTTTGGATTTAACCTCATTTATCACTTTTAGCATCCTTTTCCCCTTAAATTTTGTTATAGTTAGCTGGGAATTCAATGAACTTGACTCCTCTAGAGATTGATTGTTGCAAATCTCATAATATCATTGACCTTTCAATGTTGGTCAAGGTCTGAAGGTGCACAAACATTTCCATTAGATAGATTTTTTGACCAACAATTTTTGGCATGCTTGGTGGGACTCGAAGATCCATTACTTTGATAATGTAACGATTGATGATATCCTTAATCATCAGATCTCACCAAAATATCCTAGCAACTCTACTCAAATCTATAAATTCATATCATATGATTAGTTGCCTTTCAAATATGAATAAAACTCGGTTATATTCTATTTTTATCCACAATCTCCATCACTTGGTGACTCACCTACAATAAAAAAATAAGTACTCTAATCAATCACCTTTGAAATAATTAGAACAAGGTGATTCTATTAAAAATTGATCGAGGTTCATGATCAGTTGCCCTTAGTAAATTCTAAAGGTCTATCTTGTAGAGGACTCAAGGTTTTAATGAGTATCCTTGACCTCATTAGCAGAGAATATATGCTTATTTTATGACTTCAAATATCCTAAAGCACCAACTTGGTAGCTGCATAAATGACTTAGTTAGAAGTCCCTTATTGGAATTACATAGGTCCTCTAAATGTACAAAATATCCTTGATATTCCCAAGATTATCTTGAAGTTCTTACCAAGTATAATATTACATTTGAACATTACCAGGATGTTCCTTCCATGGTAATGATTCATAATGTTATGTATGAAGATATAGTTCTTAGACTCTTGGTACTCTTTCTTAAGGGGAAATATATGATGTGGTACAAAACTTTGAAATATGGGATCTTCTATATGTGTGTTGACTTTGTGAAGCTATTGATTGATACATTTGATTACTTTGGTGACCCTTTCTTGATGATCAATCAATTTTTATTCATGAAACGTGACCCTTAAGAAGATATAATTGACTTCAATATTTGTTTCAAGAGAACCTAGAATAGAATCCCCTATGAGCTTCAACCATCCCCTAATCAGGCACACCTATTTTATACCCAGATCTTCTACTTAGACATAAGCTTCATATTGTAGTTTTTCAGAGAAAGGAGATTCCCAAATATTTACAAGGAGGTTGTTTGAGCCAAAAATATGTTAATTCAAGTGGGAATGTTTCCTCATAGGGATGTACAAACTTTATATCCAACCATGTCGCAACCACCCCCAAAAGAATCTACTTTAGGCTTTATCCAAACAATGTAGAATGTTTTGCCCATCAATCCCTATGGAAGAAAATATCTAGAAAAATAGGATATGGTAGGAACTTGAACACCTGTAGAAGAAGATGAAGGTCAAACAAACTTCTCTTATGAGTAAAATGCTAGCACCTCATATTTTTCTCAACCAATGTAAAATATGAATTTTTGGGGTTTAGTTCCTTCATGACCCTCTTGGATATAAAAGTCTCCTATGAGTTAGCAAAGGGAAGTAGGAAATAGGAGATAATCACTCTTAGCCAGTGATCCTTTCCAAGAAGAGGAAAGACCAGTTCTCTTTCATGACATATTTGATAGATCTCCATTTCATTTTTGGTAAGTTAATAAATTTCATTAAGGGGGCATTTGAAAGGTGTCCCAATGCCTTAGTACAATACAAAATATAGGGATGTAGGGATAATAAAAAGTGTATCCTAGTAAAGTAGAAAAATATAAGAGGATGAGAGGAATACCCAAAATGTATCCTTAGCGGAATAGGAAAACATACAAAGATGAATAAAAGTAAGACCAGAAGGAAATAAAACCCCAAAGGGTCAACAATAATAAAAAGGAAGGCAATTACTCCATAGGAGGTGCATCAACAGTTTCCTGATTGCCTTCCTTGATTTCATCCTTGGGCACTTCCTTGAAGACCTCCTTAGTGATTTCGATGACATCATCCTCCTTTACATCAAATTTGGTAGCATCAGTAGAGTTCACAGGGGCCTCCTCATCAAAGGAATCACAAAAAATAGAAAGTTAAGTGTATTCCTTTATCCTTCAATTACAAAATGGCTTTACAAAGAGCAACACCGATGGTATCCAGGTGGGCAATGGTTGTATATTTGGTTTGGATGACTAATTTCTGCAAATATTTCTCAACAAGGTTGCTGGAGTCATCCTCACCACCTTATTTGACCTTCTTAGGGCTCAGGGACTCTTTTTTCTTAGGTCTCTAGGAAATACTTGTGGGCGTAAATTCCACATAAACCTTTTTCTTCACACTAAGATATCCCTGGGGTTTTACTTCCTTACTCTTCCTTTTGGCACCTCTCATATTAGAGCTAGGTGTGGAGGAAGTGTCATCCTCTATGTTTTCCTGAGTGGTAATATTTCCTTTTAGAAATTTTTGCAATAGATAAGCATACAAAATCTTGAAAAGACCTTGATGATAAGGTTAAGCCTCCTTTTTATTGGCACCAGGTGGATGTTATATAATAGTCCATAGACAAATACAAGAATTATGGTATGTTAATAATTTTTGCATCTTTGAAATGCTTTACAAATGAAATATGGAAACTGTAGAGTTGGGACTTAGGATCATCCATAGTAATGTATTGCATGATTGGTTTCATTACCTCTTTTCAAGGTGTAGACAAGTCCTTATGAAATAATTCCTTCTTGAAGAGCTTCATCAATGGTGATGTGGCTTCGAAATGACTAATCTCCATCTCTCAATTGTGTTTGTTCCTCCTCATTGTGTGACCATCATCAATATATCCAATCAAATCTGCAAATAGCCCTACAAAAACCTCCACTCTATAGATTATGACAACACCATTCTCCCATGTTGAGGTGAACACCATATTGGTGTCCCAATCAGTCCCAAAAAACATCTTAAAAAAGGAAATAATCCTCTATCCTTGAGGATAACTTCAAATATGGGCTCGATGGAAAAGGACTCTGGCTGTACAAACATCATCCTAGAACCTCTCAAAATGGAACAAGGGTTTACAAAAAAGGTACAGGGTATTAATGGAAGAGCAGAATAAGACTAGAATAGAACTTTAGCATAGGGGTTTTCGAATAAGGCACAAGGGATCAGAGTAAAAGTAGAGTAAGACCAAAATAAAGCTTTAGAAGAGTTTAGAAAACATCAAAATGAAGGTAAAATGTTTAGAAGTACTTTCACATAGCTTCTCACACAAGAATTTCATCTAGGAAACATAAAAATCCAAACAAAGGAGGCCAATAGGTTATAGGAATTATAGAGGTAGATTTTTTGATAGACATGATCAGATGTGAAAATAGAAATATGTGTCATAATATTGAGAATTACGCTATATTGGGATGCCTAGGAATATAAATATAGAAAAAACAAGAAAATATTCAAAATCCTGAGGAGTTGAAAAGTGTGAATGAGAGGAGAATGGAGCAGTTCTTGGAACCATGTGATTGGAAGGAGGAAAAAGAAAGGATATTGAACTGGCAGAAGAGGTACACACATAGGAAAAAAGCCTATAATCATGAAATGTGATGGAGGAAAAACCTTTGGTATAAAAATTTTAACACCCAGGTAACAACTAGAAAAAAAAATACAGTGGCATGAATCATGAGTGTGGAAAATATGTATCGCCTGGTAGAAATATGGCAAGGAAAAATTTCCAAGATGAGGCTACAAAAATGGGGAGCCTAGGAAATATAAATTGATTAGAGAAGATTTTGGTAATTAGAATGATTATAAGAACCACTGCCATGTTGGAAATATCAATGCCAATCGTAATTCTTTCCCTCAGAGCCAAGGGCCAAATAAGCAGAGGATCATGTGTGGAGAGATAATAATTCATTTTGTTGAGAGATATTTATATCCAACTTGGCAAGTTCACTCGATTCACATGAAAGAGAGTCCTTCAAGGTCAACATCCCTAGGGTAGAGGCACCAATATTAGCTAGCTTGTTAGTGACAACATTAGCTTACCTTAAGGCATGTTGAACTATAAATTCATGTTGGCTTAACAAAATTTTCCTGGCTTCCTCAATTAGATTCCTGATTTTCCAATCTAGAGATTTGAAGTTTTTTAGGTAGTTAATGATATTTAAATAATATCCTTCAATGATGAATTTTATTCAAACATATTTAATGAATTGTAATCCTCTCCATAGTGCCCTTGCTTCTATAGAATGGTTGGATAGTTCCCCTAAAGGTTCAGCAAAAGTAAAAATTAAATTTCCTTGATGATCATTGAAAATACCCCAAACGCAAGCTCTACCGAGATTTCCTTCAGTAGCACAATCAAAATTGAGTTTTACCCATCCCAGGGAAGGGGGGTTCCATTTAATATTGGTTCTAGAACCATGAGTATTAGTATGACAAGGATATTTCAAGGAAATGTTAAAATAATTGAGTAAGGAAGCTTCAAAAGAGGAAATATGTGAGGAATCAAAAGGGGCAATCAAAGAGTTTTCCTTAGCAAAAATAGATAATTCTATTGGAAATAAATTCAAAATCCTGGCTTCCTTAGGGAAATGCAACTATTGCACTAAATCCAAATCTACCATAAAAAGTGATGAAGGCAAAAAACCCATAAACCTTTGATAAAAGTATTTTTAAAAGGGTTAGGCCATTGAATGAAAAGGTCAACTAAATGAGGAGGAGCCCAACTAATGTTAAATTTGAGGAAAACATTACTGAGGATAGACCTAGAGAAGGGGAAAAAAATAAAAATATGGGTAGTGGATTCCTAATAATCAATTCAAAGGAAATATTTGTTAGGAAGGGGAATACTATGTTTTATAAGGTTCTTAATAGAGAGGATTTTGATTTTTTAATTTTCCTAGTTGTGGATTGAGGTCTTTCAGATTATTGGTGCAGTGTGTTCCATCCCATTTTCGTTGGGGCTTTGGTAGATTGAAAGGTTTTGAGGGTGATTTCATATTTTTTGAAAAAACTCTAATTGTTGCCATCCAAGAACCTTTTGACTATGAGACTGCATAGCATACCAAAAATATTGATGATCCGCTTGTCAAAGTTCTAGTTTTTTTAGATTTAGTTCTGATGCAAATATATGGCACACACTGGACTTTTGTTAGAGCTACAGTTTTGTTACTGGTTACTGGTGAATCTATTTTTTCATCATGGCAAGTGGTGGTTTCCTTGCTATTCATGGAGAAGATCCTTGCTGGTGGTTTTGTGGCTTACTTATTGTTCCAAACCTCGATGCCATCGAGACTTTATCCACTATTGCAGATGCAGACCCCTCTTGTTAATGACTATGTTGTAATAGGAAATTTGTTTTGTATCCAGTCTTAGTATGGAGGTGGTGCTCTATGTGAATGGAAACAATGATCGGTATGGAGACGGCCAGTCTGGAGTCTCTATGGCATTGTGCGAAGCATTTTGGTAGAATATATTGGAGTACCATGCTACGTATAGAGGAGTTGTTTGGGATTTATTGAGTCCCTCTTTCAAAAATGATGTGTTTTCCAATGGCATTAAGGGATTTGAAGTAAAGTGACCAAGCTTATTTTACCTATAAAATCAAACAAAAATAAAATAAAATATAGGCAATTAGATGCAATCTATTCCTGTTTGGCCCTGGCCTCAGGATTCTTGCATCTTGCATGCAGGTGTCTGTTAGTCTTACAATGACACTGAGAGGGGGGGTGAATCAGTGTGGCACTTTAAGCTTAAATTCATAGCACTTAAAATTGAAATAATGAAACCTTAAAACCATATAAAGCAAGTATCACAAGAGAACATCACACAACGCAAGATTTAACGAAGTTCACCAATGTGGCTACTCCTCAAAAATGACTGCTTGGACTACCATCCAAATACAGTATTTGCAAAGAAATAACTTTACAAATAATTTACCAACACCTACTGGAAGGAGCACCTACCCCTACTTTATCTACACCAATAGAAAGGAGCACCAACCCCTAATTTATCTACACCAACAGAAAGGAACACCAACCCCTGATTTACCAGCACCAACTGGAAGGAGCACCAACCCCTTCACATTCTCTGCACACTCTGCTTTCTCTGCACAATTTGCTTTCTTTATGCAATCACTTCTCACACTCTGCTTCACTACAGTCGAACTTCATGATCATCTTCTCCCTTTTGTGCACTCTGCTCTCTTCAAATTTTGCACTTAGCATCTTTCGATACGACTTGCTCTCTGCACACTATGACCAAACTTCACACACTTTGACACACTTCAATTCTCAAAGTAGCCCTCCTTTTATAACAAAATTCTTATGATGAAAATCCTAATCTTAGTCGACTGTAAACCCTAATCTTAGTTGGCTTTCATGACACCTATAAACCCTAATTTTAGTCGGTTGTCATAGGTTCGTTGGTTGTCATAGGTTCGTCAGCTTCAACTCAACCACAAAGAAGCAACATGTCACGATATCGTGACACTTTTTCTTACTCTCTCTTTCTCCTTGCTTTGGTCCCCAAAAATACATGTCGCGATATCATGACACTTTCACCTCCTTGCTTCTTTTCTTGGCTTGTACCCGTGAAAACTCAGCATGTCATGATATCGTGACACTTTCGCCTTTGTACTTCTTTTCTTGGCTTGTACCCGCAAAAACACAACATGTCACGATATCGCGACACTTTCGCCTCCTTGCCTCTTTTCTTGGCTTGTACCCATGAAAACACAGCATGTCGCGATATCGTGACACTTTCGCCTCCTTGCCTCTTTTCTTGGCTTGTACCCACGAAAACACGACATGTCACGAAATCACGACCCTTTCGCCTCCATACTTTCTCTCTCCTCATTTAGTCACAAAAATACGACATGTCGCGATATCGTGACACTTTCTCTCCTTTGCTCTTTCTCTTGCCTTCGAGTCACGAAAACGTGACATGTCATGATATCGCGACACTTTCTCTCCTTTGCTCTTTCTCTTGCCTTCGGGTCACAAAAATGCGACATGTCGTAAAATCGTGACACTTTTGCTTTTCTACCTTCCTGTCCTCTTCGAGTCGTGAAAATGCGGCATGTCGTGAAATCGCGACACTTTTGCTTCTGAAGTCTTGCTTTCTGCTTTTGTCACAAAATTGTGACACTTCTGCTTTTGTACTTCACTTCTTTGTAATTGTCATGAAATCACGACACTTCTGCCTTCGAAATCTTGCTTTCTGCTTTTATCACAAAATCATGACAGTTCTGTTTTCGTATGCTTCCTCTCTTTTTTTTTTGTGAAAATGCGACATGTCATGAAATCATGACACTTTACCAACTTGCTTTCTCTCTCCTATTTTTAGTCGCGAAAATGCGGCATGTCACGAAAACGCGACACTTTTCTTACTTGTTCTTTTTTTTCGGACTTGTCGTGATATCGTGACACTTCTTCCTACTTTCTCTTTTTCTTCCAACATGTCGCAAAATCGTGACCGTTTTTCCACTTGCCTTTATTTCTTCTAACATGTCTCGAAATCGCGATAGTTTTTCCACTTGCATTTTTCTCTTCCAACATGTCATGAAATCGTGACAGTTTATCCTGCTTTTTCTCTCTCTTCCAACATGTCATGAAATCGTGACAATTTTCCTACTTTTTCTCTCTCTTCCAACATGTCACGAAATCGTGATAGTTTTTCTTGCCTGTTGTATATGTCATGATATTGCGACACTTTTCTTACTTGTCTTTTTCTTTGATCTTTTGCATATGGGCCACTTCGATTTTCTTGGACAATCACTATACATACTCTGAGTAACCTTTGAACTCCTGTCTTTCTGCATCTTAAAGGCTTTTGAACTTCCTTTCCATTGCATCAATAGATCTAACTATGTTGACAATAATGACAATACTATTGCTGCACCTTGCTCAACAATCTCCCCCTTTGGAATTTTTGGCAACACATGTGCAATTTCCTATAACTCTTCTCCCCCTTTGACAATAATACCAAAGGGCTACTACAGACTCCCCTTGAGTCCATGCACAACATTCTTAGACACAATTTATTACACTTAGCAAAAGTCATGAACATGAGCACAAAGATAATCAGATACTTAAATGCTCCCCCTGAGAATGCGATCCCTGTAGCTAGTCAATTCTTGGGAAGTGTGACCACTCCCAATTTATTGTGAAGGTACTCAAAAACTTCCTTGGGCAATGGTTTTGTGAAGATATCTGCTACTTGCTCTGTAGTTGGAACAAAATCCAATTTAACCTCACCTTTCGCAACTTTCTCCTTCAAAAAGTGATACCTAATAGCAATGTGTTTTGTGCGTGAATGCATAACCGGATTCTTGGAGATGTTAATAGCACTGGTGTTATCACACTTAACTGATATTGGCTCACTAAAACTAATACCAAGATCTTTCAGAGTTTGTTTCATCCACAATACCTGCGTACAATATGTTGTCACTGTAATATATTCTACCTCTGCTATCGATAATGAAACTGATTCTTGTTTCTTACTATGCCATGCAACCAATCTGTCTCCAAGATAGAATGCACCTCCACTGGTACTCTTTCTATCATCTACATAGCCTACCCAATATGCATCTGAATATGAAATAAGGGTGAAGTCTTTACCTTTCGGATACCATAAACCATATTCCATAGTACCCTTGAGGTACCAAAGGATCATTTTCATTGTTGTCACATGAGTCTCCTTGGGATTGGCCTGAAATTGTGCTACCATACATACTACCTGCAAAATATCTGGTCTAGTAGCTATTAGGTATAGTAAGCGTGAACTTTTTTAACATCTCTTTCACATATTTAACTTGAGAAATAAATATGCCCTTCTTATTTTGATTAACTTGCAACCCGAGGAAATATGAAAGTTCACCAATCATTGACATTTCAAATTCTTTCTGCATATTTTATGCTAAATCTTTACACAACTCATCCTTGTTGCTTCCAAACATGATATCATCTATGTATACAACAAGAAGAATAAGATGCCCATTTTCTATTTTGACATACAAATTACTATCCACCATGCCTTTCTTAAATCTTTGTTGGGATCATCACCAAGTTGGAAACCATATGGTTGCTCAATATAAACTTCTTCTTCAAGTTTCCCATTCAAAAATGTCGATTTCACATCCATTTGATAAACTTTGAAATTCTTGTAGACTGCTAAAGCCAGAAACATTCTAATTGCCTCTAGTCTAGCTACTGGTGCAAATGTTTCCTCAAAGTCAATGCCTTCAACTTGTGCATACCCCTTGCATACCAATCTTGCTTTATTTTTTACTATCTATTTGTATTCATTCAATTTGTTTCGAAAGATCCATTTAGTCCCGATTATATTTTTGTTTGCAGGTCTAGGTACTAACTCCCAAGTTTTGTTTTTCTTGATCTGGTCTAATTCTTCATTTATTGCCTTCATCCAACTTTCATCTTTGCTTGCTTTAGCAACATTTTTGGGCTCAGTGCTGGATAATAGAGAGTAGTTACTAATCTTCTTCTTGTTTGAACACCAACTTTGGGGTCTCCAATTATTTGATCTCTAGGATGATTTTTCTGCCAACTGCTTGCTTTGAATTTCTTATTCTCTTCCACTTTTGAATCACAACTTAAGTCATCTGAGTCAATTTTTTGTATTTTTTCCATTTCGTTTCCCTCATCTCCTTCAATAACCTCTTCATATATTGGGTAGTTTGATTCATAGTTAATTACTTGTTCTCTACCTTCATCAAATTTAACATTGGCACTGTCCACAATTTTCTTTAGCCTTCTGTTGTAGCATTTGTAAGCTTTGCTTTTTGATGAATAACTGATAAAAATAACTTCATCCGCTCTATCTTCAAACTTACCAAGATTATCTTCAGTTCTTTTGATGTAGCACTTGCTGCCAAAAACTTTGAGGTATTTTGTTGTTGCCCTTTTTTCGAACTATAATTCATAAGGAGTTTTGCTTTCATGTGTTCTCAGCATGTACCTATTTTGGATATACACCACAGTATGGACTGCTTCTTTCCAAAATTTGTCTGCTACTCTGCTTTCAGCCAACATAGTCCGTGCCATTTCCTGCACTATCCTATTCTTTCTTTCTACCACTCCATTCTATTGAGGTGTCCTGGCTGCTGAAAACTGTCTCTTAATATCGTATTTTTCATAGTACTCTGTAAACTCTTCTGAAATGAATTCTCCTCCCCTATATGATCTTAAACATTTGATCCTCTTTCCTGTTTCATTCTCAACTTGGTTTTTGAAAATCTTGAACATATCAAAAGCTTCTGATTTGTGCTTCAAGAAAAATATCCATGTCATTCTGGAATAATCATCAATGCACAACATAAAATATTTGTCACCATTTATGCTTTGTGTTCTCATAGGTCCACATAAATCGGTGTGTATTAGTTCCAAATGTTTGCTTGTGTAGTACTCTTTTTTTTTTAATGTGACTCTAGTTTGCTTCCCCTTTTGGCATGAAGCACAAATGTTGTTTGTAGGTTTGTTGATGGTTGGAATATCTCTCACTGCCCTTTTTGAGGTGACTTTTACTAGATTATCAAAATTGATATGACTGATTCTCTTGTGCCACAACCAATTTTCTTCTTCCTGTCCAATAAAACAAGTTCCTTTTGAAGTCTTTGAGAGCATGTATAGGTTTCCAGATGTCCTTGATCCAGTTGCTATCAATTTTCCACTGTTTGTTTTTCTGAATTCACAAACCTGCTTCATAAAAACTACTTCATGACCTTTATCACAAATCTGACTTACACTCAATAAGTTATGTTTCAACCCATCCACAAACAAGACTTATTCTGACTTAATATTTCCATCACTAATATTAACTGAGCCTTTGCCAACTATCTTAGCTCCATCATTATTTCCAAACTTTACTGATCCACCTTCATATTTCTGTAGCTTCTCAAACTTCTGTTTGTCACCTATCATATGACTGGAGCATCCACTATCAAGTATCCAAGGTACATATTTATTTTGTGCTTTAAATGTTGTTTGAACTATTAAGGATTCATTTTCTTCCTTGAGATGCTCCTTTTCTTTCCACTCTGTTTTGATAGTAGATTTGAGCTCTTGTTTTGCCTTTCCCTTATCAATAGCTTGTGCATGTTTTACGAGAAGTTTTCTATTTTCACTCATCTTGTTTGGTTGAAATTTTCTTCTCTAAAACTGATTTGATGCAAATGTACTACAATTTCTTGCAATGTGCCCAAAATTATGATAGTTATAGCATTCTACTATATAATTCATCAAAGGAGAGAAAGCATTTCTACTGGTGAAATTCCTTGGTCTTACATTATATTTGCAGTCTGATATTTTATGTCCATAGCCATTGCATTTAAAATAGAAACCAGTAAAGGGATAATTGAATCTGGGTGATGGTCTTTGCCATGTTTCTATAGGAGCTATAGGTCTTCTTCTTCTTTGATGTGTGACATTGGTGAATCCATCATTGTTAATTATCTTGTGCCTGGTATTATTGCTTTCTTTTGTATGAGATTTTTTTCCTTGATCAATCTGTTTCTTATCTTCATTCTTTATGAATTCTACATTTCTAGCCTTTGATCCATTTGATGATTCTCCTTCGACGAAACCCAGACCAAATTTGATGCCTACAGGCCTTTGGTCATTTATGATCTTATCCAGCTTCATAGAACTTACTTCACATTTGTGATAACAACTGATTTTCTTATTCATCTCTTCTAGTTGTATTCTTAAACCAACAATCTCTTCTTCTAGCTAGCTGTAATAATCTATTTTCATGGTTATTTGCACTTCAAAATCTTCAGAGATTTTCTTGGATTCTTCTATCTGTACTTTCAAGCTGGATATGATTTCATTTGCATCCTCAAGCCTTTTTGAAAGTTTCTTATTCTTTTTTCTCTCTATTTTCCATTCTTCAAGTGCAAAGATCAACTCACCTTCTAGATCTACTTCAGCCTCAGGGTTTTCACAGCATACTTCAGAGTTTACTCCTTCTTCCTTTTTTGATTTTACTTCTTCAAATGCCATGAAAAGAGCTTCACCTGTTTCCTCTTCAGAATCCTCACCAGAGCTATCTTCTAATGAACTAGAATTTTTGGAGATGAAACTTTTCTTCTTGAAGTTGCCTTTCCTGAAATTTGTTTTCTTCTTCTAGTCACTTCTTTCTTGGTGTGATCCTTCATCATTTTTGTTCTTCTCATTAAGAGGACATTTAGTCGCAAAATTCCCAACGCCTCCATAGTTGAAACATTTAAGCGGTAGCTTTCCTTTGTATTTTTCTTTTCCCCTTTTTAGTTTTCTAACAAAGTTTGCTTCCATTTCATTTGATGTCTCTTCTTCCTCGAACTTTTGTTTTGCATTTTTATCTTTAAGAGCTTTAAAAGTTGCTTCTCTATCTATGGGTTTAGATCTTCCTATCCTCATCTCATATGTAGTCAAGGAACCATACATCTCATCTATACTAAAGTAATTTAGATTTTTAGCTTCTTCTATCATTGAGACTTTAGAATCAAACCTTTGAGAAAGAGATCTTAATACATTTTTCACGACGATAGAGTCTTCGATATCCTCGTCGAGTCCTCTGATCACATTAATGATTCCATTAACTCTCAGCATATATGTCTCAATTTTTTCATCGTCATTCATCTTCAATGATTCGAACTGAGCTTGATGTGTCTATAACTTAGCCTCCTTGATCTTATCATCTCCTTCATGAATACTCAGTTTGTCCCATATATCTTTTGTCATTTTATAGTTCATGATTTTTACTAGTTTATTGTCTACCAATCCGCAAATGATAGCATTCTTTGCTTTTGAGTTACTTTCAAATAGTTTCTTTTCATTAGCCTCTTTTGGAGGAGTGATGAGTATTATGTATCCACTAACTACTGAATCCTAGATGTCGTATCCCAAAGCACAGAGATATGTCTACATCCTGATTCTCCAGAATGCATAATTAGATCCGTCAAACAAAGGTGCTTTGTTTGATGAGAAACCTTCACCACCTGCCATTCTGTTACTTCCAAGATCACCCTAGCCGATTAGGCTTGTATAGGAACTTAGCTTTGATACCAATTGTTAGTCTTACAATGACACTGAGAGGGGGGGTGAATCAGTGTGGTACTTTAAGCTTAAATTCATAGCACTTAAAACTGAAATAATGAAACCTTAAAACTAGATAAAGCAAGTATCACAAGAGAACATCACACAATGCAAGATTTAATGAGGTTCACCAATGTGGCTACTCCTCAAAAATGATTGCTTGGACTACCATCCAAATCCAGTCTTTGCAAAGAAATAACTTTACAAATAATTTACCAGCACCTACTGGAAGGAGCACCTACCCCTGATTTATCTACACCAACAGAAAGGAGCACCAAACCCTAATTTATCTACACCAACAGAAAGGAGAACCAACCCCTAATTTACTAGCACCAACTGGAAGGAGCACCAACCCCTTCACGTTCTCTATGCACTCTGCTTTCTCTATGCAATCTGCTTTCTCTACATAATCACTTCGCACACTCTGCTTTGCTACAGTTGAACTTCACGATCGTCTTCTCCCTTTTGTGCACTCTGCTCTCTCTTTGAATTTTTCACTTAGCATCTTTCGATACGACTTGCTCTTTGCGCACTACGACTGAACTTCGCACACTTCGACACACTTCAATTCTCAAAGCAGCCCTCCTTTTATAACATAATTCTTGTGATGAAAACCCTAATATTAGTTGGCTATAAACCCTAATCTTAGTCGGCTTTCATGACACCTATAAACCCTAATTTTAGTCGATTGTCATAGGTTCGTTGGCTTCAACTCAATCATGAAGAAGCAACATGTCGCGATATCATGACACTTTTTCTTACTCTCTCTTTCTCCTTGCTTTGGTCCCCAAAAATACAACATGTCATGATATCGCGACACTTTCGCCTCCTTGCTTCTTTCCTTGGCTTGTACCCATGAAAACTCAGCATGTCGCAATATCACGACACTTTCACCTCCGTACTTCTTTTCTTGGCTTGTACCTCCAAAAACACATGTCGCGATATCGTGACACTTTCGCCTCCTTGCCTCTTTTCTTGGCTTGTACCCATGAAAACACAGCATGTTGCGATATCGTGACACTTTTACCTCCTTGCCTCTTTTCTTGGCTTGTACCCATGAAAACACAACATGTCACGAAATCATGACACTTTCACCTTCGTACTTTCTCTCTCCTCATTTAGTCATGAAAATGCGACATGTCACGATATCGCGACACTTTCTCTCCTTTGCTCTTTATCTTGCCTTCGAGTCGCAAAAATGTGACATGTCGCGATATCGCAACACTTTTGCTTTTCTACCTTCTTGTCCTCTTCGAGTCATGAAAATGCGACATGTCGTGAAATCATGAAACTTTCACTTTTGAAGTCTTACTTTCTGCTTTTGTCATGAAATCATGACACTTCTGCTTCCCTACTTCACTTCTTTGCAATTATCATGAAATCGCGACACTTCTGCCTTCAAAGTCTTGCTTTCTGCTTTTGTTGTGAAATCACGATAGTTCTGCTTCCATACGCTTCCTCTCTTTCTTTTGTCACGAAAATGCAACATGTCGTGAAATCGTGACACTTTACCAACTTGCTTTCTCTCTCCTATTTTTAGTCACGAAAATGTGACATGTTGCGAAATTGCGACACTTTTCTTACTTGTTCTTTTTTTTTGGACTTGTCATGAAATTGCGACACTTCTTCCTGCTTTCTCTTTTTCTTCCAACATGTCATGAAATCGTGACCGTTTTTCCACTTGCCTTTATTTCTTCCAACATGTCATGAAATCGCGATAGTTTTTCCACTTGCATTTTTCTCTTCCAACATGTCGCAAAATCATGACAATTTATCCTGCTTTTTCTCTCTCTTCCAACATGTTGCAAAATCACGACAGTTTTTCCTACTTTTTCTCTCTCTTCCAAGATGTCGTGAAATCACGACAGTTTTTCTTGCCTACTGTATATGTCACGATATCATGACACTTTTCTTACTTGTCTTTTTCTTTGATATTTTGCATATGGGCTACTTCGATTTTCTTGGACAATCACTGTACATACTCTGAGTAACCTTTGAAATCCTGTATTTCTGCATCTGAAAGGCTTTTGAACTTCCTATCCACTACATCAATAGATCTAACTGACTGTATTGACAACAATGACAATACTGTTGCTACACCTTGCTCAATAGCGTCATCCTTGCAAAACACACCGTAAGAAATAAACAAACCTAAAATAACTAATTTTGGTAGACACCTCTATGTCTACCATATTATTACTAAGAGTTTTTTCCAAATTTACAGGGATGGGGTCTCTCCCATGCCTACTCTAGATTCCACCAATAAATTCTCAAATGTGTTGTAGGGCCGCAATCAGTGGCCATTAACTATTAACATAGTTTTGCTGCCATCAATGGTCCTAATGTGCACAACACCATTCCTGATAAGCTCTACGACCTCATATGGTACCATCCATATCTGCATTAATTTTTATTCGTTGATGGTAAACAGATGTTTGTTTGGAAACTAGTCTTCCATTGTCGCATGGTCTGCTAGTATTAATCTGGATAGAAAATTTGCTACTACGTTGTGTTTGCCGGGTTTGTAAACTATTGTTATATCAAATTCCTACAGTAGTAGAAGCCATCTAATAACTCTTCTACCAATAGTCGGTTTGCTCATTAAATACTTGATGGTTGTGTGGTCTGTGTGGACAAACACCTAGTATCCAGTGATATAATAGTGGAATTTATTGATGGCATGCACAACCGTAAGGAAGTCTTTCTTTGTCACTATATAGTTGAGCTTAGCCCCTGCTAAGTTTTCGTTGACATAGTAGATGGCATAAAATTCCTCTCCATCCTTCTGCCTGAGGACTGCTCTAATCGCATTGTTGGATGCATCACAATAGATATGGAATGGTATGGCCCAATTTGGTCCCCTTAAAATAGGTGCAGATATCAGCTTTTCTTTGAGTGACTGAAATGCTCTTTCATAGTATTTTGTCTAGTAAACTCCACATATTTAGACAACAAAGTGTGTGGTGGTTTTGTAATATTACTAAAGTCGATGATAAATCACCAGTAATACCCGACAGATTCGAGAAAACTTCTACCTCTCACTATGTTCTAGGGCTGGGTAGGTCCTTGGTGACCTCAATCTTTCTTTTGTCAACTTTTATTCCTTCTACGGAGATATGGTGTCCCAATACGATGCCCTCTCGCATCATCATAAAGCACTTTTTATTACTAAGGGATAAATTATTTTCCTTGCTTCTTTCAAGCACTCTTTCCAAGTTCGTCATTGCTTCTTCAAAGGTTTCTCCATAAATGGTGAATTCATCCATGTACACTTCGACCACTTCCCCTACCATGTCTAAGAATATGCTAAGCACCACCATTTGAAAGGTGGTTGGTGCATTGCATAACCCGAAAGGCAACACCCAATAAGCAAACATTCCCCATGGATAGGTGAATGTTATTTTATCTTGATCTTCTTCTCCTATCTAGATCTGGTTGTATCCACTAAATCCATCCAGGAAGGAGTAATTTCATCTTGAAAGTGTATCCAAAACCTGATCGATGAATGGGAGTGGGAAGTGATCCTTTTTTGTTGCTTTTTTCAATGCCCTATAGTCCACACAAATCTGCCACTTCCCATTCTTCTTGGGGACCACCACAAGCGGTGACACCCACTCACTATCAAAAATTGGATAGATGAATCCAATGGACAAGATTTTTTGCAGCTCTACCTTGACAATGTCTTTCTTTTTTGGATTCATCCTTCTCTATGGTTGCCTACTTTGAGTCACCTTCTCATCAAGGTATATTCTATGGGTAAAATTTTTTGGGCTAATACCTTTTATATCCGATTAATCCCATGTAAATACCCATTGGTGTTTAACCAGAAGTTCTTCTACTTTTGTTAGTTGTGTGGGGGTCAACCCACTACTGATGTTTAACATCTTTCTTGGCCCAATATTTATCTACTGAATGTGGTGGTTTTGGGCACCGGCCAATGGTGATTTAGGTGTGGTGATGGAGGATTCTCCCTAGAGTAATTCCATGATAGCACCATCCTCATATTCATCCTCTAAAAATTCATCCAATGCCATCACTAGTTAGATTATGGATAGCTCATTGTCTTTGTGCATGGTCAACATAGGCTCTCCTAAAAAATCAATGAACTATGCGGGGGGTGAAATGGTCAACCTTTTGATGTTTTGTCCATTGGATATGGTCATCAGCCCATCACAGTAGCTAATTTAAGCATCGATTATCACCAGCCACGATCTTTCCAAGATAAACAGGTAGCCACCCAGCCTTGTTTTAGACTATAAAACCAAGAATTCGGCTAGATATTCCCATGTATCAATTGTCACTATTATATCTTCAAGCATTCCTTCCTATGCTATGGTTGATCAATCGACCAACTACAACACCATTGAGGTAGGTCTCAGGTTTGTGAGTTGTAGCCTCTGCATGGTCTCCTCAAGCATTATGTTGATGGCTGCACCGAGATCAACCAACATATTGGTCAAGGAATATCTCCCAATTTTTACATTCAACACTGGGCTGCCTGGATCTATGTACTTTGGATGACACATCTTCCCCATCATTAAATATACCATATTTCCCATGATATTGATAGTTTGGGTTACTTTTCGTCTTGACTTTCTTAGGCACATCTCCTTTATCGCCTTAGTATATATTGGGATTTCTTGGATAGATTGAAAAAGTGGAATTGTCACTATGAGATTTTTCAAGCTGGAAATAATATCATACTCTGGATCCATTACTTTATTTTATTCTTGTATTCGGTTAGGAAATGGAGACTTTATTCTCTTAGCCACTTCTTCTTCCACCTCTTCTATAAGAGGTTTTTCTCCTAAATCTGCCTTCTCCTCTATCAGCGGAGGTATCTCCACTCCTAGTTGTCTACCTGATCTAAGTTGAATAGGATTGCAACTAATATGGTACATCGGATACATCTCTCCTTCTACATTGTATATCGGGTGATTTACTCTGTTATTTGGATTCACCATCGGTTGTGCAGGTAGTTGCGTAGGTCTCACTATGGGTAAAGTTGGTAGGTTTTTTTGGGGGTGAGTTGATGCTATATTCTATGGAGCTATATTCCATGGAGCATGGCCTCTCCACTATTTCCCAAAATATTGATATGGCATCCAGGGCTGCTGGTTCAAAAATGTTGCTCTTGGGGGTGCGTTCGACCAAGGATATGGCCCCCACCACCCCATGTTAGGTGGTTGAGGTTGGCCTTATGGCATGTTTGGTCCTCCCCCATATGATGGCATTCCTAGTGGTGTATTCCCCATAGGGGGTTGTGTCAAACTCCTTTGATTGCCTATAAAATAGGTTTTCGCGACATCATCATCATTCTTGATATTGGGAAATTGTGGGTACAATCGAGTCTTGTGATTTAGTTTACAAACCATGTATACTCTAACTTTGTTTTCTAGGAATGCATTCTTTGAATGCTTTCCTCTACATTTCGGCCAGAAATAAGCCAATGTTACCTCATTTTATTGCTTCTTTTTATCCAACAGCAGTGTGTCCATTTGTAATGCTAGAGACGAAAGCATCTCACTTTTCAAATATTCCAGCATGTTGCCTATTTCTATTTTTGTGACCGAAGCAATTTCTTTCATGGTTTTAGAAGTGGTCTTGCCTCTCCTTCTTGAGTAGTTTCAACATAGTTTTTAGATATATTCCATGGCATGTTGGTAGACGTCACCTCCAGAGATCATGTTGAGAGATTATAATGATTCGTTGTTAAGTCCTCTCAAAAATATGCTTTTAAGAGACTTATCGGCTAACTTCGCGTGAGGAGATCATTGAAGATTAAAATTTAATCTCTCCCAGTGCTCCTCAATAGACTCATATTCTTTCTACATCATGCTCAGGACCTCCTCTCTGGAGTATCTTGCTCTCCTAAAGTCTTGATATTGCTCTGAAAAGAGCCTCTTCATTTGATCCCAAGTAGCAATGTGTTTGTCTCCCAGATCGATGAACCATCGTAGAGCTACATCATCTAATGTGGAAGGAAATAGCTTCAACTTCTGCATATTATATTTGTAGTACACAAACCTGCATAGAACATCAAACTTAAATAAAAATAGGTAAGATTATTCGATCGGGTATCCTCTGAAGGTGGGAAGGTGAGTAGGGGATATGTTTTTCATTTTGGTTTCTCCTACTCCTTTCTCTATCGAGAAACTAAAGCCAGATAAAGTCTCTTCTTCAGCATTTTTTTAGGAAATGTGGTCTCTAATGCAGTTCTTATGACCTCACAGTCGTCCAAAACTTTATGAGTCAGGGCTCTAAAATTGGCTGGTGTTATAGTTTGATCCTCTACAACTTTTCACAACAGGGCTTCCTCTGAGGGTGTCCTCTTAAATAATGGGTTTAAAATGGTCTAATACTCCCTAGGTTTGTGGTATGAGGAAGCACTTTGCACAAAGTGAGGATTCTCATTCCAATGGACTACTGGTGACAAGTTTGGGAAATCTAATTCAAATTTAGAGTGTTCGTCTGACTCAAATTTTGGTGGAATTTTTTTTACAAAATGACCTTCAGGTCCTCTTTTTATCGAGGAACTCATATAAAGTCAGATGGAAGGTTTTTAGGTATTGCAATTAATATAGTAGAGGTGCTTCCCCTGAAACAATGCCAAAATGTTGCGGGCTAAACATAGGTTAATTTTGTTTTTATTTTGTCACTGCCCATGCATTTAAATTGTCAACCCAGGGAGCTTTGTAAACTTTAGAAATTTCTCAAAAAATATCACTACAATACCCACTTTGAGATGATTTCATCTAATTTTATCATTATGGGGTTTTAAAAGATCAACAATTATTCATCCACACCACAATAATTTACATATGAATAATTAAATCCTTGGAAATAAAATATTTATACGTGCATAATTAACTAGACATGAAAGTAAGTTCACTACAACAATGAAAATAATAATACAAAAAACAAACCTATGAAAGTAGGAAATTAATCTAAGAAAGCACAAGTAAAAGTGAAGGAATACTGTCTTGGAGTGGGCCCAGGCTCCATCAGCTCCTTTCCAGCTGAACACATGATTAGGAACTCTCGAACTTTATTATAATTACAAAAGAATTAAAACAATGCTTCTATCCCCTCAAAATGATAAATGTATTCTCAATATAGATATCTATTAGAGAGGTCTATGTGTTTTTATATAGCACACACACAGATCTTCTATTACAAGGAAGTTACAACATCAGTTTAGTCTAGACTAAATTGGAACAGTTTGGTAAACGCAATCAACATCTACTAAAAATAGGCATTGTTCCTAATGGTGGCATGTTCGTTGATTGGTTCATGCTTCACCTAGCGTAGGTAAGACATTCCCATCTATTTGTGCAACTCCCATAATTGTCTTACATGACATGGAACTGGAACTGCACCAATCAACACTACCCACGTCTCTTTATCTGGTCAACTAGCGAAGAATGGAGGCACCTTCTCTATGAGGAATACACCTTCCTCATGTTCTTTGGTAGGCGTCTTCCTTATGTAGAAGGTGCATACTGATGTCGAGCACCTTCCTCATGTGGAAGGTGCCTACTAAGGTCGGGTGCCTTCTTCATGCGTAAGGCGCCTTCTGATGTTGGATGCCTTCTTTATGCAGAAGGTGCCTTGTCTTGCATGGGGTACCTTCCTTATGCATAAGGCACCTAAGTATGTTGGGCACATTCTTTATACGAAAGGTGCCTACCTTCCTTTGGTGCCTTCCTTGAAGAGGAATGTGCCTGTCTTCTCCTAACACCTTCCTTGAAGTGGAAAGTGCCTACTAACCATACTTTGATCCCAAAAGAAACAGAGTGCTAGGTCCATGAAGGACCTCGACTGATCCAAATTTGTCAAAACCAACTACATTTCCACAAAAAAACACTAAAACACACAAATTAGATAACACACACAATTCTATTAAATAATTACATAATAATTCATAAAAGTACATAGTTCCTATTATATTGCCACATAATAATCAATGAAACTCATACAAAATATGAGCATTTTTTAGGCTCATCACATTTTATTAATTATAATGAATCAAATTTGCCCTTAAAGAGAACAGGGTTCCAAAGATAGATAAGTCCTCCAGAAGCTCACCTTGCATTACAAGAAATGGATTCACAATTCTTCCATATATTATTACAAACAAACTTGGCCAAGGTGTCACCAATTTTTGTTTCTTGTAACAAAAAAATAAAAGGATTAATTTATTTCTTTAATGACTTGGTTATCCTTTGCTTCACCATGCCATTAAGCCCTCTCACATTCTAGGGGAGGATATTCATTTGGATGATTTAGTAGCTCTTTTTTCTCCCTTTCCTTATGGTTGGGGAGGTTTGGTGCATTTTGTATCATCTTTACACAATTTTAAACCTTTTGAAAATAGGTTTTTTTGAATGTCATTAGCAATATCATTTTCTAGCCCCTGCTTCCAATGATCAACATTGGATGGTCTACCTTTTTTTTTCCCCACAGTCAGTCCAAGATTTTTTATGGCTTCTGGTATTCTTTGGACAGAAATTGTTGGGATTAATTTGAATCACAGGGCTAGATGGGTCAAAGAAAGAGGAAGGAATAACAACTTCATCAATTATATTCTAATCACTATATGATGCTTGCATTTTCTGAATATTTGGGAACAAGGACGAATAACGAATCTTAAGCTAGAGCTATGTGGAGAGGCCTTCTGTATCGCTCCAAATTTTTCACACCCTTACCTTCAGGCTATAGGATCCATGCCCGAAAGGGGGATGTGAAAAGGATGGCGTGGTACCTCGGACTGAGAGGCCTTGCGAAGGTCCCGCCTCTCGGGGGAGGTGTATTATGGTGATTTTTCGACGGATGGTGGGTTCACCAGGAAACGTTTAATGGCAGTTTCCACGCCTAGGTTGGGAATGTGTTTAATGTGTTCAGTTTTAGCCTTAATCATCCAAGTCCTAGGTTTGGCCAGATGAATATAAGTTGTTCTATTATGAAAATGTAGACTAAATGAATGCAAAAATAGATTAGAACAGAAAACAGGGAAAATAAGCTGGATTAAAGAACCATACCTGATCCGGATATCTGATGGAGGTTCTGATTTTTGAAGTAGTCAGGATCGTCTGGAATTCGACAGGATCGTCTCCTATCTAACAAGATCGTCTGAGATCTGACGAATTCGTCAGACGAATTCGTCAGAGACCTGCAAACAGAAAAATAGATGCAAAATACAGAGAATGCAACTATGACAACAGAGGGCAATGATGCAGAATGACAATAACAATATTAAAATGATGATAATAAGCAAAAACACGAATGCATTATAATGATCTAATGACAATTTATGCTTTTATTATGCATTAAAGCTACATGGGTGAACTCCAAGATGTAGAATAATAAAGAATAACCATAGAATTAACTAAATGCAAAATAATGCAATGGAAAAAGGATGAAGAAATGCAAACTCTGGGCACTGATTGCCCCCAATGTGAACTGCAGTCGAAATCATCTCGAATTGGGTCGAGATCATCCGAGATTGTACGAGATCATCTGAGATGAACTGAGCTTGCTTCGGCTGAAAAACAATGAAGTTCCTGCAAACAAACTTGAAAAAATGCGAATGCAAACAGTGATTTAAGATGGTCTAGTGCGTGTAGGATTCGAGTTACAGGGAATTTCAGCCAGGGGGATGCTAAGGGGAGGGCCTAGGATTAAATAGGCTTAGGATAGAGGTTGGGAGGTTGGAGATCATCCCAATTTGGGAGATCTCCAATGGGGGAGGTCTCTAACGACGTAGACACGCTTCTGCCTGGATTAGAGACGTCGTTGGAACAGAGTCCAACTATGCACAAATCAGTTTGGGACGAGATCGTCTGGACGTCCTACGCCAGACGAAATCGTCCGATCTGAGGCGATATCGTCTTATCGGAGACGATATCATCAAACGGACAAAACAAACTCTAAAAATGGCACGGGAAAGGAGGAAATGGGTTAAACGACGGTTTGGGAGCGGTTTTGGAGGTTGAAATTTGAATTTGAATATTTACTAGAGTAATTGTAATTATTAAGGTTTAACTGCACCAATTTTAGGGTGCTACATTTTGCCCCCTCTTTAGCGAATTTTTTGAAGAAAATGCGTTAAAGATGAGTTCTTCTCGATCTACGAGAAAGCAAAAATTATTCCCATTTTTAGGCGACGATTCTTGGTCGAATCGTACGATAGCTTACTATGGTGCCCCCTCCGTGTTTTTACCCAAATCGAACGTTTGAGGTAAAAACATGGAAAAGCAAAAAATTTAAAATGTTTTTAATTGTGTTTTGAATAAAATTAAGAAAAATAGGGTAAAACCCTAATTCATTGTTACTGTTCATTTTTCTGGTTTTTAGAGCTCTGCAAGCAAAATGGTCGAGACAGCGCACAGATCGACAGAGGTCCGACGCGGGCTACGGGTAAGAATCTAAACTTAATTTAGAATTCTTTACTATAGAATTTAATGCTTTTTAGATTAGATTTGCTTGATTTTTGAGCATCACGGCCATTTTTGGGCCGTCGACATCGTCGAGACGAAATCGTCTCGATTTCGTCGAAATCGTCTCGATAACGCCGATTTCATCCAGAGGCAAAATCGGTGAAATGGGGACGATTTCATCAAAAGGGGGACGATTTCGGCTGGCGAAATCGGAGACGAATTTGCTCAAATTGGGGACGATATCGTCCAATTGTGGACGATATCATCAGTTATAAAATTGAACTTATTTTAACTTGCATTTTTAATTAATGATTTAGTAATGATTTTTATTGTGTTGTTGTTTATGTTGCAGAGAGGATTACTAAAGAGCAGAGAATGGAAATATGGTGGGTTGAGGGATGACTTGGCCGCCCTATCTCAGGCAGAGCGAGATCAGCTGGCACAGGTCGGCTTGCAGCATGTGGCAGAGATGCCACAAGTTTCTACAGATATGGGGCTATTGACAACCCTAGCAGAGAGGTGGTATCCGGGTTCTTCCTATTTTTGGTTACCGATAGGGGAGATGACTCCCACACTAGAGGATGTATGGAGGATTTTGAGGATCCCCATACAAGGATGATCGATCACTCCCATGGCCAATCAGGGCCACGCGATGATGCGACTATGTGGCGATCCGAGCTTCACCCTGGAGAAGGGCGGAGTGAACATCGAGTCGTTGCGTCAGATGCCTGGGGCATCGAGACTCACACGGGTTTTGGCCGGAGTGGTAGGTGGACTTCTACTGTGCCACCAGAGTGGATGCAGGGTACCATGGGTACTGGCAGATGTGGTCTATGACATGAGAGACCACGGCTACAGGTTTGCTTGGGGGAGCTTTGTTCTATGCCGATTGTACAGGATCCTGCATGGGGTCGTGTACAAGGGCGGTCGATGTCTGGTTATGACATCGCTACTACAGGTTTGGTGTTGGGAGCACATTGCGGTGCGGAGGCCGGTAGGGCTCCCACTGATAGGGATTGATGGGGAGAGGCCCCGAGCTTTCTACTGGTGGCTCCGAAGAGGGTCACAATGGTGGATAGATCTGTCGATGTCCCAGAGACTACTTGATGACCTTGTCTCCGACCAGATCACCTGGAGGCCTTGGAGAGATCATCCAGGGTGGGCCGAGGATGGACAGGAGCTGGCTCGCATCAGGCGAGTCTACTGGCTGAGGATGGAGAGGGGAGAGGTGGAGCTCCACCGGTATGACCGAGTTTTGAGGCAATTCGGTCTACAGCAGGGGATCCCATCTCTCAGGGATTACGAGTTTTCTCGAACTGTCCGGGATAACACTATAGTTAGCGGGGCTCCAGATATGCAACGCTTCTGGAGTCAAGACACAGATGATGCCCCCATTCAGCCAGTGGATGGGGACGACGTTGGGGTAGCTGACGGCTATGATGCCTGGTACACAGGCATCCGCCCTCCTCGGATGACGAGGGCTCAGGGTCCGATTCATGTAGTTGTGCATCGGATGGGGAGGTGGCACCAGGCGGCCATTGAGGCAGCCCAGGGTCATGGCGGGAGAGAGCAGAGGAGACCACAGGTGCAGCAGAGGCCACGACAGTGGGAGAGGAGGGAGGAGAGACCCCCTTCTCCATAGAGAGAGAGGCCACCATCGCCCGATAAGGGCAAGGGTGTTGACACTGGGGAGAGCAACGAGACAACGACTCTCCGAGCGGAGATAGTCCATCTCCAGGCATAGGTGCAGACATTGCAGGATGAGGCTGCACGCCATCGAGCTGAGGTTACATAGCTCAGAGATGAGATTGCACGCCTCAAAGCACGGAGCGGAGGGGCGAGCACTCGGGAGCTAGCACGGGCTATTGCCCAGATCACATTTTATCAGACACTATACCACCAGATGGTGCCAGAGGAGGAGAGATTACCACTGCCGGCTACCATCGCGGATCCGATCAAGATTGGGTCATCAAGGACTTCATCCCGATCCATGACTAGGACTCGTAGTACCACACATACTACGATGGGGCCACCTCGTCCACCTCAGGGTAGGGGAGGAGATGAGGCTGAGAGCTCGAGGGGTTCTCGAGGCTAGCTACTACAGATTGCACTGCACATATTGATATATAGTATTTATTATTTTTGATAGAGGATTGAGTATGCCGAGGTACAGATTGTGGCATACCGATTCGGGTTTGATATGATGTATATTATGGTTGATACAGATATAGATGAGATATTTTTGATCATATGACTTGTGTCTTATGTATTTTTATGATGCTTTTAATGTTTTGATTGATTGATTTGATGATTCATGTAATTACGTTGTTGGAAATATTATGGTTGAAATGTCATGCTTGAAAAATTTAAATGAAATAATCTGATAGAACAAATTGGTTGTTTATGATGTGATGATTTGATAAAAAAATAAAAGGGACTTTTAACAATAATTTCAAAGGACATTGTCGCTATTATAGACCATTTCATGGAGTCGCCGCTCACTCGGTCGTCAAGCTAATCCCAAGTATAGAAATATTGCTAAAAGTAAAAGAGTGCTTAAGAGACTGTCTTAAGACTTTGTTGTGATGATGCAAATGATGATGATGATGATGATTTGTTTTTTAGATTTCCATGAAAATATTATGCATGAAATATTTTAAAATGACTTTTGCTAGGCATAAATTCCTAAGTGTGATAAAATTTTTGGATAATTCCCTAGGAATTATACCATCATTGCAAAATTGAAGGTTGACATAATGACATGAAATAGTGATAATGTGCATGCTTTTTGTTAAAAAACATAATTGTATAACATAATGATTTAAGTCATATGGTTTTCATGATTTTCAAATAAATGGGGAATAAAAATTGGTACAATGGTTTGCGCTAGGCATAGAATATGTAGGTATAGACTTATACCATCATCGCGAAATCCAAAGAAGAAAATAATATAATAGTTTTATTGCATGGTTGATTTTTAATTTTTGAAATAGTAAGAAAATATGAAGATGAGGACTTGCGCTAGGCATAAAATTCCAATTTTGGTTTTGGAACTATACCATCGTCGCGAAAGTCAACAATATATATATATATGTTTTGATTGTATGGTTTTGAAAAAAATTTTGATTTTTTCTATTATGTATGTAGTTGTCTTTATACTAAACAACTGTACTTTAAAGAAGAAAATGAATTTATTCCAAACAATTTGCAAAAAATATTTCAAAGTATCTTAAAGACAAAAGTTAGATTTATAAGGAATCCCATGTGCATATGTGAGTTCATTTCCAATCTTGATTTATCATAATGATACACAAAATCTCTCAAATACAAAATGTGTGTGCAATTGCATTGTTCATTTACCAGTTTTGAGCAAGATAATATGATACAAGTGATTTGAATGAACCAAATAAGTGTTCATTAACCATGATGTAGATGCATATAACCATACTAGACTACTATGTAAGTCGGATTATCAAGAGCTAGCTAATCCATAAGCAGACATAGGTCTATACAAAAGAAGGTCGCTAATGTGACAGACATATCGCCACGCTAGGAGTTACCCAAGGCCAAGCAGGTTGGGCACAAACCACCTGTTATGGGGCTTACCTCACAGTTTTCGAATAATTGAGAATTCCAGGGATTCAAGCTCATCAACCCTTCTTTTCTTTTCAAAGGGTAGGGAAAGGGATTTTATTGCTTTTGCTTTTGCTTTCTTTTGCTTTCTTTTGTTTTTCTTTTGTATTTTTGCTTGATAATGTTGTAATGATATAAAATAACATTTTTCTTTTTCTCTTTTTCTTGAACTTTGCTTTTTTTTTTTTTTTTTTTATGCTAGGGATACTTGCTCGGATTAGCTGTAGAGCAAGGGATTTTTATTCTGGGTAGGGGTGAGCTTGTCCTTTTGCCAATTCTCAAAGATTCTAGACCATGTGCATGATAGGATAGCAGGGGAAACTTTTCGCTCAAGAAACCACTTCTACTATGTAGCATAGCATGGACATTACAAATATAATCATTTTATTGTGAAAGGATGTGCTTGGTTTAAGTAAATAACAAGATCAATTCTCTGTGCTCAAACTTTATTTAATTGAATTTTGTGAACTTTGATATAAGAGAGATTAGTAATCATGTCAGATAAAAATCAAGATATTTATTTTTGTGTTTGTAAAAGTGAGGGATTCCAAATAAATGCTAATTTATCCAAAATAATTTGAAATATATAACTGCAACATTTGTAAGAAGAAATATATAGAAATACTTTTTGAGAAGTTTTGAGAATGTTGATTCTCTCTTTCTTCTTTATGTTGTTTTGGTTTCGAAAGAATCAAGAATATTGCTGTTTTTATTTTTATTATTATTTTTTTGTTTTTGAAAGAATTAACAAGTGCCATAAATAAATACAACAAATAGTTTTGAAGATTTTGATGATTATGAATGTTTTTGGTGTATTTGAATTTGAAAGAAATACAAAATAGTGATTGTGAAATATTTTAAACAAATATATACAAGGATGAAATGACCAAATTTATACATAGTAACGTTTAAGATGCAAAATGTTCATGGGTTCTTTAAGTTCTTTACCATCTAAGGTAGATAATTTGTATGCTCCCGATTCAAATTTAGCAGTTGATAATGTATGGTCCAAGCCAGTTGGGCTCAAATTTACCTTTAAGGTCCTTAGTTGCATTAGTATTTTTTTTATTTTCTTTTAAAACAAGGTCGCCGATCTCAAAGGATCGATGACGAACTTTTTTAGCATATGATCTTTTAAGCTTGTTTTGGTAGGCACGGAGATGCTCCAAAGCATTAATGCATTTTTCATCTAGGAGTTCCAGCTGATCGAGTCTACCAGCTCGATATTCATCTCCTACTTCGGTATCTTGAAGTAGTAGAGCCAAAGAAGGAACTTCTAATTCAAAGGGAAAAATGGCTTCAACGACCATAAACCAAAACAAAAGGTGAAGTTCCAGTGGGGGTTCGAACACTAGTTCGATAGGCCCACAAGGCTGGATATAACTGAATGTGCCAATCGCGGCCAGATTTATTTACCAATATTTTGAGAATTTTGATTAAGGTTTTGTTAGATGCTTCTGCTTGACCATTACCCTGAGGATAATAGGGAGTGGACCAGTGATGTTGAATCTTATATTTTTGGCATAATTTTTTAACATCTTTATTTTTGAAACAAGTTCCATTATCAGAGATGAGATTTGCAGGAATTCCAAACCTACAAATGATTTGATTAAAAATAAATTTAGAGACTTGTGTGCCAGTGTAGGAAGCTAAAGGCATAGCTTCAACCCACTTCGTGAAATACTCAGTGGCGGTTATGATGAATTTGTGTCCATCAGATGACACAGGATTGATTTTGCCAATAATATCTAAACCCCATTTTGAAAAGGGCCAAGGAGATGAAATAGCCTGTAGTTCTTGTGCAGGCGCATGGACAAGGTCAGCATGTTTCTGGCACTTGTCGCAATGGCGCACATAATCATGTGCATCCTTCTCCATGGTAGGCCAAAAGTATCCTATCCTAAGGAGCTTTTTAGCAATGACACTACCACTGAAGTGTCCTCCACAAGATCCATCGTGGGCTTCACTCAAGGCTGATTGGGATTCTTCTAAATTCAAACATCTTAATAGGATACCTTCAAAAGATCTCCTATATAAAGTATTGCCAATTATTACAAATCGACTTGCTCGTCTACGTAATAACCGACGCTGGCTTCTATTAGAATTGGCAGGGAAAGTCCCATTTTGGAGAAAATCAAATATATCCGTATACCAAGGTTCAGGAGTAGTTTCATTGATTAGAAACACATCCAAAGGTTCTAAGCATGACTTATTTGAAGAGGGTTCCTGGAGTCGACGAATAATGATGGTGGCATATTCGTCATCTAACTCCAAGGGTAGAAGAGATGCAACTGCGACCATAGCGTCAGCCGCACGGTTGCTAGTTCGAGGAATAGCTTCCAAGGAAACTTGATCAAATAGAGACATTAATTGTAAAACATAGGCTTTATATGGGCGCAGTTTATCATCTCTGGTCTGATAAACTTCATTAATTTGGTTTATAACAAGTTGAGAATCACCAAAAACTAACAGATGTTTAATTTTTAGTGCCAAGGCAGCTCGTAATCCAAGGATTAGAGCTTCATATTCAGCAATATTGTTGGTGCAAGCAAATGTTAATTTAAAGGACAGAGGAATAAGATGTTTTTGTGGGGATATTAAAATAATACCCACACCAGCCCCACTCATGCATCGGGCTCCATCAAAGTATAAGGACCATTGTTCAATATGGTCTGCCTCTAATTGAAGGCATTCATCAGGAAACTCAATGATGAGGGGATGGGTAGACTCTAAGGGTGCAACAACTAATTGATCTGCTATGATTTGACCCTTAACAGACTTTTGTCCTATGAACGTGAGGTCAAACTCGCTTAGAGCAAGAACCCACTTGGTTGTGCGACCCGATAAATAAGGTCGACTCATGAGATACCTCAAGGGATCATATTTAGCAATGACATAAGTTTTTTGATTAAGCATATAATGGCATAATTTTTGCGTAGCAAAAATGACTGCTAGACATAGTTTTTCCAACGCTGTGTAGCGGGTTTCATAACCGATGAAGGTTCGGCTAATATAATAATTAGCACGTTCTCTCTTTTCATCATCAAGCTGAGCTAACATAGCTCCTAAGGCAGAATCTGAAGCTAAAATATACAGGAGAAATGGGCGATCAGGTCTAGGCGGTGAAAGCACAGGTGGGTTAAGGAGGTATTGTTTGAGAAGCTCAAAAGCTTCTTTACATTCGTCGTCCCAATTAAAGGGGACATCCTTCTTAAGAAGTTTAAGAAAGGGACCGGTTTTGTCCGCCAGCTTATCGATGAAGTGACGGATGGCTTGAAGCTTACCTTGTAAACTTCGTAACTCAGATATATTAGTAGGTGCGGGCATATCAATGATAGCCGCAATCTTGAGAGGGTCGATTTCGATACCACGTAAAGAAACTAAAACCCCTAATAGTTTATCGGACTTAACTCCGAATATGCATTTGGTGGATTTAATCGAATAAGATATTCTCTTAACCGATTAAATACTTTTCTCAAATCATCTAAATGATCATCTTCATTAATAGAGCGAGCTATAATATCATCTACATAATCATGTAGGATATCATGCATCATATCATGAAAGATATAAGTCATGGCTCGTTGATATGTTGCACCTGCATTCTTTAAGCCAAATGGCATCACTTTCCAACAAAAGGTACCCCAAGGGGTGATAAAGGTTGTTTTAGCCTGATCTTCAGGAGCTATCCTGATCTGATTATAGCCAAAAAATCCATCCATTAAGGACATCATCCTGCTTTCGGTAGTAAATTCAATGATTTGATCCATGTTGGGAAGAGGAAAATCATCTTTAGGGCATGCAACGTTAATATCTCTAAAGTCTATGCAAACCCTAACTTTGGTAGCTTCTTTCTTGGTGACTGGAACTACATTTGAGATCCATTCAGCATAATCAATAGCTTGTATAAAAACAACATTCAAGAGTTTTTCTAACTCCCCTTTGACTAGCAAAGCCACTTTGGGATGCATTTTTCTAAGTTTTTGTTTAACAGGTTTAGCATCCGGATGGACTACTAGATGATGCATGACTACAGAAGGGTCTAAACCTGGCATATCTTCATATGTCCAAGCGAAGACATCTTCATACTCTTTAAGGAATGCAATGTATTGTTCTTGTTTTTCTTGACTTAATTCTGATCCAATATTGATTATGTGAGGACTATCCTCAGTTCCAATATTAATTTTAATGACGTTTTCTACCTCCATGTGTAGATCTCTTTCAAAATTAGGTGGGGTGGGTGAAACGCCCAATTCTTGTAATTATTTTAAGGTTAAGTTGGATAATTCATCTTGAGGATTAGTGGTCTCAAGTTGGGCTATAGTTGGTATAGAACCATCAAAATAAAATCCATTGTGTAAAATTTCTTCAACGGAGACATCGTGGAAGATATCTCCTTCCAACTCCTCATCGGAGTCAGCAATCATTTCAGGGTAAGCTATGGATAGCATGTTACATGTAAATGGCTGATTTTTTAGAGGCAAATCATCACGCCTATCCAAATAATCTTGATAACATATGAGTTGATCATCATCTTCAAAAGGAAAGGGTTGACCCTTACTAGGAAATAGGCCCACACCACAGTGGGCAGGCCACGGTTCTACCTCGAAAGGTTCTTTCATGCCATTTTGGAAAGGTCCCAAGCCTTTCCCTTTATATCCCATTTTAAGCATTATGGGTTTGGCTTTAATATACTCATTAGTAAAATAACATCGAGCATATCCCTCATGATGAGTTTTGATATTCCGAGGGATTCTTCCCTAGTCATATCCTTTATAAATGAAGGCACAACTCCCGACTTGGTAAGTACTTCCCATAGGTTGTGGGAGGCCCAAAGTACGAGGAGATGGCGGCAAGTTATTTAAAAGAATTGAATCTTGCATGAAAGCATTTGTTTTTTCTGATATTAAGATTGTGGATAAATCTGGTAAAAGTTCATCAGAAAGAGCATAAGATGTAGAAGGATCATTCCCTATATCTTTAGATGTGGAAGGTATGATAGATGTTGATAATGTGGAAGTGTTAATAGATGGGTCTATAGGTTTTGAAATTATAGGGATGGAACATGAAGGATAGGTCGTGGATTGAAGATCTTTTTGAGGTTCTAGAGTGGTTTGTTTAGAAGATTGTTGATCTATATATGAGGATGAAATTAATGGAGGGGAAATAGGTGAAGCTATGGGTGTGTGTTTCATAGTTTTAGATGAAAAATAAGAATTAGGATGTGTGGATGATAGAGCAGGGCAAAATTGCACTCCAACAGGTTCTGCCAAAGCACACATATCAAAGGGTCTAGGATCACCGTGGATAGTGACCAACTGATTTTTAAATTCGAATTTAACACATTGGTGTAAAGTTGATGGGACAGCCCGCATTGCATTGATCCAAGGACGACCCAAGAGTATATTGTATGATGCGGGGCAATGTACAATAAACATGGTGGTATCTAGAGTTCGAGGACCAACTTGCAATGGGATGGTAATAACTCCACACGTTTCTTGTGTTTCGTCATTGAAAGCTTTGATAATCATGTCAGTTTTCTTCATTTCATCACTTCTAAAGCCAAATCGTTGGTAAAAGTCAAAAGTGCAAATGTTTAGAGATGAACCGTTATCAATCAGGACTCGTTTAACAGCTACATCTCCAATTAGGGCCGTAATGTATAGGGGGTTATCCTTATGTAAACTATGTTGTGGGATGTCTTTATCCCAAAAATCAATACAATCGATCTCTCGAGTGATGATAGTATTGGACATGGCTTCAGGTTGAATATTTTGAGGTACCATCATTTGGCTTAATGTAAGCATCAACTCATCCCTATGGGTAGGAGAAGATCTTAATAAATCCAAAAGGGAAATTCTGGCTGTAGTATTAGATAATTGCTCATTAATATTGTAAGGGGGTTTAAGTTGAACATTGGAAGCATGATTCCCTTTATTGGGATTTTTCAAAACAAATGGAGCTGATCCATCATTCTGGTTTGGTTCTTGTTGAGAATTTTGAGCCTGTTGTCGGGTAACGACTCCAATGGTACCTACAATGTTATATTGAAGACGCTGAACCGGTCTCGGTTGAGCGTTTATGGCTTGTTCATTTGGGAGGAATTGATTAGAAGAGGGTCGAGTAGTAACTCTTCTAGGAAATGGTTCTTCTAGAACCATAGCATCTGTGATGGGTTGAATAGGATCTGATTCATTTTCAGAACTATTCGATTGGTTTGAAGTGATGTCTATTTCACTTTCAGTATCTCGATTCTATATCACTAGGATCCGGAGTTTGAATATTATGTAGGGGCCTGGTTGTGACCATGGATAAAGTTGTGTCAAATTTTTGTAAATCATGATTAGGTAAATGTCCGCTAATAGTTCCTACATATCGGGTAGGAGGAGGAACATTATGATGTTCGATTTGATTGGCCACCTCTTTACCATGTCTTGGTAAAGGGTGTTGAAATATGTCTAATGATTGATTAGCATTTTGATTTTGATTTTGGGGAATGTTCTTTTGAGGATTATTAGGAGCATTTTGTTTAGGTTGGAAGGCTTGCACCTCCATTTCATTATTATCAATCAGATCCTGTATTTTATGTTTCAACCTTTTACAAGCATTGGTAGAGTGTCCAGGCCCTCTATGGAAATCACAAGTGTAAGTCAGCTCTGTATCCGGGTATAGTTGGATCAAGTTCCCGGATAGCTGGTAATTGGATCAAACCTCTTTCGAGTAATTGAGGTAAAATAGTTGATAATGGTTGATTCAATCTAGTAAATTCTCGAGGAGGCTTATCAGGCGGTTTCAATATAAATTTTTTTGTTGTTTTCGTTGTATTGATATTAGCAACATTTCTGTTGTCAATGACTCCATCACCTATGACTTGTTTGTTTTTATATTGATTTTTGGAGGTTTTCTCATCATCTTTCTTCCTAAGTTGGCCTCTCCTAATGAGGGCATCTTCTACTCTTTGAGCTAAATCTATAGCCTGATCGAAGGTAGTTAAAGTAGCAGTTGATAGCTCATAAGATATTTGTTCTTGTAAATTATTAATAAAAATGTCCAACATTTCCCTATAAGGTAGCACAAAGTGCAGTTTTCCTATCAACTGCCTCCATCTAGCTAAGAAATCGGCAAAACATTCATCCTTGTCTTGTTTTAAGTTGTATAAATCTTTAATGGTTACATGCCTCTCGATGTAGGCACTAAATTGATGGACAAAATATTCAACTGTTTCTTCAAAGTTTCTCAAAGAATGAGTGGGCAATTGATAGTACCACTCTAATGCCATTCCACCTAAACTTTTTGGGAACATTTTTAGTAATAGCAAGTCATCATGTGATATATCATGACATGCTATCCTAAACATGCGAAGATGCTCTATGGGATCTTCGGTTCCTTTATATATAGGCAGGATGGGCATGGGAAAATGCTTAGGGTATGGTTGTGCTACAACTATGGGATCCAAAGGTTGACTACATATCTCTCGATAATTGTACGAGGGATGGTAAGGATCTATCTGGTCCATACGCGAAGCTAACTATTTCACCATGGCTTCCAGATTACTAGTTTGCCCACCATATTGGTTCGGTAGGGCATTGATATGGGATTTGTGAGCATATGATGGAGGGACATGGAGATTAGATGCTATATTGCTATTGTGTAAATTGTTGGTAGGAAAGGTGTTATGAAGAAATTTTGAAGTTGTATTATGTTGTATTCCAGATTGTTGAAAATTGGTGTTTGGCTTCATTTTAGGTTTTTGTTTACTTGAAGCATATTGATCAATAGTTTGGCGAAGTAAAGTAGTGAAGGAAGTCTTCTTTTGTGTGGGAATGATTTTAGGCTCAATAACAGGTTCCTTAAGAGGTTGGGTAACCTGTTGTTTTGGCATGTTCTAAATCATAGTGACCATATCTCTATTGGATGGTCCAGCCTTATCACTTTCTTGATCAATGAAAGACAAGGGATTAGTGTGCACATCAAACATATGTTCCATGGCTGCTTGAGTGTCACTAATTTGCCCTTTATCAATACGAACTACCATATTAAGAGCGCCAATGTTATTATTGAAAAATTTCCAGAAATGATCTAAGTTGTCAAAAGCAATAGTTCCATCTGGAGCTACTCTAGGGGATGAGGATCCATCCTCTTTAACATTTTCTTCTTGTTCATTGTCTTCACCTAGGTCATCTTCTGGTTGATCTAGAGTTTCTCCTTCCGAAATTGGATCTTCAGGAAGGACATTTGGGTTTCTAGTTTTATCTTCTAACCAATCTTCTTCTTCTCCTTCAGTTTGTTTACCATTCCTAAGTTTAGGCATTGTGCTTTAATTTAGATTTCAACAAATATATATATATATATATATATATTATATTTTTTATATATGCTATAAGCTTAAGAGGTATATATTAATTATATACCTACTACAATATTTAAAATGAAATGTTTTGGTTTTTGTTATGTTTTTTAGTTTTTCTTGTTTTTGTAATAATATTGTAAAGATAACAAACAACACAATAAATGCAAGAACTAATACTGAAAGTAATGATCTAGTTTTCTATAAACAATTTATAAATATCATTAATGGGCTCGAGTTCTTCAGGAGTCATGAAGTGTTCTTCTTCAAATTGAAAATTTTCTTTCAAAAATTTAATGAAAAGAGCTATAGTGATATTATCTGTCTCAGATTCTAGTTGATAGAAGTAAAGCTCGTGGCAATACTCTCGATATAACACAGCTCGAGGAACTCTATTCCATCTTTCCCTATCCATAAGAACAACCTCTTGGTCTTCTACACGACCTAGGAACTGGTGTATAATGGCTGCATTCTCGAGGTATTCCTCGAAGGTGAACAATTTTGAAGACACAAGAGCTCTCCTATAAGCTAACCATCTATGGCAGGCTCTCTGAAGTTCATGATAAAAGACGAGTTGATGAGGATCCAGGATTCTATCTAGGACAAGCCTCTTGATTTGTCTAAGTTCGGTTGATCTAGATGAAATGACACCTAGCCTTCTATCAAGTTCTTTCCACAGAAGTTGGTTTCTATCTGTTTCAAGCACACTAAGCACATAATTAACTTCTATGGGCTGCTAATTGGTTTCAACATTTATAGTAACTACTAATATTTTCTTAGGAGCTACCATCTAGACATGATATGCAACTTAGTAGTTTTCTAATGATTTTAAATGCATCTATGTTTTGGTTGTTTTTTTTTTCTTGTTTTCAAAAGGTTTTAAATGCATTCACGTCGGGTTCACCAAAATGTATCGCTCCAAATTTTTCACACCCTTACCTTCAGGCTATAGGATCCGTGCCCGAAATGGGGATGTGAAAAGGATGGCGTGGTACCTCGGACTGAGAGGCCTTGCGAAGGTCCCGCCTCTCGGGGGAGGTGTATTATGGTGATTTTTCGACGGATGGTGGGTTCACCAGGAAACGTTTAATGGCAGTTTCCATGCCTAGGTTGGGAATGTGTTTAATGTGTTCATTTTTAGCCTTAATCATCCAAGTCCTAGGTTTGGCCAGATGAATATAAGTTGTTCTATTATGAAAATGCAGACTAAATGAATGCAAAAATAGATTAGAATAGAAAATAGGGAAAATAAGCTGGATTAAAGAACCATACCTGATCCGGATATCTAATGGAGGTTCTGATTTTTGAAGCAGTCAGGATCGTCTGGAATTCGACAGGATCGTCTCCTATCTAATAAGATCGTCTGAGATCTGACGAATTCTTCAGATGAATTCGTCAGAGACCTACAAACAGAAAAACAGATGCAAAATATAGAGAATGCAACTATGACAACAGAGGGCAATGATGCAGAATGACAATAACAATATTAAAATGATGATAATAAGAAAAAACATGAATGCATTATAATGATCTAATGATAATTTATGCTTTTATTATGCATTAAAGCTACATGGGTGAACTCCAAGATGCAGAATAATAAAGAATAACCATAGAATTAACTAAATGCAGAATAATGCAACGGAAAAAGGATGAAGAAATGCAAACTCTGGGCACTGATTGCCCCCAATGTGAACTACAGTCGAAATCATCTCGAATTGGGTCGAGATCGTCCGAGATTGTACGAGATCATCTGAGATGAACTGAGCTTGCTCCGATTGAAAAACAATGAAGTTCCTGCAAACAAACTTGAAAAAATGCGAATGCAAACAGTGATTTAAGATGGTCTAGTGCATGTAGGATTTGAGTTACAGGGAATTTCAGCTAGGGGGATGCTAAGGGGAGGGCCTAGGATTAAATAGGCTTAGGATAGAGGTTGGGAGGTTGGAGATCATCCCAATTTGGGAGATCTCCAACGGGGGAGGTCTCTAACGGCATAGACATGC
Organism: Wollemia nobilis; assembly: GCA_028583015.1. Taxonomy (NCBI): domain Eukaryota; kingdom Viridiplantae; phylum Streptophyta; class Pinopsida; order Araucariales; family Araucariaceae; genus Wollemia; species Wollemia nobilis. The sequence continues at coordinate 2,674,061 of JAQPPZ010002315.1, read as the reverse complement.
TTCTGCCCGGATTAGAGACGTCGTTGGAACAGAGTCCAACTATGCACAAATCAGTTTGGGACGAGATCGTCTGGACGTCCTACGCCAGACGAAATCGTTCGATCTGAGGCGATATCATCTTATCGAAGACGATATCGTCAAACGGACAAAACAAACTCTAAAAATGGCACGGAAAAGGAGGAAATGGGTTAAACGGCGGTTTGGGAGCGGTTTTGGAGGTTGAAATTTGAATTTGAATATTTACTAGAGTAATTGTAATTATTAAGGTTTAACTATGCCAATTTTAGGGTGCTACACCTTCAAATGACTCAAGACTTAGAAGGAAATTTTATCATAAAAGAAGACTCTATGCATGTTATAAATCTCCTCAATAACTAGAAAACACCTCCTTGGAGGATTAAAACAATTGTTGAAGAGGCTAGGATCCTTTTCCAGGGAAGAAAGGACATAAAAGCCCAACATGTCTTTCGAGAAGCTAACAAAATTGTTGATAAGCTGACCAATTTGGGTTTCGATGGTGACAGACTTTTCAAATGGGAACATGGTGTCTCGAGTGAAGTAGAGGAGCTTATTCAATAAGAATTCCAAGAATGATAGTCGAATTTACCAATAGGGAAGGCATTGTAAGTTTGAAGGCTAGGAGTATTCTTGCATATTTTTTGAAATGGACTCACAATAAAAATTATTCGAGTTGTCAGTATTCATGGATGCTGCTTGGAAATACCACAAAGACTAATGGGGACAGTCACATGTTAGATAACATGGCTCCTAGTCATCTTAGTAATTTGAGGTTGGTTGATAATCACAAGGTAGGAAAGAAATTGCAATATAAGACTTCAAACCAGAGCCACGTGGACCACCATATAGCCACCGCCATAAATCTAGCCAGCAAGTTCACTTATCCAAGGTTGATTGGCCAAGATGAGATGTGGTCCCAAAGCATGTTATATATGGAATAAATTAATTACCAAAGAATTATTAAGAGTAACTCTCAATACAGAGCTTTTGGGAGCTTATTTCAGTACTCTACTATGTGTGTCTATAGCTTTTTGTTTCTCCATTGTTTCAAGGAAGGGATCTGTGTCTGTTTTTTTTTTTGTAATTATGATGCAAGTGTGTTTTCTTAGGGTATACCCAAAATTTTGTATGGGAAGTTTCTTTTTGATAATAGGCTATGTGCCTTACCGGATGTAATGGCTTTGGCGACATGTAGATTTTACATATATAGGATCCTTAGTAAGGACATGTTCATCAACAGCCCTAGGCTGATTTTTGTAAAAGGTTTTGGGTCAACCTATAAAACCCGGTATTAATGCTATAGTATCTTATCTAACAAAAAAAAAATCACTTTAAGGAAATAACTCATTTTCATTTATTGGAGAAATATGGCTTCTAGTCCCATTCTTAGGAGAGAATTTGGGCATCCCATTAAGAGGGGAGAGAATAGGAGAAAGTTCCTATTGAATATCAATAATAGGGATGGAGGGAGGATTTGAAACAAGGCCAAAAATTTAAACAACCAAATCAGTCTCGTCATCCCCTGAAGGTAAGTTAGAAATAACTTGATATTTATTGGGGAGAGAAAAGAAATAACTCACCTCTTTTATCCCCAAATCTTGGATTAAAGATGAAATATTTTTTCCCTTGTCTTTAGAAGCATGAGAATAGCCTCTTTTTTAGACTTTTGGTTCTTAATAGGATGGAAGAACACTCCTTTAGAAGGAGGATATATTTTCTTCTCCACCTTAGAAAATAGAATATTATCCTTTTCCTTATAATTAGTAGAATTTTTTGAGCCTTGAGGGAGGGAAATTGAGCTCTAAGGAGACCTTGAGAACGACACTAAATGTATAATGGAGGCTTGTTCTCATTCTCAATAGCTTTCTTATTATAGAAATTCATATTCCAAATCCACAAAGGTGGGGAGAGCTGAGTCCAAATTTACATTGAGAAAAATGCGGGCCACAGTCATCCTTGATATAGAAATAGTAGTGTGGTCAATTACCACTAAATACCCAATAGTAGTGGTAATAGCTTTTAGGATAGGTTCATACCATAAATGCTAGGGAAGTTTTGGGAGTCTAACCCAAATTGGAACATAGTTAATGCTTTGAGTATCATGATCAAAATCAGGATTCCACTTAGAAAAATCCCATTGTCTGATAGTGTCTAAGTCAATCCTTCCACCCATAATTTTACTAATAATAAAAAAGGATTCCTAAGACAAATAATTGGAAGCTAAGCTGAAAGGAATCTTGACTTTATTACCGACAGTCTCCAAGGGGGACAAAGAGGAATCTATGAACCGAATAATTTATTCCAATGATATTTGCAAAGGAGGGTTTTGTAACAGTGGGTACCTCAACTATTGGGGGCCCAAGAATACATCCTTTGTTAGGTAAAGTGTCACCCCAAAATGCAACATCATTTTCAATAGGAACAAAAGGCCTACTTACCTCTGGATCCAACACAGAAGGCAAAGCTTGATTTACATTAGGAACGTCCTTACCACCATCCTTGCACCCTTTGGAATTTTAAAAAAATTCTTTCCACCCTCAAGAATTTGAATTTAGAAGACCTTCCTGAACAGTTGCAGCAACTAGCCATCATTCCCACATCACAAAATTAACGACCTTTTAGGAGGAACCAACTCTCCAAAATTAACTACCATTTAGGTATAACCACTTTCTTCTCTTCCTTTTTTCTATTCATATATCTTCCTCCTATTTTTTCTTCCATATTTGTTTTTACTCTCCTCTTCTTCCATTCATTCATGCATTCACCCTTAATTTTTTGCAAGAATTCCACCTTCTAATTAAATGCTTTCTTTCCAACACCTTCTTTTTATATTTTTCAATCTAGAGTAAAAATATTTTTCATGCTACCTAAAGAAAACATAATTTTTGTTTTAGTATATAATTATATGGTATATGGTATTTCTATCTCCTTACTTCAGCCATTTCTCCATATAATTTTAGAATCATTATGTTTTTTCATTTTAAATACATTATCGTAATTAGAAAGTAATTGTTTTTGCATATAAAAAATTGTCCACTCCATTGATTCCTACTATCTCTTGTGAATTTTTGAGCTTGGATTCAATTTCCTTATTTTCCTTAAAAATATTATAAAAATATTTTGCATTCCAAATCTTCATGTACTCCTTTTAAAAGTTCATATTTTAAAAAACTTAGAGATACATGATCCCTCAAATTTGCTTCACAATAACATAACCATCTAAGAGAATTTTTGGTCTTGAAGACACATACACTAGAAGTGAAATGGTTTTGGATGACAATTATTATGTAAATCACATCATAGGAATGGGTTTTGATCTGATCCTACTTGAATGCATTCAATCATATATTTGATAACATCAATCTATTGAATATTTTTGCTATATGAGTTTTTCCAATGAATTTATTATATAGAAAATAAAATTGTTGCACATAGTTGTACAATATAACTTTCACAATTTATTTTACATGATTTTGTTTATCTTTTACTTTTGATTCTAAGCATGACATGTTTTTTAATTTAAATTTCACAAATTATTTTATTATTTGTTATAGTATTTCCACTATATTTTATCCTTTTCTTTTTAGTATTTTGTGATTATTTTTATTTTTTTTTATTCATTTGATCTATTTTCTATAAAAATTTAAAATATATATAAACTTCAAATATATTGTTATATTCATTGATACTCTTTTCTTTGTATAAAAAGAAAATAATCTCTCTCTTTATATTTCTCTATGTATATATTAATATATTCAAATCAATATATAAATATATATTGGTACTATTAAAAAAGGAAATTTTGCAAGGACCCCTCAACCTTAAACATCAACTCCAACAGGGGAGAGAACACCACAAAACCACATCAGCCATAGGTCGAAGATGACCACCCAACACATTAGGGAAGAACAAAAAGATACCAAGAAAACCAAGGGATAAACTCTCAGACCAGATAGAAAATTAGAACTGAGTTAGTTCTAGAACTTTTCAACTGACTCCAACTCCTAGATAGTTTTACCGACAATCTGAATAACTTCCTTGGTATAATCAATGACAATTTTTAACAATCCCACAATGATGTGTTCTTTGATTTCTACCATCTTAATATTATAGATGACATCAGACTTACCATAACTAGTGTCAACTGGAGAGTAAACCTCATTAACAAAATTTTCTTTATGAGTATCTCTGGGTAGAAGCTCAGAGTTCGATTGGATCACGAGGAAATGAGAGTTTTCTTTACTTGAAATATTTTCTAAAATTCTTTTAAAATTACTCATCAAACCCCCTCTTGCACTGCTCATGGATATCAAAATACCTCTAGTGCTACTGGTAATGTGAGCCTCATTTAAACAAATATTTGAAGAATCAATTCTTAGAACTTTGAACATATGAGCCTTCCCCCTAATATCTTTAGCTGAAACATGAATCTTTATAGATTTTTTCTCATCTTTGAAATTCATGAAAAAGGAGTAAAAATCCTCATGATCCTAGAGATCATTCGACCCTCCTGATTCCTCCTTAAGAGAAAATGACATCAAAAAATTATGACCTTAAATATATGTTAAGATATCCTCTACTACCAAGCCTTGTTCATTGGTAAACTATCCACACACTAGTAAGGCCAGACCCTAATGGATGGGGTTCAAACCTTTATCCCCTTGGATGTCTGTCATGGAATTTTTCATGGATTAGAAAAGAAATAAAGGGATGTTCAGCCAAATATTCCATCTTAAGTGATTCAAAAACATGGCATGAAAGATCCTAATCACATCATAAGATGAATTAAAAGTGATATAGTCCATGATGACTTTTATAACTCTATCTCAAGGATTAAGTGCCTTTGCACTCAATCCATTTTAAAATTATGAGATGAACTCATTCTTGTCTAGGAAAAAATAATTTCCTTTAGAGGGGAGTGCTTCTCCCTATTATATTAGGTATCATCTAGAGGTAGACCTGTGGTTCTACTTATCAACTCAAAGGACAAGTTACCCACTTTAACCCAACCATCATTCCAAGAATGGACCATAAAACTTTTGAATACAACTTAGAAGAAAACCATCCTTCAGGATCAATTTAACCTCCTCATATATAGTCAATAAAGCAGTTTCTAAATGTAACTTCAAAGGATAGGATCTAGGACTACAAATATTTGCTTTATCTATACGAAAACCAAGTAAGGAACAACAAACAAAAACTTTGTCAGCCTAAAAGGAAATTTCCTCAACTTGAAAAGAAAAATATGAATAAGAAAACTTAGTGGAGATAGCCTGAATAAAATTAGGTGAGATAAAACCCATATAGAGAAAATACTACAAAACCACCTCTCAAAGTCTAACAAAGTATGAACTCAAAGCAACAAAGTAATCAATGCAATCTAGTCCCAAAACAACATTCTATTTTCCAAGACACCCTCAGAAAAAAATAAATATAAGACACAAAAATATCTCCCTCCCTTCCACCCATAGACCCATCTCAAGAAAACAACACCCTAGAAAAAAGAGAAGAAATCTAGAAGAAATAGTAGGAAAAAACAACATCAGTCAAAAAATGGATACCAAAACCTAGGAATCACACATCCCTTAAACTAATAGCATAGAAAAATAAGTAATAGGTGTCACCAATCAAGACCTTCAAGATAAGGAAACTTAAGAGGACACTATCCACATCACTATGGATCAAAGACAAAATCCAACTTACCAATCCAAAAGTACTCTACAAAATAATGTAAAAAGATTGGATGTGATAGGATACAATGATAACCCATCCAAAGCACCCAAAGAACCAATTTGAATTTGAATTAAAAACTGATGGAGATAGCACCAACTACCATAAACAAAGGAAGAGGGTACATCAGTACATAAAGGACCCCCAATAGCCATTAAAAACCTCACACTCAAAAAGAGATATGATCTTAAACTTCAAATTTAGACACATAATGACACTCTGATAAGTATTAATAATTTTATTCAATGATACGATCTAAGAGGTCTTTAGGAAAAACTCTTTTTCAAATAGATAAGCCTAGACAACTGGTACTGGCCATAAAGTCAGCAATAGAATTACCTTCTTTCAGTTTATGAGTTATCGTAACTTGGTTAAGAAGATGAATATTTCTTCTTGATTCCCACATCATATTTACCATATTCCAACTTGGAGATATAGGTCCATTAATAATATTTATTACATTCAGTGAGTCACCTTCAATAATAGCATATAGAGCCCCCAACTCAAGAAAAAGGATAATACCTTGAAAAGCAACTCTAGCTTCTATGAACTAAGAAGATTGATAGTATAAATGCTCAAAAAAGGCTACCACTAGCTCACCCTTGCTATTTCTAATAATTCCACCTACCCTTGTATTCCTAGGATTATCTTTTGGAGTACCATAAAAATTCAATTTAAGCCAACCACTAGGAGGGATGACCACCTAACCAATCTCCCAGGATTAGGATTATTAGGACCAGGAATGATCTGAGAGAAGCCCAAAATATCCTATAAGAGAGATTCATTAGGAGAAATTTTAAAATAAATTTTCCTAGGCTTAAGAAACATTGAAGAGATATTTTCAACCACACTCCACAAAATTCTTAAACTAATTTGATAAGCATCTCTTTTGCAACTCTTAAAGACCCTAATATTTCTCTCCTTCCAAATGCCCTGCAACAAATGAAGGAGTAGGAAAATTCAAAAGCACTTGGTGTGGAGGCTAAAAAAGGGAGAGAAAATTTTTAAAACATAATATTCCAAATAATTTGGCAACACCCAATGAACCCCAAGCTTCCCAAAGATGAAATAATAGACATATTTAAAAAATAACAGTGAAAAAGTAGATGATTGGTGGATTCCCAGTGGACTTCACATAAAAAGCATTTGTTAATAATATGTAGTTTTCTTTTGAGTAAATTCTCATGGAAATAATATTTTTTTGCACTACTAACCAAAAGAACAAATTAATTTTAGGAATTAAAATTTTAAACCAAATATTTCTAGTCGAGAATAGACTTATAGCATCCAGTTCTAACAATGAGTATACCAATTTCATGGAATAAGAACCTTCACTATCATCGGCCAAAATTAATTTATCCTCAACATTACTCATTTTTCAAGACTTGAAACTAAAGCTCATTTTCAATAGTTTTCCACACCTATTGAACATTTGTTCCATCGACCAATGGAGGTAGATGAAACCAAGATTTGTGACCATTCGATAACTATATAAAATTATGACCTTGATCCACCCCAATTCCTGGGTGAAAGAATCAATCATAATAAGTCTTTTATAAACAAATAAAGGAGTATCCCTAAGATAGGCATCATACTAGAATTCCACTATAGAGTCATATTTGACAATCCATTTGTTGTTGCTACATATAATTTTTTATTAGGTAGGAAAACATAAGATTTTGAAAGGATCCCTAAAATTTTACAATGAGAGACACAATAGAAACAATAATAGTAAGTGGATTAATAGGAGAACAACCCCAAGGGATAGGATGATACAACAAAATAGCCATAAATAGGTAGAAAAAATAAAATACCTTCAGCAAAAAGTAAGACGGAGCACCTTATCAACCAAGGAAAAAATAATTACTAGAATTTAAAACCAAAATACACTAAGTTAAATAAAATACTTCATCTAGATTTGAAGGGTATTTTGATTGACCCTTTGGCTAACCAATAAGTCATATTTATTATTTCCTTCTCTAAAGGTATGCCTAAATTGAACACTTTCTAAATTCTTAGTACAACGATAAATATATTCTATTAAATTTGTAATGGACAAGTGGGGAGAGTATTTTACTTTAGTAATATTAATGATAGAAAGAGAATCACCTTTGATCACCACCTTATTTGCATTTAAAATTTTTGAGAGCATGACCCCTTGATAAATTTCTTGAGCTTTGACCAAAAAACTATTCTGAACATCTAAAATGTTAGCAAAGGCTAAAAGAATAACCTCTTTTTCATCCCTAATTATTCCTGCAGCCTCTATAGTCCTTGAGTTACCTTTAGCCACCCCATAAAAATTTAGTTTTATCCAATATTGAGGAAGATACTACCATTTTATAATATCTCTAGTATTGGGTGTGGGCCAATTACAAATACATTCCATATTTAGGATACTCAGCTGGTTTGCAAGCTTGCCTTCTCTATGGGACCAATTTTTATCTTTGATAGAGATTATGGAAACATTTTTCTTTCAGGAAATTGAAAATATTAGCTTCCACATGTAGGGGATTATTTTTATAAATTTTGAAATCTTTCTTGCCTTTTTCATTCCAAATACCCTCCCAAAAAATAGTTTAAAAAAAGAGCAATAAATTCTCAGCAAAAAAATTTATAAAGAAGTAACCCACTACAAACACAGGTCCATAATGTTATTAGGCATAACCTAGGTAAAATTGAATTTGATGAGAATAATGTGGATAACTTCTAAGGAGAATTAACACTCAACAAATAAATGATTATTATTCTCCCAAGTAGCTTTACACAAATAACACCTATTCAAAATGAGTAGGGCTATTTTGAGAAAGTTTTCAATAGTAAGGATTTTGTTCTAGGTACCCACAAAAATAATAAATTAACTTTAGGTATGAGGTGTTCGAACCATATCTTATTGGCTTGAAGCCAATCCTCTTCCTCATTAAACTAAAGAAAGTAAGTAGATTTAACCATGAAAAGGCCCTTATTATCCACCTTCCAAATAGGGGAATCAACTTATAGGTTAGGATTAAGGAGATGAATTCCAAGAATATTAGATAAAGAACATAGAGCACAAATTTTCCAAGAGGATGTTTTAACAAGAGATGAAGTCTTCCAAACCCCTTTTCCATACCTTACCTCAAGAAAGTTAGCAACTCAACATCCACATGATTGCACAATAAAGGGATCTAAGTAGTTTAGAATTTGATCTCTAATCAAAGGTTCATTATGAATCCAACTATCTTCCCAAAAATTTAAAATTCATACCATCGTAGATCCTCCATATCAAGATTATTTTAATAATAAAGTAGGATAAATAAGGTATTTCCAAAAAATAGAGCTCTTTGGATTGGCTTGAATATTAAGGAAATACCATCTCTACCAAGATATTTAGATGTGATAATATCTACCCATCCAACTTTATCCATTTAAAAAAAAATCGAACCTTGTTTTGTAATAAGGTCCAAATTTATTTGTTTTAGTTTTCTGAGGCCTAATCCACCTTTGCTATTTTTTGAAAAAACCTTCTTCCAATCCACTAGGGCAATTATATGTTTTTCTTCCATGCCCTTCCAAAGAAAGGTCTTTTAAATACTACCAATATTTTGGTAGATTTTCTATGGCATCCTAAACAACAAAAAAAAGAAGACTAGGATAATTTTGATGGTGGATTTAACAAGTTGTGGCTTAATAGCTTAGATGAGGAGGGCACCTTTCTAGCTTGCTAACTTTCTCCTAATCCTCTCCACTAGAGGAAGCCAAGACAAATCTTATAAACTATCAATGAAAAGTGGCAAACCTAGATTTTTATCAGCTTTTGAAGGGGTTATAAAAAGTAATACCTTGATATTGTTGAAATTTATCTTATTTCTATATGTAGCCTCATAAAAATATAAACTAACTTAATATCTTTTACTTTTAGAATAGAGGATCTTGAAGCAAGAAGAGTATCATCTAAAAATTACTGGGGGGTTATGGGATTGTAAGGGAAGGTAGGCTTTATATTTAAAATTAACCCCTTAGATTGGATTACCTAAATAGATATCCTAAGTATTTAGCCATAATAAGAAATAGATATGTAGACGAAGGATCCATATGTCTTAGGCCTCATAGGCTTCTAAAATAGCCTTCTAGAAAACCATAAAGTACGACAAAATTTATAACTGAGCACAAACATCCTTTGATGAGGTCTATCTAAGTAGGGTGAAAGCTAAATTTATACAACTTAAAATGAAAATTCCTAGGATACTCTATCATATGCCTTGTTCATGTCTAATTTAACAAAAAATCTATCTCTGCAACTTTTATCTATGGAGTGAAGAACTTCATGAATAGTAATCATGCCATCCAAGATTTACCTCCCTTTAATAGATATTTCATTTGATAACAAACTGTTGATTTCATTATTTAATTTTAATAATATTAGGATGATTATGTATATTTAGAATATTTTGATTAACTAAATCATACAAACAAACAATATCCTTATAGTCTTTTTGAATATCAGGAAAAGCTAGTATATCAAGACCCTATGGTTTTTTGAATCTATCTTATTTATCTTGAACATACCTAGCATTATATGAAAATATAATATTTTAAAATATTTTAATAGTTTTAAAGAATATGCAATGGTCTAAATATTAATCTAGTAGTAATAATGTCTATGTTTTTGAAAATTTATAGTTCATACTTAATTTGTTTATAATAGATTATGCTATCATTAATCAATATTCACATCATATATGAATATCATATGTAATATTTTATATAAGAAAATTTGAAGAGTTATGCTATCACAAGTACATTCATTAGTTTCAAATTTACATGTTAAATAGAATATTTTGACTGATAGGTCTAAATTTAATCATAAAATATTTAATTTTACTTCAAAATATAAATTTAATATGTTTTTTATTCGATTGAATCCATTGTGTAATTGGATTCAAGAAATCCATGTAAGGTTGATGATTTCTTACATTTTGCAATAAAGACATGTAAGTAGATAATGTCCTTATAAGCTATTCAATATATTTTTACATAATTGGTATAACATAATATGTTAAATAAAAGACTTCTCAAGGATAAGTTCAAATTTATTGGATAATTTTTTTATAATTAAAAAAATGGCTTTTAGAGGATTCCTCAACCCACAACAATCACAACCTTTACAATAAGATCCAACTGAAGGTTTACAATTAACCCCAAAGGGGTTATCCAATTAGTAATCCAGCCCGTGAAAATATAGCTTTCACATCAAAGACACTAATCAACACCCAAGAAATATCAACAAATCCTAACGAAGACACATAATTCATAAAATACAACGTTAAAGCCCACAGGTTGCACAAAGAACCACAAGAAAACATTTCAAATTTTGAAATTTAAAAATTGCAGAGCCAATTGGATTTGACATTTGAAGTAGATGATCTTTGACAACAAACATCCTACAAAAATCACACTCCCAACCAACATCGAGTAGGAAACATTCATACCAACTTTCCAAAATGAAAGCCCAATCCATATAAAACCTATAAAATGCAAATCCCTACAACAAAAACCACCTATCGAAGCAGGTCCCTACATATCTGCTAAAATCATGAGCCTTATTTTCACCCAGCCACAATTAAAATGAACCTAAAGAGCATAAAACTGCATACCATAGTGGATATAAACTTTACCATAGAGTAGAGGCCAATAGGAAACCTTGATTAAGAACTAGAGATATACCATACCAACTCAAACACAATTCTGAAATCCCACCCCATAAATAGTTGGAAAAAAACTAAGAAAAAGAAGATCCACAAATCTAAAAAAGGAAATTCTTAACCATGGGTGGATCCCACCAACCAAAATCCACCAGTCAAGATAGTACTACAACCCACAAAACTACCTGGTAGGAAACAATGTCGTAAAATCTACTGGAAAAAAACCACTCTTAGGTGCAATGGAGAGAAAGATCTAACATCCAGCACATATCCTGAGAGTAAAAAGGGTAAGATCCCAAAACTGATAGCCTTGGAATCTTAGGATCAAACACTAACACCACTTCTAGAACTAGAGATAGAAATATTTGCAAATCACTGCAAATCACCAAAGCTAGGGAACCAAACTAGAAATCGGGGCCAAAAGCTAGAATTATTCACAGTAAAACAACCCAATATCACCTCACTACTAGGCATGGTTTTGGGTCGGTATGAGGCCTATATGAGAGAAAATTCAATAATAATACCTTAATACATAAGAAATTCTAAAGAAACCAATGTGGTCCACAATATGACCAAGAACCCTAGCAACAAAAATAAACCACCCAACTAGAGCAACAAAGCAACCAGAGTCGAATTGAGTCAAGGGAATCACAATAAAAAAAATTTACATCGAAAATCCATCCCAAGATCACTCCAACGATTTTGGGTCAGCATTTGACCCTATCCCTCCCTTGGGGATAAACCAAATATTCAATACAAAAAACCACACCCATAAGAAATATAGAAAAACCTAGCCAAGGTCCCACAACTGGTAACCAACCATAGTAACAAAGTCACCCAACAAACCAACTAGGGCAACACAGAGCCAGATCCAACCAAGGGGTCAATATTCAAAAGTTACCTTAGTGATAAAAATAGCCCAAGATCACCTCTATGTGTTTGGATTGACATTTGGTCCTATCCCCTCCATATTTACAAACCACCATAGCTAGGGTACCTCACCAATCTGGAGATAACAGTCAAAAACCTTCACATCAAAATAGCTCAATCTCACCCAAATGGGTTTGGGTCAGCAGGACATCTTAAAAATGATAATAAACAAATAATTTGCATGAACCCATAAGAAACAAGGATAATTCTAAAAAATAATCCACAAATAGAAACAAACCCTAGTAGCATGGCCACTAAACCACCCAACCAACCACCCAAATAGAGCAACAAAGCAACTAGAGAATAGTCAACTAGGGGGGTAGAAGTCAAAATATTCCATAGCAAGACAACAACCCAAAATATTGGGTTAGCTTGTCATATTTGAAAATGGGATTAAATAAAGAATCTACACAAACCGATAAGAAAATTGAATAATCTAAACCAACCCCCCAATAGGCAACAAACCCTAGAAATAGAGTCACCCAACACAACCTCTAACCTGGGAAATGTAGAAACCAGAGAACAAAATCAACGAAGGGGTCACCAGATAGGCTCCTATGCAAAAAAACAACATCCCACAATAACCCCATCCCTAATGGGTTTGGATCCGTAGGTCATATCCAACCATGAAACAAGGAATCTAGATAGATTTTTTTAGTCAAACATGTAAGTAATTTTTATATCATTAAATTAAAAGTAATTTTTTTGGTGAGTTTCATGAGATATTTGTACTTGTATTTCATAGTATATATGATTTTTAACTATGCAAATGAGATACTATCCATTAGAAATAAATATTTTTATACTTTTAATAGTTAAATTATAATTTATTGTACCCAAGTGTTGTAGGTGAGTTGGAGAGGAGAGGGCAATCCTCCAAGGGAGGTCCCAGGTTCGAATCTCCACCCTACCAAAAAGCTGAATTGGGTACCCAAAATCCAATTGATAATGTTGGTGCGGGTAGGGCTGGGTGCGACTCCTGGGTGACTTTGATGGTATAGAACCCCTTGTTCATGGTCTCTCAGACCAAGGCGGCCCCGCAAGGGGTTTTTCGCTAAAAAAAAAATTATAATTTATTGTAATCAAAGCATCAAAGAAAAATGACTAGTAAAATCTTATTTTCTATTTTTAGTGTTTTCATCTTAGAATTTTTATCCAAAAGATATATTTTAGTTTATTCCTTGTTTCAACTATAATTCATCATAATATAATTAAGGGTCACAAGTAATTATTTGTTGTTTTTATCTCATTTTATATTAATAAACATATTAAGGACCACAAGATATGATTAATAAAAATATTTTGAACCCAATGTGCATTCCATCTTAGGAAAATTTTCCACGTGAAGCATGGTGTTCTTAAAATTAGAAATTTAAGCTATTTCAAGGGTATAGATAATTTTTCATGTTGGCTCTTCTTTTCTAGTTATCCATACCTTTTATGGAGTCTTGATCATTCAAAATATTAAAGATCCAAAGGTAACATGTCCTAAGTATGATGGTTGGCTTCACTTTGTCTTTGATAGTATTTTTATTTTTCATATTCATCATGAACTTGATAGTAAGGCAATTATCCATATTTTTATTTTTCATTTTCAAAATCTAAAAATGGGGAATCCATCTAGAGACGATCATATTCCATGGTCCCTATTTGGTGCATGGTGCAAAATCACCTGAGCCTATAGTGTAAGAATATACTTCTGAGGAGGACAAGATGGGTTTTTGAGTGAGAAATAATTGTCTATCATTAAATCTATATAAGGAGGTGGAGTCAATCCTAGAGGAGGCAGGTATGATGTAGATATTTTGGATATTTGAGGGATTTAGTGAGAACCTATCCTGAAATATAGGTTATTCTTGGTTTGAAGGGATAGTGAATTTTAATTGTCTTTAATTTCAAATATATCCTTCTTTAATTATTGAAGTGACTAGTTTGTTGTTGAGAGGGAAATACCTTTCTGGAGCTAAGAAAAATCAAACCAGAGAGTTCTCCAACTTTTTGTCTCTCAAAGAAATAATGGTAAGTTACCTATCAACTATTGAAATAATATCATTTCCAAAACCTTGGGCAAAGGTAGTTGAGCAGGTAATTAGATACATAACTTTGGATGGTTATTTTTGTTGGACATTTTGAGTCCATAGAGTTGTCATTAATGTCAAGGCATGAAGTTGTCATTGATGCCAAGAAGTGAACCACCACTAATGTCGGAAGGTCAAAAGGAGCAATGGAAAAGACATCATAATATTCCTTGTAATATTATGCATGGCAAAAATAAATGGTTTTTATTAAAACCCATTATGGTAATTTAATGGTTTTTATTTAAACCCATGATGGAAATTTAATGGTTTTTATTAAAACCCATGATGGAAAAATAAATGGTTTTTATTTAAAACCAATTGGTTAGATGAATTATATTTAATTTATAATTTCATTATATTAATTTATATTTTAATTTAATTAACCTATGGTTATTAAGTTATATATAAATTAATAATAATAATGTTATTATTAATTAAATATTAAATACCCTAAGGTTAGGGTTGCAAAAAATCGAATTGCACCGATGTCAATTAGAAAGGAAGCAAATGTGTATATATAATAAATGCCTTAGCGGCATTTACATTATGCATTCGATCGAACATTAATCGTGCAAGAAAATTCATGAGTCAAATACTTCTAGAGGAAGAATATGATAGTTGTGTTTTGGGCGCTAGTGAAAGGGTTAAAGCCAACAAGGGTTGTGAACCCACATTAAACTAGGCAGTGTGGCCTAGAGGCAAGTGGTTGAGAGTTAAGGCACTTTGGTGCAGAGTGATCCACGTTCGATTTGTGGTGGGAGTGTTTGGCAGTGTTGAAGCATCGAGGAAGTACGCGTGTTTTGGTTTTTTGATATGGCACCAACGAAGAGGAATTTAGAGCATGTGGTGATCTTTTAATTTCAAACGAGTGCCTAGCGCTCATGGCAATCGAGGCTATAGCTAGGACGCATGAGGAGGTGGCATCGAGGGTTCGAGTCTCACCTAGGTGTAGGTAATAATTTTTGCATTAATTTTTATTTAATCCTAAGGTATAAGCATAAGGTTAGGGAGCTATAAGGGGTTATGAAAAGGGGCTTAATTTAATTATTATTTTTTTATTAAAAGGAGATATAAGGGGTTAAAATTTATTTTAAATAAAGTTATTTTGACATTCTTGATTTATCAAAAGGGTGAATTGAAGGTTGATTAATTTGAGAGGATTTCTTATTTGAAGGTGATATTGTTGACATTATTTCTAAGTGGTCAATATTATTGGGAGATCATAAGGTGTAATTGGTCAATTGATTTTTGTATATGTTGATGAATGCTTTCTTCAAGATGGAGTAATAAGGTGTATGAATGTTTTGATATTTGCATTGTAATCTTGAGAGAGTTTTATCATATTCTAACCTTCTTGAGCTTGGCAAAGAAGTGTTTGTTGTTGTGACATATTCTTGAGGTTCCTCATAATCAAGAAAAGTTATGGGCATATTATTCCAAAATTGAGTGTTTTGATTGTTTTTGAAAAATATATTTGGAGTGAAAAGCATTTAATTAAGTTTCCTCATTGATATGATGAGTTGTTGAGAAAGAGATAAATGCTATGAACCTTGTATGATTAGCATTATTATTGAATTGATTGGTTGAGTGGAAATTTAAACTAGTATTGACAAGATATCATGAGTATCATTGTTATGTGAAGCTTGCAAGTAAAACTAGCATTGTTGTTGAAGCAATTAGCTTGGTGATGAACTTGAACTAGAATTGGCAAAAGGATCATGAGTATCATTGTTATGAAAATATTGACTTACAAACATTGTTGTTGAAGTGACTATTTGAGTGAAACTTGGCTAAAGTACTTTGGATATCATTGATAGTTGAGAATAACATTGGTGAAAGTAGTTTGAGCTCCTTGTTTGATTGATTGAGTATAGTTGATTAAGACTAATCAACTAGATACATTGAAGTGAAAGTTCAAGTTTCGTAAAACAAATCATACCATATTCTAAATTGACTTGATAAAGAGAGTGAGAACTATTGTGAAACATATTGAGTCTCTAACAATTCTCCATATGTTGTGATTGAGCATTATTGTGAGTAGGAAACATATTGAGTCTCTAGCAATTCTCTATATGTTCATATGATATTGTGCAAGTTCTAGTAAGGACTTGTTGAGCAAATTGGACAAGTTCTAGTAAGGACTTATTGAGAAAATTATGCAAGTTCTAGTGAGGACTTGTTGAGCAGATTGGACAAGTTCTAGTGAGAACTTATTGAGCAGATTGTGCAAGTTCTAGTGAGGACTTGTTGAGCAGATTGGACAAGTTCTAGGGAGGACTTGTTGAGCATATTGGAGGAGTTCTAGTGAAGACTTGTTGAGAAAATTTACACAAGTCCTAGTGAGGAATTTTTGAGTAGATTGTGCAAGCTTTAGTGATAACTTGTTGAGTATATTTGGACAAGTCTTGAGAATACTTGTGGATATATTTTTTGAGATTTCTATGGAATCTGACAATACAAAGTTGAATGCAGATATTGAGCAGTTTTATGCTAGACCAAAGCACTGAGTTTAGTACAAGATAAGACAAATATTGAGCAATTTTGTGCTAGATCGAAGGATTTATTTTAGTGCAATATAAGACAGAGATTGAGAAGATTTGTGCTATACTGAAGGGCTATATTTAGTACATATTTGAGATAGATTTTGAAGTAGATATCTGGAAGGTGACAGAGTATATAGGATGACAGTTTCTAGTGGATAAAGATACATTTATCGAGGATGTGAGGACCGGTGTCTTCTATGGATAGATATCCATCATCTAGGTCCATGGAGGTAGTAGTTCTTCTAGAAGATCATTAGCCAAAATAGAGGAGAAGGTGTCTCCTGTGGATTGGTGCCTATGAACCAGATTAGGGGATTGGTGTCTCCTATGGGTTGGTGCCCATAAACTTGATTAAGGGATTGGTGTCTCTTGTGGGTTTGTGCCCACAAAATTTATTATGAGATTGGTGTCTCCTGTGGATTTGTGCCCATAAATGTGATTAGGGGATTTTTGTATCCTGTGGGTTGGTACCCATAAACTTGATTAAGGTATTGGTATCTCCTAAGGGTTGGTGCCCATAAAATTAATTAGGGGATCTGTGTCTCCTCTAGGTTGGTGCTCATAAAATTGATTAGGGGATTGGTGTCTCTTGTGGGTTGGTGCCCACAAACTTTATTAGGGTATTGGTGTCTCCTATGGTTTGGTTCCCAAAAAAATTATTATGGGATTGGTGTCCCATTTGGATAGGTGTCCATAAACATTGTAATTGGGAAAGGTTTTCCACAGAGAATTATTGAGAAATTTTTAGTGAAATTTTTCTCCATGGAGTATCCCACATTGGGTGAACCACGTTAAATTGGTGTTTCTATCTTGTGTTGTGTTTTGTGCATTACTTGGATACTGTTGTTATTACTAATATTGATACATTGCATAATTCTGATTGAAAGAAAAATTAAAAAGTGATCTTATACTATTCATCCCCCCTCTCAGTATAAGCTTGTGTTCTTCAATTGGTATCAAAGCGAGTTCCTTTGGAAGAGTTTAATAGCTTGAAAGAAAATATTTTAAAAGAACACAAAATGGGTAGTAAGTTAGATTATGAAACACCAATGTTTGATGGAACCGATTATGTATTTTGGAGTATGAGGATGAAGATTCACCTGATGGCACTTGGTAATGAAATATGGGAAGTTGTTGAATATGGGTACACTCCACCAGCCACTCCACCTACAGAAAAATATGGTAAGCTTCTAAATACAACTCAAAAGCAATAAATACAATTATGAAGGGTTTGCATAGAGAAAAATTTGTAAATGTTATGTACTACAAAACTGCAAAGGAAATTTAGAATAAGTTACAAACTATATATAAGGGATATAAGACAATAAAAAGAGCTAAAATACAAAATAGCAAAGGACAATTTGAAGCACTCAGAATGAGAGAAGATGAAAGTGTTAGCAATTACTTACTACATGTAATTGAAGTTGTACATTGCATGAAATGACTTGGGCTTGAGATTGATGAAACTGATGTATGCTATAAGATTCTAAGATCTCTTTAAAAGAGGTTTAGTGAGAAAATTTCAGCCATAGAAGAAGAAAAGGGTGGTGTTATTTTGAATAGAAGTGACCTGCTAGGTATTCTCATAGCTTTTGAGGTAAGGACCAGATAGGAACAAAATTCATGAAAGAAAGCAACTTTCAAAGCCATTAAGAAGTCAAAAAGTAAAATTCTATATTCAAGTGATGAATCATCCAGTGATGAAGAAGCACATTATGGAAGAAGAAACAAAGATTCAAGGAAATCCAAAGGTATGAAATATGTCAGATGTTTTGATTGTGGAAAGTATGGTCATTATGCATTTGACTGTAGAGAAGGCAAAAACAATAATGATTAAGATAAACAAGAGCATAAAACAAATAAATAGAAAGTTACGGGTATTAAAAGAAAAGCAGGGATCGACAAGACAAGGCTATAAAGAATTTTTTCCAAAGACAAAAGAGGAGTTACTATGCAGAACATACAAGTAAGTACTCTAATAACAATGATAGTAGTTGCTCAAATGATGATAGATATGAAGTTCTATTTTTGACAAGGGAATAGGAAATAGTTAGGAAATGATCCCTAATAATACTCAAATATTTTAGATGTGGCAACTTTCATCATATTGAATATGATTGCACCAAAAGTGGTTTCACTTTCTGTGATGATAAATTTGAAATAGAAAATTATGGAGGTGAACCTATAGAATAAAAATCATAGAAGAATGAAGATGACTCCAAAAGCACAAAAATAGAGGAAGAATCAGAATCAGGAGAAGTTGATATGGTAGGTGAACTTACATCTACTCTTGATGCCTTGAGGAAGGAAAGAAAGCAAATGTAGGACATTTTGAGTCCCTAATTCAAAGTTGTCATTGACGTCAACATTGATGCCACCAGATGGAGTCATCATTAATACCAATATTTTAGAAGAAAATAAAGGTAAAAAATATGGTCATTTGATATTCAACAAGAAGGCAGAAGTTCAAGTGAAATAGTGCAAAAGACTGAAGTTAAAAAGGAGTGATAGTATTTATTTTATAAATAATTTAAATTCAGGATGAATTTAAATTTTATAAATAAATATTATAATGGTTAGAAGTGCCATAGTGAAAACCCAAATAAAATAATTATAATTTTTATTAAAATATTTTATAATGCAAAGGTTGGGTTTAAAGGTTTATGACCAAAGATTATTTTAATAAATCCAAAGTTTGGATTTAGAGTTTTAAACAAGGCAAATTTTATTTCCAAAGGGAAGCTCCGACGTCATAAAATCCAAATGGAAGCGCCAACATCATAAGCCAAAGGGAAGCACCGACGTCGTTTGATTTATTTGAAATTCATATTAATACCATGAGAAATTTATTTTCAAAATCATCCTTGCTCGAATTCAAAGAGAAGTGAATACAAATTAAAGGAAAGCTTGTGTTAACATTGTGTGAATTTTATGGTTTTATTTGATGGTGAAAGATACAAAAGCTAGTGCATTGATTTATTGGATTCCAACAAGGCACCTTGGCCTAGTGGCAAGTGGGCAGCAAGCTTACATTTTTGGTGCATGGTGGTTAGTGTTCGAATCCCATGGAAGCGTTTGGTGGACGTGTTGAAGGTGCATACATTTTTACAATACAAGGAAGAGGAGTTGAAACACATGGTGCTTCTTCCCTCCCAATGATATAGTAGCTCGTGTGGTGGTTTGCACCATGGGCAAATACTTGTGAAATCTTCATTGAGAGTTCAAAACTCTCCAAAGGCAAAGGTACATTTTTAATGTTTTATTTTATTAATGCCTAAGTTGGAGGTATAAGGTATTTGGTGATTAAAGTCTTTGCATTGTGATAAAGGTTGGTAGTTGAGAAGTATTGTTAGGAGGTATAAGGAGAATTCTATTTTTATTTTCAAGTCTTAAATTTTGCTATTGTGGAATATTGAAAGGTTAAGACTTTGTGGGTGTATTTGAATAAAGGGTTTTTTATTATTGTGAGGATATTGCTTACTTTTTAATTTGGAGTGATAAGGTGTAATTGTGATATTATTTTTGTGATATAAAAATTATCCTCTAACCCTTATTGAGTTTGTCAAAGAAGTAATTGCGAGTGTGGCATATTTGTAAGGACAACTTCTCTTCAAGAAAAGGTATGGGTAGAATTCTTCTTTGTTGAGTTAGATGGTTGGCTTGATTGAAAATTAAGTTTGGAGTGAAAATTATTTGATTAGGGATTCCTTTTAGAAATTGGTTGAGTTAATTCTTCAAGGTTTTCTGGATTGTGTGTTGTGATTAAAATTTTTTTTATAAGAATTGTTGTTGAATCCATTGGTTAAGCAAAGAACTTGAACTTGAGTTAGAAAAGAACATGACTATCATTGTTATGTGAGATTTGTTGTTGAGCATTATTAGAAACATTTTGAGTTGAGAAGTACATGATTGGACTAGGGTTTGTGAGAAAGGGTTGTTCCTTGAAGTGATTGGTTGAGTAGAGTTGATTGAGCCTAGTCAAGTGATTGTGTAAAGTGGTTGTTCAAGTTCCATAAAATAAACTATTCTATATTCTGATTTGAGTTGAGATTGAGTTTTTGAGAATAGAACATATTGATTCTCTAACAATTCTATTTATGATTCTATAGGATTGGATAAGTTCTGTGTGAGTTTGTTGAGAATATTTGGACAAGTTCTGTGTGAGCTTGTTGAGCATATTTGAGAAAATTATGAATGAGCTTGTTGAGTAGATTTGGATAGGTTCTTTGTGGACCTATTGAGCATATTTTGATAGGTTCTATGTGGACCTATTGAGCAAATTTGTACAGGTTCTATGTGGACCTGTTGAGCAGATTTTAGTAGGTTCTAAGTGGATCTATTGAGCATATTTGAGAAGGTTTTGAGTGAACCTATTGAGAAGAGCTTTGGAGGTGACAGATCAGAGAGGACATAGTCTCCAATGGATAGAGATCCATCAGCCAGGATATTGAGGATAGGTCTTCTGAGTGAGGACAAGAGTCTTCAAGTGGAGAGATATCCACAATCAGTGTAGTGGAGGTAGTGTCTTCTAGAGAATCACTAGTAAAAGCAGAGGAGAAGGAGTTATCCTATGGATAGAGATCCACAAACCAGATTTAGGGGATCAACATCTCCTTTGGACAAAGGTCCATAAACATTGTAATTGCGAAGGATTCCCAAAATATTATTTGAGGGATATTTAGAAGAAATAATTTTCTATGGAGGTAGCCCACATTGGGTGAACCACATTAAAATGATGTCTCTCATGTGTGTGATGCTTTGTGTGATGTTTACTAGTTTATTAATGTTGATGCTACTATTTGTATTGAAAGTAAAAAAGTTTTATTGTATACTATTCACCCCCTCCTCTCACTATAAGCACATGTTCTTCAATTGGTATCAGAGCAGGTATCTCTGTGAAGAGTCTACCAACTTAGAATAGGATCCTTCGGTAGCACACACAACTTCAAAAAGTGAAGAAGAGACTATGTTTGATATAAAATAAGAATTCTTTGCTGCTCTCAGAAAATTGGAAAGACTTAGAGAGATAAATTCAAGCTTGAAAGAACAAATTAAGGAAGATGAAGCAAGAGTGGAATTTATACAAAATCTCACATAACTCAAGATTAAGGTAGTAGAAGGAAATAAGATTGAGCAATATATGACAAATATATTGAGAGCCAAGGAAACAGAATGTGAAATATTGGAAGAAGAAATTGTTCTCCTAAGGAATAAACTAGAAGGGAGCAAGATACAACAAGATACAGAATATGAGAAACAAAAAGAGGAATCAAGCTTCCAAAAGGCAGAAACTTCAAACAAATAAAAACAAGCAAAGGACATAATAAAATAAGAAATCAAAGAAGAATCTTGGATAAGGGTTAATCACAAGAAGAATATGACTTCTTCACAACATCCAATGCCTCCAAATAAGTTAGATAATTTCTTCCATGGTCATTGTTTTTCTTTCAATAAATATGATCATAGAGCTGCACATTGTATTCATCATGCAAGATACAATAGAAATTTTAATTCCCTTGCACCTCTCATGGATGATGATGTTATATGTTACAAATGCAATAATTTTGGGCATAAGGATATATGGTGTAAAATGATATTTCCTGAGTCTAGAAAAACAATTCCAACAACTAGGAAGGATGAAATAAAGAATGCTAGGGCCAGATCTATGTTAGTACAAATAGCCCTACATGCTCAAGATAAATAATAACAATGGTATATTGATAGTGGTTAATCTAGTCACATGACAGGAGATAAAGACAAATTCATTGTACTAAAGGAAATAAATAGAGGATCAGTAAGTTTTGGTGATAATGGATCAGCAAGGATTTTTTGAGAGAAAAAAATAGAGAATTTTTTGTATGTCAAAGTGTTAAAACATAATCTACTAAGTATAATTCAACTTTGTGATCAAGGATACATGGTCACCTTACATACAAATAGACATGAGATAAGGAAAATAAATACATGAAGAATCATTGCAAATGCAAGGACCCCAAACAACTTACACATGCTCAATGAGATCAAATGGGAATAGTGCTTTCTATCACAAGAAGATGAGAGTTGATTGTGGCATAGAATATTGGGTCATTTGAATTTTGACAACATAGTCAACATTAGCAATAAATAGGCAATTATTTATTTACCCAAAATAATAAGACCTCAAAACACAATTTGTGCACCTTGTCAACATGGAAAGCAAACTAGGATAACTTATAAACTAAAATACTATATGTCATCTAAGCATTTGAGTCTAATACATAGTGATTTATGTGGTCCTACTAGAACACAAAGTATTCAGAGTAAGATTTACTTCATGCTATTTTTAGATGATTATTCCAGAATAGTTTGGGTAACTTTCCTAAAAGAGAAGTCAAAGGCCTTTGAAAAATTTTAAGCATTCAAGAAGTTGGTTGAAAATGAAATAGGAAAAAGGATTAAGTGTCTACGATACAATAGAGGAGGATAATTTAATTCAAATGAGTTTGTAGAATTTTATGAACAACATGGAATCAAGAGATAGTACTCAACAACAAGAACTCCCCAACAAAATGGAGTAGTTGAAAGGAAGAACAAGACTGTTGAAAACATGGCTAGAGCTATGTTAAATGAATCTAAGTTATCAGATGGTTTTTGGAAAGAAGCAATATCTATAGTTGTATACATAATTACTAGGGCTCAATTAAGGGTAAATCATCATAAGACTCCTTATGAGCTTTGGAAAGAAACTTGCTACTGTAAAACATTTCAAAAAATTTGGAAGCAAATGTTACATAAGACGGGAAGATCAAAATTTGGGTAAATTTGATCCAAGAGTGATGAGGGAATTTTTCTTGGTTATTCTACAAAGAGCAAGGCTTACATATGTTACAACAAAATAACACTCACTATGGTGGAAAGTATGAATGTAACAATTGATTAGAAGATATATTCCAGAGAACCAGTTCATCAAACTGTATACCAAGAAGATGGATGTTGTCAAGAAGAATTTTGTGAGGAATAAGATAATGATGAAGAAGAAACACAAAGGCTTCTTCCTAAGACTCCTTCTAGGTATGTAAAAAAACATCACCCAAAAGATCAGATCATCGAGAATATAGATGAAATACAGAAATGGAGAAGAATAATAAAACCTTCTCAACAAGCAAATTTTTCTTTGCTATCTAAGATTGAGCCAAAATATTTCACTCAAGCTTGTGAATATGAATTTTGGGTTAAAGCAATGAATGAGGAATTAGATTGGATAGAGAAGAGAAAAACTTGGGAACTTGTTCCATGACCAAAGGATAAAAATGTTTTTGGCACAAAATGGGTTTTTAGAAATAAGTTGAATGAAGATGGACAAATGGTCAGAAATAAAGCAAGGTTAGTATGAAAAGGTTATGCACAAGTAGAAGGAATTGATTTTGATGAAACCTTTGCTCCAGTTGCACGGCTTGAAGCTATAATGATTTTTTTAGCTTTTGCAAGTTTCAAGAACTTCAAGGTATATCAGATGTATGTCAAGTCAGCATTTCTAAATAGGGTTCTAGAAGAAGAGGTTTACATTGAATAGCCAAAGGGATTCATCCTAGAAAATACACCAGATCGGGTATGCAAATTGAAAAAGGAATTGTATGGTTTAAAGCAGGCTCCCAAAGCATGGTACTCAAGATTGGATAAGTATCTACAAGAATAGGGATTCAAGAAAGGAATGGTATATAGTAATTTGTATATCAAAAATGAAGGAAATGATCTTCTAATAGTGGTTGTTTATGTTGATGACATAATTTTTGGGGAAAACAATGACAAGATGTGAAAAGAATTTTCTAAGAATATGCAAAGTGAATTTGAGATGTCTATGCTTAGTGAATTATCCTTCTTTCTTGGTCTTCAGATTTCACAATAAATAAAGGGAGTGTTTCTTTCTCAAGCCAAGTACATCAAGGAGATGTTGAAGAAATTTAGGTTAGAAGATTGCAAACCAGTAAGTACTCCTATGGTCACAGGGTGCAAGTTGAGTAAGGATGATGAATATCTAGAGGTATATCAAAGATTATACAAATCCATGATTGGCAACTTATTATATGTCATAGCTACAAGACCAGACATAGTACAGTCAATGGTATTAATGGCAAGGTTTCAAGCAGCACCTAAGGAAACACATGTGGTAGCTATAAAAAGAATTTTCAAGTATCTAAAATGGACTATGGATTTTGGGCTTTAGTATCCCAAAAGTGACATTTTCTCACTAACAGCATATACAGATGCAAATTGGGCCGACAACATTGATGATTGAAAAAACACAAGTGGAGGAGATTTATTTCTTAGAGAAAGTCTAGTCTCCTAGTTAAGTAAGAAGCAGGTTTCAGTATCACTGTCTACAACAGAGGTAGGATATATTGCAGCAGTAGCCAATTGTACACATGTGTTATGGATGAAGATAACTTTAGAATACTTCAAGATAAAGCATGATCATCCCATTCCTATACTATGTGATAATACCAGTGACATATGTATCTCAAAAATTTGGTAATGCACTCTAGTACAAAGCACATTTTGATTCTCTATAATTTTATGAGAGAACATGTGTCAGATATACAGGTCAGATTGGATTATGTCACTACAAAGGAACAAATAGTAGATATTTTCACTAAGCCACTCTCAAAGGAAACTTTTGAGTATCTTCGAGGAAAATTAGGAGTGAGACTCCCACCCTAGAATTATCCACCTCATGTGAAGTTGGTGGAGGGGCTAAGCTAAGAGGCTCATTCTTAGCCCCGAGCCCCAAAGGTGATCCTTTTCCATTGATGTCAAAGGGGGAGATATTTGTGTATTGGGGAGAGATTTGATATTTGAGAGAGCATTGAGCTAGGGGGAGCAATGTCCTAGGGGGAGCAAAAGAAAAAGAAAGGTCAAGTTTTAGTAAAAGGATATGGGTTGCCATCAATGACAAAGGGGGAGATTGTTGGACATTTTGAGTCCCTAAGTCAAAGTTGTCATTGATGTCACCATTGATGCCACCAGATGGAGTCATCATTAATACCAATATTTTAGTAGAAAATAAAGGTAACAAAGATGATCATTTGATATTCAGCAAGAAGGTAGAAGTTTGAGTTAAATAGTGCAAAAGATAGAAGTTAAAAAGGAGTGATAATATTTATTTTATAAATTATTTAAATTTAGGATGAATTTAAATTTTATAAATAAATAGTATAATGGTTAGAAGTGCCATAGTGAAAACCCAAATAAAATAATTGTAATTTTTATTACAATATTTTATATTGCAAAGGTTGGGTTTAAATTTTTAATACCAAATATTATTTTAATAAATCCAAAGGTTGGATTTAGAGTTTTAAACAAGGTAAAGTTTATTTCTAAATGGAAGCACCGATGTCATAAAAGCCAAAGGGAAGCGCCAACGTCAAAAGCCAAAGGGAAGCACCGATGTCGTTTGATTTATTTGAAATGCATATTAATACCATGCCAAAGTTGTTTCCGAAATCATCCTTGCTCAAATTTGAAGAGAAGTGCATACGAATGAAAGCAGAGCTCATGTTAAAATTATGCAAATTTCATGGTTTGATTTTACGGTGAAAGAGACAAAAGCTAGTGCATTGATTTTTTGGATGCCAACTAGGCACCTCGGCCTAGTGCCAAGTGGGTAGCAAGCTTACATTTTGGTGTGCACAATGGTTAGTGTTCGAATACCGTGAAAGCATTTGGTGGACATGTTGAAGGCACCAATTCTAAGGTTCATATGTTTTTGCAAGGAAAGGAAGGGGAGTTGAAGCATGTGGTGCTTATCCCCTCCGAATGAATTAGTATCTTGTGTGGTGGTTTGTACCATGGGCAAAGACTTGTGAAGTCTTCATTGAGAGTTCAAAACTCTCCAAAGGCAAAGGTACATTTTTGTTGAGCAAGGTGCAGAAACAGTATTGTCATTGTTGTCAACACAGACAGATAGATCAATTGATGATGCAGTGGACAGGAGTTCAGAGGTCAGTCAGAGCATGTACAATGAATTTCCAAGAAGACAGAAGTGGCCCAGATTCAAAGGATCAAAGAAAAAGACAAGTAAGAAAACTATCGCGATATCGCGACATGTTTTATGTCATGATTTCGTGACATATCGGAGGAGAGAGAAAATGTTGGAAAAACTGTCATGATTTCACGACATATCGGAGGAGAGAGAAAATGTTGGAAAAACTATCATGATTTCACGACATATCGGAGGAGAGAGAAAATGTTGGCAAAACTATCATGATTTCATGACATATTGGAGGAGAGAAAATGCTGGCAAAACTGTCATGATTTCGCAACATGTTGGAAGAGAGAAAGCACAAGAAAAACTGTCATGATTTCGTGACATGTTGGAAGAAAGAAGGCAAGTAAGAAAAACTGTCACGATTTCGTGACATGTTCGAAGAAGAAGAGAAGGGAAAACTGTCACGATTTCGATGACATGTTCGAAGAGAAGGCGCAAGCAAAGAAAACTATCATGATTTCGTGACATGTTCGGAGAGAAGGTGCAAGCAAAGAAAATTGTCATGATTTCACGACATGTTCGAAAAGAAAGAGCTTGCAAAGAAAAGTGTCATGATTTTGTGACAATTTGCAAGAAGGATGGTACGGACAAAAAAGTGTCACGATTTTGTGACAGGTTCGAGAGAAAGAGCTCATAAGGAAAAGTGTCACGATTTCGTGACAATTTGCAAGAAGGAGTAAGAAAAGTGTCACGATTTCATGATGTTGAGAGAAAGAGCTAAGGAAAAGTGTCATGATTTGAGAAATGTGTCTCGATTTCATGATAGGTTCGAGAGAAAGAGCTTGTAAGGAAAAGTGTCATGATTTCACGACAATTTGCAAGAAGGATAGTACGGACAAAAATGTGTCACGATTTTGTGACATGTTTGAGAGATAGAGTAAGGAGGCGAAAGTGTCACGATTTCATGACATGTTCTATTTTCGCGGGGTCAAGGCAAGAGAAAGAGACAAGAGAAAAAGAGTGTCACGATTTCGCGACATGTTCCTTTTTGGGTGAAAGCGAAGAAAGCAAAGGAATGAAAGTGTCACGATTTCGCGACATGTTTCATTTTCATGGTCCAAAGCGAAGAGAAAAAGAGAGAGAAAGGTGTCACGATTTTGCGACATGTTCCATTTTCACGGTCCACAGCGAAGAGAAAGAGGAGAGAGAAAAGTGTCACGATTTTGACGACATGTTCATTTTTGGTCGAGAGAAAGAGAGAGGAAAGGGTGTTGCGATTTGTGACATGTCATGTTTTGCTAGTGCAGAGAGAAGAGTGCAAGGAAGCAAAAAGTGTCATGATTTTGACATGTCATGTTTTCGTGGATGCATGTCGAGAAGAGTGCAAGGAAGCGAAAAGTGTCACGATTTCATGACATGTCATGTTTTCGTTGGTGCATGCCGAGAAGAGTGCAAGGAAGCGAAAAGTGTCACGATTTCGTGACATGTCTTGTTTTCGTTGGTGCAAGCCAAGTAGAGTGTACGAAGGCAAAAAGTGTCATGATATCGTGACATGTTGTTTTCGTGCTTGCAGGCCGAGAAGAAGACAAAAAGGTTTTCAGAGCGACGGTTCTACTGTCAGAGCTATAAGAGAAAAAAAAAGGCTGTCAGAGCCTAAATGAGCAGAGAAGGCTATCAGAGAGCCATAAATGAGAAGATAAATCTGTCGAATGGTGGATACACTCGTCGAGCACAAAAAAGGTTGTCAGAGCCGTAAAGTGGGTAGATAAGGCTGTCAGAGCCGTAAGTAAGCATTTAAGGCTATCAAAAGCATAGTAAGCAGAGCCGAAAGAATGTTTTCGTGTACAGTAAGTTAGGGTTAGGGTTGAGCTCTACACATGGCATGAGTGTTGTGTATTGTCGAATAAAAGGAAAAAGAAGCTATGAAAAGAAAAGGGGATATAGTGCTAAAAAAGATATAAAAGAGAGGGTTGTAAGAGAGAATAGTAGAGCTGAAAGAGAAAAATATAATAGAGTTGTAAGTATATGCAGTTCTTGTTAAAGGGCATTAGACCAGTGAGGGTCTTGTAGAAGAGAAGGCATTTTTATGTCATTGAAATAGTTCAGAACTGAAGTCCAAGTTGGTGCTTGGCATTAGGGGGTTGGTGCTCCTTTCTGTTGCTGTAGATAAATAAGGGGTTGGTGCTCCTTCCTGTGGGTGCTGGAAAATTGTTTGTAAAGTTGGTGCTTTGCAAAGGCTGGATTTGGATGGGAGTCCAAGCAGTCTAATTTTTGAGGAGTAGCCAAATCTGGTGAACCTCGTTAAATCGTGTGTTGTGGAATGCTCTCTTGTTTAATTGCTTTATCTATTTTTAAGTTCTCCCTACTTAAGTTTTAAAGAGTTGTAGATCTGAATTTAAATAGCTACACTGATTCACCCCCCCTCTCAGTGTCATTGTGAGAATATCAATTGGTATCAGAGCAAGGTTCCTGAACAAGCTCAATCAGCTAAGGTGATCTTGGAAGAAACACAATGGCCGGTGGTGAAGGATTTTCATCCAACAAAGCTCCTTTGTTCGATGGAACTAATTACTCTTTCCGGAGACTCGGGATGCAGACATATCTGTGTGCTTTGGGATATGACATTTGGGAGTCGGTAGACAGTGGATACACAATACCCTCTACTCCTCCAACGAGATGTTGCTGAGAAGAAAAAGTTTGAGAATAACTCTAAAGCAAAGAATGCTATAATGTGTGGGTTAGTAGACAGTGAACTGATAAGGATCATGAGCTGTAAAATGGCAAAAGACATGTGGGACAAACTACAGAGCATTCATGAAGGAGACGACAAGATCAAGGAAGCCAAGCTACAAACGCATCGAGCTCAGTTCGAAGCATTAAAAATGAATGACGATGAGAACATAGAGGCCTATATGCTGAGAGTCAATGGAATCATTAATGCGATTAGAGGACTCGGCGAGGAAATGGAAGATGCGATCATCGTGAAAAAGGTACTAAGAACTCTTCACAAAAGATTTGATTCTAAAGTTTCTGCTATAGAAGAAGCTAAAGATCTAAATACTTTTAGCATGGATGAAATGCATGGTTCTTTAACTGCATACAAAATGAGAATAGGACAAACTAAGCCCTCAGATAGAGAAGCTACTTTTAAAGCACACAAAAATATAAAAGCTAAACAAGAATCTGAGGAAGAAGAGTCTTCAGATGAAACAGAAGCAAACTTTGTTAGGAAACTAATAAAGGGAAGAGGAAAGTTACCGTTTAAGTGCTTCAACTATGGAGGCGTCGGGCACTTTGCAGCTAAATGTCCAATGAATGAGAAAAACAAAAATGATGAAGGGTCACACCAAGAAAGAAGTGAGCTGGAAGAAGAAACCACATTTTAGAAAAAGCAACTTCAAGAAGAAAAGTTTCATATCCAAGAATGTCAGCTCTTCTGAAGACTGCTCCGGTGAGGATTCTGAAGAAGAAGCAGGTGAAGCTCTGTTCATGGCATTTGAAGAAAGAAAAACAGAGGAAAAATAGGAATGTAATGAAAAACCCGAGGATGAGGCTGAAGTATATCTGGAAGGTGAGTTGGTTGCTGCACTTAAAGAGCTGAGCACAGAAAGGAAAAAGAATAAAAAGGTTTCAAGAAAGCTTGAGGATGCCAATGAAATAATAAACAGACTTGAAAGTACAGACAGACGAATTTAAGAAAATGTCTGAAGTTCTCGAAGTACAATTAACCATAAAAATAGATGAGTGCAGCAAGCTAGAAGAAGACATTGTTAGGTTAAGGATGCAGCTAGAGGAGATGAATCGAAAACTGAGTTGTTATCATAAGTTTGAAGAAAGTTCTGTAAAGCTGGATAAAATTATAAATAACCAAAGGCCTTCAGGCATCAAATTTGGTTTGGGCTTCGATGAAGGAGAATCATCAAAGGGATCAAAGGCCATAAATGTAGAACCCATAAAGAAAGAAGATAAGATCAGGGTTGATCAAGAAAAAACAAATCATGCCAAAGAAAGCAATAATGCCAGACTCAAGAGGAGTACTCGACAAAGATGGATTCACAAAAGTCACACATCCAAGAAGGAGAAGATTCATGGCTCCTACTTCAAAATGGCAAAGACCTTCACCCAGGTTTAATCACTCCTTTTTTGGTTATTGTTTTAAATGCAATGCTTATGGTCATAAGATTTCAGATTGCAGTTATAATGTAGCACAAAGGAATTTCACCAGTAGAAATGTCTTTTCACCATTGATGGATTATGCAGTAGAATGTTATAACTGTCATAATTTTGGACACATTGCAAGAAACTGTAGAAGCACTTTTGCAGCAAATAAATATCGGGGTAGAAAATCTCAACCAAATGGATTGAAACAAAACAAAAAATTTCTTGAAAAATAGGCACAAGCTAATGAAATGGGAAAGGCAAAACAAGTAGCCAAAGCTGCTATCAAACCAGAATGGAAAGAAAAGGAGAAACTCCGGAAAGGAAAGGAGAAACTCCGGGAAGAAAAGGAATCTTTGATTGTTCAGATAGCTTTTAAAGCACAGAACAAATCTGCACCATGGATACTTGATAGTGGATGCTCCAGTCACATGACAGGTGACAAGCAAAAATTTGAGAAGTTACAGAATTACGAAGGTGGTTCTGTGAAATTTGGAAATAATGATGGAGCAAAGATAGTTGGCAAAGGATCAGTCAAGATCAGTGATGAAAAGATCAAATCAAAAGAAGTCTTGTTTGTGATTGGTCTGAAGCATAACTTGCTCAGCGTAAGTCAAATCTGTGATAGAGGTCATGAAGTAATTTTTAAGAAGCAGGGTTGTGAAGTGAGAAAAACTAACAGTGGGAAGTTGATTGCTATTGGATCAAGGACTTCTGGAAACCTGTATACTCTCTCAGAGACTTCAGAAGGAGCATGCTTGATTGGACAGGAAGATGAAAATTGGCTGTGGCACAAGAGGCTCGGTCATATCAGCTTTGACAATTTGGTAAAAATAAGCTCAAAAAGGGCAGTAAGAGATATACCCTCCATTGGCAAACCACTAAATAGTATTTGTGCTTCATGCCAAAAGGGGAAGCAAACTAGAGCCACATTTAAATCAAAGGAGTACTTTACCAGCAAACCTTTAGAACTAATACATACTGATTTATGTGGACCCATGAGAACACAAAGTATAAATGGTGACAAATACTTTATGTTGTGCATAGATGACTATTCCAGAATGACCTGGATATTCTTTTTGAAGCAGAAATCTGAAGCTTTTGAAATGTTCAAGACTTTCAAAAACCAAGTTGAGAATGAAACAGGAAAGAGGATCAAATGCTTAAGATCAGATAGAGGAGGAGAGTTCATCTCAGAGGAGTTTGCAGAATACTGTCAAAAATATGGGATCAGAAGACAGTTTTTAGCAGCAAGGACACCTTAGCAGAATGGTGTTGTAGAAAGAAAGAACAGAACTATGCAGGAAATGGCACGGACGATGTTGACTGAGAGCAAAATTACAGACAGATTTTGGAAAGAGGCAGTCCATACTACAGTTTATATCCAAAATAGGTGCATGTTGAGGACGCATGAAAGCAAAACCCCTTATGAGCTATGGTTCGGCAAGAAGGCAACAACAAAATACTTCAAAGTCTTTGGAAGCAAGTGTTACATCAAAAGAACTGAAGATAATCTTGGTAAGTTTGAAGATAGAGCTGATGAAGGTATTTTTGTTGGCTATTCATCAAAAAGCAAAGCTTACAAATGCTACAACAAGAGGCTAAAGAAAATTGTAGACAATGTCGATGTTAAATTTGATGAAGATAGGAAACGAGCAGTCAGCTGTGAAGAAAACTACCCTATTTATGAAGAAGTTATTGAAGGAGATGAAGAAAAGGAAACAGAAGAGAATCAAAAAATTGACCCAGATGATTTAAGTATTGATTCAAAAGTAGAAGAAAACAATAAATTCAAAACAGGAAGCTAGCAGAAAAATCATCCCAGAGAGCAAATTATTGGGGACCCCACAGTTGGTGTTAAGACAAGAAGAAGAGTAGTAAGTAACTACTCCCTATTATCCAGCATTGAGCCCAAAAATATTGCTGAAGCAAGCACAAATGAAAGTTGGATGAAGGCAATAAACGAAGAACTAGATCAGATTGAGAAAAACAAAACCTGGGAGTTAGTACCAAGGTCTGCAAATAAAAACATAATCGGTACTAAATGGATTTTTCGAAACAAATTGAATGAAGACGGACGAGGTTGTAAGGAATAAAGCAAGATTGGTCTGTAAAGGCTATGCTCAAGTTGAAGGTATTGATTTTGAGGAAAATTTTGCACCAGTGGCTAGACTCGAGGCAATCGGACTATTTTTGGCTTTAGCAGTCCACAGGAATTTCAAAGTTTATCAGATGGACGTGAAATCAGCATTTCTGAATGGAAATCTTGAAGAAGAAGTTTATATTGAGCAGCCGGATGGTTTTCAACTCGGTGATAATCCCAACTTTGTTTGCAAGTTGAAGAAAGCTTTGTATGGCTTGAAACAGGCACCCAAGCATGGTATGCAAGACTGGACAACTATCTCATTGAACAAGGGTTCAAGAAAGGTATGGTGGATAGTAACTTGTATGTCAAAATAGACAATGGCCATCTTATTGTCCTTGTTGTTTATGTAGATGATATAATTTTTGGCAGCAACAATGATGAGTCATGTAGAGACATAGCAAATAAAATGCAGAAAGAATTTGAAATGTCTATGATTGGTGAACTTTCATATTTCCTCGAACTGCAAGTTAACCAAAATGAAAAGGGCATTTTTATTTCTCAAGTTAAATATGTGAAAGAAATGCTGAAAAAGTTCACAATGGAGGATTGTAAACCTGTTAGCACTCCCATGACAACAAGGTTGCAAGTTGAGCAAGGATGACAAATCTCCGGATGTAGATCAAACCATGTACGGATCTATGATTGGAAGCCTGTTGTATTTGATAGCTACCAGACCAGATATCTTACAGGCAAGTATGCATGGTAGCAAGATTTCGGGGCTAGTCCCAAAGAGACTCATGTGACAGTCTGTGAAGAGGATTTTTAGGTACCTCAAGGGTACTATGGAGTATGGGTTATGGTACCCAAAAGGTAAGGACTTCACTCTTATTGCATATTCGATGCAGATTGGGCAGGATGTATAGATGACAGAAAGAGTACCAGTGGAGGTGCATTCTATCTTGGAGACAGGTTGGTAGCATGGCACAACAAGAAACAAGAATCAGTCTCTCTATCCACAGCAGAGGCAGAATACATTGCAGCAACAACATGTTGTACACAGATTTTATGGATGAGACAAACCCTGAAAGATCTTGGCATTAACTTCAAAGAGCCAATTTTAGTTAAATGTGATAATACCAATGCTATTAACATCTCAAAGAATCCGGTTATGCATTCTCGCACCAAACATATTGCAATCCGATATCACTTTTTGAAGGATAAAGTTGCAGAAGGTGAGGTTAAATTGGATTTTGTTCCAACTACAGAGCAAGTAGCGGATATCTTCACTAAACCGTTGCCCAAGGAAGTTTTTGAATACCTTCGCAGTAAGTTGGGAGTGGTCACACTACCCAAGAACTGACTAGCTATCGGGAACACATTCTCAGGGGGAGCATTTATATATTTGATTACCTGTTTGCTCATGTTTGTAATTTTTGCTAACTGTAATATTGTGTGCCTGAGAATGTTGTGCATGGACTCAGGGGGAGTCTGCAGCAGCCCTTTGGTATTATTGTCAAAGGGGGAGAAGAATTACTGGAAATTGCACATGTGTTGCCAACAATTCCAAAGGGGGAGATTGTTGAGCAAGGTGCAGAAATAGTATTGTCATTGTTGTCAACACAGACAGATAGATCAATTGATGATGTAGTGGATAGGAGTTCAGAGGTCAGTCAGAGCATGTACAGTGAATTTCCAAGAAGACAAAAGTGGCCCAGATTCAAAGGATCAAAGAAAAAGACAAGTAAGAAAACTGTCACGATATCGCGACATGTTTTTTGTCGTGATTTCGTGACATATCGAAGGAGAGAGAAAATGCTGGCAAAACTGTCACGATTTCGCGACATATCGGAGGAGAGAGAAAATGCTAGAAAAAATGTCACGATTTCGTGACATATCGGAGGAGAGAGAAAATGCTGGCAAAACTGTCATGATTTCGTGACATATTGAAGAAGAGAGAAAATGCTAGAAAAACTATCATGATTTCGTGACATGTTGGAAGAGAGAGAAAGCATAAGAAAAACTATCATGATTTCGTGACATGTTGGAAGAAAAGAAGGCAAGTAAGAAAAATGTCATGATTTCATGACATGTTCGAAGAAGAAGCACAGAGAAAACTGTCATGATTTCATGACATGTTTGGAGAGAAGGCAAGAGCAAAGAAAACTGTCATGATTTCGTGACATGTTTGGAGAGAAGGCGCAAGCAAAGAAAACTGTCACGATTTTATGACATGTTCGGAAAGAAAGAGCTTGCAAAGAAAAGTGTCATGATTTTGTGACAATTTGCAAGAAGGATGGTACGGACAAAAAAAAGTGTCATGATTTTGTGACATGTTCGAGAGAAAGAGCTCGCAAGGAAAAGTGTCATGATTTCATGATAATTTGCAAGAAGGATGGTATAGATAAAAATGTGTCACGATTTCATGACATGTTTGAGAGAAAGAGCTTGCAAGGAAAAGTGTCACGATTTCGTGACAATTTGCAAGAAGGATGGTACGGATAAAAATGTGTCACGATTTCGCGACATGTTCGAGAGAAAGAGCTTGCAAGGAAAAGTGTCACGATTTCATGACAATTTGCAATAAGGATGGTACGAATGAAAATGTGTCACGATTTCATGACATGTTTGAGAGAAATAGCTTGCAAGGAAAAGTTTCACGATTTCGTGACAATAGAAGGAGGGAAAGTAGAGGAGAGAGAGTAAGGAGGCGAAAGTGTCACGATTTCGTGACATGTTCTATTTTCGTGGGGTCAAGGCAAGAAAAGAGACAAGGAGCGAGAGTGTCACGATTTCGTGACATGTTCCGTTTTCGGGTGAAAGGCAAGAGAAAGGCACAAGGCAGAGAAAGATGTCACGATTTCGTGACATGTTTCATTTTCGTGGTCCAAAGCGAAGAGAAAGAGGAGAGAGAAAAAGGTGTCACGATTTTGTGACATGTTTCATTTTTGTGGTCCAAAGCGAAGAGAAAGAGGAGAGAGAAAAAGGTGTCACGATTTCGTGACATGTTTCATTTTTGCAGTCCAAAGCGAAGAGAAAGAGAAGAGAGAAAAGGGTGTCACGATTTCGTGACATGTCATGTTTTTGCTAGTGCATGCCGAGAAGAGTGCAAGGAAGCAAAAAGTGTCACGATTTCATGACATGTCATGTTTTCGCTGGTGCATGTCGAGAAGAGTGCAAGGAAGCAAAAAGTGTCACGATTTTGTGACATGTCATGTTTTCGTGGTGCATGCCGAGAAGAGTGCAAGGAAGTAAAAAGTGTCACGATTTTGTGACATGTCTTGTTTTCGCTGGTGCAAGCCAAGTAGAGTGTACGGAGGCAAAAAGTGTCATGATATCGTGACATGTTGTGTTTTCATGCATGCAGGCCGAGAAGAAGACAAAAAGGTTGTCAGAGCGGCGGTTCTACTGTCAGAGCTGTAAGAGAACAGAAAAGGTTGTCAGAGCCGAAATGAGCAGAGAAGGTTTTCATAGAGCCGTAAATGAGAAGATAAATTTTTCAGAACGGTGGATACACTATCAGAGCACAAAAAATGTTGTCAAAGCCGTAAAGTGGGTAGATAAGGCTGTCAGAGCCGTAAGTAAGCATTTAAGGCTATCAAAAGCATAGTAAGCAGAGCCGAAAGAATGTTTTCATGTACAGTAAGTTAGGGTTAGGGTTGAGCTCTACACGTGGCATGAGTGTTGTGTATTGCCGAATAAAAGGAAAAAGAAGCTGTGAAAAGATAATAGGAGATAGTGCTAAAAAAGATATAGAAGAGAGGGTTGTAAGAGAGAATAGCAGAGCTGAAAGAGAAAAATATAACAGAGTTGTAAGTATATGCAGTTCTTGTTAAAGGGCATTAGACCAGTGAGGGTCTTGTAGAAGAGAAGGCATTTTT
This sequence comes from Wollemia nobilis, assembly GCA_028583015.1. NCBI lineage: Eukaryota > Viridiplantae > Streptophyta > Pinopsida > Araucariales > Araucariaceae > Wollemia > Wollemia nobilis. The sequence continues at coordinate 2,636,992 of JAQPPZ010002315.1, read as the reverse complement.
ATGTCATTGAAATAGTTCAGAACTGAAGTCCAAGTTGGTGCTTGGCATTAGGGGGTTGGTGCTCCTTTCTATGTCTGCAGATAAATAAGGGGTTGGTGCTCCTTCCTGTGGGTGCTGGAAAATTGTTTGTAAAGTTGGTGCTTTGCAAAGGCTGGATTTGGATGGGAGTCCAAGCAGTCTAATTTTTGAGGAGTAGCCAAAATCGGTGAACCTCGTTAAATCGTGTGTTGTGGAATGCTCTCTTGTTTAATTATTTTATCTATTTTTAAGTTCTCCCTGCTTAAGTTTTAAAGAGTTGTAGATCTGAATTTAAATAGCTATACTGATTCACCCCCCCCTCTTAGTGTCATTGTGAGAATATCAAATTTTAATGTTTTATTTTATTAATGCCTAAGTTGGAGGTATAAGGTATTTGGTTATTAATTTCTTTGCATTGTGATAAAGGTTGGTAGTTGAGAAATATTGTTAGGAGGTATAAGGAGAATTTTGTTTTTATTTTCAAGTCTTAAATTTTGCTACTGTGGAATATTGAAAGGTTAAGACTTTGTGGGTGTATTTGAATAAAGGATTTTTTATTATTGTGAGGATATTGCTTACTTTTTAAGTTTGAGTGATAAGGTGTAATTATGATATTATTTTTGTGATATAGAAATTATCCTCTAACCCTTATTGAGTTTGTCAAAGAAGTAATTCTAGGTGCGGTATATTTGTAAGGACAACTTCTCTTCAAGAAAAGGTATGGATAAAATTCTTCTTTGTTGAGTTATATGGTTGGCTTGATTGAAAATTAAGTTTGGAGTGAAAAGAATTTGATTAGGGTTTCTATTTTTAAAGTGGTTGAGTTAATGCTTCAAGGTTTTCTGGATTGTGTATTGTGATTAAAGCTTATTTTATAAGCATTGTTGTTGAAGCCATTGGTAAATCAAAGAACTTGAACTTGAATTAGAAAATAACATGAGTATCATTGTTATATGAGATTTATTATTGAGAATTGTTAGAAATATTTTGAGTTGGGAGGTACATGCTTGGACTAGGATTTGTGAGAAAGCGTTATTCTTTGAAGTGATTAGTTGAGTAGATTTGATTGAGCCTAGTCAAGTGATTATGTGAAATGGTTGTTCAAGTTCCATAAAATAAAATATTCTATATTCTGATTTGAGTTGATATTGAGTTTTTGAGAATAGAACATATTGAGTCTCTAAAAATTCTCTTTATGATTCTATGAGATTGGACAAGTTCTGTGTAAGCTTGTTGAGCATATTTGGACAAGTTTTGTGTGAGCTTGTTGAGCAGATTTGAGCAAGTTCTGAATGAGCTTGTCGAGCATATTTGGATAGGTTATGTGTGGACCTGTTGAGTAGATTTGAGCAGGTTTTGAGTGGACCTATTGAGTATATTTGAGAATGTTCTAAGTGAACCTATTCATCAGAGCTTTGGACTTGATAGAAAAAGAGGATATAGTCTCCAATGGATAGATATCCACCATCCAGGATATTGAGGACAAGTCTTCTGAGTGAGGACAGGAGTCTTCAAGTGGAGAGAGACAGTGCAGTGGAGGTAGTATCTTCTAGAGGATGACCAATCAAAGTAGAGGAGAAGGATTTCTCCTATGGATAGAGATCCACAAACCAAATTTAGGGGATCAACATCTCCTTTGGATAGAGGTCCATAAACATTGTAATTAGGAAGGATTACCAAAATATTATTTGAGAAATATTTAGAAGAAATACTTTTATGTGGAGGTAGCCCATATTGGGTGAACCACGTTAAAATTATGTCTCTCATGTGTGTGATGTTTTGTGTGATGTTTTGTGTGATGTTTACTAGTTTATTAATACTGATGCTACTATTTGGATTAAAAGGGAAAAAGTTTTATTGTATATTGTTGACCCCCTCCTCTCAATATAAGCACATGTTCTTCAGCAAAATGCAAAACTCACAATCAAGTTTGATGAAGAGAAAGAAAGAATTATACATGATCTGAATAAATTAATGGATAAGACAAAGAAATTAAAGGAGAAGCTAGAAGCCAAGGTTCTAGAATGTGAGAGACTAGAACAAGAAGTAGCTTCATTAAAAATGAAATTAAAAGACTCCAAGGTCAAGCTACATGGTTTTAAAAATAGTTCAAATAATTTGGATAAGTTTATTAAAACACAAAAGCCTACATCAAGAAAGACAGGTCTCGTATTTGAACAGGAACAAAGGAAATAGGAAAAGAAGTCAAATTCAAGCTCTGTGGAAGAAGAAACTTTAGAATAATAAAATGAAGAGGAAAGTGATACTTTTGACGAAGAGTTGAACAATGAGAAGTTCAACAAAATAAAATTCAATGCACAAAATAAGACCAGATGGAACAGGAATCAGAAAAAAGAGACTAAGAGACCAATGAGATCAAGACAAAGTAATTTCAATGGGTATTGTTTCTCATGTCATAAGTTTGGACACAAGGCTTCACAATGCAAAGTAATTAAGAAGCAGAAATATGGAAATTTTAGAAACAGGCAAGTTTTTCAAGGACATTACTACTCTTGTAATCAGTTTGGTCACAGATCAATGAACTGTAGAGTTCATAACAAAAGCATATATGGTTCCATTAGAAGATCTCCAAGGACATTTGTACCTCCAAGGAACAATATATTTAAGTGTTATAAGTGCAATAATTATGGGCATATAGCTAAATGGTATAGAGAAGAAATTTTAGAAGCCAATAGGAATAGGTACAGGAACAGGAATAATCGCCAAAAGGAAAAGGATAAAGGTCAAGATCAGTTCTTGATGGGAGTAGAAATACTCCCACCCTAGAATTAACCACCTCAAAAGTAGTTGGGGAAGGGCCTAATATATGAGACTCACTCTCAGCCTCGATCCCCAAAGGTGACCATTTGTCATTGTTTTCAAAGGGAGAGATATTAGAGTAAGGGGGAGAGATCATAGTAAGGGGGAGTAATTCTCCAAGGAGAGTAAAATGGAAAGGTCAAGAAATTGGTAACAATTTGTTGAAAAGTTATTGGGTTGCCATCAATGACAAAGGGGGAGATTATTGGATATATTGAGTCCATAGAGTTGTCATTTATTTCAAGGCATGAAGTTGTCATTCATGCCAAAAGTAAACCACCACTGACAGTGGAAGGTCAAAATGAGAAATGCAAAAGGTATCATAGTATTTCTTGTAATATTATGCATGGCAAAAATAAATGGTTTTTATTAAAACTCATGATGGCAATTTAATGGTTTTTATTAAAACCCATGATGGCAAAATAAATGGTTTTTATTTAAAACCAATTGGTTAGATGAATTATGTATGCATAAAAAGTAACACCATTGCAATAAATATGAAACATTGTATTATATTTGGGAAAGTGGTCCCTTGGGATACAAATTGACCCTTTGAGGGTGCATTTTACAATAAGATGTCCAAAGGGGGAAATCCCTTTTACAAATCAAACATATGGTGTCTTTGTCTCTTCATGCTACAACAATATGGGAGGTGGGTTTTTTTGTGACCACCATGTTAGACTTTGAGCTTGTTGAAGTTGAACCTAGAATCTGCACACATGGAAACAAATAAGGGTTTAGTAGCACCTGTCACAATGATAAAGATAAATGTACTGAAAATGACTAATGTAAAATGAATATAGAAAAATATGAAAAATGAATGTGGGTTACATAGCACATCCAGATAGAATAACATTAGCATTCTCCTATTCTCCTTGGTCATGTGATGGTGTCTTTATAAACCTTTGAGGGTTTTGGAGGAAAGTATATGTGGAACGTCAGGGATTCCAAGTGGTAAGGACTTGGTACCCACCTGTCCTGGGTAGTTGTAGTGAGTCACTAGAAGTGTCTCACTTAACTAAGGAGATGTGGCAAGTGGGTAGGTGCAAGTGGAGTGAAATGTGGAGTGAGGTGTGAGGTGTGGCAAGTGGGTAGATGCAAGTGGAGTGAAATGTGGAGGGTTGCCCCATCTGAAGGGACGAAGGGGATAAGGGTGTATGAGAGGTGGCAAAGGGATGATGGTGATGTGGCCATGACACATGTCAAGTGAGGAGAGAGGGTATCCTAAGAGGATATTTCCCAAATTTAATAAAATCTAGAAAATATAATTATGGGTAGGATTTTATGCCTAAGTCAAAAGTTAAGCACATAATGTTATGTACTCTGAAATGTGCAATGTGGATGAATAATGTGTAGGAATTATATGCCTAAGTTTAGACTTAGGCATATATTATTATGTCAAATTGTGATGTGCAATGCTAATGAATAATGTGTAGGAATTATATGCCTAAGTTTAGACTTAGGCATAAATTATTATGCAAAATTAAGATGTGTAATGCAAATGCCTAGATTTTGGTGTCTACAGATGCTCATTTTTGTACCAAATTGTGTGAAATACTATGTGGTGCAAAAACAAAAGACACCATTTTTTATTTGATGGAGGAATAAACTCAAATCTTCTCGATGCAAAGAATGAATGACTTGAATTTTTTTTATTTTAACTTACCCCCTCAATTGGCAAATGGGTAAAGAATGAAACCCATGAGCCAATTTACCAAATGTGTATGATGAAATGAGGTCTTTTATTGAACGGTATGGATGTGATGCAAGTGTATGTCATTTTGATCAACTTGATGCCCCAAGTTTGAGGGGTGCTTGTGTTGTTGCAAATTTGCTTTTGGTTCATTGTTGGCAATTGTTGTGGTAAAACCATCAACCATGTTTATGAGCTCGTGAGTCCCGCTACTGTTAAATGTCACTCCTGTGCATCGAATCCAGTGCATAAGACCTCAATACTCAAGTGATTTTTGATTAATACCAGATTTGATTTGATTATTTTTTGCTTTTGACCCAATGGAAGAGCTTTAAGGATAACCTTGTGTAAATTTGATTTAACACAACCAAGCTTAAACATTGAGGGACCTAGTTGATTTAATGCCATAGTGATTTGATATGTTTATTTTAATGAGTGCCCTTATGGTGAGCTACACATTCTACTGGATTGCATGGATTGCTAATCGCTACAACTGCTAGGTGTATATGGTAATCTACTAGATACAAGGTTCACTAAATGATGTGATTGATGATGATGATTATGAAAATGCATGATGTGATGAATACAAATTTTAAAAATAAAGATCAAGTTGGATGCCCCATGTTTGGGTTGGACCTATGTTATTGTAAATTTACCTTTTGGTTTGATTGACATGAAAGATGATGAAGTAAAGGAACCAATCACCCTAGGACCTGATTATATTAGTGACTGTTACCAATTCCTTAATGCAAAATGATGAAGTATAAGTTTTCCATGTTTTGTAACCCCGTGGAGTAGGCATCGATGACAACCTTGGACAAATTTGCTTGAACGCAAGTCACTCTAAAATTGAAGGATTAACATGATTTGATTTCAAATGTGACGATGTGAAATTATTTTGAATAAGTGTCCTTATGGTAATTTATCCATCCTACCGAATTGCATGGATTGCCAGTCGTTGCAACCGCCAGGTTTCTAGGGTAAATTACTAGATACAAGGTTCACTCGTGATGATGCTGATGTAAGATGATGATTTTGAGGGATTTACAATGTTTTTTAGCCATTTGCATTCAAAGAGGAGTTTTGTAAGATGGTCACAAATAAAATTCAACTTGTTTTACCCCAATTATGGAAAATATGCTCGTTTTAATGAGCGTAATTTGCATGATTGAGTGTTTTGAGTGTTGACTTTGATATGAAATTGAATTTATTATTTTTGTCTTTCCCTTCAAGCAATGAGTCGATGGAGAATATATGAAATGATGAAAGCGATGAAACAAATGATAATGGTTTGATGAGATGGATATTTTTGTTTTTGTTTCAACTGTGATTTTGACCATTGTTGATAATTGTGCACTTCTATCCCTTGGAGCAGTCTAGTCGTATGGCTTTATTAGGGAATTGAGATGATAAAAATTCATTTTTTTGCATGAGGTGAATCACTTTTCAAGGGCCTTATGGTAACTTATCCATCCTACCGAATTGCATGGATTGCTAGTCGCTGCAATCACCAGGTATATAGGATAAGTTATTGTATACGAGGATCACTTGAGGCTAAGTGGAAGAAGGAAATGTACACCTCTATCCCTTGGAGCAGTCCAGCCTTATGGCCTTCTTAGGGAGTTGAGATGAGAACACTTATATTCTTTCAGAAGCCTATTGAATTTGTTTTTGAACAAAGGAATTGAGATATCTTTCGAGTTTTTCTTTATTTTTTTTTGTGTGTGTGTTCTTTTGTAAGACATTAGATGTATTGAAATGTTTTTGATGTTTGATTTTTTTGTATGACAAAATATGCATGGAAATGTTTTTGGTTTTTTATGTTTTTTTAAGAAAAAAGATGCATGGAAATGTTTTTGATGTTTTATGTTTTTTTATGACAAAAGATTCATGGAAATATTTTTTTGTGTTTTATGTTTTTGTATGAAAAAAGATGCATGGAAATGTTTTTGATGTTTTATGTTTTTGTAAGACAAAATATTCATGGAAATGTTTTTAATGTTTTATGTTTTTGTATGACAAAATATTCATGGAAGTTTTTTTGGTTTTTTATGTTTTTGTAAGACAAAAGATGCATGGAAGTGTTTTTGATGTTTTATATTTTTGTATGACAAAAGTTTCATGGATTTTTTTTTTTGTGTTTTATGTTTTTGTATGACAAAATATGCATGGAAATGTTTTGGTGTTTTATATTTTTGTATGACAAAATATGCACAATGTTTGAATTGAATGTGACCAAAGGGGTTGATTTTTTTTTAAGCCTTTTGAATTGAATGTGACCAAAGGGGTTGATTCCTTTGGATCTTTTTGAATTGAATGTGACCAAAGAGGCTTGATTCCTTTGGAGCATTTTTTAATTGAATGTGACCAAAGGGGTTGATTCCTTCGGTGTTTTTTTTTTAATTGAATTGAATGGGACCAAAAGGGGTTGATTCCTTTGGATCTTTTTGAATTTTATTATTTAAAATGTGAATGTTTAATGTGATTGTTGGGGTAGATGTAAGACCTTGAATTCCCCCAAGTTTTTTGATTGGCTATTTGATGTGATTGATGGGGAAGGTGTGAGACCTTGAACCCCCAATTTTTTTTGTGATTGTTTATGTATATGTGTAATGATTGATTATTCAATTTTTTTTATTATTATTATTATGAAATGAATGTGTTATGAATCAATGTAAATGAATGAATGGTGTTGCTTTATTAATCATTGTTCAAAGATATTTTGAACCATTTGAATGAATTGTGTTGCTTTATTGATTGTTGTTCAATGATATTTTGAATTGAATGTGACCAAAGGGGTTGATTCCTTTGGATATTTTTGAATTGAATGTGAGCAAAGGGGCTTGATTCCTTTGGAGCATTTTTTAATTGAATGTGACCAAAGGGGTTGATTCCTTTGGAGTTTTTTTTTTGAATTGAATGGGACCAAAAGGGGTTGATTCCTTTGGAGATTTTTGAAATTTATTATTTAAAATGTGAATGTTTAATGTGATTGTTGGGGTAGATGTAATACCTTGAATTCCCCCAAGTTATTTGATTGGTTGTTTGATGTTATTGATGGGGAAGGTGTGAGACCTTGAACCCCGAAGTTGTTTTGTGATTGTTTATGTATATGTGTAATGATTGATTATTTAGTTTTATTATTATTATTATTATGAAATGAATGTGTTATGAATCAATGTAAATGAATGAATGTAAATGAATTAATGGTGTTGCTTTATTAATCATTGTTCAAAGAGATTTTGAACCATTTGAATGAATTGTGTTGTTTTATTGATTGTTGTTCAATGATATTTTAAATTGTTTGAATTAATGATGTTGCTTTATTAATCATTGTTCAAATTTATTTTGAATCATTTGAATAAATTGTGTTACAATCCACTGAAACCCCGGTATGCTAATTTGCATACCAATAGGCTGCCAAAATAATTCTAGACCCAACAAGAAATTACGAGTGCAAGCTTTATTCTGATCATTGGTTCGAATCCTGAGGTAACCTATTTTCAGTCGAAATTGTCCATCTGTAGTTTTACAGTCAAAAACATGCATCCATGGTTTCACAACCGTAGGTCCATGGTTTCTAGCCTACAATTGTGCTTCTGCAGTTCCACAGTCCCGAGAGCAAAATTTGAGTTCATCAATAGAGATTAATAATTTTAGTATTAGCAAGGCTTTATTCATTAATTGTTTTTTACTATCTATTTTTCATCCACATCAGTATAGGGTTTATGTGTAGCATTAGATTTATTTCTTGAATATACAGGTGCTGCTAATCCCTTTGCTAATTTGCATGTGTGCAGGTAACAGATATCTTGGATAAGCTACTAAAGCTGGAGTGGTCCCTTGCTGGATACCAAAGCCCACTCACCCTTTGAAGCTGTAATAGAGGAATGAAGAACACCATATATTGTTGAAGAGTTGGAAAGATCTCATATTTTCTACCAAAACCTTGTATCTCAGAAAGAGAAAGAAGCATTGTATCATTACCTCCAACACATTTAGGGAAAAATCCAAAATTATTGTAATATTATATCAAATTTAATACAAAAAGGATCATTTTGGAAATCTTACTTCTTTCTTATATTCAGTTTATTCGTGTTCAGTTAATTTGTTACATAATATTACCTTCACACATGCAAATTAGCAAAGGGATTAGTAGCACCTATATATTCAAGCAATAAATCCAATGCTACACATAAACCCTACACTGATGTGGATGAAAAATAGATAGCAGAAAATAATTAATAAATAAAGCCTTGCTAATACTAAAATTACTAATCTTTGTTGATGAACTCTATTTTTGCTCTCAGACTATGGAACTATGAAAGAACGGTTATGGGTTGGAAACCATGGACCTATGGTTGTGAAATCGTGGATGTGCATTTTTTACTATGAAACTGCGGATAGATAGTTTTGGCTGAAAATATGTTACCTCAAGATTCAAACCAATGATTAGAATAAAGCTTGCACTTGCAATTTCTTGTTGGATCTAGAATGATTTTGGTAGCCTATCGATATGCAAATTCAGCTCCTTTTTCTTGGTGGACTAATGATGCCTTTATAGGCCTCTTGGAGTTTTGAGTGGGAATAGGAGGTGGCAAGCTTAATTTGCTAAGTGGCAGATCTAGGCTGCAATGTGGAAAGGGCAGTTATGATGAGTCACCTAGTGTGCCTCAGTTAACTAGGGTGGTCCCCCTTGTCCTTGCACATGGGGTAGATTCCCAACACCCATGCCACAACTCATTTTTTTATCCCCTTTGTCCCTTCACATAAAATAGCCACATCACCCTAGTTAACTGAGACACACTTGGTGACTCATCATAACTACCCCTTCCACCTAGAAACCCATATCTACCACTTGGCAAATGAAACTTACCACCTCCTATTCCCACTCAAAACCCTAAGAGGCCTATAAAGGCACCATTAGTCCACCAATAAAAGGGAGCTGAATTTGCATACCGAGAGGCTACTGAAATCATTCTAGACAATGAATGCTAATGTTATGTTGCCAATATTGTGTCATGTGATGGTGCCTTTATAGGTCTTTGAGGATTTTGGAGGGAAGGACATATGGCAAGATAGGGTTGCCAAGTGGCAGGGACTAGGTAGCCACCTATCCTGGGTAGTTATAGTGAGTCACTAGAAGTGTATCACTTAACTAGGGAGAAGTGGAGTGATGTGTAGAGTGAGGTGTGATATGTGGTAAGTGGGTATTTTGAAGTGGAGTGATGTGTGGAGTGATATGTGAGATGTAACAAGTGGGTAGGTGGAAGTGGAGTGAAGTGTGGAGTGAGGTGTGAGATATGACAAGTGGGTAGGTGCAAGTGGAGTGAATTATGGAGGGTTGCCCCATGTGAAGGGACAAATGGGACAAGGGTGTATAAGAGGTTGCATAGGGGTGATGGTGATGTGGAAAAGATACATGTCAAGTGAGGATATAAGGTTTAATATGATGATATTTCCCAAATTTAATAAAATCTAGAAATATAATTATGTGCAGGATTTTAATAAAATATAATAGACGCGGTCAATAACAATTGGCTCCAACCGTGTAACCTACTTTAGGCCAATGGCATCAAGCCATTTCCAGTACTCTTTAGTCATCATATCTCTATATATATGAAACATAGTTGGAACCCTGTACCAACTCTTCACAATCTAGTAAAATACAAAAAAATTGGTCACTAGTGCACCAAAAAGGTACTAAAAAGGCCTAATAAACTCAAAAAATGGACCAAAATTGGGCCATTTTAACCCTAGTTTCTAGTTTTCCCACCTAGGTATGGCCCAAAATTTTATGACCATCCCACCCAAGGATGGCCACCTGCCACCGTACCTACCAGGTATGGCCCCCAATTCTAAGTAAAACAGGGTCAATTTGACCCCTCAAAATGCCTAAAAATACCCTAAAAAGCTAAAACAAAAACATGAAATAAAAGCTAATTTTCCGATATAAATTACAAATAAAGGCTAGGTTTACTAAAATTCACTCTTATTAATTTTCATTAACATTTATTTAGAGTAAATGTTAATTTAGTTAAAGAAAATAATATTTCTTGCCAACTAACGAGAGAAGGAAACATGTAACATACCCATTGCGCACCGACTCCATCGACCGCTACACCTCATGGTTGATTCATGTTTTTGGCTAGATAATTTTATAGTTCTACATTTAAATAAATCTCCCTCCTCTCTCTCACCTCTCCAATATCTAAAAGCAACAATTGAAAATGAGATCATTTGCCCCTTTTTCGACTTATATAGTAGCCAAAACCCTCTAACCGCCCTTGGGTGGTACGATCATAGTATTGGCTGGATGTAAAACCCTGGTATTGTCATGAAAAGTGTACTCATCCCACCCTAGGACGGTCACCAAAAAATTGCATAAAAACAGCTTAAAAACATCAAAAATATGGTCCAAAACCCACCAAAAATAGGCTAAAAATGGTCAAATTCCATAAGGGATAAATATTGACTCAAAAGTGTTCATGGATGTAGTAAAATACTCTAATTTACTCCCTAATAAGGCCTCCATGTCTGTACCACTCCACAAGAACCAATTTTTAGTCTTTTCCACCCGCGAATGCTCATCAAAGTGAACAAAAATCCTAGCAAAATAGGCATATTCTACAATGGGAAAAATAGAGAGTTATCCCAAAATAGTCATATGTGTCAAGTGACTCATCACTTCATCATTTTTCATGCCCTAATAGACTCATCACTTTAGGGGGTAGTCATCATAATTATTTAAAATATCAAATCAACATGAAAACACTCAAAAGTGTAAGTTCCACACATTCAAAAGAATCTTTGCTAGAAGCAAATCTTCAAGTCCATGATGGGGAAAACAGTCAACATAAAAGAAAAAATAATGTTTGGTCCTCCTTAAAAATTTAGGAATTGACCCATTGAGAGTTTACAAGAACACAAGGCACCAAGACCTAAGTATACCTTGGGTCCATTAAACTGTCTCTACAGTACAGCTAGAAGGTATACTTGCAATCAATCCTTTGTCTATGTCAAAGGCAAGGATTCCAAGAATGTATGTTTCTTTTCACATGAGAGGCATCCAAAGTTGGTTAGGTTAATTAATAACCTCAATTATTTAATGATCTGGTCATATATTTTTGCTCAGTGCTTTGCTTCACATAGTGCATCACAAAAAGGGGTAACTATAGACACCAAAATCAGGTAAATCAGATAATACTATCAATGCACCATATGCATTACTCTTATTGACATCATATGGCCCCATTGGGGCATCCTCTAGGGTTATATAAGGTTCTATGGTAATTTTGGGAATATCCCCATCATTTTTAGGAAGTTTGGAGGCCCTGGTTTATAATCATCCAACCCAGGGACATTCATGAATTAGGCTTATTTGTGACCACCCCACCTAGGGACGACCACTCATAATCGTCCTTGGGTGGGATGGCCCCTAAACTGGCCCTTCAAAAGTCAATGGGTGCAAAAATTTGCAATAAAATATTTCCAAATACACACCCAAATCAATCCAAATTGATTGGTAAGCCTAAATTGCAATCAGGGCTTCCAAATTGGAGGCCCCAAAGGGGCAACATTCTCTTTTCCATTCAGGGCAATAATGGACAAGTGGCAGGTGATGCCCTGCTTAGTAAATTATCCTAATTTTCCCCTTGATATCTATGTGGGCTATAAATTAAGGTGTGCCCACCCAATTTCAAGGAGGATAATTAGGCATTGCACCATGAAGTGCTGCTCAATTATCCCCTCACATTTTCCATCCATTTCCCATCGCTTTTGCTTTAAAATCCTCTTCAATAGAAGGCAATTTCAAGGGTTACAAAATGCATGTATCAATTCCAAAACCTATGAAACTTGGTAGAAAGTTTGACCTAATTTACCGACACAACCTTTAGAAGGATTTCCCACCAAGTCCTTTTGGAATTGGTGGCAAATTCAAACCATTTTTGTAACCATCCCTACCTAGGACGGTTAACAGTCCTAAATGCTCCTGCTAGGTATGACCATGAAATAAGTGGAAAATTGCACAAAATTCTAGCATGGATGCCTTTAGTATGTCTAGATAGACTTTCTATCAAAGTTTGGTAGCATTTGGAGAATTTTTGATAGGATAATTAGGGTTTGCATGTTTACTATTGTAGGTGCTTCAACCCAAGATAGTTTCTATGTTTGACTAGATTTGTCCATCAATTTCATGTCAATTCATTCCAAAATTGTTTCTATATTAGTTTAAATATTATTATATTCCATTTGCATGTGATTTATAGTATATTTGATAAAGTAGACATCAAATTTATGCTTGTTTTCATTCGCATTCTACATGTTTCAATAATCCAAAATGCATATGCTATTTACTATTTTCACTCTCTTGTGTGTATAAATAGGTACTCTAGATGAAAGGGAATATCTAGGAGGTATAACACATAATCCCAATAATAGCTCTCGATTTTTTATTATGAGAACAACCTGTGGGCACACCAAACAACCCCCTTGGAAAGGGATTTATTCCCTCAATTTTGTATGGTTGAAAGTATCATATTTGAGCCTCCCTTGAAGGGAGTGCAATTTGTAATTATGTATGGTATTTATTGATTAATATAATAAGCATTACCCCCATTTTAAATACATGTTGATCTCATTTATGTCACTTTCATAGATTACCTTCTTTTGCACATATTTTCCTTTCATTTGCTTAAAGCTTAATTAGGACTACTTTCAAAACAAATATAAACCTCAAAGATGTGTAATTGTTGTCTTGAGTGGATAGAGATCCATAAGCTAGGGCAGTGGACGTAGAAGCTCTTCTAGAATATCATCATCCAAAGCAAAGTAGAAAGTGTCTCTTATGGGTTGGTGCCCACAAACTAGATTAGAGGGTTGGTATCTCTAGTGGGTTGGTGCTCACAAACTCTATTAGAGGATTGGTGTCTCCTATGGGTTGGTGCCCACAAAATTTATTAGGGGATTGGAGTCTCTTGTGGGTTGGTGCCCACAAATGTGATTAGGGTATTGATGTATCTTGTGGGTTTGTGCCCACAAAATTGATTAGAGGATTGGTGTATCCTATGGATTGGTATCCATAAACTTGATTAGGAGATTGGTGTCTCCTTTGGATAGGTGTCCATAAACATTGTAATTGGGAAAGGTTTCCCAAAGAGAATTATTGAGAAATTTTTAGTGAAATATTTTCTCTATGGAGTAGCCCACATTGGGTGAACCACGTTAAATTGGTGTTTCTATCTTGTGTGGTGTTTTGTGCATTGTTTGAATACTATTGTTATTACTGCTATTGATACATTGTATAATTATAATTAAAAGAAAATTTAAAAAGTGGTTTTATAATGTTCACCCCCCATCTTAGTATAAGCTTGTGTTCTTCAATTTAAATATAATTTATATGTGGTAATCCTAATTCACATCTACCATAAAACATTTGTCAATATTTTTTATTTTTATTAATTCAAAGATTTGAAAGGTAAAAATATGGTTTTTTTCCTTCACCACTACTTCCTTCTTATGATTTTCAAGTTTTTATTTGTTAAGGCTTCAACAAATATTTTTTATAGTGGGGTTAGTAAGCCCAACCTCTCTTTGAAGGATCATGGGGAAGGACCAAGTTAGATTCATTGTGACATACCTCCAAGTTCAAGGAGAAAATAAAATAAAATACATGTTTCATACATCAAATAGAAAGGAAGTTATTCATATTTCAATATCGAAAGCAACTTTAATTCTAGAAAGAAAAAAGGAAATATTTATTTTGTTTGTTGATGGAGAAGGCTATGAAATATGAGGTTCAAAAAATATTATCTTGTAAGTTGAGACTCACAAGTCCCATATAATAAACCCAAATTCAAAGCACTTGGAGCTAGACATGACTATGAATTTGGATTAGGGCATTGATGGTGAATATGATTTCCTGGAAGATCATTATAAAGATGTGAAAATAAAGTCCTATCTAGTTGATGATCTACAAATACAAAATGTGGAACACTCTAAGGCAAATGAAGTTTCACTAAATGGGATAGACAAGAATACTTAGAGCCTTATGCATATGGGAAATGGTTTTCATTTATATCTTTCAACCATGGGGCTCCTTTTGGACCACCTCCTAAAGAAGTACTTATTGGATGCCATAACCAAGACTTGTTCTACTTCAATAATTTTGGCCCATAAGCTTGATTCCATTTTGTATACATATAAGGGTCATTGGGCTTTGAAGGTCAATTAGGATAATTTGGGATGGCCAACATTATAGCCAAGCTATGCAGGGAGGAGTAGATCCTCTTTTAAAGCCTTTTTTTACAGTGTCCATGGTCTTTCTCTTATTTTTGGCATTGTAATTTATGTGTTTTTATTTGTGTATTGTAGGTTGATCATTTTTAATTATTGATAGTTTTATTGCACTAGACTCCCTGTTTTATTCAATTTCATGATCTACCTATAAGGATTTTTTTGTAAAAGGGATGGTGCCCTTTAAATCCCCTTCTTAACCTAGAAATTAAAAAAATATTTTGAACCCAATGATAAAATGCCATCCAATATTAACAATTGAAAGTTCACAATGAATCAATTAAAGTGCATAATTAAATAATTAAAATATGAATATCACATATGTAATATTTAATATAAGAAATGTTTAAGAGTAATGTTATCACAAGTATATTATTTAGTTTAGAATTTACATATTAAATAGAATATATTCACTAATAAATCTAAATTTAATTATATAGACACTAAAATCATATCGATCTGATTAGACTACCAAGACACATTCTAATCAACACAATATGGCCTCCTTGGGAAACCCTTAGAGGTTAAATAGTTGTCCTAACCACTTTTGGGAGGTTCTACCCCACTTTTAGGAATTTTTGGGCCATGTAGGCATGGTCATCCCACCCTAAGTTGACCACAGTTCATGGTTGTCCCACCCATGTACGACCACCAACTACTATCCTTGTGTGGGATGACCATGGCCTTGGACCCTAAAAAAGTTAAAAGTGAGACAAATATCACCTAGATTATACCATTTACCCCACCCATTGAAGCATGCTATTCTAAGGGTGCATAACTCTCGCTCCAAGTTGCATATTGGAGGCCCAAATTGGAGATTCTTCCCACTCCCATGTAAGTCAAGGTTTGGATAAATGGTGACATTTGCTTCGCATGGCCAAGCATACCCATTTGACCATATGCTCACTTGAGCTATATAGTGGAATTATTCCATCCAAATTCAGAGAGGAGTATTTGCAATGTTTCACCACAAAGTGCTATCAAGATTTATCCTCAATTCACCATGTGTTTTCCCTTGAGATCTCCATTGAGCAAAGGAGGTTTTCAAGTGATTCCACGACATGCAATATGTTTACAAAATTGACCCATTTGAGTGAATTAGATCTAAAAATTTGATGACAATACCCCTATGAGGAGTTTAAACAAAATAATAGAGGAATTCATGGTAAAAACCATCAAATTTGGTGGTCGTCCCTACCTAGGATGGTTAGCAGTATTAAATGACACACCCAAGGACAACCATGAATATGGGCACAATTTCTATTTTGTTTTTGTATAGATCAATTCTATGGTAGATTTTATACCTTCTTTCAAGTTTTGGTGCAATTTTGAGTTGTTTTGCACCTGTTATTATGCATTTCTCATTTTATAGTCTTGAATGGCACACCCAGGGATGCCCATAAATCTATGTATTTTTATTTCTATTCTTACTTAGATTATTTTTAGAGTGCATTATATGCAAGATCCTAAGTTTTGGTAACATTTGGAATAGTTTTGTATAATCTATTATATATTTCCTCTTTCAAGCTTATTATCACATATATCTCTTTGATTGCATTTCAATATGCACATGCTATTAAAAAATATGATTTCTCTATGTGTAGATCTAGGTATCATAGTGTGCAAGGAAGGAGCAGCAAGTCAGAACATCGATAGAACATTGTAAATACATCAAGTGCCTACTCTTGAATGATTCGTGAGTGCGAGGAAGACGTAGCACACTTGAGTTTCTAAAGAATTTAATATTTTGGCATATTTGTAATGAGTGTATCAATTTAAAGCCCTTAAGGGGATGTTTTTTAATCATGAATTTGAAAAATCAAATAATATAGAGAGGAACCCCATTTCTTTTACGTATTTGTCTCTCATGCTTACTTAAAATGTCATTTTTGTAGTGCTTAAATCAATAATAGCAAGAGATGCATTTAATTTCCCATTGTTAGGTGTGTTTTTTTTCTGCTCTATAGTTTCAATCATGGTGGGATCCCTATCTTGTTTCATTTTTGCAAGTTTTGACTTGGTTTTTGCTTTTGAAATGTTGTAGGTTTTGGTCATTCTGGCCTAAAACATCCCCATATTTCCTAATTGGAACACCCAAGGATGGCTACAAAAGTTGTCCCACCCTAGAAAAACCATAAAATAGAGGGTTTGCAACTCAAATTTATAGAAACAATAGAGTTATAGGCTTTCAAGTTAAGTAACTACACATTGCTTTTGTATTTTTACTATTCAGAAAAGGTCAAATTTAGTTTTTCTTTCTCCCATTTTTTACTTAAAAGGTTGATTTTACTTTTCTTTAATTGCAAAAACAACAAAAAAAAGAAGAAAAACAGAAAAATAATCCAGTAGAAATGCATCTATGTGGTTTAATTTCTTGCAACCTACCCAATGGGTAAGTTGACATTTAGGGCATGCATTTTGTAGGTTTAATTTCTATTTAATATTTTTGAAAGTGAAATATTATTTTTGCATTTAGTGAAATCTCATCGAGTGCTATATTATTTTACTTTTTTAAAGTATAAAATGAACCACAAACACCACATCTCATGCAAACATTAGTGATTTGGACTTCATCCCCAACCACTAATCGAGACCAACAATTGTGGGCTTCATCTTCAATCGTTGGATCACATGATTGATACAAAACTTGTTTTATTGGCCAAAGATGGCTCCAAGAACTATCTTAGCCATAGCATGCATTCCTCTTTTGAAGGTGTATCACTACCCATGATCAATATGGGTGATGATTGGTAAGACTTGTACTCCCTGATCGGGTATGGGCTTCATCTTCATACTTTGGTTGGTACACGTGATCCAAATTTCATTACTGGTTGTCGAGCTATGAGTATACAGGTGAAATTATCTTAACATAAGAATATTATCCAATAAAAATAAAACACGTGATAAAAGGTATCCTTGTAAATAATGAATCAAAACACACAAAATAGTTTTAGGGAACACACATAAATATTTAAAAGAGATAAACTCTTGTCTTATTGCATGTTTCCATTCTTGTGTGCTACATCATTAAAATTTTTAAAGGAGATAATCACATAGGGTTTGATAGAAAGTAGTTATGGTGTGCACCTATATCCAGGCCCATTCAAAGGCTAACGTTGTGGAGAGTAGGAAAGGAGACACAAGTCATGTTCGATTTAGATCTAAGGATATGTTCATACGTCCTTGGTGGCCTCCTACTCACTCAAGTCCCAAAATAGCTAGTTAGGAACTTCACCTCCAAGGGACCCCTACATAGTACACCCCTATAGGTTTTGGTCCTAATCATGGAATGTAACCTCTATATTTAGACACTTCACATGCCTTATTTATAGAATGAAAACTAGGTATTGAGGTGCTAAAAGATAGAATAATACCACACATTTGCGTGCCTTCTAGTTCCACCATACCTACCTATAGGTAATATCAAGAGTACACACACTGGGTAGGGCAAAATGATCAAAATACACCCTTAAACTACCCTAATTGGTTACAAAAACCTAAGTACCAGGATCAGTATGATACTCATTGCTCAAGGCAAGAAAATTCAGCTTGTCCCTTCCTCATAAATGAAGGAAGACATGAGGAAAATTTTGATTATTCTTAGGTCCATTATGCCATTCAAGCATGATGTGCCTCTACGCTAGTAGAGTAAAAATAATGCTTGTCTAGAACTGAACCTCAAGTGAACATGAATTCCCTTAATCGAGGGAAGCTCATAGTTGATATTTTAGACCATATTGAACGAGATAGGCTCGAGGGTGATACTAGTAGGGCTCATAGGCCCTGCACAATAGAAAAGATAAATCAATTTGTCAAGAGATATGTCGAGTTCCAATAATAATTCAATCAAATTTTGCAAGATAAAGAATGCTTGGAACGCCAACATAAATTAGAAAAGAAAATAATTGAGTAGAAAACCAATGATCTATTTCAAGAGATCTTACATAATAGGTTTACAACCCCAAGTACTCATATATAGGTGGTTCATCATAGGTAACCTACTTTCAATCAAGATAGACCTCCCAAGACTAACCAAATGTTTCCTCCTCAATCTCCTAGGCCCAATAGGGACTTTCCTCCCAGGCCAAACATAGATCACCATCCCCATGCACTTACTCCTCCTTATAGGCCAGTTCAAGAGATACCTTATAGGGCCTACACTGAGCTTGAACTAGAAGAATAATATCTTGAAGAACCTAATGGAGGTAGGTGGATGACATTCAATCACCACATAATAGGCTTGACATTCCTCACCCTCTCTTGTAGGATCAAAGCAAATAACAGGAGATCAAATCCTCTGATGCATATAAAGCATTGCTAGACTATATGGAATTGATAAAGAGTAAGAGCTCAAGACCTAGGTCTTAGAAGCCCATTTTGCACCAGCTTCATAGTCAATAACTTCACCCATTAGTACCTTCCCCTCCCTATCTAGATAATTTTAAAATACCCAAGCTGGATAAATTTAAAGGAGAGGAAGATGTGCAGGAGCATGTCACTAGATTTTTGAATAAATGCTTCTATATATAGGATAATGACACCTTACTATTGAAAATATTTTTGCTTACCCTCTCTAGCCTTGCAATAGAGTGGTAAAATCAATTCCTAAAGTACAACATATACACTTTTAAATAATTCATAGATGCATTCTTGAAATGCTTCACATTTAACACTAAGTGAAAGGTAACTTTAATAGACATCACAGGGTTGAAGCAATATGATGATGAGCCAATCCAAAACTATGGCAATAGGTGGCAAATGATTATTTCTAAGCTACCATACCTACTCCCCATGTTTGAGTTGGCTTACATGTTTACTAAGAGCTACCTGAAGCCAGTTTCCTTGTTGCTACAACTCCAATAGTACCCAAATCTTGAAGATGATCTACCACATGCTAGAATAATTGAAGACATTAAAATACAATAGGGGAAAATTTCAAAACCCCATAAGAAGGAATGGACTAAAAACACAAAGAACAATCTAGTGCAACCAAAGCTATTAGAAATCAACCAAGTTGCTATCAGTATTCTAGGGTTTGTGAAACCAATGTCACCTCAAAATACCAACTATCAAGCTACACTTAGAAACTACAATAATAATAAAATAAATCAAGGGAAAAACTAGCAACATCACCCTAAGCGACAATTTACACCCATTTATAAGTCTATGAATTCTTTATTTGAGCACCTATATGCAACCAAGGCAATTAATCTACCTTAAATTTTGACATGTAGATCCAAATGCACCAAAGCCCCTAGTATATTGTAAAAACCTATATTGTAAAGTATCATAGGCAGAATGGGCATGATGTGTAGATGTGCTTTAGATTCAAACACCTAGTATAGGACATGATCTATAGGAACAATATTAAGGTCGATAACCCTATTACAACAAATAATCAATAGATGGGTGTTTTTAAAGACTTGTTGCCTACTCATGAGGAGTAGGAAAATCTAAAAAAATAGGTGAATGAGGTATGTCTAGTACCCCCTAAAAAAGGGTTCATTATAATGGTCAAAATCATGATAAGGAATAAGTGTTACCCAAGTCAAGTCGCACCACCTGTAAATTCAAGTGATATTCCTTCAACATCATAGCCTCTGCCACCTCTAGTGCAAAACCTTCCATCTCATTCGGTGGTCACAATAAAGAGTAATATTACTCAAATATTGCAAACAACATCGACTCGTCTCTCTATCTATGAGCTTATCCAACAATCTCCACCTCATCGAGAAGCTCTCATGGAGATCCTCAAGTTGATTGAACTGTATCCCTAGGAGTCTAACTCCTTTAGCAATTTCATGGGGTATGTTCAACAATGCACAAAACCAGTAATCACCTTTCATGAGCATGAACTCAAGCCAGTACCAAATGACATGGTGGATCCTCCCCTACACATCATTGCATGTGTAAATGGAACACCTTACAAGAGATTTTTTATTGATATTGGTTCCTCCAACAATATCATCACCATGACTACTCTCAAACATCTAGGGCTTCTAGCATCCCACATTGTTGCATCCACATGTACCCTTTGAGCATTTAATGATGATTTATGCTCAATGGTTGGTAGCATAGTCTTACGTATTTAGATGGAATAAAATACCATACAAACATTGTGTCACATCTTGGAGGATGAAATGGCCTACAATATCTTTCTAGGAAGACCTTATATTAGGGATATTAAGTGTGTGCTATCCATAGCTCACCAATGTTTTAAATACACTTACAAAGGGCAAGTACATGTTGTCTCTATAGACATTGAGCCCTTCAAAAATTGCAACTTTGTGGAGTAAATCCTTGAGTCAACCTTGCCATCAACCCATATGGACTTCCAACTAAATACATCCAACCAAGGTTTGAATCCTTCATTTATACATCACCACCTTCCATTTATACATCACCACCTTCTTCCATACCATCCTCATCATCGAAACCTCCAGATACACCTTCATAATAATTGAATCCTCTACAGAGGAACATGGGGAATATGCCTATTGATAAGATCCCTCTAACCATATCTACCATATCCATAGAAGAGATTCCTAGTCCAGTAGATGAAGAACCATCTTGTGAAGTAAACATTGAGTCAACTCAAGATTCAATTTCATCTCATTCATATTCGTTTCCACAAGTTATAGTTCATCTAGCTATAAAAAAAAGGTCGACCTCATCTTCCCATAGGTGTCATTGTACCTCTCAAATTACCTCCTAATCAAATAAAATTCATTTATGGAGTATTGACTATGGCATAGAACCACATCAGTAGCAAGAAGAGGATAAAGAGCCCTTTTTGATGTCTAATCCCAACTTTGCCATGAAATATATCCATATCTGCAATTGGTATAGCTATGGTTTGGGGTTGTACGAACAAGTTACCCGCATTCCTTACCAATCGTAATATCAAATACCATATGATAAGTTTGGTTTAGGACACAACAAGCTTGTGCCTCTCAATGTCCTCTCTAATAGTTTAGAGTGCCTAGGTCTGAACTATAGATATGATTTTGCGCGTGATCCATACACCAATCCTAATCATGTCTATTCTTTTGGGGATTACTTTCCTAAACTATGATAGATCAAGAGATATCTCATGATTTCACTCGATCCTATGAAGCAGGTGAAATTTTGCATATTGTTCCATACGATAGGTAGGAAGAATATCAAGGTTTCCCTTATGAATGGACAATTGATGATGAATCATACAACGAAGTAGTGCCTATCGACTCTTCTATTTTAAATGGGGAATATGTGTAGATTGTCCCTTTGTATGATGAATATAAGTTCCATTTGCATGTGCTTATATTATCACATCCCATATGGTAACAAATTCTACCCTTAGAAGAACAAGCTTGTTCTCTTTTTCATCGACCATATTTGATCATTCCACTTCCACTGCAACCACCTCCACAAGTCTTGTGATAACATGTTGTCAATAGACTCCATAAACCACCTAACATAGATCATATGTCCATAAACATGATTTTTATAGATCTTTTTTCACCTCTACATGATCAGAATAACCTATTGAAGCCATTGCACCTTGATCTTGATGTAATCAGCTTTGATCAGGGAGATTCTCCACTATCTCCTTTAGAGTATTGGCCTTGCGATGAAATATTACAACTATTTTATTTTTCTCCAAGGTCTACTCAAGATGTATTTCACATTGAGGTTGAGCTCAAATCCCAATCAATGACATAAACCCATATGAAAAAATTTATTTGATCCCCACTCCACATCAATTGGAAGAGAGATCTCATATGTCAA
Organism: Wollemia nobilis; assembly: GCA_028583015.1. Lineage (NCBI taxonomy): Eukaryota > Viridiplantae > Streptophyta > Pinopsida > Araucariales > Araucariaceae > Wollemia > Wollemia nobilis. The sequence continues at coordinate 2,614,395 of JAQPPZ010002315.1, read as the reverse complement.
TTGAGCCAACAATTGATAGTAATATCAACAGAAATCTCTAAAATTCTCAATTCATATAGTTAGGGGAAGGCTTATCCCTTATTTATAAATCTAATTTTGTAGCTCTTCTCAAATATAAGGAAGATTTTGCATGGTCTTATAAATACATTCCAGGAGTAGATCCAAATTTAGTCATGCATAATATTGTGATTGACCCAAATCCAAAACTAATTGAGCAAAAGCTACGTAAAATGCATTCAACGATAGCCTTAATGGTGAAATATGATCTACAAAATTTGTATATGCCAATTTTATTATATCAAAGTATTATCTGCCATGGATTTCCAATATGTTTTCCATCAAGAAACTTGAATGGAAGATTTGTATTTGCACTGAATTTTGTGATCTAAACAAAGCGAGTCCTAAGGATGAATTTCCATTGCCAAACATTGATACCCTGGTAGATGCCACAACATGCCATGATATTTTATCCCTAATGGAATTTTTCTCTTGATGTAACCATATTTGTATTAATCTAGAGGACCAACTCAAAATGGAATTCACAACACCCTAGGGACATTTTGTTATATGGTCATAACTTTCAGTCTCAAAAACACTAGTGTTACCTACCAACGAGCTATGACTTACATCTTCCATGACTACATACAATAAATTTTGGAAGATTATATGGATGATGTATTGGCTAAATATTTACTATGCCATGAGCATATCAATGTATTGCACAAAGTTCTCAATCACCTCATTGAACACAATGTTAGACTAAACCCCAAGAAGTGTGTCTTCAATGTCACATCTAGAAAACTCTTGGGATTCATAGTCTCTAAATGAGGAACTGAAGTCAATCCCAATAAATTCAATAAAATACTTGAGATGCTTCCCCCTACTACCATCAAGTAGTTGTGTAGTTTGCAAGGTAAGATCACATTCATGAAGCACTTCATAGAGCAATTATCAGATAAGTGCCAGCCTATAAATAAATTATTACACAAGGAGGTTGCATTCAATTGGGATAATGAATGTCAAGTCACCTTTCATGAAATAAAATAATATCTGGCTTCACCATTAGTATTGGATCCTCCCCAACCAAGAATAAATTGCATAAATAACAAGTCACTTACTATATTAACCACACCCTGGTCAATTACTAAATAAAATATGCATACATTGAGAAGATATGCTTAGTAATGGTTTTTTCCACTAAAAATATAGGCTATTACATGCTCAATCATACCACGTATGTAGTTTCCAAAGAGAATCCATTGCGATATATGATGAGTCATAATTACCATAACAGTCGCACGACAAAATGGATCATATTGTTGATAGAAATTAACCTTGAATTCATTAGATAAAAATAAATTAAAGGTCATGTTAGCATAGATCAACTTGCAGAGGCTCCTCTCCAATATGATCAACCTCTTAACATAGAGCTTCCTTATTATGAAGTATCTCAAGTGTCAGAATAACCTGATCTTGAAGAGCTTAAATTACAAGCTAACATGACTCTATTTTTTGATGGATCTAAGTGCAAGCAAGGGGGTGGCATGGGAATTGTGTTTTTCACACCCCAATGGGCTCCAATAACCCTTTCATTCAAACTTGACTTCCCATGCACAAACAATAATTTTGAGTATGAAGCTCTTCTCATAGACCTTCAAATGACAATCACCATGAAAATAACCAAGCTCAACATTTTTGGTGATTCCTTGCTCATAGTGAATCAATTCAAGGGAATATTCCAATGCAAATTTTCAATATTGCAAGCCTACAAATTCCTCATGGATAAAATTCTAACAAAATTTGAGTGGTATGACAGTGAGGCACTCCCTCGATCGTATAACCATTTTGTGGATACTATGGCCTCCTTAGGATCTTTAATCCTATAGAACCAATTTGATGATATCACAACCATTCAAGTCAAAATGCTACCACAATCTACAATTTTTTTGGGTAAGTTAACAATTTATTAAAAAGGGGGCATTTGAAAGGCACCCTAACACCTTGTACAACAGCAGATCAGAAGGAGAAACTTCAAAGGAACCACAAAACTAAAAAAACGAGGTAATCAGCCTACAGCAACAAAATGGACTAAATCCTCTTACAAAAAGGAACTAAAAGAGACAAGCCTCCATCCAGCTAAACTAAAAGTAACAAAACCTTCATCATGAAGGAATAAGAAAAAAGAAAAATTAAGCCAACAATAGGAATAACAATAGCCACGTTCATAGGGCTGCATTAGTCTATATTAGTGATGTAGCAGCAACCTTCAGCATGGCATCTTTCACCTCATCCTTTAGTTTTTCCTTTGGGTTGTCCTTTGGAATATCAACTTGGGCTTCCTTAGCAATATCTACAACATCCTCATATTTAGCATCACCCTTGGTATCAGAAGGTACCTCTTCAATATAAATGGCAGGAATTTCCTCAAAAGTATCACAAAATAACAAGAGGTTGAGTGCTTAGCATTGTTCCTTAAGCTTTGAAATTTCCTTACCAATGGCCATGTGAGCAATCTATAGATGGTTAATAGTAACATAAGTTGCATGGAAAATGAGCTTATGGAGGTATTTTTCAACAAGATCAGGTAAATTGGAAAGATCCTTCAAAGATTTCATAGATGTAGAAGAAGAGGTTTCAACAATTTCCTTGTGTTTGAGTCTTTGGGAATAGTGAATAGGCGTTTTTCAACCTTGACCTTTTTCCTGATGTTGAAATCAGAATGAGTTTTGTTGCTCTTGTCCTTTCTCTTAGGTCTAAAAGCTTTAGGGCTAGGGGTTGAGGAAGTGTTTTCTTCATCAGACTCTAGGGTGGGGATGTTTCCTTTGGGGAACTTCAGGAGGAGGAAACTATAGAGGACTCTAAAAAACCCCTGATGATAGGGTAAACCCTATTCATTTTTAGAGCGGTTGGAAATTATAGTGTAATCCATGGATAAATAAAGTGTGGCTAGGATGTTCATAATTTTGGCTTCACGAAAATGGTTAATGAAGGCTAAATGAAAACATTAGAGCTAGGATTCAAGAATATTAGCGGTAACGTATTGCATGATGAGTTTAGGATTTCTTTCCAGGGAGTAGATAGATGATGATGATACAAACCTTTTATAAACATATTGTGGATCATTGAATTATTTTAAAAGTGTGTTAACTCTATATCCCAATTATGTTTGTTCCTCCTAATCACCTTTCCATCCAAATTTTGTCCCGTCAGGTCCACTAGCAGCTCCATAGTGATCTAAAACTCCATGCCATGAATTGTAACAATGCCCTTATCCCAGGTAGTAGAAAAAGCTTTGGTGACATCCTCATTGATGCTAGAAAACATCTTAAAGAAATAAATAAGCCCACCTTTGTCCTCCAACATGTCTATGGCAATGGAATCTAATTCAAATACCTCTGGCTCATTAAACACAGGTTTTCCTTCCTTCATGGTTGTGAACAAGGAGAAGCAATAAGGAAGAAAAAAGGTAGGGCAAGATTTAAACAGGGCAAGCAACTTAGGATTGAAATGATAAGTAGACAGAGCATGCAAAGGATAAAATAAATGGAAAGTAGTGTTGCAGCTCTAGGGCCTACAGGACGACCAGTAAAGATGCTTCGAAAAGGGAAAAAATTGCCTAGATGAAAGATATTGGCTAGGGTAGATAGCATGGTGGATTTTTAGGCATCAAACATTGCAGTAGGTGATTGTAAAAATACCATCCAATGAAAAGGTTGACCTTTGGGGTTGCTTAGAAACTAAAGCCAACAAGAGAGCTTGGCACAAGAAACAAAGAGGATTGGAAAGTTCACCGAAAAAGGCTCGGGCCAATGCAAAAGGCTAAATGTTGGCAGATGGTTCTCGAAGAAGCTAAATAATGAAAATAAAAACACACGGGAGAGGTATGATTAAAAATCATGCAAGGCTTTACCTTGGTATTCAAAAAGGAATTGATTCTCGAGAAAAATGTGCAAGCAAGGGTAAAAGGTGATGGATAATATAAAATTAAAATCATGTGACTATGTTTCAAGGTAAGGCATAGTAATTGATGGAAAAAAATCATCTTTTTGAGATTTTTAAAAATTGGGACCTTAACCCAATGCTTCATGTGGAGAAATGAATATCAGGAAATGAAATGAACAAGGATCTCAAGAATCATCATTATTATCAATATTTTGATCATGCTTGACAAGCTCAACAACTTTGGGAGGAATAATGTCAGTCCACATCAACAATCCTTGGGCATTTATACCAATTTTTGCCAATATTTCAGTAATAGATTTGGCCTCCCTAAAAGCATGTTGAACAATGGTGTCATTTTTCTGACGGAGTATTTGTTTACTTTCTTCCACAATTGTTCTAATCCTCCAACTGCTGGGTTTGGATTATTTTAGATAGTTAAATATATTTAGAGAATATATTTCCACAATGATGTTCCCTGGAATATTTTTTATGAATTGGAGGCCTCTCCAAACAGCCTTGGCTTCAGTAGAATGATTGGAAAGGATGTCGAAAGGTTTAGAGAAAGCAAAAATAGAATTTCCAAGGTGATCACAGAGAATTCCTCTAGCTCCTGCATTTCTAGGATTTCATTTTGCTACTCCATAAAATTTAAGCTTAACCCATCCAATCGGGGGAGGATGCCATTCGATGTTGGTTCTCGACAAAGAAGGATTGACTGGTCTGAGTATCAAGGAATATATTAAAGGAATTGAGAATGGCTCTCTCAAAAGGTGGACAAGGAAAAGGATCAATAAGGACATTATCCTTGGCATAAAGGATGATTTTATTAGCAATGAAATTAGCATCTAAGGTTTTTTTGTCAAATATTCTTTTATTATGCTCAAGCCAAATTTGCCAAAGGTAGTGTTGTAAACAGAGTTTCCAAAGTCCTTTAAGCACAATATTTTTGAAAGGATTTTTCCACTAGAGGAACAAATCAACAATGGAAGGAGGATAGGCCCAAACTAGCTAGAAATTAAGAAAAATGTTGCTAATCACCATTCTTGAAAAGGGACAAAACAAGAAAAAGTGAGAGGTTGATTTCCAATCAAAAAGACAAAGATAAAATCTGTTAGGAAGAGGAACGCCCCTTTTTATTAGGTTTTCTATTGTTAGGATACAATATTGAATGCAAATCCAAGAAAATGATACAATATTGAGAATCAGATACTTGGTCCAAACCAAATTAAACAGAATAGGAATTTCAAGATGATTGAGAGAAAGAAAATAAGTTGATTTGACAAAGAATTCTCCATACTCAGTAGGTTGCCAAATTGGACAGTCTTTAGAATCACCTGCTAGAATTATGATAGAAGATAACTGAGCATGCAAACAAGTAATTTCATCCTCATGATTACGGACATCAAGTCTTTTCTATATATTTTTTGTGTTGATAGAAGAAATAAAATTAGCCACTAACAGTCCAACCAGATGTTTAGTAATGTTGGCTAACCTTTGAAGTATAGTAATTTGGATAAGAGGACGATCACCAAGCCACTTTTCTTCCCAGAAGAAAATATTTTTTCCATTCCCAATTTGCCATACCAGCCCTTTTTTTAAAATAGAGAGAGCCTTGCAAATGGATTTTCAAAAGCATACCCTATAGAGGGAACATCACCAAAGAGGAATTCAATAGCCTGAAGATATTTCCTTCTCATGAAATTGAACCAATAAACATTTCCATTGGAAACAAGTTGCCATGCTTGCTTAGAAAGGAGGGAAAGGTTAAGAAGAAATATCCTTATAAGCACGAAACCTCCCTGGTATTTGGGTTTGCACACTTTTTCCCAAGCAACTAGATGGAATATGTGTCTATTTTTTGACCCTGTCCAAAGAAAATGTTTTTGTATTTTTTCTACTTTTTGATAAACTTGTAGGAGCTTTAAATAAAGAAAGTAAATAAACTAGAATAATTTGAATGCTGGCCATTGTGAGAGTAATTCTACCCACTTGAGACAAAAGGTTACCTCTCCAGGTGGTCAAATTTTTTTGTAATCTCTCAATAACATTATCCCATAGGCTTTCTTTGAAATTTCCAATAAAGAGAGGTAAACCCAAATAGGATGAAGGTAGATGAGCTATGGAACATTCAAGTATGTTGGCAATGATGTTTTGTCTTCTTAAAGGAGTGTTGAGGAAATATAATTTACTTTTTTGGAAATTTATCTTTTGGCCAGTAGCATCTTCATACAAGAGGAGGATCCACTTGATGATTTTGGCTTCATTGACAAAGGCAAAGGTGGACAACAGGATGTCATCAAAAAATTCTTGGTGAGTGATGGGAACCACAATCTACAACTAAGAATGAAGAACTTCACTCCATTCTAGAAGTCCACATGATTCAAATTGAACCTTCTCATGAATGATTCTCTAAAATTCACAACTATGTAAATAATGCTTCTTGTGGGACTTTATTTACTCAAACTCCTTTTGATTGTAGAACAATACTATATTTACAAGTTCTCTCCCAATAGACATTCGTTAGGGATGAAATTTAAAAGGATCAAGCAATTCATGCAATTGAGGCTTCTTCAAATCAAGATTGGTCCACTTAGATAAAATATTACCTAAATCTTGGTAATATCCCTTCTAGACTATCACATGCTTCCAAATGGAATTTCAAGCAAAAAGAAGAAAAATATGTCTTACTTGGAGATATTTTGTATCATCGAAGCTATGAGGGTATCCTCCTTCACTACTTAGAACCTTAAGAGTTAGTTTGGGTGATATCCCAAGCACACGATCGTATATGTGGTGGCCATTTCAGTGGCATGGCAATCACAAATCACATTATCCACATGGGCTATTATTGGCCAACTTTAGAGTAGGATTGTTGCGCTTATGTTAAGAACTACACAAAGTGTCAACACCATGCTAATTTGACACACGTACCTTATAAGGCCTTACAATTGATTCAATCAGTTTGACCTTTTTGCAATGGGATTTTGACCTAGTTGGGAAGATCTTACCCCCTTCCTCAAGCCATAACATATTCATCATTACAACCACCAAGTATTTCACAAAATGGGTGGAAGTCATTCCCCTTACCACTATGAATAGACCCTGCATTGTTGAGTTCATGTTACTTAATATCATCTATCACTTTGGTATCCCATCCAATATAATTTCAGATAATAGGCCACCATTCAATAATAAATATGTGCATGCTTTAATAGCTAAATATAGCATCCAACACAACTTTTCTACACCCTATTATCCGCAAGCTAATAGGAAATTTGAATCATAAATCAAAATAATAATCATCATTTTAAAGAAAATTGTTAAAGATCATCACAAATATTAGCATACTCAATTACCCCTTGCCCTATGTGCCTACCGCACTAGTATTCAGAAACCCTCTAGGGCAACTCCATTTTCACTAGTGTATGGTGCTAAGGCAGTCATATCCTTAGAGATGGAAATATCGATCAATATTTCATCAATGATGACATTGCATGGTAGGCTCTCTTGGATCAACTAACATTGCTTGATGAATGATGTGTTAATGCTCTTGAGCACCTGCATGTTTATCAAGAGCAGCTAAATAAAACCTATAGTATGAAACTCCATCCTAGAGACTTTCATGTTGGCTACCTTGTCCTAAAATAGAACCAATAGAATTCTAACTTGCCCCCCCATCTATGGGATAATTTTACAACAAAATGGTTAGACCCATTCATTATCACTAGTCATATTGGACTTGGAAATTATTGCCTAGACTCCATTGAAGGAATTGAGGAACTTGAACCCTTGAATATCCTTAATTTGTGACCTATTCACTCTTAAAAGTGATGCACCCTAACAAAAGTCCTAGAGGTATCCACAAACCCTTTGGTCACCTAAAAATCCCCAAAGGTATCCATAAACCCTTTGGTCACCCAAAGCTTCCAAAGGTATCCATAAACCCTTTGGTCACCCAAAATGCCCCAATGGCATCCAATAAGACCATTGGTCATATATATATATATATATATATATATATATATATATATATATATATATATCCAAAAAATATTATTAAAAAACAAAAATAAAAATAAAAATTGCATTGCATCACATTTCATACCACTACATTATACAATCACTTGCACTAGGCATACCCATCATTGCATTTTGCATTTTAGAGTTGCTCGTATATGTCTAGCACCAAGTCTGTATACTAGACATCCTTCAAAGTCAACCTTGTCAAAATTCATTAGTCACACCCGTATACATTATAATTATCATCTGCAGTTTCTACCTTTCATGTTTGTGTCTGTTTCCCTTTACCTAGTCATTTTTTATAGGGTTTCTTTAGGGTTTTTGATCACTCAACTGTCTCTAGTTTTCTTTTCATACTTTGTAGAAAGCTAACCCAATTTTTATAAGGTAGAGTCTTTCTCTTATTATACCTTTTTTATGTCAAAATCCCAACACATTTTCATATTAAATCCAATTTTTACACAAGGAAATATGAAACCTACAAAGTGGTCTGGGTTACTTTAAGTGAAAAGTTACCTTGCTCATCCTCCTATGTGCATTGTTCAAAAATACTGAGAACTGAAAAAAGGACAAGCTCTTCCCTACCCAAATGCAAAATAGATAGTGATTTTCACCACTACCAAAAATACTCAAAATAAAAAGTGGTTTTCACCACTAAAAAAAGAAAAAAATAAAATAAACAGTGGTTATCATGACCCCCAAAATCCCTTGCTCACCAAACAAAAATGAGCAAATATTTGGAGCAATTCAAAAATAAAAGAAAAGAAGGGGGTACAAAAATTTAATCCCTAAAATTCTCAACAATTGATAAACCATGAGGTGATTCTCTTTACAGGTTAGGTGGCATCAAGCCTACCTGGCAATGGTGGTATCCTTACGCATGATGATATATCTATTACATTAGTATCATGCTTTTGTATAGACTAGTGTTTGCATGCGGATGAGCTAGATTTTAGTAGCCTATATTACCTAGTGGCCTAATCCAAATACATACAAAAATCGGGATCATGATACTCATAGGGTGATCTTCAGTACATATGGACTACATCAATCATGTTTTTCACTAGGGTAAATTTATGTGTTATCATAACAATAAAATCACCTACACACACAAGGATATTGAATATCATGGTCATCCTAGTAGCTTCATACCTTGTCAAAAAGTATTGCATGGTTAGTATATAATTTTTGACTAGTTGATTAGAGTGTTTGAGTCTCGTGAAAACCTCAAGATAATTCTATAAAATCTTGCTATTCATTTCATTCCATACCATTTTATCACATTTTTGTAAGTTTACATTTTCACAAATCCATCACATAGTCTCATGACAACATCACAAATAAATTGATGAATTCCATATAGTCTATGGTGCTAACATAGTGTTTCAAATAGTATTACTAATTTGGAAAAAGGACAACAATGCTTCTAAAAAATTAATTCTTACATGCAAGGATATCAACAATAGAGAGATGATTCTCGCATGCAAGGATATCAATAGCAAAGAAATAATTTTCACACATAAAAGATGTGTAAACTTTGTGTTGATAGTGGCCACAAAGTTAATGAATGTTTACACAATCCATTTATAAATGGGTCTCCTTCATGAGAGATGCATTAGCAACAAGATAGTTTATCATCAGATAAGATAAATCTAATTTGGAAAAAGTACAACAAAGTAATGTAGTTGAAGAGAACCAAATTAGAAAAAAAGAATAAGAAAAATACCATGAAGAAGAACATGTATTTATTGTACATGTATAGCTAATTCAATTCAATCATTTTTTGTACGACTCAAAATCAACCAATCATATGAACCACCAAGAAAATTGGTTTCATCCAAGTCATACAGGAAAAGCATCTCTAAATATAATGAAACCAAGAATATGAAAAGCTTAATTGATCACTCCAAACCATTGGAGAACAAATATAACAATAAAATGAATGATCAAATTTTACAACTTCAAATGAAGCATATTCAAGCACCTAGAATTGAGTATGTGCATTCTAAATGTAATTCCTCTTCATCTGTAGAAGAATTTGAAATAAAAACCAGCAAAGATAATGAGGAATCAATGCATCAATAACTTAAGATTAAACCATTAATAGCACACTAAAGAAAGTGTGAAAACATAATTTTTTATATATTATATATTATTTATATGAATAAAGTCAGGATAAAGAAGAAGCAGAAAGTGATTAACCTCATTACATCAAGTGATGATCAAAACATGAAACAAATACAAGTCAACACAAAGTACATGGCAATGTAAGATAAAAATTGGTAACCAATTAACTCGATAGTCAACATAGGATTCATGGTACGACATGACAAAAATCCTCCACATGAAGCTATTGGAGGATACATATACTTCTTGCATCTAATCTATAAGTATTAGGAATCAAATAATTATTTGTAATAAGTGTGTTTCTGAAGTGCATGTTTAGTGGAACTCGACACTGCTAAATATTCTAGTATGTGGTCTACATTTGGGGGAACTTCTTCTTTTAAAATATAGAGATTACAACATCACCCTAGAATATATTTTCAAGTCAAAAACCAAGAGCTAGAATCAAAAGCCAAGATCTAGAGCCAAAACCAAGAGCTAGATCTAGAGCAAGAGCTAAATCTAGAGTCGAAGCCAAACCTAAGACTATGATGTAATTAGGGGGTTAGGAATTATTACATCATAGTCTATATGACACCCATCACAAGGAATATGCATCCACTAAAGGTTAAGGGTAGTTGTAGGTTTAGTTAAATATTTTTTATACCAAAATTGAGCATCCAATGTATTTAAATATCCATCATTTCATAATATAAATATTGAAGCATCTAAGCATCAGTGGTATCATGTAGTACCATCATGTGGTTGTTATGTAATACAAATGGGACTCATTTCAATCCCATATAACCCATTTTAAAAACATGTTTATGGTAAGAATAAAAATTATTCTTTGCATTACCAAAACCCTTAGTGGATCCGATTTGAGAAGGGTTTTCATTCTTTGAAAGGTCTAAGAAGTTTTCATAGTTTAAGTGCTCTTTGGTGAGAGGCAAAAGAATTATTATCATGTTATTTTTTTTGTTTTCATTCCTCCACATTTAAATCAAGCTGGTAAGGATGATCTAAATAAGTTTTGGGTATAATCTCTATTGCTTCTGAAACATGAGAAAATAATCTAGAGATAATTTTGATGCAAAAGACATTGCAAAGTTTAATTATTTCCAACTTAATATAGAATCAATTGAACTTCTCAATGTACTACTTGATTAAGTGATCATACTTTTGTGAAGATGAATCCAATAATAGAATATATTCTTTGTATTTCCAAGAGGATAAAAGGGTGTTTAAAAAATTGTTATAAGTTCTATCCACATATCAATTTCAAGATGCATTTGTTTGTAGAAGCTTGACATAAGATTTCAACCCTATTAGGAATTAATCATCCATATGGACCTCATCCACCATAATAATTTATGCCTTCATGATTTGTGCTTATGCCTTGAATTATACATATAGACTATGAAACCAAACATCTACTTTAACACTATTGATTAAACCATCAAAATGAGGAATCCTCAACTATATTTAGTGGATGGTTAGTTTACAAACTTAATATTATTATGGTTTATAGTGGATGGTTAGTTTACATATGAGATCATGTTCTACGAAATTCTATTTAAACTTATTGCATGTGTACTTAGCTTTATTATCAAGCCTCAACTATTTGATATTTTATCCCACATTAAATTCTAATAAGCACCTTTAATTTTCTAAATTTTTTAAATATCTCATTCTTGTATTTGATATTTTATATCAAACATGAAAAATAATAAATAAATGTGAGAATGTACCTAGGAAAAAATACTAGAGCTTTTACCTTAAGACCATAATTTTCAATATGCAACAAATTTAAAGACTAAGAAATCACATCAAACTTATTCCTTAGAAAAGGTCCCCCTATGATATTTTTCCAAAAACACATCCCTTACATACATCATTAGGATAAGCATTGGGAAAGATATAATCAACCATTTAAAGATGATGCATATGCCTTATGGATCCTAAATTAGTAATTCCTTAGTGTTGATTATATAGTTTACTAAGATCATCATCCTTAGGTACCATAGTAGTAAACATGTAGACCCTATATCCTCATTAATCATATATTTGATTTATTTTATCATAATAACCTAAAAACCATTCTTGAATTCATCATTGATGTCTTTAATGATCCATTTGTTGAGCTAAAATTCCATTTTTTTGTTGTACAAGTGATGCCATAAATAAATATTGAATAGGACCCAACTTATAGAACATGAAAATTTCTCCAAACTTGGTTGTACAAACATGAAAATCATAGAAACTAAAAACTTGCAAGGATTATTGGTTACCAATAAAACATTTTATCCCTTATGAAGATAACTCTAATCAAAGAGAACACAATGATATTTAGTCAAATGCCTTGCATATTTTGAATCTATAATTCAGTATTGAGAAAATAAAGTTTTAAAAGTTAAATGGACGACCATAAATACATTATTTAAGGTTCTACTATCATCTTATTGTAAATATTCAAGAATATTCTTATCAAATTTGGATGCCTTAGCAATTTCTTCAAGCTTATGAACGTATACATGATAATTAATGAGTTATTGTACATATTTCGTACATAATCCACATATTTGATTCTTTATGTCCCTTTTAAAGTTATTTTCATAATTATTTGACTTATCTTAATTACCTATATAAGAATATTTTCTTATATCATTTATAGATTAAGCTTTAGTTTTGGGTAGAAGTTCTTTCATATTCCTAAAATATTTTAATACTACATAAGATAATAAAAAATATCCATGAAAATAGGCTAATTAAGATCCTTCATAAACACTGGAACATTAATAAACTTCTACTAAAGTTTCAAATACAAGAGATACATGATAAAGAAGAAAATTAACATAATCATAATTCTTCTTAGCTTTACTCCTCACATTAACGATGTATTCAATCCTATCAAAATTCCTAATTGTATATTGACTTGACTAACCTGTGTATCATCAAATTAGTACTAATATGTTCTCAAGTTTCTCCCACACAACCTACAAACCAACTCTCCTTGATGTGAAGTACAAAGTCTAGCTCAAAATAAAATTGACTAATCCATGAATTTTATCCTTTTTAAATTCTTGATTTTCTCTTTTATCATTAATTTCCATATATGGAGAAGATTACATTAAGTATGTATATATATATATATATATATATATATCCTTTGAGTAGGATAGTTATTTGACCTTTCCACATATCATACTTTAACCCTTTTTTTTGGGTATATTGATGTGAGAGTCCATCAAGTTTTTATACAATTTTTCCTAATAAGTAGTTGTAGACATTAAAAATTGACTCACTTTTCATTAATTTTCATCAATTCATCCTCATATATCAACCCTCTAACCAACCAAGTCAAATTCACCTTTTAAAGACCTAAAATTGAGCATTTATTGCTTCAAAAAGTAAGGTCATATTTGATCCAATTTTTTCCCCATCAAATATTATCCATTCTTCTCAAAACCACTACCATTGGCTCAATCTCAAAAAGAGCTTTTCAATGGTATAAATTTTGTTCTATTCAAACATCGCTTGATCCCTCAAAATGCAAAAAACTGCACATGGATCTAGTTATCTTGCCCAATTTTATTGGCCAACTTCTGTGACATCAGCCCTTAAGCAAGTTTAATTTTTTTTCTTGTCTTTTCTCCTGTCTAAACATCTTATAAATAGAGGGTTTGGACTCCCTTTTTCTCCAAGTGGCAAGTGACAAGTTGTGAAGTTCTTCTTTTGCAAAAAGTGACAAGTTGTGAAGTTCTTTTGCAAAAAGTGCTCTTAATGAATCTTTATTTTTGGATTGTTGTGTTGCTTTGTTTTTGCGCTTCTTGTGTTTGGTTGCCCTTGGTGAACACATGGAGGAATCTTAACAATAGGAGAGGTCTACCATTTTTGTCGCTACCTTCACTTTCTCATTGTTCTTTGCTTTCTTCATTAGCTAATCAGGTTTTTGTGCATTGTTAGTCTATTTCAAGATTTTATTTCTTGTATTGCATCACATTTGGTCAGGTAGGGATTGGGAGAAAGTTTTGTCTCCAAAAACCCTAATTTTATTTTGTGTGTTCCCTTCATGTTATGTTCATTATGTATGTATTACATTTCATTGTTTACATTTTTTTCATCTCACTTTGTTTGTTCCAAAGGTCAATAATTAATTCATTTACAAATGGTTAGCTAAAAGGACCAAGGGGGCTTGACTGTTATGCCTCCAAGCTCAGTCATATAGTAGCCTAAGAAAGCCCCCAAACACCGCTCATTTTTTTTAGGGTTTATAAGTTGTTTCGCAAGTTTGAAGTTGTTTGGATATTTTGGACACATGTTAAAGCTAGGATTAACCATCAGATAAAGTAAGTTTTCTAGTAGATCTTTAGGTTTTTTATTGAGTGCCTTTGTCCTATTTATGTTCTAGATTTAAACATAAACAAAATAAAATATTTTAATCTATTTTTAGACATTCAAAAGAGAAAACATATAGTTTGCACCTTAGGTTAAATTTGTTTATGCATTCTCTCAAAACCCTTGCTAAAAAGGAAAGATATATTTTATTGCAATTTAAGGTTTTATCCTCATTGAAAATCAAGAATCATCCTAACGTTAGTCTTTTCTTACTTGCATAATTATTTATCTTGCATTTTTCTTTCATTTTCTATAGCTTAGATTTTAGAAAAGCCAAACATAGGTGTTTGCTCAATATACATATCAAACATTCCATTCCCAAACTTGGAGTGAGTCCTTAAACTATTCTTGGTGAACCCTTCGATCCCCAAGCCCCCGAGTGTATAGAATATAACACACCCCCATGGTCACCTCGGCTCCTAGCGGATCCAACCAAGAATCATATGTGGCAAGGCAATTTTTCCCCTCTATAGTAGTCAAATAGAACAAACAAAACTATACCACTTTGCATAAATTAATATTGTGTAACCTAAAAATATGAAATACATGTCCATATACAAAAGCTATGGCCTTTAAAAGTTTATTCTCATGAGAGTGACTTCAAATTAAATCTAAGGATCAAATAATTCCATGTGGCAAGTTTTGTTTGGTTTATTGGTCTTTGAATCTCCTCAATGAAAATGCACTTGTCTTGTTGACTATAGACATGGTTTCAACTTAAATAAATATAATTGTGACACTTGAAATATTTATTTGATTGGTCATGATTTATAATAGTATTAAAAATGATTTTATTGACATTAACAAAGTGCCAATTCAACCATCTAATTATTTATTTCTTTTGAGTTAACAATCTACATGGATGGGTAAACTAAGTACGACATGTCAAGTTGAGGGGTAGGAGTCCCTAAAATATTTCAAGATGATTGTCTAATTTCATTGTAAATAATGAGATTTGATCCCTCATTTGTTGGACTAGGCATATTTTGCTAGCAAATCTAGTTGTGGAGCCTGCTAGCCTTTTCTTAAATTGGTTGTGTTAAAATAAATCCTACTTGTACCACATCATGATCATATTATCATGATAATGCAACATAATATATTATCACAAATTGCTTCATGACGAGTGTATCCATTACAATATAGGGATTCAAACTCAAGTTATGCTCATATGATTACATTTCATTCTCTAATGCTTCACAATTTCTAACACAAAACCCTATGAAATCTATTCAAAGAGACCCTTAATTAAAGGACCATTAAATTGAATCAAAATAAAGCACCTTAATGCCAAAATTGAACCCACAACCCCTTAGGCAAGAAAAACTCATGTTAGTTGGGCTACTAAAGAGGCCCTTATTTACTATGAGAATGTTGGGAAGTGGGCCTATAATGAACTAATCATATGATCATATTCCCTAATGGGATGGACCCAAAAGGGAGTAGGATTTATGCCTATGACCTACAAACCCTGGATAACTTGAATT
Organism: Wollemia nobilis; assembly: GCA_028583015.1. Lineage (NCBI taxonomy): Eukaryota > Viridiplantae > Streptophyta > Pinopsida > Araucariales > Araucariaceae > Wollemia > Wollemia nobilis. The sequence continues at coordinate 2,598,442 of JAQPPZ010002315.1, read as the reverse complement.
GACTAAGTGGAACCAATATGTTCACACTATACATTCACAAGGAAGATGTGTGGACTATTTTCTAAATAGACCAATGTTCATATTCTTAAAATTAGACCCCAAGAAAACTAAAAACATGCCCACACAAAGTAAGGAATAATGTGGAATGTTGATGGTTAGATGAGATATTATATGATTGTCAAAATATTATTTGGCATCTCCTAAAATATTCTAGTTAAAATTTTATTCCTTAATTAGTCAAATATTTGTGCATTCAACATGTTTTTTTATACCCAAAATTGTAAACTTAAAAAAGTGTACAATTCATATATCCTTACTTTTTTTCCAAATTAAAAAATATATAGATAATTTTCCAAGATTAGTTAAAGCCATTTGTAAATGAGTTTTTTTTGTTTGTTTAAAATGTCCCACAAAAAAATAGACATAGAATCAACTCATCTTAATCATATTACCAAAAAATTTAGGTAAATATTTGATGTGGATTTTTTTTTTTTTTAAATCCATGGACTAGAGGAGGAGGTATTAATGTGGAATGAAATTCCATCATAAAAGCACGCAAAAAAAAATTATGCTTTTGAACCTTACGCATCAAAGAAGATTGTCTTACACAAAACATATTTCTTCACTAAAAATATTTCTTCACTAAAAAGATAAAGATGGAACGAATAAAGCAAATCTTTCTAAATTTCAAGGAAACCATAAATAAAAGAAAAAATATTTATTTTAAACTCAACAAATTATAACAAGTTCTTAAAAAAAATCCCTTTCTTAACATCATCTTTTATCTCTAACCCAAAAATGAAATCTTAAGAAATATATAAGCTCTACAAAAATGAAATCTAAACTAAGTGGAATATTAAACTTTCTCTAATCAACCCCACAATCATGAAGACAAAATCAAAATTTAATAGACTTAATATATTATCAATATTCATTAAAAAACAATAATAATTACAAAATAATAAAAATTGTAAATGGTGTCTTCTTACATTAAAATAATATCCTATAGCTAAAAATAATTAAAATAACTTTAAAATAAAAACATTTATATTCTTCTTACATGATTTTTTTTTTTTTAATGCAAATTACATCAATTTATATAATTGGGATCATATTCCTGGGAACACAAGACTCTCATATTTTTTATAATGCAAAGTACAATAAATTATATTGTTAGCGTACTTTAACATTTTGTTATTTTGTTTAGCAACTAGTTATTTTAGTTGCAGCGGCATCCTGTTGAGATGCGCCCATTCCGGGCTAATCCAGGAAGTCTGTTTGTACTCCCGTGTTATTTAAACACACCCTTCAATAATATTTCTAGTTCGTTGTTTTAACATGGCATCAGAGCCAGCTACGGCAATTTTTTGCAGTGAAGCGTGAGAAGGAAGGCTGGAGGCGGAAGCTGTTTTTTGGGAGAAGGTTGTTGTGCATTTTTTCTGAACGCATTTTATTTCCCCTGAACAGTGCGAGTTTTTTTTTTTTTTTTTTTAACTTTTTCCGCGACGTGATTTTTTTAAAATCACGCCATCGCGTGATTAAGTTAATAAAAAAAAAAATTGTCGCGCGCAGACGCGCGACAGTCGTCGCGCATCCACGCGCGACTGAGGAGGGGAGGCGCCCCCCGCTGGAACGTTGCACGCCGCGCGCGTGCGCGCAGCCCCCCAGCCCCCCCCCTCGCTGACGCGAGGATGCAGCGTGCGTCCCAGTTGGAGGAGGACGTAGCACGCGTCCCGCTGCGCCCCTCCCCCCCGTTGGAGGAGGACGCCCCCCTGCCGAGCGGACGTAACGTCCACTCGCCCCCACCGGAAGCGCCGAGCGGACGTAATGTCCGTCCGTGCCCCCCGCCGGAAGCGCTACGGAAGCGACAGCGACGCGAACGGGAACACTGCGAACACAAGCAGTGCGGTGGACCTGCGTCGTGACGCGGACGTCCGTCTCGCCCCCATCCCCCCCCGCAGCGTTTTTTAAAAAAAAAAGAAAAAGGGGAAGCATTTTTGCCAGTGACCAAGCAGAGGAGGAGGACGCTGCGGAGGCAACCACAGTGGGCTCGGGCAGCAGACTGAGGAGGGATATACGAGGGGGCCCCTTTCTCCTCCCAGATCAGCCCACGGGCTCACTGGCAAGTGAGCCGCGTGGTGGGTTCCGGGAACCCAGCAGTCGGGGGTTCAAATCCCGCCGACTCCCCCCTTTCAAAGGTAAAAATTTTTTTTCAAAGGTTTTTTAATTATTATTTTTTAGTTAAAATTTTTAATTTTAATTTATTTTTTTATAGTTTTAAAACTTTATAAATTAAAATTTAATTTTAATTTATTTTTTCATAAGTTTTTAAAACTATATAAATTAAAATTATTTATTTTAACTTTAAATACATAATAATTATTAAAATGCTTTGTTAAAGAGAATTTTTTTTAGGGGGGATATTTTTTTTCAAAAAATCAAAGGGGGAATGTGAGTAATTTTCTGAAAAAGCAATTTGGCGAATTGTAAAAGGTGCATTTTCGACTGTGCCCGACACCTTGTGGGTTAATTCTTGTGGGCACTTTTTATGTTGTATGTTGCATATTTCATTTTTTGCACTACTTCATTAAAAGTTAAAAAAATCAAATACACTCCCTAAGTCCCCGTAATAATTAAAACCCATCCGTGCAATTTATTGCACTGCAACTGTTCGGTATTTGTGATACCTCCGGCCAGCACTTACAGGTAAATTTGTCGTGATTGGGCTACTGTATCCGCCGCCTAATATAGCCGCTACAACGACGTCCGAGCTTGTTCTCTATAAATCGTCTGGGAGAGATAAGTTTGCCATTTTTTGCATTTTTTTACTCCATCCACTACCCTTAATCGCTCTTGTGTTTAGGCGTAAATCCCGACGAAGTATTCTTCATAGTGTTTAGGGGAAGTTACGCCCCACGCATGAGAAGAATCTTCTATGGTAGGTGCCATCAACAAGGCGATTCCCTTTCAGTATCGCTTATGTTCCACGTATCGTATGATCTCTAAAACTCACCTATAGTCTCCCTCACGTAAGGGCGGGTGATTTTTGTTGATCTTTCTAAATACCTATAGTTTCCCTCACGTAAGGGCGGGTATTTTGTACGGTATAACGGCCTAGCAAAAGGTATATCGAAAGGGGGACCAATTGGTGATATAAGGAACCTTCACTATGGCCGTTGTTGCAAAGTTGATGACTGATCCTCATCGCTTATTGAAAGGTCCAAATTATACACCATGGAAACATAAGATGAAGGCAATTCTCCAAATGGAAGATTTATGGGATATTGTTACTGGAGTAACACCTAGGCCTTCACCAACATCAGGATCCACAGCTCCTTCCGCGATCGTATAGCTTTTGACAAGAAAGACAGATGAGCAAAGGTGCTCATTTTGTTTGTCTGTTTCAGATGAAGTGCAACCTCATATAGCCGACAAAGCAAGTGGTAAAGAGGCATGGGATGCCCTTAGAACAATCTATGAGGGAAAGAATGATTCCACCATTCTTCATCTTCAACAACAACTTCATAACCTGAGTTTGAGACAGGGTGAAACAGTTGAACTCTTTCTGTGCAGAGTGTCTGAATTGAAAGAGAAATTGAATTCTTTGGGAGATTCTGTGGACGAAAAGCTTCTCATTTCAATTGTGATGAGAGCTTTACCTTCTTCATTTGATATGTTGATCACCTCCATCCAGGTGTCTCAACGACAAATTACCTACATCGAGTTGGTCAATCTGCTTCAACAACAGGAGGCACGCCAACTTCACAAGGATGATTCTTCCAATACAGCCCTATACACCAACAGGCAGGGTTCTAGGAAGAAAGGTAATGGGCAAAAAGGAGGCAACTTTCAGAAAGGAGGAAATTCTCAACAGGATACGAAAGGAAAAGGAAAACAACCTCAACAGAAGAAGAGGTGGTGCAAGATCTGTGAGAAAGACAACCATGACACCAACAAGTGTTGGCATAAGAACAAGCAGAAAGGCCAAAACAAACCACAAAATAAAAACAAGCAACCCCATGTGAATGTTGTTGTTGAAGAATCTGACTCAGATTCTGAATGGGCACACAAGGTGCTCATGACTACCACAGATTCCACACAGAGGGATCCCGTTTGGTATGTCGATTCTGGAGCTAGCAAACATATGATCGGCGACGGATCGTGGTTTGAATCATTCGTGGCCAAAGAGGGCAAACCCGTCACCATTGCCGATGATAAAACCTACAGGGTTCAGTGGAGAGGGTACAGCTTCAGCCACTCTTCCCGATGGCAAGTGTCGATTGACAAAGTCCTCTATGTTCCGGGATTGGCTAACAATTTGTTGTCAGTCACACAAATCCTGGATAGAAATATGGTTGTCAACTTTCGTGTTGAGAATGGAAAGAAGTGTTGTACTATTACCAGGAAGGGTAAGCAGATTGCAACAACTTCATATAAGCACGGCTTATTTGCCCTAGATGCTATCTCTACTCCACATGTTGCCATGACTGTCTCTACCAAGGAGGCAACTTCCCTATGGCACAAGAGATATGGGCATCTTAGTTCTGCTACTTACTTGAGCTCAGTAAGTATGAGATGGTAAAGGGTCTTCCTTCCCTTTCCGCCACATTGCCAGTGTGCTCTGACTGCTTGGCAAGAAAGCAACATAGAGTACCATTTGAGAAGAGCTCAACAAGAGCACGAAAACCTCTGGAGTTAATTCACACCGATCTGTGCGGTCCTTTCACACCCAACACTTGTGGAGGGAAGAGGTACTTTCAGCTATTCGTAGATGACTACTCACGAAAGATGTGGGTTTTCTTTCTCCAACCGAAATCCGAAGCTTTCGCATTCTTCCAAGCAGCTCAAGAAATCCGTTGAGAAGGAGTCGGAGCTTCTATTAAAACCCTCCGCTCGTATCGAGGGGGGAGTTTACCTCTAATGAATTTTCTGCATTCTTAGATAAGCATGGAATCAAGAGACAGCTTAACAACCGCCTATACTCCTCAAAGAAATGGAGTTGCCGAGAGAAGGAACCGTTCTATCATGGAAATGGTTCGTTGTATGCTCACAGGAGCTACTCTTGGGCAACAATATTGGGCGTAAGCCGTCACCACCGCAAGATATCTCGTTGAATAGGGCACCCACAAAGGCCCTAAAAGGAATGACTCCACAGGAAGCATGGAGTGGTCGAAAACCCTCCATATCTCATCTACGTATTTTCGGATGTCACGCTTTCATGCACATACCGAAAGAGAAAAGGAAGAAGCTAGATGAGAAAACACTGAGATGTATTTTTCTTGGTTATGATGAGCACTCTAAAGGATATCGTTTGATAGATCCTTTGACCAAGAAAATTCATGTCAACAGAGATGTTGTCTTTGATGAAGCTTTCACATCACAGAGCACATCTAAAGTACACCTAGATCTTGTGGAATCTAAGGAAGAGAAGATTCCTTCGTCAACACAGACAGGAGGTCCTTCTACATCTTCTTCAACACCACCGAAGAAGAATCCAAAATGGTGTACAAATACAATCCGAGACGCAAATTTATCCACTCCTCCCAATTTGAACTTGGATAGACCTCGTACACGCAATATGGCTCAAAAGGAAAAAGAAGCCAAAGAAACTGGTGAGGTTGATGATCTTTGTCAATCTTTTGAGGAACTTTCTGTAACTCCACGTACATAAGTAGAGGATATGGATATTGATGATGACAGGGCGTTCATGTCTACCATAGATGATCTTGAACCTGCATCAGTGCAAGATGCTCTTAGTGAGCCTCAGTGGAAGGCCGCTATGGATACAGAGTATGAGTCTTTGATGAAAAATAAAACTTGGAAGCTTGTTGATCCGCCGCATGGAAAGAAACCCATTGGCCGCAAATGGGTATATAAAGTCAAGTACAAGGCAGATGGAACAATTGATAAGCATAAGGCCCGTCTTGTTGCAAAGGGCTATGCTCAAAAGGAAGGCATTGACTACGAGGAAACTTTTGCACCTACTGCTCGGATGACCACAATTCGAGTTATGTGTGCTATGGCAACACAATATGGGTGGAAAGTTCACCAGATGCATGTCAAAAGTGCCTTTCTAAATGGTGATCTCCAAGAAGAAGTCTACATGACTCACCTGAAGGATTTGAAGTGGAAGGCCAAGAGCAGTAAGGTTTGCAAATTGGTCAAATCCTTATATGGTCCGAAACAAGCTCCTCGAGCTTGGTATATAAAAATGGACAATCACCTTATGCAAGCATGGATTTAAGAGATGTCCGTCGATGCAAACCTCTATTTCAAGAAACAGTGGTTCTGAGATAGTGTTGCTTGTACTCTATGTTGATGATCTGCTCATTACAGGGAGTTCATAAACTATGATCTCTACTGTCAAAAGAAACTTGTGTAAATCTTTTGAGATGACAGATCTCGGACTTCTCCATTATTGTCTTGGTCTGGAATTCAGCCGTAAGGAGCACTCCATCAAAGTGTCTCGTAAAAAATATGCCAAGACATTGCTGGAAAAATATCGCATGACCGATTGCAAGCCAATGGCAACTCCGATGGAGAATGGACTTCCCTTATCGCGATATGATGATTCACCTCGGTAGATGGTACTCTCTATCGACAGCTGATTGGGAGTCTCATATATCCGACCAATACTAGGCCAGATCTCGTATTTGCCGTCAACTATCTTTCGAGGTTCATGCAGGAGCCTAAGACCACTCATTGGAAAGCAAAGAAACGTGTTCTTCACTATGTCCGTGGTACTATGGAATATGGCCTAGAATACAAGAGGAACAACAAATTCTTCTTGCAAGGATACACGGACTCCGACTATGCCGGATCATTTGATGATCGCAAGTCAACTTCTGGATACATTTTTCATCCGGGATCCGGTCCCCGTCTCTTGGCACAGCAAGAAGCAACAGTGGTTGCTATTTCATCAACAGAGGCAGAGTATCGCGCCGCACGTGAAGCCGTGTGCGAAGTGATATGGTTGCGTCGCATTCTCGACAAGTATGGGCCATCCATCAAAATCTCCAATACACTTGTTTTGCGACAATCAGTGGTGTTCGAACCTCGTCAAGAATCCACCCATCATGAAAGAACAAAGCACATTGACACACAATGTCATTTCATTCGAGATGAAGTTCCAAAGCACCGAATTCAGCTTCAGACATTCCCACCGATGCTCAAGTTGCAGTACATTTTCACTAAGGCACTTGGACGTGTCAAATTTGAATTGTTTCGCAGCTCTCTTTGTATTGCAAAATGATGTAAGGGGATGTTAGTATAGCTATTAGTTATTACATTACCCAAATAATGTAATAAAGGGGGATGTTAGCGTACTTTAACATTTTGTTATTTTTTTTAGCAACTAGTTATTTTAGTTGTGCATGGCATCCTGTTGAGATGCGCCCATTCCGGGATAATCCAGGAAGTCTGTTTGTACTCTCGTGTTTTTTAAACACACCCTTCAATAATATTTCTAGTTCGTTGTTTTAACATATATAATTAAGATCACTTTCCTAAAACACAATAAAAAAAATTATCTTAATAATTTAAACTTAATAACCTAAATAATATTCCATATGACTTTGAAAAAGCATATGACAGAATTGAATGGTATTTCATCTTAGCTATGCTTAAGGCTTTAGGTTTTGGAGATAATTTTATTCATTCAGTTCAAATGTTGTTTCAAGATGCTTCTGCAATTCTTACTCTTAATAAATCTCAATTTGAAAGTATTCCTTTAGCTCGATCAGTAAGACAAGAATGCCCTTTAGCACCTTCTCTGTTCATTTTGGCAGCTGAGGCTTTTGGTTATCTGCTAGCACATAGAGCATCTCAAGGGCTTATTAAAGGGATCTCCCTGCCTCACTCTTCTCAGTAGTTGCTTAGTGGTCATTTTGCTGATGACTCTTTTTTGACTTTATCAGAAGATGAGATTTCTGTTTCTCATGCTTTAGCTTGCCTTGAGCTTTTCTGTTTAGCTTCAGGATCTAATGTTCAATGGAGAAAAACATCTTGTTTCAGACAATCTTTGAAACCTCTTCCTCCCTGGTTATCTGATAAACAATGGAAGTGGATACAACCGGGTGAGATGTTTAAATTTTTGGGCATTCCATTTGCATTTTAGGGATCTCCTGCTCAGCTTTGGGGATATGTAGTGCAAAAGGTAGAGAAAAAGATAGCTTATTGGACTTCTAAAAAGCTGTCTCTTGCAGGTAAATTCCAAATTTGCTCTAAAGTTTTAGCTTCTACACATGTTTATTATTCTTCTTGTTGGGTTCCTTCCAAGAATTGTTACAAGAAACTTGAAAAGCTTCTTCGAGATTTTTTATGGTCTAATGTTGTTGGTAAAAGAGGATTTCATAGGGTTGCTTGGGATATTTGTTGTCTTCCTAAGCACTCGGGTGGTATGGGTTTGTTTGACTGTCAAAAGCAATGTTTTGCTTTATGTGCCAAATGGATAACTCGTTCTTTGCAAGGAGATGAGGCTTGGAAAATTTTACTTAGAAATTGTATTTCTTCTGGGCTTCCCTTGGGCAAAAAAGTTTGGAAAGGCCTCAATTTTCATACGCTTATTACTGCACCTATTCCTGTCAAGATTTCAGGGTCCTTCGTGGCTAAAAGCATTTGGAAAGCCTGGGAAGCTCTCAAACCTTGGTTATCCTGGAAGGGCTTTGGCGGGAAAGTTGGTCCTTCTATCTCCTTTCTGAATGTATGGTGGTCTCAGGCTATTTCTTATGAAGGTTTGCCACTAGCACAAGTTCAATGGGTTAGAGCCCAACGCTTTTATAAAAAAGGAATTGCATTACTTTCTGATTTTGTTTCCTTTCATACTAAGACTTGGATCCCTTGGGAAGATTTTAAACACTATTATGGTTTGAAACAAGATGATAAATCCACTTATGAAGCTGTTATTGATCACACTCCATTTTGCGTATGGTCCAAGTTGTCTAGACATTTTCAAAAGCCATGGCCTAAACATGTTTCATTGCTTAAGTATTCTGCCTGTTTGGGTTATTCCTGGATTTCCCCTGCAGTTCCTATGGCAGCCATGCTCAATGGAAGATGGAATTTAAATTCTTCTCAGTCTGATTGGAAATCTCAGTTTCATATCGTATGGGCTAAATATATTGAACCAAAGCAGCTCTTTTTGCTTGGAGTGTGCTTTTTCAAGGTTTGCCTATTGGTCAGCGCCTGAAATACTTGGGAGTTGATGATGTCTCTTGTAAGTTTTGTGGTCAGGAGGAAAACTATGTTCATTTGTTTTGGGAATGTTCTCGGGCTAGACAGGCTTGGTCTTGGATTCTTTCATTTTTCAAACCTTTTATTGTTGGTTCATGCTCCTAGAGGCATATCTTATTGGGTGACCCTCTTCAGTTCTCCACAAATCTTTCAGTGGTTTGGCATATATTCAGAATTGCTATTCTCTTCCACATATGGAAAACCCGCAACAAAGTTATTTTTTCCCAACAAGAATCCTCTTTGTATTTTTCACTGTCTCATAAATATGAGGTTTTCTATGATTGTTGGTTGCAGATTTTTGCCCAACATGGAGTTTCAATACCTTCGGCAACTTATGAACCACTGGCAGAACGCCCCGGGATCATGGATCTACAACTCCTCGTCACTGGTCTCAGTTCTTTCTACATGATTGTTGCTCTTATGTTTTCTGATAGCTGATTCCTGCTATTATGTACAGAGATATGTTAGGTGATATGTTTGTTGCAGTTAGTGTGACTTTTCTTCCTAATTGTAATAGTTTCTCTTGGTTGATTAGGGTTTGTTAATCCCACCCACACTGTTTTGTATGATTAAGATTTATTAATACAATTTTGGATTTTTCATTCAAAAAATAATAATATTCCAACCAAATACCATTGTACCAACAAAAGCCAAACTACATGATGAATTTCAATAACATCGCATACAAGTCCATACTATTAGTATGGTCTATATAAATATAAAGACCAACATACAAAATGAAAATAGGCTTTTAAATTTTTTAATAAAATATGATATATTACAAATATTGCCACGACTAAAGTAAATGTAATATTGCCACGACTAAAGTAAAGAGTGCACACATACGCATAGAACATAAGGATTCAAGTGTTAACATAAAAAAACTAGCCATTTTTTTGGTTGGTAGAAGCAATTTTTTAAAGTTATAAGTAATGTTTTAGAAGGCATCCTCAAACCTTAGATTTAGTAATAAGATATCAAGAAAGTAAATACAAAATATTGTCATGGTCAAACAGCCAGATGATAATAGGGGTCAACATAGGAGAACCAAAACATTATCTTGCCTAAAACTAGATCATATCTATAGCACAACATCACTAACCTAACAAACAACTAAACTAAAAACAAACAAAAATCACTTGCTGGAAGCCTTTTTTAGTGAGGCCTGCCCACCTCTTTTTTTATCCCCAAAAAAAGAAATCCTTTTTTCAGGCTATACTTCTGAACACATTTGTTCCAGGTCTCTACGATTGGAACAACCTCATTCTCTTGAGGATGTAGAGCCTCAAAACTATCCGTTAGAAGGGGTTGTACTCCGTTAGAAATTTCAGAATCGATCTCCCTTTTCTTGAGTGCTTTGTTGTTGCGTCTCCCCAGTTTCCTTTCGTCTCCTACACCAATACGAGCTTTCCTATGACTTCTGGTCTTCGGATCCGGAGAGCCTTTCTCAAACACAGTTTTTTGAGAGGTTAAAGAGCTTTCCATTAATTGTTGAAGAGTCGGATTATCCATGTCAAGACAATCAAAGGAATTTTGGAAGATAAGACTAGAGGGATTTACCTCTTCTCCACTCTCCTCAAATTTAGGAAGTTGAACAATATCCCCGCTACTAACAATTTTCATATATTATTTGGATTTAACTTTATAAAGGTATGGTCTTAAATTTTTTATTTTTATTTTTGGATAAATCTTAATTTGTTGAAATTTTGAGTTAAAAACATAGGTTTTTGAAGTTTTTATACCGAAGACATATCACTACAATTTTCGAATAAAATATCGAACAAAATCTTAGAATAAAGCTTGAGTTTTTGAAAGAAAAATTTAAGTTAAAAAACAGGTTTTTGAAAGCATCGTTTTGGAAACCCAAGACATACCACTACTATATCCTTCCCTCACAACATAAAATTTTAAAGTAAAACATAGATTTAAAAAAAAAAAATCTCGAGTTTATTTTTAATTCTTCAAATAGTTAAATAACAAGATTCTTTTTACAACTTTCGATGAACAAAATATTATTTTAAGAATATTCAAACAAAATATTATTTTAAGAATAACATGTAAAAAGGTATGTGCATTCTACTAAGAAATAAGCGCTCTTAATACCCTTTATAAAACAAACTAATCATTGTATTGTGAAGAGGGTTATTGTAATGGTATGTCTTTGGTTTTCATCTAAGAGATCCAAGTTCAAACCTCGGTATAGAGACCCAAGTTCAAACCTCTATATAAGGGGATCAGGACTCCTCTTAAAAGCCTGTGTTTTACCTTAAAAATTTTGTCTATCTAGGATTGCACAGTGGTTAAGGATTTGGCCTCTTTTTGGGGAGCTCCAAGGTTCAAACCATACCTAGAAGATTGTTGGTTGGTTGTCTCAATTCGATGCCATAGAGGATCGGGGTTAAGTTGACTTTATTTTCCTTAGTCGACTAGGGTTTATAGAGGTATTATGTTTTTCTCAACCGACTAGGGTTTATAGAGGCATTATCTTCTTATGCATAATAAAAGTAATTATTTTAATGCAATATTTTTTTTATTGGAACCAATAATTATATTCAATTAAAAAATAAGACAGGTTACAACAAAAAAGGGAGCTGGAAAAATCATAGCTTGGGGTGCAAGGCCACCCAAACAATCAACATCATAGAGACCTGAGGTCAAAAACAAAACCAACCTCTAAATGGGTGAATAAACAGAATGCCTAAACAAATGGAACCACTCCAAGAGGAGATCGATCCCTACTGTGGGCACTAACTGAACAATTTGATGCTAGAAAATGTCACCCCCTTAACCTGCTACGTCGAGGTCTCAAAGAAATAGAGGGACCTTAAGGTGGAAGGAGGTTAGGTGAAGCCATGTTGATAGTGCACGAAGCCTCATGCCAGAACCTGGCAAGATTTATCAAATGCGTCAACTTGGAAGCCTGCGAATGGAGTTGAATAGTAACAGTAGAAAAAATTGTAATCTTTTCATTCAAGGAAAACTAACTAGAAATTGAATCTTCAGAATAGACAACAACATTCCTAGCTTTCCAGAGTTGAAACAAAATAATAGCACGAAAGAAATTCCACAGAGCAGCAATATAGGCAAGCCAACAACTACTATCTCCAAAAATATCATCTACCATCTGAAAAATTTAGGATGAAAGGGTTTGAACAATGAGTGAATCCAAGACCAAGTAGACTGAGCATGAGGGCAAAACCAAAATAGATGTTTGAAAGTCTCAAAATGACCACAAGCTGGAAACTTAGGATTAGGAAGACCAACCCTACTAAGTCACTCTCCCATAGGAAGCCCTTGTTAAATAAGAGACCAAAGGACCAAAGAAAAAGGTAATCTTGGGTTCAAGTTTAGACTACCAGATATGGTTCAAACCAGCAATCAAAGTATATGGGGTAGAATGAGTCTACCATCTCTCATTAAGTTTATCAACACCAGGGGAAACATGACTAAGTAGTTGATAAGTCAAGGAAGAAGAGTAGTTCTTGAAAGGAGTATCCAAATTCTAGCACTAATCCTTCCACCAAAAACTTAGGGGTTGAAGGTCGAGCTTATGAAGCATGACATCGAGTATGAGCTCTTGAATCTTAAGAATAGAAGGAAGATCAAAATTTTGAAGATTAAATTTTTGTTTGAGATCAGACCAAGGAATCGAGTCTCAAGAGTGCACTAAATCATTAATATAGTAGATGCCCTTGCAAAACAACCTCAAAGCTTTAATCCTTGGCATATTAGCAAGAAGAACTAAAGAGTTAGACAAAATATGAGACCACTAAATATTCTAAGAATTGAATTAAAGACCATTATGAAAACCATCACTAATCCAATGAAGATGAGGTTTCACCGCCTCAAAAGCTCACCAAATACTATTAACAACAAAGGAACCCTGAATCTTAACAGGAGCAGAAGTAATGATGAGAGTATGGAGGCAAATATTAGCCCAATTTTTGCGCCCATAAGGTAGCCCTGAAGAAATACAATGATGAATCAAAACCTTCCAGACTTCAGGGCTTTCAATAGCTTTAACCACCCACTTAGCACATAGAGAATGCTTTGCCTGTAAATGTCAATGATGTCCATTCCACCCTTATCAGTAGGCATGCAACAAATATCTCAAGCAACTAAATGAAAACCACGCGAATTCTTTCCCTTGACCCAAAGAAAATCCCTAAGGAGTCTGGTCAACTTATTATAATAATTCTTAGAGGGGGCCCAACAGGAAGAGTAATAAACACGGGTGGCAGCAATAATCTTTGTGCAAACCTGAAACTTACCGACAAGAGAGAGGGGACGCGACGCCCAACAAGAAATCTTATTTTCAATTCTGTCAATGACATACTGCCAGAGTTCATAGGGTAAGTTATCAAAAGCAAACGGGATTCCTAAGAACTTAAAATGCTCACCCCTTTGAAGCCAATGCCATGAAAAATGTCTAAGCCAAGCAGGCATAGAAGAAGAAGCAAGGCGGAAACAAAGGGATTTAGACCATTTGATGTTGGATCCTGAAGCCTTACAAAAAGTGTCCAAACAAAACAAAGTAGTTGAAACTGAAACCTCATCCTCATTGATAGTGAGAAAAGAATCATCCACAAAGTACCCATTAATAAGTTGGGTGGACATATTAGGCAAAAGAATACCTTTGATCAACCCCTTAAATGCTTGGTTGGCAAGAAGATAACCAAAAGCTTCAGCAACAAGGATGTAAAGTGAGGGGGCCAAAGGATAGCCCTAGCGAATAGAACGAAACAAACCAAAATCCTCTTACCCAAGTCCATTAATAGTAAGACAAGCTGAAACATCAAAAAACAACATACTAACAACCTTAATAAAAAAGGGATCAAAGCCGAGAGCTTGGAGCATGGCAAGAATGAAAGACCACTCAATACAATCATAAGCTTTCTCAAAGTCTAGTTTAAGGAAAAGGGGTTTTTGGCAAAAGATACACGCTCATTCTAAACCTTCCTAAATAGCAATAAAATTATCCAAGATGTAATGCCCTTTAATGGAACCCATTTGCTCTGGTCTGATAATCACAAGAAGAATGTTGTGAATACGGAGAGCTAAAGCTTTAGCCAAAATCTTGTAAGAGACATTAAGCAGAGTAATAGGTCTCCAATTGGTGATAAGCTCAGGATTGTCTGCTTTAAGAATAAATTTAATGTTTCCATGATTGATAATATTGCCCAAAGAATTATTGGCTAAAGCTTTATTGTAGACATTGAGCAGATCAGGCCCAATAAAATTCCAAGTGACTTTATAAAATTCACATGAAAAACCACCAAGACCAGGGGGACTTGTCATCTGACATAGTCATAAGAGCATTATAAAGTTCATCAACTGAAAGACAATATTTGAATGACTTAAAGAAAAAAACATGGCATTAATTTTTTTAATGATATAAATATATCATTAGAGATAATTTCTAAAATATAATAATTATTTCCTTACATATGTTGTGATTAAGTATTAGTAGTGATGAGAAGTTAGTTGTCCTATGACTCAATGATAATAGCGGTGAAAAATTTCATGTATGTTAAATTAAAAGCTTGCACCTCTAAGTCTAGACAAACTACATTTTTTGTTGAAGGTAAAGTACAATGGATGGCACAAAAGGGCCTACACTCTCTGTGGGTACAACAAGGGCCTCCCTTCTCGTGATATGAACTTGGATAGCTTAGATAACAATTCAATAACATACAACTAGGGTATTCTTACAAGATTACACAAACTATATTAACTGAGTTATAAAAAACACTACCCCACACACAAATGCTATATGTTAATAGTGGTAAAAAAACTATAAGTAGGATCAAGGGCTTACACCTAAATCCCATACACACCCGTTATACTAAAGAGTTCTAGAAGAAAATGATGCATTTAGAAAGCAAAAGGGTCAATCATTGCCCACAAACATTCTTCAACTCAATGTTAGTAAGGATGAAAAATCCTACATGAACAAGACCTACTACTTGCACCTCACACTATTGACAAAAAAAAAAAAAATTATAGTTAACAAGGTTCATAGAATATTTGAGTCTCACAACTTAACCAATATAAGATAACTACTATTACTCACAAACTACTTTCAAAAGAAACCAATACTACTTTAAGAATATATATAGATATAAGTAGAGTTTAGCCCCTTGAGGGTCCCTTCACTTGGAGTAAAAATCTTACTCACGTGGGATGGGGGCTAGAGTGGTAACTTTTCGGATGCAGATAATATTATGGGGCACTATTGTCGATTCCCTTGCTAAAAAAAATACGGTTTGAAAGGGTTATCATTTCCTTTTTCCATTGAAATTTGAACATTGGTGTAAGGTACATCATCTATTTATGTCAACCATTAAACTAAAATGCTTTTGAACAAGAAAATTTAAAATTCCATAAAATATATAAAATTAAAATATTTTATTAAAAGACATACATATATTTAAAAAGGAAAATAACCAACTTTAAGTCGTAGAGGACTGTGCAACAATTTGGGTTTGGGTTTTGGCTCTTCTTCATGGGTTTGGGCTTTGGCTCTTCTTGAGATCCAAGGTTCAAACCGTGGCGTGGGTGAGTGTGTGAGGGGGTGAGTGTGTGGTGGGTGTGTGTTAAACTGCCTATTAAAAAATTATATACACAACAGAAAACATAAATCTTCAAATAGAAGGGGTCATAGTTGAGAGGAGATTGTGCAGTCTTGTACGTTGGTTGTAGGGGTTTCTCATACTAACTAAATAAAAATATATATATATCCAACTTTAAAACTGTTTATTAAAAAATTATATACACAATCGAAAATACAAATCTTCAAGCACAAGACAACGATACCATAAAGTAGAACTGCCCAATAAAAAAATTAAAAAATGATTGATGAATTAAGTTGAAATGAATCTTCTACCCTTCAAGATTGAATTACCAGAACCAAAAACATTCCAAGGGTTAGGTGGATTGCTAAGTGCTAGTTTGACTAGTCACTTATCAAGAAGAGGCCTAGGTTCAAATCTTGGGGGAAGTCTGTTGCAAAGGTAGTAGTCTGATCCAAATCCTTTGAGTGCGTGTTAAATTGACGATGATAACACGAATCCCGAGCACCCACTGGTCCGTTTCATGCCAGGTTATAAAACAACGAGGTGGAATAGGTTTGATGGAAGCAGCCCTTGTCCAGCGTTTACCAGCTACTAAAAATAATATAGGAAGGAAAAAAAACAAATAAATTATCTACAATAAGCAACCTGTTCTTGGTCACTGTTTTTAAAATAAAGTAAGCATTAACCTTAATGGTTTGAAATCTTTGTGAGGACTACCTTTTCATAACTCAAAAGTTTATGCCAAAGCTGGTAATAATATCCTATCACTCTTTGAATGTTAAACATAACATCTATTCTTTATAATTCAGATGTGCCTCTAAACAAAACAATAATAGGCTGACCAGGAAAGTTACATTATTGTCAAAGTACCGCCAAAGTGAAAACCAAGTGAAATGGAATAAAATGCAAGAAATATCAAAATAATAATTAGGAGTTGTTTTCCATGGACCTGAGCTCCTGTGATTTAGAAGGATTGTCTTTTTACCATAAAGGCTCAGGTTCATGTCCGGGTGTGACAGTAGCAGGTGTTTGATCCCATAGTGAATTGTGTTGGTCTTACTACAAACTAAAATTATGATAAGCAAATAAAAACAAATAAATAAATAAATTATAAGTGGTTAAGATAAGAGGTCATCCATGGAGAAGGTTCATTTTCAATTCTTAGCAGGCATAGATGAGAAGGGTCATCAACCATAGAAAGGCTCATGTCCAAGTCTTCGCAAACGTTGTGCATGGTCAATGACGGGTGCTTGACTCGAAAATATGGTCACCTCCTTACTGAGGTACGACTCCAAGAGGCTGCAGTATGCCCTGCAGATTAAGCTAAATGGCAAACCAACAAGACTGATCGACTATTAACCAAATGGAAGTTCACCAAGAAACAATCAAAGTATATAACTTTCTCCATAACTCAATACTCTTCATCTTACAAGTCTGAAATGGCTTTCCACCGCTCAACATGCAACCCAAAGTGTCTTTGCCACTACAACACCATATAAACGTGGGTATAATATGTTGTAATAGACACCTATTTAATTTTTTGGCACTCATGGTAATGGCCTTAGCTTTGCTTGGGACCTTTAGGCCAGTCTAACATAATGTTTGACTGTAACTTTTTTAATATTTATTTACCATAGACTAAATCATGCAACTCAAAATATTCAAAATACCTAACAAATAGTCTTTTACAAAATGACCTGGAATTCATTTGTAGAAAAGAAAATAGATTAGAAACAAACACGTATGCATGTATGCTTCTTGAATATACATGTAGCTTACAGACTTTATCATCCTCTTGTCTTCCAAATAAGGGAAGCAAGAACTAATAAGTTTTCTTTTTGAGATCCCCCAAGGAGAGCTTTTCTTGAAAATAGGATTTGACTTCCATAAGGATTCCAAATCACTAGTTATAGTACAAAAATATAAGCTTCCCAACAACTGCTTGCAGGAAAAAAGCATTCTTCTTGACAGATGAAAGAAGAAAAAGATCAGTACACTTCTACATTCCATTGCTCACTCTTCTTCAACTGCCTCTTGTACTCCATCCAATCAATACCTGCAAAATATGGGATGTTCAGTTGCAATGACATTGTTCAAACCAAACAACAACAATGATGTGCATATAATTGACCAAGAGTAAATACCATCTTCTGCAGCCAATGAGACCATGATGTCATCAATTCCCTTTTCCATGCCCTTTAGACCACACATGTACACATAGGTGTTGTCCTTCTTCAACAGTTCCCAAAGCTCTCTTGCATACTGGGCCATTCTTGTTTGAATGTACATCTTCTCACCTTTTTCATTTGTCTGCTCACGACTCACAGCGAAATCCACCCTGAATTTTTCAGGATTTTTTTCTTTCATCTTCTCAAATTCCTGTCAAAACAGATAATACATGGAGATTCAGATATTTTTGAAAGGACTATATGCATGTTGTTATGTTGAGCTCAGTCAATTTAATTAAAGATGAGAAGTCACTCTACCTCCTTGTAAAGCAAGGAACTGCTTGTAGGAACTCCCAAGAAAAGCCATGCTAACCCATTGAACTGCAATACAATTTATAGGTCAGATGTACACTGCTAGGAAAAGCAGTTACAGGTGTCAGAGGTATGCCAATGGGAATTATAAAGGAAGCTTCTGGTGCCTAAAGCATTAGCATTAGATACCATAACAGATTATATACAAATTTTAAATGAAGTGAATGACATCATATGAAATGTGACAAAGAAAATGTCCTACAAGAGCAAAAACAGGTCAATTTGAGGGTACCTTGTAATCATCATGCTTCTCAAAAAACATTTTCCACAAGTAACCCCTGAAGGGCGCAATACCAGTACCAGTAGCAAGCTAGCACAAAAGACGTAACGGTCATATTTGACTGCATGAGGCCATAGATAAAACAAGGGCTAAAGCCATATAGATTACTTGTTCTAAATTTTTTATGAAAGACTACTTAGTTATTTAAATGGAAGCAGCTACTCAACAAAAATTTCTTCCATTATAGCATTCTCATACTCTTCATTCCTTTTATATGAGTTGCCAGAAGTTTTAAGAAAAGTGTTCACCATAATGACAGTTGCATTAGGATCAACAGGCATAAGCATTTCTTTCCCAACTGGACCTGTCATTGTAACATCTTCTCCGGGCTTCAAGTCACCTACAATTTGCATATAAAGGTCTCAAGAGATAGTTCCACCATGCAAATCATCTAAAAATGTTCAAGATGTATCATAGAGAGATGCTAATTATCATGATGCCAGCAAAATTGAAGAAAAAAACCTTGTCTTATACTTGACTATTATCATCAGTTCATTATATAGTACAGGTAGTCTTCCAGTTATTTGCACAACACCTCCATAATGTTTTAATTTCAATCTGAATTTGGAGTGTAAAATATAAGCCTATGCCTCACACTAACTGGTCTAAGGAGAAGGATTAACAGTTAAAGAAGATTATCCCTGATAACTTGTAATTAACACTAATAATGGTTAACAGCTTAGTATTTGATGCTCAACATCATACTTACACAAGAAGTTTGAGCATACTCCTTTTACTATCTCTCCTTGCTCATTAGTATAAACAAGGCGTTTCACACACAAAGACACCTGCACAGGATATCTCTTCAGTCAAATTGCCCTACTGAATATAAAAGAGCATATCAAATTGCCATCGACAAATAAAAAAGTCAAAGCTGTCATAAATGAAACTGTTGATGTCCGTTTGTTACAGCTACAACAAGCATATTGTGAATTCCAGCTGATTCCTAAAAATTAAAAGAATCTGGCGACCCACTTAAGGGCCTTTTTTCTGTGGAAGTATACTAAATATGCAATATTAAAAAAAAATCCTATTTAAGATAGTTCTTCAACTAGATTAAGCATTTATTTTGTGCATTTAAGTTGTCCAAATATAACACAGTAACTCTAATTGCCAATGTTTGCAGTGGCAATCTGGTATCGTCTATAGTTCTCTAAAATGATGTTGACTTTTACAAAACTTATCAGTTATTCAATGCTCTCAATGTAAGGAAAGTAAATTACTCATTATCTAAAAGAAAAGGGCAAACATTTCAGAAACACCGAATCAAATCAGTCCTCTTTTGAATGTAGTAAACATTCCCAGAACAAGGCACTTTCAACCAAACAACATCCAAAATTTTAACATAAAAAATATGACTTTTGCAAACCCAATACCATGTGAGGTGCAAAAGTCTTAAAAGGAAAACATATGCATTTCAAAAATTTAAGCCCAACCGCATAAAACTAAGTTGCATCACTCTAAAAAAACAGTTTGATAATTTGCCATCTATACTTGCTATCTTCTCATTTTGAAGTCTGAAATGTAGGGCATTTTGATATTCATTTTTTTCATTTCATGTTTTCTAAAGCAAAAATGAATCAATTGTAAAAAACCTACTGGAACAAACAGAAAAAATAAACAAGAGACAAATATTGTTGAAATCTGTTCTTAATGAATTCAGCCCTGCAGATAATGAGTATTTTGGTCAATCACTTGGTAAAAATCCATACTGCTTTCAACCATCTAGTCATTAGATGAAGATGTTCTTAAGGAAAGACATATACCCAAACACATACGACAAACACTCTTCTCTGACTTGCCAAGGTAAGGTTATTAAGTTTTTCCTGTATGCAGAGTTGGGATAGTTACTTCACAATTAAGAATAATCCCTCTATTATCAACATCGCCTGCCTCTCGCAACTGTTGTGTATTACATACCGAAGAATTGCCCCACACTACCCTCACAAATATGGGTTAGTGTTTAAGCCATGCGCCTCATGAGCCCAAAGTCAAACAATCATGTTTGCTTTCTTTTGGCAAAGCTTCTGCTTTATGATCTGAATTGTCTACAAACCAGACATTTCTTTATCTTGATTGATTGAAGTCCCCATCTACAATTTGAGAACCAAATGGTGTAAGTGAAAGCAAAAGTTCATGGGAACTTACTGTTTTAGAGTCCCCAAAGTCTCCAAGTGCACTGCTCGCAATGGAATAGAGGCGGAGCTTGTGGGGTTTTCCATTCTTGTCTATTCCTTTAGGAATGATTCCAACTGATTGTCCTTCTCTATATGGCATCTCGCCTGCATTTACCAATAACAAGCTAGTTGCATCAGGGATCAAGGCACTTTCATTGGTCCATCACTACATCCTATTAAAGTTTATCATTGCAAGACACAAAACTTGCTCTTACACTAACACCTCAAAGAAAATGTGGACTCAATATTTGATGCAAGTGTTGAATGTGAAGATAAAAGAGAGAATAGTATACTTATTAGAATATAAATTTTCTGAAAATATGAGATTTACCTTCTGTGCTGAAGACCATGTGCCATGTCTCTCCAGGCGCATCATCCCCGGTGATCTTTGTGTTGAGGAGTACACGACCAATGTAGGGTGACTTGGGCTTGAATTTGTTTACAACAACTCCTTCCTCATTCTTTTTGGATACCTTGGCAACCTTGGCAGGGGCCTCTGTTGTCACTTGGGCCTTCACTACACAGAGTCTGCCACTGAATGCAGGGGCGGGCATAGTTGTTGCTTCAGAGGCGTTGAGCTTGCTTCCTAAGAATGCCTACAAAAGTGTCATGGATCATATTATCACAGCAATCACGTAGAATAAATTCTAAACCTGAAACTGGACATAAGACAAGAATCTATACCGAAGGAATCCAACCCACTTTGATAATCAAGCTAGACTATTCCTTATTATCAGTAAGGCAATGCAACCCAATATTCTTACAATTCCAATTAAAGTTAACTGGGTATCCTATAGAACTAAAATTTACACGAAAGAAATTCACCCCACTTTAATACACAAGCTAAATATGTCTTTCTTGGATCAATGATTGGCAGTGAAGCAATTCATCCCAATTGCCTACTATCTTTCTCTACAATTTCAATTAAAAGTGAATTTGGTAAGTTATATATAAAAAAAGCAACACAAAAGAATCCAACCCACTTTGATGATCAGGGTAAATATCTCTCTTTTAGATCAATAATTAGCAGTGAGGAAGTGCAGGTCAATTAAATATTATCCATGCTTACAATTCCAACTACAGGCGAATTGGGTAGATCATAAAACAAAGATCTACACCACAGGAATCTCACCCAAGTTGATACTCAAGCTAAAAATCCCTCCTTTACGTCAATACTCGGCAACGAGACAATGCGACTTAACTGAATATGTCATCGAACTATCGAACTAACTAAATGATTTGGGTATGTTACCTTTTGAAAGGAGACTCTTTCTGTAGAAGCACCAACACGTTCCAATGCAGTCCGAGAATAGGAAGAGGAATACTTGGAGGTTGGGAGGGAAACTGCAGCTGTGACTGCAGCCATTGTAATGTCGTCAGATAGAATTCAAAACACGGGGAGCTCCAAATCAATAATCTCCACCTCCAGAGGGTGTTGGCAAGGAGAATAGAGGAAAATGTGAGCATGAAATCTGAGAAATAGTAATAGGAGAATGTGGATTGGGTGGAGGAGAATGGAGAAGGGGAAGGAGTGGTGATGGTTTCTTGAGTGGATAAGTCATACATCATTTTTCAAAATAGGATAGCACGAATGAATTATTCTCCCGTAGAGAAACGAAACTAAGGCAGAGATACCATACATGCAAATTTTATGGGGTACAATTGTCGTCCATTTCACTGTTGGGTTAAGCTTTGGTGCTCCATTTTCTTTTATTTTTTTTAACTTTTTTAATGATTTTATGTGGGCATAAGGGATATTACACGAGTAGAGATGTCGAGAGAACTTAATTCTTGAATATTTTTTTGTGTAATGTTAGGCACTACACTCGGACCTAATACTCGGAGGGATATGCCTTAATTTCTTCGCAACAAATATTGACCTTTCACAAACTTAAAATGATGATAATAAATGTTAACTAGATTTTAACGTAAATGCTAAGTGATTTTCATAATGTTTACTCGTGGAAAAAAAAAAAAGATTGTCTCAAAGTGTTTCAAGGATTCTAAGTGTTTTTCTTTAAAGTTTTAGATAATAATAATAATAATAATAATAATAATAATAAAAATAATAATAATAATAATAATATTATTATTATTATTATTTTATTTAATTTTGGTAGTTAAGATGTTTGATGTGGAGTTGTTAAGATAAAAAAAAAAAATGAAGAGCTTTAAAATGAAAATCTAAGAGTGTTGAGGGAGATGCCACTTTGTAAAGTTAGTTGTTTGAAAAACAAGAACAGTAATGATTTTTTTCAAATCACAAATAAAAGGAAATTATAGATATATCTATCAGTTACAATAAGCAATTTAATTATAGTTTAATTTGTTTTTGAAGAAAATTTATAGAATTATTTGTTGATAACAAGGAATAAAGGAGATGTGAAATAAAATGAAATATCCTACTTTTTTCTCAAAATTCTAACTACTTTAGAAAAAAAATGGGTTAAGGGCATGGAGTTGCCAATTTTCACTAGAAAGGATGAAGTACATGTTTGAGAATGGTGGATGAAGTTTAGATCTCTATATTTTAGTAATCATTTTTTGGCCATGCCACCTTTGCAAAATTTTAAGAGAGGAAGCTTATGTTTGGTGGGCAAGTTTTGCTAAGGAAAGGAATTATAGTTACACTTGGGATGAAATGGAGCATGCATTCTTGAGTCAGTGAGACCCATATAAAAAAATAGGTAGTTTGAAGGTCAGCATCAAAGGATATAAAGAAGAAATAAAAGGCTTTAGAGGTAACTAAAAGAAATGAATAAAGAGGATATAATAGAAGAAACAAAATGCAACTGATAATATGCAAGTTCATGGTTGCATTCAAAAGAAAAAAACTTAAGAAGCAAGGATCCAATGAGAAGCAAGAAGCAATTATGGTAGGGGGATGAGTTGAAGAACCATTAGAAGACTCAAAAGTTGAATTTACAGTAGCAACATCAATAGAGTCAATAGAAGAAGTAATAGTAAAGTCCAAGGAATCTCCATCAAAAGTGCACAAGGATGCATCAAAAGAAGGGCACAGGAGAGAAGATTGTGAAGAAAAAATTAAAATAAAGAAACAAATTGTTGAAGAATCAAAAGAAATAGAATGTCAAGTGAAGGTTGCAACATATCGCCACCCACACCACCCTTAAAGACACCAATCTTGGAGGCATGACTTAAGGCATCAATATTATGGATCCACATGGAGTTAGAAAGGCATCAAGTATAACAGTGTTTGGTAAAAAAAACATACTAATTCTAGATTTCAAATGGGTGTGGTAGCATCAGGGAACAACAAGATCAATTATTCAAAATATCAGAGCAAAGTAGTATAATCATGGAGCCAACAAAGCAATTATGAATATTCAAGTGACACAATGGTAACTTGGCATCATCAAAGACCACCACTAATCAAGATTTCACTTGGATGGATGGATGAACAAGATTGAAAAATGTCAAGAAGGATGTTGAATATTTGTATTTACAAAGAAAATTGAAGAAGACCTAGAAAATAAATATCAAGAATTCAAACTTTTTATGAAAAAAGATGTAGGTATCTAGCTATAGCATCTCAATTGAGATGAGAATTGAATGTGTTTATAAATTCTCAAACTCTAAAGGAGAGAGTTATGATTTTTCAAGGGTGAAAGACTTGAGTATAACACCTTTTTATCATGTTAAATAATAATAATTTTTTTATATAATTGTTTTATTTGGTAAATGGTTTTTAATTTACTTAGGGTCGAGCACACCCATACACACATGTATAGCCTACCAACTTAGTGTTTGTAAATAGTTTTAAAAAATGACCTCGAAATTAAAGTTTATCACTAAAATATATATAGATTTTATTTACAACCTTCAAGCATGTATAAGAAAGTTGATTACACCATCGTTATTATTTTTAATGTTGTAGCATGCAATATAGTCATAGAGATTATTATCAAAAATATCAAGAAAATCAAAGAGACCATGATGGAGGCCATAAAGAAGGTAAATCTAATCAAAAGCAAATTATAATAGCAGCCTTAAGAAATATTATCAAAATTACACATGTAGACCAACTCAAAGCCTTAGTTTAATATATCCATGTATAGCTTCGAGAGCACACACATACATACTCATGTAAATAATAAAATATCGCATTAGGACAATGAAACTAAAAAAAATTGTGAATACAATTTTTTTATGGTCTTGGCAGTAATGAAGATGGATATGTAACATTTAATCAACATTATGTATTTGGACATGAGAGAAGGGTGATGAACTATGAACTGATGGTGTGTATACTGGAAATGAATATGATAGTGTCTTCATTGGATTTTGTATCAACGATATTCCTAAATTGGATGATCTTATGATAGATGGGATTATCAACAACTACGACATTGAGGATAGTATCCACTTCTTTAGTATTTGTTATCTTTTGATGCTATTAATACTTAATATAAATTACCACAAAAAAAGTAATCATGGGATCGAATATAATGAAGTTGCAATATAATGGACCCAATAATGATATTGTAACAAATATAAATGAGACAACGAATATGTATAATCAACGCTTAATAAGATGTCAAATAACATTTAATAATATGTTGAAATATGAATTTAAATCCTGAAATATTCAATATAAAAATACCTACAATACTAGTAGCTCAAATGTATGCAAACTTATATTACTCCTATTTTTCTATTACAAATATCTTATGGTAACTCTCTTTGTAAACAATGTTGATCATGATTTATTACATATGATCTATGGAGTAATATATAACATTTCTAGGATGACTCTTTGGTTACCATGACTCTTCCTTTCCATATGCCAAGCCTTATGACTCTTGGCTTCTCTATTTGACACTTGCATACACATGACACTATCTTGTATGCACACTTGGACTTGACTCTTCACACAAATATTCCTAATCTAAGAACACATGTGCACAGTTACATATTGGACACTTGATAATACTTCCTCACATATTTACATGACACTTGTGCATTTCCTGCACATTATTACATTACATAAAATATTAACTCACTCACTAATATAGGACACAACCCTAATATAATATTTATAATAATGTACCAAAGTGGTACATTGGCATGTACTAAATAATGTAATATTCTCTAACAGTATTTTACATGACATCCATATCATCTATAAGCTTATCGTCATCAATGGCTTGTTCATATGCACCAACTTTAAGAGATGAGTTTTTCTTTAATCTCTTCCATGTCATACCTTGGTCTTGCACTTCCATTGGCTTCTTCATAACTATCTAATTTTGCTTCACAATCTTCAAGAATTATATTAAGATCAACCACATGATCTTATCACAAGGACCCTTGATGACATCACCTATTGCTTCCTTAAACCTTTCTAGCTAGCCTTGCATAATTATAATGAGAAGGTTAAAGTGTTTGAATTATTGTTGGGTCCTCTATTTAATATTGTAGACCAATGTGTATAGTGTGCTATTTCTTTATTTTGATTTGTTTATTTACATGTGCTTGATTATAGATAATATTTTATTTAGTGATATCATCATCATGACCTCAATGAGTAAAAAAACCTCCAAGAGAAGAAGCAAAAAATAGAGATAATACGATTAAGGAGATTGAGTTGTGATATAAAGAATGGTTTTTTATGCATATAATAGAGAGTGTTGAAGAGGTACGATTTCATGGAGTTGAGGATGAACTTAATGCAAGGTATGTCAATGTTTAGACTTCATCATATATTTGATTTACATAGCATCCTTGATTACTACTAATATCTACATATAGAATAAATTAGGGCATATAAATTTCTTAATGGAAATCCTAACCTAAAAATCAAATCATATGATTATCCTTTTTGGACTTTGATTCTAAAACAATTCACTAACACTACTATATTTTTGCCTTGTGGGACCATTAGTTGGGTCAAGATAGTGCTACTAACTTGATTTTTGTTTTTATATATGGAATATTGCATAACTATAGTGCCACTATATTATTAAATAAAAAGTAAGTATTATACTAGCATTACCTAGACTTTGCATACTAGAATAATGGTAGTGCTATGTTGATCCTACATAGAACTAATGTATCAACATATGTGATATTGTTTGTGATGCCAAGTTAGTGTTAAAGCTTAAAGGATTTTATAGCAGGTTTATGCATAAGGGGTTCGACTCAAAATGTACTTATAAAAAAATGGTGAATCCTAATCAAAATCAAGGTGAATCATGGAGAATCCTAAGCAAATCAAATTGAGCATCTTCATACAAAAAATTTGGGGTATTTAAAGCCCTAAAATGTAAGGTCATCTTTGGGGACACTTTTGACCTATTAAATCATCTTATAACTTCATACAAATACCACCATTAGATCAGGATTAAAAAGAGCTTTCCAAAGAGTACAAATATGCCTATGTTTGGATATATATTGTGGTGAATTTACCCTAAGAAAAAATTGGTCCTAAAAATTTTAGGTGAATGGGCCAACATCGAGGGACCTCATATTCGCCAATTTTCAATTTTAAAAATCCTAATATTAGCTCAATTTGTGAATATTTGCCACTATGCATAACTCTGTTCTATAGTTATTGTTAAGGCTAAAAAAATAAATCATGTCTTTTGATTTCAAGTTGTGTTAAAGCTAAGTATCTGAATTAAATATATTAAAGTTTAAAGTATGAAAGATGGATAGAGAAAAACATGGATAGAAGCTTAGTTGAATTTCAAGCAATTATAATTAGCAAAGACCAGATCCAAGACTCATAAAAATCAAGCTTAACTATTACAATTACTCTTTAGAGCTCATAATACATGATATTATTTTAAAGTTTAAATTATTTAGAAGATAACCATCATGTTAGATTAAGTGTTATGTAGCATTTGTAAAAACTAACAAATGAAACAAATTTTCTTTTATTTTATTCATTCATAAACTTATATTCAATGACTAACACTAGAGCCTTGATTGCAAAATAATCTTGTAAATTATTTCAAGATGACAATGTCAGCTAGATTAAGATTGTGAAGGCTAAGTATCTTAGTAGTGGTAGCAATTTCCTAAAATCCCAAGCTCTCTTGGTGGGGTCTACTTTTTGTTCTAGAATAGTTGTTAGTCGGGTGGATATGCGTAAAGACCTTTGTTGGGTGGTGGAGGGTGGTTATTCCATTGGTTTTTAAGGAGATTCTTGGGCCTCGCCATCCCCTCTTGAAGATTGTATGACCTTCACCTATCTAAAGCAAATCACAAATAGATTCTTTGATCTCAAAGTTTCTAACTTTTTAGAATTATTTAATGGTCATCTTCAATGGAAGTCCTTTGAATTCCCAAATATTTCTTAGAAGGATAAAATTTCTTTTATAAATTAAAAAAAATCCATAAAATGGTTCTTAACCCCTGGTACTGGTCTTCATGATAGGCTAGTTTGGGGTCCTAAGAAAGATGGCCAGTTTTCAGTTAAGTCTGCTTATGGTTTCTTGGACTATGATTCGAATCCATGGTTCCCAACGAATCAAGTATGGATTAAAGGACTGACATCTAAATTCAATGTGTTCTTCTAGTTGGCAATTCAGGGAAAGTGACTTACTCTTGATAATCTTCAAAAATAGAGAATGATTTTCCCTAATAGGTGTGTCTTGTGCGGTAGGGCTTTTAAATGACCTTTCCACTTATTTTTTTGTTGTGCCTATACCCTTGAAGTCTTTTGTCAGTTCTTTTTGGAGCTAGGTGTTGCTTGGGTTATTCCCAACTCACTAAAGGACCTAGTTGTTCAATGGGTCTCACCCTTCTCCTTTCCCCACGTACGCCAATTTTGGAAATTCAAGTTACCTCATATTTGGTGGCGGGTGTGGAAGAAAAGGAATGCTCGTAACCTTAAAAATATTTTTCATCCTGAGTCATGGAAAATGTGAAATATTTAAAACTGGATTCGATAAATTGTGAAGGAGAGATCATTTTGGAGAGATCATTGGGTTTTTTAACTTGAACTTAGAATATAGTGAGCAAAGTGAGTCAAGATAGGGCTAGCACGATTTTGGAATCCCCTCCATTGGGTTGGCTAAAATTAAACTTTGATGGATATTCTAAAGGGAACCTGGGTCTTGCTGGTGTAGGGGGTTTGTTTAGAAACTCGAAGGGCAAAATCCTTCTTGCCTTTGCTTAAAAATTGGATCACCAAACCAGCCATTTCGTTGAAGCTCAAGCATTATTTTAGGGTGTTTCCCAATTGAATTGGGTGAATTACATGAAACTAATCATAGAAGGAGATTCACTCAATGTTATCAACATGATTAATGGCAACCAAAATTCCTCTTGGACTATTGCAAATTTTATAATTGAAGCTAGGAGAATGATTCAAAATTTAGAAGAAGTCCAATTCAAGCACCGGTTCAGGGAAGGTAACAAAGTTGTGGACTTCCTGGATAATCAAGGTCTTACGCAACAAGATCTTCACATTAAAACAAGTAATTTTATAGATGGTCTTAGATCGTTGGACAATGAATTTAGACAAAGGTCAAACTTGAGTCAGAATACTTAGGGTGGGTGGTTGGAACCCTCCCCATTGGATGTTTCTTTTTGAATGTTTTGGTCAGGCCTGCGTGTCCATTTTTTTGTCTCTATTTATCCATACAGGCCTACGTGCCCAACCTTTATCTCTGTTTGGCTTATGTTTTTGGGTTTGTTTGGCTAGTATATGTTGGTCTGGGTGTAGGTAGTTGTGTCCAAGGGCTGGTTGGATTTAATGTTTGAAGTGTCCTCAGTCTCCTAGTGGTTGGATATTAGCTTCTTTTTGTTATAAGGTTTGGAGGTCCTTTCAAAATTTCTTTCATCCAACTAATAAAAAAATGATTAACACTAGAGATTATTTATACAATATATCTAAAGGATGCTAGATTCCAATATTCACGTCTAAGAATGCTTCTTAATATCATGTTATGTTATAAATTTTTAATTTACATTTGATCAAAGGACATGAAATTTACAACAAGCTAGCAAGGATTAGATTTATCTTGCCTCAAAGGTTTCATCACTTAAATATGAAAGCACATTCTTATATAATATACTCATAGGGACTCTTACAATGGAGCACATTCTCTATGCCATTGTTTTGTATTTATTGATGCATAATTGAGTCAAATGGAGAAATGTGGTACTACTTTTGAAAGACATTATGTAGGGAACTATATTATATTTTCATAACTAGGACAAGGATGAAACTTATAGCAATTGTTAAATATTTTCTCAATTATTTAATGTCGAGAGCATCTAAATTCTCATGTATTCCAATCACAACTTGTAATATTATTTTACTAGTCTGAGAGTCATAGATGACTAGCCCTCCAATATTTTATGTTCTAAAATAACACATGGTGTGGGGTAGTTTACATGGTACATAAGGCTGATGTGTGTTGAAATTATTTGAGTTGTCATTGATGTCAAAGGCCGACTTGGTTGCTGGAAAAACTGTGGTGTGCTTGGACGAATTATTCAAGGCAAATATATTTAAATATTCAAGGCAAGGTTGATTTAATATTTAAATTAAATATTTAAATATTAATATTTGGTGTTGACCTTTATAAATAAAAAGTAATATTATAAAGTTTGAATATTTAAATATTATAATATTTAAACATTAGATTTAAATATTATAATACAAAAGTGATTTTAAAAAGAGTGGACCGACCTCTTGGGTGCCACATGAAAGAGTGTATATATAGATAAAATATTGAAGTTCATTTTGTATCAAGATTCAATTGAATATCTTAAAAAAGGGTTTCTTTGTCTGGTAAGCAATGCAAAGGTGAGAGAAGTTGTACTCGAAATCGATGATCGAGAGTCTAAGGAGCTTGCACGTAGAACAAGAATGAATTGAAGATGCCAACTACCAACATATGAAAGCCAAAATTATGGCTGTGGATGCACAACGAAAGCCACCAAGTCACAGAGGTTTTTTGGATCCTTATGATGCACAATCAAAGGACAATAATTTTATACAGAGCACATATACAAATTTGGTTCGAGGTATTCAATATGAATAATCAAGCATCTAGGAGCACATGAAAGAATAGTTTTGATTCACACGAGAAGAGAAGTAACCACCATATCAACTAGTGCACCGTTTTACTTATCGTTCACAAGCTCGGAGGTCTTCAATATAAAAGAATAGGCAAGCGCACAGATATCCATGAGAAGTAAATCGTTGTGGAAGATAAAGCATCAACGAGTCATACAACGTGGATGTGGAGGAGGTCCTTGGGGAGGTTGATGATGATAAGCATGGCATTGTAGCCCATGTTGATGATGGTTATAAAATATATTGGAAAGATAGGTTATAGAAGAGCATCCTTGAAGACGTGTTGTAGAAACATGTAAGCTGGGATAGTTTGATGAGATCTGAGCTAACCTGCAAGTAAAAATTTGATAGCTAGGTTGATTCATGCAAGAAGAACTAGATCATATAGGCCCATGCACAAAATATTTTTATGTAAGAAAGATATTCGTTGTAAATATTGATCGATCGAACAACCACAAATATTGACCCAAGCAAAAACTTGAACATTGAGCAAACCGAGCAAGGAGTGCATTGAGTTGTTATATGCTGAGCATTATTGTGTAGAGGAGGTGATGAGGTCAAACAGTACCCAAGGCATCCAAAGTAACTTTTTCAAACATTGGACACACATGGCTGCCACAAGATCGAATTCAATAGATATCGTGGAACAAAGTGACAAGGAGTGCAGGTTTTGAAGTGGTACAAGTTATCCACGATTTGGAAAAAGTAAGGTAATACTTTGCATAGTATCTTGTAACCCTAATATAGGAGATATAAGTGAAATTTTTATTTTCTAAGGAAGAATGAATGTTACTATATTGCAAGTTTGATTTCCAAGTGCAACAGTAAGTTGAAGAAAGCAAACTTAAGAAAATGGAAGAATTTATAAAGAGTAAAATCAAGGTACAATAGGTATTATAATGAACAGATATTGATCAAAATTTTGAGCAAAACAGAGCAGATTTTTTGGAACATATTTTTGAGTAGACCTGAGCAGAGTTTTGGATCATATTTTTGAGCAAACCTGAGCAGATTTTTGGACTAAATTTGTGAGCAGAAGGTTGGTGCCCATGAACTTGTATAAGGGGATTGGTGTCTCCTATGGGTTGGTGCCCACGAAATTGTATAATTGGTGTCTCCTATGGGTTGGTGCAAATGAACTTGTATAAGAGGATTGGTGTCTCCTATGGGTTGGTGGGGTTGGTGCCTATGAACTTGTACAAGGATATTGGTGTCTCGTGTGGGTTGGTTCCCATGAAATTGTAACAAGGAGATTGGTGTCTCCTATGGGTTGGTGCCCATAAATTTGTACAAGGGGATTGGTGTCTCCTATGGGTTGGTGCCCACGAATTTTATTAAAGAAATATAAGCAATATCTTGTTGTGGTTTTCTCCCGAAAGGGTGTTTCCACATAAAAATCTGGTCTCTTATGTTCTTAGTTATCAAGTTCAAGTTTGACACTCTTGAAGTTCGAAAGAAACTCGACATGTTTAAAAATTCGAATAAAATCGACATAAAATTTGATATATTTAAATGTACATATATTCTTTCAAAATTAGTAATTAAAAAACTGAAAGGGAGACTTAAAACAAACATTAATAATTCCCTTGTCATATATTTTCAAGCTTCTGTAGTAGATTTTTTTAGTGGTGCCCATTTTAAACAGTTTTTTTTCTAAAAAATAAAACCATTTAATTTTATTTTTAATATTTAAATATTAAATTTTATTTAAATGTTTTAAAAGAATACTTTCTACATTTTTAATATAAAACTTTTACTAAAATACACATTTAAATATTAAATTTTATTTAAACATATTAAAAGAATATAAACCTACTTTCTAATTTTTTTGAGGGAAAAAAAATCGAATTATAATTTAACATGGCACTCCATTCTCCTAATACAATTTTCTACAGTTTTGAAATGTAAATAAATTGTCAATAAGAGAAGCCATCCATGAACATATTCAGAACCAAAGATGACATTTGCATCCATCTTGATTTACCTCCAGTAGGAATAACATGGTGAGCCAGAGTCAGGCTATTGAAGTAAGAAGCTACAATAGAAGAATCAGAACCAGATATTTATATATTGCTTCTCCTTCTGATGAGCGTCATGAAACCTCTTCAAATCCTCTAACTACAAAACCACTATGACGCTCATTTCAGTTTGTCTTACATTACACAAAACTCTTCACAACTTGTAAATTCGAAGCATTGAACCGATTAATTTACTACTTTCTACATTTTTAATATAAAACTTTTACTCAACTGCATGCAGTCTCAATCATTGTCAAATTCGTAGATTTTTGGATGTTGTAAATGTTTCCAAAGGAAAAAAATCAAATATAAAAAGGAAAATACATGTAAAAATAATTTTGCATGCATTTTTTTCTTGTACAATTTTTTCCTATGGAATTTAAGGTTGAAAAACATGCAAAAATTGCCCAATTTTTTTTTTATTACTGATTTTAGGGTTTATTCATCAAACTTATTCATTAGGGTTTTAAATTCAATGAATTTCAAAATTTATCTAAAAAATTAGACGAATTTGATAACTAAGTTTATGTGTATGTATTTTGTGCATTGATTTATTATTGCATTCATATCATTGCAGTTATTGTTTGGAAGGAAAAGTTTTATCTTATATTGTTCATCCCCCCTCTCAATATAAGAGTGTGTTTCTTCAATTGGTATTAGAGCGGGTTCCTTTGTGAAAGCCTAACCGCTTGAAGGAAGATCTTACAAGAACACACATGGCTTACCAAGAATGTTTTTCATCAAGTAGGGCTCCATTGTTCGATGGGACTAACTATGCTTTCTAGAGTGTGAGGATGCAAACCTATTTGATGGCACATGGCTATGATATATGGCAATCCGTCGTGGATGGGTTCACACCACCTACAACCCCTCCCATGGATAAATATGGCAAGAAACCATTTGAAAACAATGCCAAGGCAATGAATGCAATATTAAGTGGGTTATGTGAATCAAAGTTTGTGAAAGTCATGCAATGCACCATAACAAAAGAATTATGGGACAAGTTACAAAGAATATATGAAGGAGACAACAAGGTTAAAATGGAAAAAATTCAAACCCACGGAAGGAATTTAAAAGACTTAAAGATGAAAGATGAGAAAGATATTGCTAAATATTTACTCCACGTTGATGAATTATCAACACCATTTGTGGACTTGGAGAAAATATTGATGACTCTAATATTGTTCAAAAAATATTAAGGTCACTTCCCATGAGGTTTGATGCAAAGGTATTGGTGATTGAAGAAATGAAGGATCTTAAAACCTTAAGCATGGATGAGCTACACAAAATTCTTATAGCCTATGAGATGAGGACTGAAAAAGATCAAACATCCAAATGGGAGGTCATGTTTAAATCTTCAAAGAAGACAAAGAATAATGAACCAGAGTCAAGTGAAGAATCAAGCAACAGAGAAGAAGCCAAATTTGTATGAAGAAATAAGAAGGGGTCAAGAAAACACAAAGGTAAGCATAATATGAAATATTTTACTTGTGGTAACATTGGTCACTATGCAACTCAATACCCACAAGCTAGAAGCAGAAGCAGTGAAGAAGAAGAAGAATACAAGAAAAAGAAGGAATAAAATTTTATCATGAAAAGAAAAAGAGGTATGGTCAAAACAAGCATGAGAATAAGATCTTTCAAAGGCACAAGAAGAGTCTTTATGTTGAGGAAGCAAGTAGTTCTTCTAACAGTAGTGATGAAAGCCTCTCCGATAGTGAAAGAGAAGAAATCCTATTTTTGGCCATGGAGGTGAAAGAATATGCTCTTGTTTTTGAAAAACAAGAAGAGAAGAAAGATCCAAAATATGAATAGTAAGCCATATTTGACATAGATGAGGAACTTGTTTTTTCTCTTGAAGAGTTGAAAATACTTAGAAAGAAGAACTCAAGATTGAAGACTCAAATACAAGAGGATGAGAAGACAAAGATAAAGGTTTCACAAGATCTCACCGACTTAAAAGTGAAAATTGAAGAGGCAAAATGAATTGAAGAAGGTATGGCTGAGTAGTTAAAGGTAAAAGAGTTGGAATGTGAAAAATTGGAACATGAGATTGTCTCTCTAAGGAAGGAAGTGGAAGAATCTAATGATAAGCTACATCAAAATATTAGGTTGGAGAAAAGCACATAAATCTTGGATGATATTATCAAAGCATAGAGATCTTTGGTTATAAATATTGGACTTGGTTTTGAAGAAATTCAAAAGAAACAAAAGGAGGATTCAAGCTCAAAAGGAATAGAGGTATCAAAGAAAATAATTAAAGAAGAACCTAAGACCTATTTTGATGTGTTGAGAAGTGAAAGCATCAAGAAGGAAGAAAATAAAGCATCATCAAGGAACAAGGTCCATCACATAAACAACTATGAGAGAACCATTTGACCATATCCTCCAAGGCAATCAAATAGGTTTGAATATTTATTTCGAGGTTATTGCTTTTCATGTCACCAATTTAGTCATAAAGTTGTACATTGCAGGGTTTGTGCTAAAAATAATTTTGGCTTCACCAAGAGAAATTTCAACTCATTTACACCTCTCATGGACTACAACATCATTTTTTACAAATGTAATAATTTTGGGCATAAAGCTAAATGGTGTAGAACGGTGTTTCTCGAACTTATGAAATCAAGTACGAAGGATGGTCAAAATGTTTAAAAGGATATGTCCTCCAAAGTTTAGAAAAAGAAAAATGAAAAAAGAAAAGGAGCATAGTAAGCTGGGAGTAATTTCACTCCCATACCACCATTGAAGTCTCAGTTAGAGTAGTTAGAAAGGGGGTGTTGTCAACTGTCTTATATTTTAGCCCCAAGA
This sequence comes from Wollemia nobilis, assembly GCA_028583015.1. NCBI lineage: Eukaryota > Viridiplantae > Streptophyta > Pinopsida > Araucariales > Araucariaceae > Wollemia > Wollemia nobilis. The sequence goes on along the minus strand of JAQPPZ010002315.1, from coordinate 2,562,756 downwards.
AGCCTTTTCCATTGATGTCAAAGGGGGAGAATTTCAGTAAGGAGGAGCAGCATGTATTTTCAGTAAGGGGGAACAACTTTTTATCCGGTTGTAATAAAGGATAGATTCTTTGCAGGGTTGCCATCAATGACAAAGGGGGAGATTGTTGAAATTATTTGAGTTGTCATTGATGTCAAAGGCCGACTTGATTGCTGGAAAAACCATGGTGTGCTTGGGTGAATTATTCAAGGCAAATATATTTAAATATTCAAGGTAAGGTTGATTTAATATTTAAAATAAATGTTTAAATATTAATATTTGGTACCGACCTTTATATATAAAAAGTAATATTATAAAGTTTGAATATTTAAATATTATAATATTTAAACATTAGATTTAAATATTATAATACAAAAGTGATTTTAAAAAAGAGTGGGCCGACCTCTTGGGTGCCACATGAAAGAGTGTATATATAGATAAAATATTGAAGTTCATTTTGTATCAAGCTTCGATTGAATATCTTTGAAAAGGGTTTCACTGTCCGATAAGCAATGCATAGGATAGAGGAGTTGTACTAAAAATCAGTGATTAGGAGTCTAAGGAGCTTGCACGTATAACAAGAATGAATTGAAAGTGCCAGCTACCAACCTATGCGAAAGTTTCCAAAAGGAGGAGATATCAATTAGAAGACAACATCCACCATTCAAAAGCAAAGATAGCATGTGGGATTGAATCAAAAAGTAGCGGTGCTAATTTATATCAAGTGAAAAAAATTATGGTTGTAGATGCATGATGAAATCCACCAAGTTGCAAAGGTTTTTCGTAACCTACTAATGCACAATCAAAGGATGACAAGTTTATATAGAGCACATCTAAAAATTTGGTTCGAAGTATTCAATACGAAGAAGCAAGCATCTAGGAGCATGTGGAAGAACAATTTTGATTCACACAAGAAGAGAAGCAACCACCATCTCAACTAGTGCACCATTGTACTTATCATTCACAAGCTTGGAGGTCTTCGATTTATAAGAACATGTGAGCGTATAGATTTCTATGAGAAGTGAACCATTGTGGAAGATAAAGCATCAACGAGTCATACAACGTGGACGTGAAGGAGGTCCTTAGGGAGGTCGACAATGATAAGTGTGGCGTTACAACCCATGTTCGTGATGGTTTTAAAACATATTGGAAGGATAGGTTGTAGAAGAGCATCCTTGAAGAGTTGTAGAAACAAGTAAGCTAGGGTGGTTTGATAAGATCTGAGTGGAGCTGCGAGCAAATGTTTGATAGTTGGGCTGATTCATGCAAAAATAGCTACATCATATAGGCCCATGAACAAAATATTTTGATGCAAGAAAGATATTTATTGTAAAAATAGATCGATCGAACAACCATGGATATTGACCCAAGTGAAAACTAAAAAATTGAGTAAATTGAGCAAGGAGAAAATTGAGTTCTTACATGCGAAACATTGCTATGTACAGGAGGTGACAAGGTCAAATAGTGCCCAAGGCATCTAAAGTAACTATTTCAAACATTGAATACATGTGGTTGCCACAAGATCGAATTCAATAGAGATCGTGGAACAAAGTGACAAGGAGCGCAGGTTTTGAAGTGGTACAAGTTGTCCACGATGTGGTAAAAGGCAAGGTAATAGTTTGTATAGTATCTTGTAAACCTAAGATAGGAGTTATAAATGAAATGATTATTTTCAAAGGAGGGAATGAATGTTATTATATTGCAAGTTTGATTTCCAAGTGCATAAGTAGAAGAAAGCAAACTCAAGAAAATGGAAGAATGAATGTTACTATATTGCAAGTTTGATTTCCAAGTGCAATAGTAAGTTGAAGAAAGCAAACTCAAGAAAAGGGAAGAATTTAAAGAGTAAAAGCAAGGTACAATAGGGATTATAATGAATAGATATTGATCAAATTTTTTAGTAGACCAGAGCAGAGTTTTTGGATCAGATTTTTGAGTAGACCTGAGCAGAGTTTTGGATCATATTTTTTAGTAGACCTGAGCAAATTTTTGGATCAAATTTGTGAGCAGAAGGTTGGTGTCCATGAAATTATAAAAGGGGATTGGTGTCTCTTGTGGGTTGGTGCCCATAAACATGTATAAGGGTATTGTGTCTCCTATGGGTTGGTGCCCACGAACTTGTATAAGGGGATTGGTGTCTCTTTTGGGTTGGTGCCCACGAACTTGTACAAGGAGATTGGTGTCTCCTGTGGGTTGGTGCCCACGAACTTGTAACAAGGAGATTGGTGTCTCTTGTGGGTTGGTTCCCACAAACTTGTACAAGGGGATTGGTGTCTCCTGTGGGTTGGTGCCCATGAATTTTATTGAAGAAATATAAGCAATATTTTGTCATGGTTTTCTCCCAAAAGGGTGTTTCCATGTAAAACTCTTGTCTCTTATGTGTATGGATTTTGTGCATTGATTTATTATTGCATTCATATTATTGTAGTTATTTTTTGGAAGGAAAAGTTTTATCTTATACTGTTCACCCACCCCTCTCAGTATAAGCGTGTGTTTCTTCAATGTGAACTATGGAACCTATATTTGTTAACATGTTTGTTAGCTCATTCATTGAGTTGGCCATGATAATTATTTAGGTCCCATGAATGACTATTCCATTGGTTATAAGATCAAATTAGGTATTTTAAATTTATAATTTTAATTACATTATACTCTAGTTTTTTCTTACATACTTGAATTTGAGTTAATATTGGGAAGAAAATTTCTAGAGTAAGTGCTAGATCACTAGGCCAAACTAAATAAAAAAAAAATATTTGATCATTTTAGAAGAGGTATCAGTCAACACATTAGCTAGGTCACTTGATTAATTTTCAAGCTACAACATTCCATGTTGCCTTTTTGATAAGATATAGCCTTTCAAGTTGTAGAATCAAGAATAGTATTTTGTATTTGTTTGATCAACTGCTTCACCTTGTAAAACATTATATAATGATCTTATCAATTCAATATTGTAAATTTTATCAAGTGTATTTTAGGGATGACATTTTAAAATTATAAAACATTTATTGCCTTACCTACCAAATAATTTGTGACACTACTTATAGAACCATATATATATATTTATAGCATTGCTAAGCATTGAAGTCATCATCTTTGTAAACAATTAAAATTTTGGAGTTCATATCAAAGTTTCACAATGTGCCTACAAAAATCAAGTACGAATTATAAAAAATGATGAATTTCAAAGATAATTTGAGATTTGAACCAAATATAAGTTCGTATACTTAGTGAATCTCTCTAGATTCAACCTATAAAAAAGAAAAAAATTTAGAGCAAACCGCTTGCTAAATTGATGTAGTGAAATTTTAGCCACTTTGTTAAAAATGGAGCGAATCACTCCAAATTTTAATATTAATCACTTCCTAAAACTAAACTTAGTAAAAAAATTCTCAATTTTAAGTCAATCACTTCATCAATGATGAATGTAATTTAGCACAAAAAATGAGGCCTTAAGTGTAACATTGAGGAAAAAATGAGGGTTAGTCCCATTGGGCATGCTAGAAACTAAGTTAACTAGGAAAATTTCCTAGCTTCTAATTAATATTGCATCCCAATTCAAGTTTCAACAAAGTTGGAAGGGATAACCAATGGCTTCTCCAAACCTCCACATTTAGGTCAACTTCCCACTATTCCTTGTGAAATACTCCTATGTTAACCTACACTAACTTGCATTAAAGGTAAAACGTGGAAAATAATGCAAAAAAGTAAAGTGTAGAAATAAAAATATATGAAAGTTTAGGGGTGCAAATGATTCAAGCAAGTATTGGTTTAAACCATAGAGAGAAAATTGTGTGATCAATCAACACATGAAAATTTGAATAACATCAGTGTTCACAAATTCATTATATAATGAAATTGTTAAGAAAATGATAATATGGTCTGGAAAGGCTATGCCATAATAATCACACATTTAGCAAACGATGATGGCAGTGCCACTAATGTAATGCTTAAGGACTTTCCAATTTCTTATAAATTCATGAGGTCAAAGCACACTATGGTTTCATATAGTGTAGTTCTAAATTCTTATGGCCAAAATATAAATACAATGAGTGCCCTAGGTCCCTATTTATAGTAAAAGTTTACCTATGGTGAGAAACAGTTACTTCTAATAAAAGTAAATATTTGAGATCATATTTAGAAATCCGATGCACCACTAAATGTTATGTGCCTTTAATTATTCCTTTAACAAGCCTAGAAGGCTCAAAAATAATGTAGTACACCACTACATGCAAAACATTGCTTTCCAAATAATTTACCTCAAGATATGCTCCTTCAATTTATCTTTACGACCATCTAATTAGTTTGCTCTAGTTCAGTGAGCGAATCACTCACTTTCCTAAGTGAATCAATTGTATTTACAAGTGGATCGACACATTTTTCTAAGCAAATCACTCCTTGGAGTCAATATGTTATCTTTAGAAAAGTGAATCAATACTTGGAGCCAATCAATCATCTTTGGAAAGCAAATCGGTACTTGTTCCATACTTGGCTAAATTTTAAGAGTTTTTATAGGGTTTCTGCTATTAGATTCCTCTATTGCATGCATATTAAAAATTTATAAAAAATCAAGGTAGTGCAAAGGCACTATAGGTTTTCATTTTGGATTAGACTTAAGAGGACAAGGTTTTGGCTATACATTATACAAGAAATTAAACAAAAAAAGTCATCCTATTAACTAACTACTTAATAAAAATAAAATAATGTTGCCATGGAATGAAGGGCACTACCACTAAAAATGATCTCAATAAAATGGGCACACAATAATGAAAAAGAAAAAGGGGTGACTAGACAAGACACACAAAGGAAAATACAACCGACAAGGATGGGCACATTGGTATACCTCTTGCAAAATTACTGTGCAAAAACTTGATTTTTCTATTGCAACAACTCTATCATATAGCCTGCAAATTGGTACTCATTCAAAGCTCGATGATGGTCCATAATTATGAAATTGCAACTATTACGATGATGGCTCATAACTACAACTGTCTTCATGATGAACCATATTATTAATTGTGCTTGTAGTGGTTATTGTTTGTAGTGTGATAGTGGTCTTAGTTGGTCAAAAATACCTGTTACATAAAGCTTGATAATAATAATCTTTTATGCAACTACCAGAGCTGCATGATGGCCCCTCACTATATCTTAATTGGATCTTGAAAATGGCCCATAATAGCCTATCTTTCAGAGGACGTAACTTTTGATCCGACCGTTGGATCAGCTTGAAATTTTTCATGGAGATAGATAAACAAGAGGACAATGTCATGGTAAGGATTGCTTACAAGCCTTGAATATTTTTAGTGTATTATAAGACCCTAATTCCTTCATCTAGTATCCCAAAAATGGGATTTAGTATTTTTTTAGAAAAACTGAAAGAAAACAAAATGGAATTTAATGACTTTTTAGACATGGATAGGTGTTGTGATTTTCTAGGAGGCCTAATATGATAAATGTAATGATTTGTGTTAATTTATGGAGCTATCTGAGATTTTTTGAAACTTACTTAAAATAGGGTGGCCAAAAATAAAAAATTGCCCAAAAATAGTATTTTTTTTTAAAGGGGGGCAAACTCAAGTTGGATTTTGAGGATCTAACATAGGCTCTAACTGGGATAGGTGATGAAAAAAGGATTTTGACAATGAATCACCTGAGAATTCCAAAATCTCCAATAGACCATAAAAACTCAAAAACTTGCCTAATCACCTAAAAAGGACTTCTTAATCACCTAAAAACTGAAACCTTAATCACCTAAAAAAACAAGATTGAAACACACTTTTTTTTAATCACCTGAGAATTCCAGAATCTCTAGTAGACCACAAAAACTCAAAAACTTACCTAATCACCTAAAAGGGACTCCTTAATCACCTAAAAACTAAAACCTTAATCACCTAGAAAGGACAAGACTAAAACACACTTTTTTATGGCTTCTCAAGCCCTCAGTGTTGAATGATACAATTTCAAATGTTGGCCATTGATAGGAATTGAAAATTTTGCACCATCAAGAGTTTGCAATTTGTAAGTATGTTGGCCTACATTTTGGAGGATTTGATAAGGGCCAAGCCATTTAGGCTCCCATTTCTCTTTTTCACCATGTTTGTCATTTTTGGGGTCATATCTCCTCCCTAAAAAGTTTTACCTTTGGCTTTCTTATTGAACAATTGCACTATTTTGTGAGCTTGCTCAGTCATCTTCATTAATGCATCCTTTCTATCTTCCTACAACTTTGTAATTTGATCAAATCTTCTTTGCAAGACATTTGGATTTTCATGATCCTAAAGAAGTAAAGATAAAGCATGACTTTCCACTTGAGGAGGTAGTAGAGCACTCTCACCATATACTAGTTCATAGGGAGACTTTCTTATGCTTCTTTTGATAGATATCCTATCAGCCCATAAAGCATACTTCAGCTCACTATCCCAACTTCTTTTGTTTCTGCCTAATGCTCTTCTGATTCTTGTGATAAAATTCTTATTTGAGGATTCTGTTAAACCATTCCCTTGAGGATAGTAATTTGTAGAATAATAAAGCTCTATGTTGTACCTAGCACAAAATTTAATCATCTCAAAATAAGTGAAGTAGTTACCATTATCTATGACTATCTTCTTGGGAACCCCAAATCTTGTCAATATGTGCTCTTCTAAAAGTTGATGACCACTTCTGTAGTGGATTTCTTGAGAGGTTTTGCTTCTACCCACTTGGTAAAATAGTCTATTGCTATAATGATCCACCTATGACCTCCAAAAGAATTGGGATTAATCTCACCTATGAGATCTATTCCCCATTGAGTAAAAGGAGATTCCACAATCACTGGCTTCAGGGGCATGGCTAGAAAATTCTTCTTTCCTACAAAAATCTGATAGTTATGACAACTTCTAACAAACTAGTAAACATATTTAAACAGGGAGGACCAATAATAACCAGCTCTCATGATCTTGTGAGTAGTAGCCTTTGGATCAAAGTGACCCCCACAAAATCCAGAATGATATTCTTTTAGCACTTGAGGGACCTCTTTCTCAAACAAATAAAGAAGCAACACACCATCTGGATGCCTCCAATACAGTCTACCTTATTGAATGTAATACCTTTGGGCCAACTACTTGATAGATCTCCTTTTATTTTTGGACATGTCTTCTGGAAATGACAAGTTCTGAAGGTAAAACATAATACCATCATACCACTGGAAATCAAAATTATCAACTGCTCTAGCTTCTTGCTGCTCATCCACTACAATAGTGTTATTCATAGCCTCCCCTTTAGCCAAATACTTTTCCAATCCTTGTCCTCTAACAATCTACACTACTTTGAATTCTACATCATACTGTAATAACTTAGCCATCCATCTTGCAGGACTACCTAAAGGTTTAGGTTGAGTGAAAACATCTTTAATAGCAATGTAGGGAATACAAGCTATTACCTTGTTGGATCCAAAGATACATTTGAAATGATCTAATGCTCTAATTAATGCATAAGATTATTTTTCTAGCATAGAGTATTTCATTTTAGCACCCTTCAATCATGTACTCATAAAGGCTATAGGTCTTTCATTTTTCTCTTCATCCTTTTGAGCTAGAACTACAATAATAGTGTGTTCTGAGGTAAATGAGTAGATCTTGAAATCTCTGGAGTAATCAGGGCAATTCAATATAGAAGCTTGAGTGATTGCATCTTTGATCTTTTGAAAAGCTATAGTATTTTCCTCTATCCACCTTATTTTCCCATTTTTCTTGATCATGTCATTTATTAGTTTGGCAATATGAGAAAAATTAGGGAAAAACCTCCTAATAAAGTTAATATTTCCAAAGAATGATCTAACTCCCTTAAGATTCTTAGGAAGGGGAATTTTAGCAATGGCTTCTACTCTTTGTGGATCAATTCTAATCCCATATTTTGAAATAATATGCCCAAGTAGTTTACCTTGTGTGGCCCCAAACACACATTTTCTAGGATTCAAATATATGCCAAACTCCTTGCACCTATAAAACACTTGAGTTAGATGTGCAAAATGATCTTCAAGATTTTTGAAAAATTGTAATATCATCAAGGTATACTACCACTATCTTGAACATCAATCCTTTGAAAGCAACATCCATTTCTCTCTGAAATGTTGCCCCTGCATTCATCAATCCAAAGGGCATCTTGAGATATTCAAATATTCCCCATGGTGTAGTGAAAGTTGTTTTGTGTCTATCTTATGGATTCACTGCAATCTAATTGTAACCTGAAAAGCCATCCAACAAAGATATTCTTGATGACCCAACCATTGCTTGAAGCAACTGCTCCATATTTGTAAGTGGATAATTGTTCTTTAAGAGAGATCTTATTCAAATTTTTGAAATCTACACAAATCCTTATCTCACCATTCTTTTTTTTAACTAGAAACAGGTTTGCCAACCAAGTAGAAAATCTCACCTTCCTGATTATCTTGGTATCCAATTACTTCTACACTTCTTTCTGCATAATTGGATGCAAAGTGGGATTGAACTTCCTTTATTTCTTCCTGAAAGGCTTAGTATCCTTTTGAAGAGGTATTATGTGAGTCATTACCTTTGTATTAAAGGTCTTTAGATCTTCATAGCTCCAAGCAAAAGCATCCATGTTCTTTTTCAAGAACTTGATATACTGTTGCTTCTCTTTTCTTGATAGGGCCTTATTGATCCTAACAATCTTGGGCTCTTCCTCTGTTCTAATATTAACTTCATCAATCTTAGATTCTTGGACTAGAGGTTTATATGCTCTATCAAAGTCATCAAACAAGCTCTCTAAAGATACCAAACCCCTAGGGATCCTGTTGGTCTTCAGTTGTATGACCTCTGCAGGTTCTCCAATAACATCCTTCAATTTTTCTTCATCACTTTCATCACAAATAACATCAAAAAATTTATTTTGCATAGTCATGAAATCATTAATGTGTACATCATCATGAAAAACTTGTAAGTATACCACATTATCAGGAATAAATGGCTTATAAATAGATATGGTTGGGAACCTTTCCATAAACCAAGTGTCTATCTCAAGATTTTTTGCTCCAAAAGCATTAATGGCCAATATATTAGCATTATGATTATGTGCTCTAGGAATAAATTGTAGATCAAAAGCCAAGAATCTATCTATTTCATCCAACACTACTTTCTTATATTGCTTTAGTCTAGGGTGCTTTGTTTGATATTTCCCTTTTATTTTCTTTATTAGTTCAACATCCCCACTAACTTTGAGGTAATTAATACCCAACTCTTTGGCCTTCCTTAGCCCTAGCAATAAAGCTTCATATTATGCAACATTATTGGTACAAGAAAATTCTAACCTGTATGGTATGCCAAGATAACTGCCATTGATGTTTATCAATAGCACTCCAGCTCCTGCTCCTGCTTTAGACTTTGCCCCATAAAAGGTCATAGTCCATAACTCATAAGTCAAAATTTTGTCAATTTTTGCATCTGCTTTAGCCTTCAGTTTTGGATCCATGTTATCAAAATTAGGTACTTTCAATAAGAAAGGAGAATGCCAGATAGAGTAAACCCCCATGTCTTTTTCCTCAATAGAATTCATAACATTAACCATATTATCATTAGGATCTCTAAATTCAATTGAATACCTATTGAAGGGTTCTCTTTTTAATATCACTTTCTCCTTACCCTGCATTGGGATGGTGGCATATGACCAATCTAACTGAATAGTACCACCTAATTGCTCTGCCCAATGCCTAGAGAGTAAGATAGAAAATAAAGGGTCCACATCTACGATTAAAACATCCATCACCACTCCTTTCTTAGGATATTTTTCAATATGGACAAGAAGTCCAATTATAATACCTACACAAGGTACTCTCCTATTATCCATGATAGAAATAGGAGGGTGATCTTTTTGACAAATCAAGCCTAACTGATCAGCTACTTGTTTTGATATTACATTCATGGAAGCACCACTATCAAGCATGTAGTTATGAATAACATATTGATCCCCATAGCTTGATGTATACCTTAGTGAGATGTAAAATGGCTTTACTGAATATGGAGCTCTAACTACATTATTCACAAGGCCTATGGAGTTTTGAGGCTTTCCCCCTGATTGATAAATTAATTTGAAGGCTTTACATACCTGATACCGGTACTTTGGAATAGTCATTAATTCCCCAAAAGTGATGTTGACCTTCTTCTTGGCAACCTCTATACCCAAATCAAACTGATACTTCTTATCATCAATTTCTTTTTTAATTTTTTGGTTAGCCAAGTCACTTTGTTGCTTCTAGATAATTTCTTCTACATCAGGCTCTTTAGGAATCATTTGCAGCTTCATATGATTTACCTTTTTCTGTGAAATCACTCTAGTAGATTTCTCCTTTGGTGCAGGTCCTTCATCAACTTTATCTTCCATTATTATGTTCTTGAGATTGATAGCATGTATCTTTTCTAAATATTCAACCTCTTTTGTTGTAGGTACAAGCTTCCCTTGCTTCATTCTATCAAATATGGTACTAGGAGGTTCACTTGAGGTTGATGCCTCCCCAAAGACTAAGGCTCTTTGCTCAATATCACTAGCACATATGTCCATGTCCCTTTCAAATTTTTGTTCTCTGGTTTCATCCTCCTGAGTCCAACATACATTAATTCTAATATCTTCATCTTCATATTCAACATTCAAATCAACATTAGAATGCATACTTAGATAAATGCCACAATCAATAGGGTTATGTGGTGCATCACAAGAAGAGCAATAAAAGGGATAATTTGATGCTATATTATTTTATGGCATGGGATTTGGAATAGAATTTAGATCTCTCTCTACTTCTTTCTTTTTCCAATTTCCATTTCGACTCTTGTTTCCTTCCTCATTTCCATTATTATTCCAGTTTCTATTGAAATTTCTCCTGAAAGGAGTCTTGTTATCTTCCTACTATCTATTATTTCCCTATGAAGTTTATGTAGTGTTGTCCTTCCCTTTTTCAAGTCTAGCCAACCTGTTATTCAAAGTAGTAAACATCTCACTCAATTGATTAGCTATTTTGTTCATTGGATCTTGATCTGTTTTCTTAGGGATAGAGAAATCAACCTTCTTGGGCTTTCTTTCAGGTTGATTGGGCTCTAGAGTGTATGCTTTAATTTTACCACTATAAATCATATGCCTCTCTATTTCAATAGCTCTTTCCATACATATATCAATGGTGGTTGTTGCTTGTTGCCTTAGCTCATAACTGAAATCTCTAGGGAAAGCATTTTTGTAGAAACAAATGGACTGATCATCATTTGGCCTTAATGCTACAGGAATCTTATTTTTGGTCTTGAAGAACCTTCTATTGAAATCTTCCACTAATTCATTTTCTTTCTTCTTCATGGTGGCCAACTCTGTCAGCAAATATTGTTCATTCTTCCTCTCTCCATATTTCCTAAGGAAAGTGTTCTCTAGCTCTTGAAAATTATTGATAGTACCAGCTCCAAGGTTGTTAAACCATTCTTAAGCATCCTTCTCTAAAGTTTGAAAGAACAATCTAAGGACAACATCTTCCTCATCCACCTCAAGACTATCCATGGCATATAGAAAATCTCTAATATGATCTTCACTAGTCACAACATTGTTTCCTTGGAACTTAGGCAAGTATTTATGAGCTTTACCAGGGAGAGGATTCAGATTTGTAGGTAAAACAAAATCTCTATATCTATTGGTCCTCCACTGATTGATATTAGCATTGGCATTTTGATTGACATTAGCATTGGCATTTTGATTGACATTTTGATTTACATTGACATTTTTATTTACATTGGGAGCTGCCATACTCACTACAGGTTGATTCACTATAGGTACTTGGTTTACAACAGGAGAAGACTGATTCAAACCAAGATTTGGGTTGGAAACAAAAATTGAAATTGAAGATTTTCTGTGAGACTTGAAAAATACCTCAGGATTTGGCACTCCAGCAAGCACTTCTTTACCACTTCTTCTTGTAGATGCCAGATCCAGCTCCTCCTTATTTTATTTTTTATTTCTAAGTTCATTGAGAGTCGCCAGCACAGATGTGCAAAGAAAGAGCAAGATCTTCAACAATACTTGGGCTAAGATTGCTCAGCCTGATATTCACTCAACTCTCACAAATTCCACTCTAGGAGAGACTGAGAAAAACAAAACACACAAAAATACTAAGCCACCAAAACTATTGGTGTGAAGTTGGCAAGTAAAAGATTCAAAATATCGCTAGGAAGTAAACTTCAAAAAAATAACTTGCATATAGCACAAAATTTCATTCCCCGACAACGATGCCAAAAATTGTTGGGAGAAATTCCTGCACCCTTAATAGATTTGTCACGTTGTAAGACTTCCCTGATCCAATCAGTATTGTGGACTCTGGTGGATCCACCTCTTTAACTCAGGAAAATATTATCCTAAGACTCTAGACAGACCAAGTAGGGTAAGGAAACCCCAGAGGTGAGCCTACAATATTTCTTATATGCTCATGCTCATCCAGATTTACAAAAATGAAATAAAACTGCAACATAAAATTTGACCAAGTCTGAAAGTAACTCTCAGCTAGTGCTTCAAGTTGTAGACCAATGCCTTATCCATTGGGCAATTGTAGCCAGACTTAAAATATGGTGAAGATAGAAGGAGGAAGAAGATAAAATTGAGCCAATCACATCCATTCAAATAATGTAACAAAAATGATTCAACATGCCAGTGAAAGAAGACGCCATTTACACATTCAAATGATGTAATAGGTAAATGGGAGAACACATAAAATTGCACATAGAACTACTAAAATGAGGGAATATGATTGCATTAAATAATAGATCATTACAATGGGAGTCTGATCAAAATAACTAGATCTCACTAAACCAGTAAAAACAAATTCTCCATTCAAATGATGCAATAGAGAATTGCAACTCTTTGTTCAAATGATGTAACAAAGAGCCTCCTAGCTTCTAGCCTCAACCACTAGAAATGATCTCAATAAAATGGGCACCTCCTCAGCAAAACCTACACAATAATGGGGAAGAAAAAGGGGTGACTAGACAAGACACATAAAGGAAAATACAACTGACAAGGATGGGCACACTAGTATACCTCTTGCAAAATTACTGTGCAAAAAATTGATGATTTTTCCTATTGCAGCAACTCTCTCATATAGCCTACAAATTGGTTCTCATTCAAAGCTCGATGATGGTCCATAATTATGAAAACTGCAAATCTTTCGATGATGGCCCATAACTGCAATTGTCTTCATGATGACCCATATTATTAATTGTGCTTGTAGTGGTTCTTATTTGTAGTGTGATAGTGGTCTTAGTTGGTCAAAAATACCTGTTATATAAATCTTGATAATAATAATATTTTATAATTGCAACTACTAGAGCTGAATGATGGCCTCTCACTATCTCTTAATTGGATCTCGAAAATGGCCCATAATAGCCTATCTTCTAGAGGGCATAACTTTTGATCCGACCGTTGGATCGACTTGAAATTTTTTGTGGAGCTAGATAAAGAGGAGGAGAATTTTGTGGCAAGGTTTGTCTACAAGCCTTGAAGATTTTTCAATGTATTATCGGGCCCTAATTCCTTCATCTAGTGCCCCAAAAATGGGATTTAGTGTTTTTTTAGAAAAATTGAAAGAAAGAAAAATGGAATTTAATGACTTTTTAGACATGGATAGGTGTTGAGATTTTCTAGGAGGCCTAATATGATAAATGCAATAATTTGTGTTAATTTAGGGAGCTATCCAGGCTTTTTTGAAACTTACTAAATATAGGGTGTGTTGAGCAAGGTGCAGCAACAATATTGTCATTGTTGTCAACATAGTCAAATAGATCGGTTGATGCAATGGACAAGAGTTAAGAGGTTCTTCAGAGTATGTACAGTGATTATCCAAAATATCAAAGTGGCCCATATGCTAAAAATCAAAAGAAAATCACAAGGAAGAAAAATGTCGCGATATCGCGACATGTTGAGCAAGGAAGAAAACTGTCGCAATATCGCGACATGCTAAGAAGAAAGAAAAATTGTCATGATATCGTGACATGTTGAGAAGAAAGAAAAATTGTTGCAATTTCATGACATGTTCGAAAAGAAAGCACAAGCAAGATAAACTGTCATGATTTCATGACATGTTCGAAGAGAAAGCGCAAGCAAGATAAACTGTCATGATTTCGCGACATGTTCGAAGAGAAAGCGCAAGCAAGATAAACTATCACGATTTCGTGACATGTTGGAAGAGTAAAAGGCAAGAAGAAAAAGTGTCACAATTTCATGACATGTTGGAAGAGAAAAATCCAAGTAGAAAAAGTGTCGCAATTTCAGGACATATTTCAAGAGAGATAGTATGGAAGAAAAAGTGTCACGATTTCACTTTTATCATCCAGGTGTGACTTCAAAGCTTCTTCTATTTTCTTGGATTTATGAATTTCCAAGAAGAGATCTTCAATATTATCTCCATATTCTTCCAACTTCTTGGATAGTCTTTTGTTCTTTTTCCTTTCTATACCCAACTCTTCAAGTGTAGCGATCAACTCACCTTCTAGATATACTTCAACCTCAGCCTCAAGTTTTTTATTACATTCCTATTTTTCCTCTATTTTTTCTTCTTCGAATGCCATGAAAAGAGCTTCATCTATTTCTTCTTCAAAATCCTCACCAAAGCTGTCTTCTGATGAACTGACATTCTTGGAGATGTAACTTTTCTTCCTGAAGTTGTTTCTAAAATTTGGTTTTTTCTTCTAGTCACTTCTTTCTTGGTGCGATCCTTCATCACTTTCGTATTTCTCATTAAGTGGACATTTAGCTACAACATGCCCAATGCCTCCACAATTGAAACACTTAAATGGCAGCTTTCCTCTGTATTTTCTTTTTCCCCTTATTAGTTTTCGAACAAAATTTGCTTCTGTTTCATCTGATGTCTCTTCTTCCTCAGATTCTTGTTTTGCTTTTATATTTTTATGTGCTTTTAAAGCATCTTCTCTTTTTGTGGGTTTGGTTTTTCCTATTCTCATCTCATATGCAGTCAAAGAACCATGCATCTCATCCATACTAAAAGTATTTAGATCTTTAGCTTCTTCTATTGCTAAAATTTTAGAATCAAATCTTTTGGGAAGAGATCTTAGTACCTTTTTCACAACGACAACATCTTCCATTTTCTAGCTAAGTCCTCTAATCGCATTAATGATTCCATTAACTCTCAGCATGTATGCCTCTATGTTCTCATTGTCATTCATCTTTAATGCTTTGAACTGAGCTTGATGCGTTTGTAACTTGGCCTCCTTGATCTTATCATCTCCTTCATGAATGCTCCTTAGTTTGTCCCATATTTCTTTTGCCGTTTTACAACCCATAATTTTTACTAGTTCACTATCCATTAATCCGCACATGATAGCATTATTTTCTTTTGAGTTATTCTCAAAAAATTTCTTACCAGCAGCATCGGTTGGAGAAGTGGTGGGTATTGTGTATCCATTATCTACCGAATCCCAAATGTCGTATCCCAAAGCACAAAGATATGTCTGCATCCTAAGTCTCCAAAATGTGTAATTAGTTCTGTCCAACAATGGTACTTTGTTTGATGATAATCCTTCACCACCTGCCATTGTCTCACTTCTAAGATCAACCCTAGCTAATTTAGCCTGACAAGGGAAACTAGCTCTGATACCAATTATTAGTCTCACAATGACACTCAAAGGGGGGAGTGAATTAGTGTAGCTCTTAAAAACTTAAATCTTCAATTCTTAATGCCTAAACAATGAAAACTTAAAACTCAATAAAGCAAATATACCAAAAGAGCATCACACAACACAAGATGTACCGAGGTTCACCAGTTTTGGCTACTCCTCAAAATTGACTGTTTGGACTCCCATCCAAATCTAGCATTTACAAAATACCAATTTTACAATCAATTTTCCATCACCCACTGGAAGGAGCACCAACCCCTGATTTATCTACAACAACAAAAAGGAGCACCAACCCCTGATTTATTTGCACCAATAGAAAGGAGCACCAACCCCTAATTTACCAGCACTAACTAGAAGGAGCACCAACCCCTAATTTACCAGCACCAACTGGAAGGAGCACCAACCTCTAATGCCAAGCACCAACTTGGACTTCTGTTCTGAAACTAGAAGATTGACATAAAGATACCTTCACTTTTACAATACCTTGACTGGTCTATTGCTTTCTCAACATTGCCCACTCTTCACACAAAACACACCCTACTCGCTCTCCTCTTGCTCTCTTTGCAAGATTAAATCCACCTCACTTTTATCTCGAGTTCTTTCACTCTTTTTTAGCAGCTCATAATTCTCCACGTAGACCTCCTTTTATAACCATATTGTCTCTTTGTAACTCTAGTTGTAACTCCTTCTTTCATTTCTCATATGCCACTTGTCAGTTGTAACACCTTCTATATGTAACTCCTTTTGTATATATAGGGTAGGCATTTCATCAAACATGTTACATGTTACGAATTGACACATATACCCCTACCATGACTGTTCGTCTTCTCGGTCATGAATGTTCGTATTCTTTTCTGTGCATGCATGCATTTTCGATTCTATTTTTATGACTGTTTGATTTTTCCTTCCACGACTGTTCATTTTCTCCTTCTTCGACTGTTCTTATATTAGTTATATGATTTTCTTTTGTAACGACCCCTGTAACTGCTATATAACTTCAATTAACGGTCACATATCTTATTTTGGTTGGGTTATTTTCTTAGCTCATGAAAACACATGTCACGATATTGCGACACTTTTGCCTCCTTGCTTCTTTTGTTTACTTGCACCCATGAAAACACAACATGTCGTGATATCGCGACACTTTCACCTCCTTACTTCTTCTGTTTGCTTGTACCTACAAAAACACATGTCACGATATCGTGACACTTTTGCCTCCTTGCTTCTTCTGTTTGCTTGTACCCGTAAAAACACATGTCGCAATATCACGACACTTTCGCCTCTGTAATCTTCGTTTTTACTTTTGTCGTGACACTTCTGCCTTCTTACTTTCTCTCTCCTCTTAGAGTCACAAAAATGCGACATGTCACAACGCTTTTTCTCCTTTTCTCTTTCTCTTACCTTCGGGTCGCGAAAACGCGACATGTCGCAAAGAGGAGATTTTTTTATTGAGGAAACAACTAGAAGAGGCCAATACAAATCTCAAATTTGAGAAGAGCATAGAGTTGCTAGATAAAATGATAAGGCAACAAAGAAGCCCCATGTCTAAGTTCGGTCTTGGATATGAAGATGAACAACCTTCATCTTCTAAATCTGCAGAGAAGAAGAAGTCCACTGCTAAAGGATCAAAGCAAAAAAAGTTTGAAGCTGAAACTTCAAAAGGAAGAAAATCTCAAAGGAGATCTATAGCAAAGCAACCACAACAAAAGAGGTTCTATCACTCTCACTTTATTCATAATAATGCTTGTAATAGCTATTGTTTTAGATGCAACCATTATGGTCACAAGGCAATGTATTGTGGATTGAATAATAGATCAAAGAGTTATGTTGGTAGAAATACATCTGTTGAACACCATGTGCAATGTTTTAAATGTAATGGTCATGGGCACATAGCAAGGTTTTGTCCAATAACTTTTGTATCTAATCTAATGCAAGACAGTAGATTTCATCAGACACAAAGAATGCAACACAGACATGGAAGAAATCATGTGCATCAAAGAAAGGAAAATAATCATCCATCAAGGATGTACAAGAGACAACCACCCAAGAGAAATGTTCAAGTTCGTGAAAAGGTTCAAAATAGGGATGCATTTGAAAACCTTAAGCCTAAGTTCAAGAAATATTGGAGAAAGAAAGAAGAGAGGAAATCGTGTCTCCTTGGACTGAAGGAGATTACTCCACTATTGCACTAAGCAACTCTAGGTAGCACATCCCTCGGGGGAGCAATCTTGAAGTTTCATTTTAATGCTCCTATGTATTTGTTTGATTACCTGAGGATGAAAGGCAAGTAATCAGGGAAGTTGTCGTATAGTTGTTGAAGTATATTTTCAGTTCATGTAGTTTGTGGAAGTGTTGTGAAGGGTGGTGATTAAATTGAGAGTTGTCATTATTGGTAGTATTGCTATATGTCATTTTTGTATTGGTGATGGTTCTTACTACCACTGTCCAAAGTTAAGGATTATAACAGTTTAGATAATTTGGTTAGTGAAAGAATGTTGCCCTAGTCGCATATATGTGTTTCGATAAAAGCAGTGTATATTTGAACTACACATTGACGTGAATATTGTTAGATATTTTATGATGCTGTGGTGAAAAATATTGAAGTCTGATCATTGATTCATGTTTAGCTCATCAATATGAGCAACTTTTCTTTGTGAATCATACCTATCCGAGGTCCAGAAGTATGAGTTTGAGTAAGGTGCACTATAGTTGGTCGTGAAGCGTTTAACAAAATATTGTCTCCTGATTAGAACAGTTGAAAGTAAGGTGTGACTAGCGGTGACTGTAGAAAACATAGACCAAGTAGAAAATGTAAAAAATGATTTGGTTGGTGTTGTGGTATTGTGTTTGATGCTTGCACAAAGTTGGCAGTAAAATTGCAATGTTGATACAGTGTTGGAAAAAAGTTGGTACAAGTGTGAGTCACTTGTCAATTTTGTTGACAGATGTGAAATCAACATTTTTGAATGGGAAGCTTGAAGAAGAGGTTTATATTGAGCAACCAGATGGTTTCCAACTTGGTGATGATTGGTTGAGTTGATTTGATTGAGCCTAGTCAAGTTATGTGTGAAGTGATCTTTAAAGTTCTATGAAATAAATTATTCCATCATTCTATGTTGAGTTGAGATTGAGGTTAGAAGATATTAAGTCTCTAACAATTCTCTTTATGCTTCTATGAAGTGGATTTGATTTGAGATTGTCATTCATTTTTTATTTCATTTTGAGTACTACTTGAGCATGATTGATTGAGACTTTGAAGAAGGCCTTTGGGAAATATTTGAGGACAATGCTAGGATAGATTTGAGGATAGTTTTGGGATAGATTTCCAGATGTAGATTGGGCAGGATGTGTAGATGACAGAAAGAGTACCAATGGAGGTGCATTCTATCTTGGAGACAGGTTGGTCACGTGGAACAGTAAGAAACAAGAGTCAGTTTCCTTATCCACAGAAGAGGTAGAATATATTGCAGCAACAGTGTGTTGTACGCAGGAGAAAGTTGTGGAAGGTGAGGTTAAGTTGGATTTTGCTCCAACAACAGAGCAAGTAGCGAATATCTTCACAAAATCGTTGCCCAAGGAAGTCTTTGAGTTTGTAATTTTTGCTAACTGTAATAATTTGTGCCTGAGAATGTTGTGCATGGACTCAAGGGGAGTCTGCAGTAGCCCTTTCGTATTATTGTCAAAGGGGTAGAAGAATTACAGGAAATTGCACGTGTGTTGCCAACAATTCCAAAGGGGGAGATTGTTGAGCAAGGTGCAACAATAGTATTGTCATTGTTGTCAACATAGTCAGAAAAATTGGTTGATGCAGTGGACAGGAGTTAAGAGGTTCTTCAGAGTATGTACAGTGATTATCCAAAAGATCGAAGTGGCCCATATGCTAAAAATCAAAAGAAAATCACAAGGAAGAAAATTGTTGCGATATCACGACATGTTGAGCAAGGAATAAAACTGTCACGATATCGTGACATGTTGAGAAGAAAGAAAAACTGTTGCGATATCGCGACATGTTGAGAAGAAAGAAAAAATATCGTGATTTCATGGCATGTTCGAAAAGAAAGCGCAAGTAAGACAAACGGTCATGATTTTGTGACATGTTCGAAGAGAAAGCACAAGCAAGATAAACTATCACGATTTCACGACATGTTCGAAGAGAAAGCGCAAGCAAGATAAACTGTCATGATTTCACGACATGTTGGAAGAGTAAAATGCAAGAAGAAAAAGTGTCACGATTTCACGACATGTTGGAAGAGAAAAAGGCAAGTAGAAAAAGTGTCACGATTTTGTGACATATTTCAAGAGAGATAGTACGAAAGAAAAAGTGTCACGATTTCACGACATGTTGGAAGAGAAAAAGGCAAGTAAAAAAAGTGTCATGATTTTGTGACATATTGCAAGAGATATTGTACGAAAGAAAGTGTCACGATTTCGTGACATATTGCAAGAGAGAGAGTATGAGAGAAAAAGTGTCGTGATATCATGACATGTTGCATTTTCATGATTCGAAGAAAATAGAAAATGCAAGGAGGAAAAAGTATCGCGATATCGCAACATGTTGCATTTTCGTGGTCCGAAGCGAAGAGAAAATGCAAGAAGGAAAAGTGTCACGATATCATGACATGTCGCATTTTTGCAACTTGAAAAGAGCAGGAAGGTCAAGAAGGAAAAGTGTCACGATATCGCGACATGTCGCATTTTTGCAACTCAAAAATGGAAGGAAGGAAGAGGATGAAGAAGTGTCGCGATATTGTGACATGTCGTGTTTTCATGACCCGAAGGTAAGAGAAAGTGCAAAGGAGAAAAAGTGTTGTGATATCATGACATGTCGCGTTTTCACGACCCGAAGGTAAGAGAAAGAGCAAAGGAGAAAAAGTGTCACGATATCGCGACATGTCGCATTTTCATGACTCTAGGAGGAGAGAGAAAGTAAGAAGGTAGAAGTGTCACGATATTGTGACAAAATTAAAAAGAAAGAGTACGGAGGTGAAAGTGTCACGATATCGCGACATGTGTTTTCGTGGATACAAGCAAATAGAAGAAGCAAGGAGGTGAAAGTGTCGTGATATCGCGACATGTTGTGTTTTTGCGGGTACAAGCAAATAGAAGAAGCAAGGAGGCAAAAGTGTCATGATATCGCGACATGTTGTGTTTTCACGGGTACAAGCAAACAAAAGAAGCAAGGAGGCAAAAGTGTCGCGATATCGCAACATGTGTTTTCGCGGGTGCAAGCAAACAAAAGAAGCAAGGAGGCGAAAGTGTCGCGATATTGCGACATGTTGTGTTTTTGCAAGCTAAGAAGAGAACCTAGCCAAAATAAGATATGTGACCATTAACTAAAGTTATACAACAGTTACAGGGGCCGTTACAAAAGAAAATCATGCAGCTAATATAAGAACAGTCGAAGAAGGAGAAAATGAACAGTCGTGGAAGGAGAAATCGAACAGTCGTAAAAATAGAATCGAAAACGCATGCATGCATAGAAAAGAATACGAATAGTCATGACCGAGAAGACGAATAGTCATGGTAGGGGTATATGTGTCAATTCGTAACATGTAACGTGTTTGACGAAATGCCTACCCTATATATACAAAAGGAGTTACATATAGAAGGCGTTACAACTGACAAGTGGCGTATGAGAAATGAAAGAAGGAGTTACAACTGGAGTTACAAAGAGACGATATGGTTATAAAAGGAGGTCTGCATGGAGAATTATGAGCTACTAAAAAAGAGTGAAAGCGCTCGAGATTAAAGCGAGGCGGATTTAATCTTGCAAAGAGAGCAAGAGGAGAGCGAGCAGGGTGTGTGTTGTGTGAAGAGTGGGCAATGTTGAGAAAGCAATAGACCAGTCAGGGTCTTGTAAAAGTGAAGGCATATTTATATCAATCTTCTAGTTTTAGAACAAAAGTCCAAGTTGGTGCTTGGCATCAGACGTTGGTGCTGGTAAATCAGAGGTTGGTGCTCCTTCCAGTTGGTGCTGGTAAATCAGGGGTTGGTGCTCCTTTCTGTTGGTGTAGATAAATCAGGGGTTGGTGCTCCTTTCTGTTGTTGCAGATAAATCATGGGTTGGTGCTTCTTCCAATGGGTGCTGGGAAATTGATTGTAAAATTGGTATTTTGCAAAGGCTAGATTTGGATGGGAGTCCAAACTGTCAATTTTGAGGAGTAGCCAAAACTGGTGAACCTCGGTACATCTTGTGTTGTGTGATGATATTTTGGTATATTTGCTTTATTGAGTTTTAATATTTCATTGTTTAGGCATTAAGAATTGAAGATTTAAGTTTTTAAGAGCTACACTGATTCACCCCCCCTCTCAGTGTCATTGTGAGACTAACAAGGTGGCCAAAAATAGTAATATTTTTTTAAAGGGGTAAACTCAAGTTGGATTTTGAGGATCCAATACGGTGCTAGAGAAATAGAAACCCAAAAATCATCTTGAGGTGGTCATAATTCAAAATGGCTTTGTGATGTTTTATTTTTAGAAACCTAAATATGTAATGGATGTCATGCTCTAGGGACCTTGGTTTTTTGGTAGAAAAGGTCTGGCTCTTAAAAATTTAATTACACTTTTGACCCATGTAAGGAGGTCATAAATACAACCCTTATTGGGGAATACTACTAGGCTTATCACTTTAGTTTTGGGATACATACATCTTGGTTGGGATTGCAAGGGCCATCAATACTCCTATAGTGGTGGATTCAGCTACCAAAGTAAGAACAAGATTAATTCATGTGAGGTTCTATGTAAATTTTAACCTGGAAAAATTGTTGTTATCCTTAGTAAGGTTAGTTTCAAACATGATAATGTGGGATCAAAATATTGAATACAAAATCCTCAAATTTCATGGTCTATATGCAAGAAGTTTGGTCATACAAGGAAATCTTACCCTAAGGCAAAGACATCCATGAAAATATGGAGAAAAAAGATAATAGTTCCCAAAAAAAAGACCAAAGGAAGAAGTCTAAGAAATCCCAAAAAGGAATAGGGGAAAGTTTAGGTTTTGGAAACTTTTAGATAAAATTCAATGTTTTAGAAGTGGATACAAACAAGAATGTTGAACCTAACATGGAAAAACTAACAAAACCCTAGCTAGGTATAAATAAAATATTTCAAGAATAAATTTTAGTAGATGTTGACAAGGTGATCCAAATAGAACCTCAAAATTATGAGGGTATCCAATAACGAGACATACAAGCTAACTCAAAAAGAAATATTAAAGCTAAGGAAAACTTTGACCATAGAGAGACCCCTCTAGAACAAGAAGATATATCACAAATAGAGCAAAGTAATCTACAATAGATAAGGGAGTTCCAGAGACAATAAAATGGAAGTGGGAATGAAGACCAAACAGGTGATAAAAATTTGGATGGACAAAGTTCTGAGAAATAAATTAAGGTAAAAAATGTGAATCTAAACATAGTCAAGAAAAAAATACAACAGGAAGCAACACAGTCCAAAGACAAAAATATAAAGGAAGATATTAAGAGGAATCATCTATGATGACAATAACATGCAATGCAAGGAATTCTGTAGATATAGGTGGTGAAATCAAAGTTGGAAGACCTTTGAACATAGAGGTAAGAGCTAAAGAAACATTGAAAGAGATTCCAACAACACACAAAAAGTCTTGAACCTAAGTGGAGGTTGCAAATCTATTCGCAACAAAAAATAAAGATAATATATTGGAATGTAAAGGGTATGAATACCTCCAATAAGTTAAGATTTATTAAAAGCTTAATAAAAATTAATAATCTATATATTCTTCTCTTTTAGGAGATGAAGGTAGACTCAAACAACATGATGAGATTCAAGAATAATATGTGGAAACAAGCTAAAGCAACAACAAGTGAAACTAATGGAGCTCCAGGTGGTCTGTGGACCCTTTAGGATCCAAATAGAGTGGAAGGAACATGCATCCAATAAACAAATGCATATGTTTTAGTTCCTTTTTATGATAAAATTTTATAATGTAGTTGGATCATTACAAATATATACGTACCTAATTCAATTACAAGAAGGAGGTTATGGAGGGAATGGAAAGAGATACACAGGTATTTCTCCCTCCCATGGCTAGTAGTTGGGGACTTTAACACCCCCTACTAACTAGAAATAAGAGAGGGTGTGCTCAGATATACAATGATAGTATGGATGATATGGGAGATTTCATTGCAGAGATAGGCCTGATAGAAATTGAACTTAAGAGAAGTAAGTACAATTGGTCCAATAGGAGGATTGGAGAGAGGCTAATTTAGATAAGAATGTATAGGATCTTAGCCTCACAATAGTGGTATACAAAGTTCAACAACTTAATTCTATCAATCATTCCTAAGATTACCTTCAATCATAATCCATTGATCCTAGATATGGTTATTGGCACTAGATCAAAATACCTCCTTTAATATTTGAGTTAATGTGGCTTCAACACCCCCAATTTGATGGAAAAGTAAAGGAATAGTAGAATATTGATATTAGCTGGACCAAAATGTTTGTAGTTGAAAAAAAATTGAAAAAACTCGAGAGATATCTAAGATCTTGTAATAGACATGTCTTTGGTAATGTCTTTAGTCAGAAGAAAAATTTATTGGCTTAAATCTAGGACTTGGAGAACATGATCCAAACCCAAGGGAGATCTCAACACATTGATAATAAAGAAGATTTTGCTCAGTGAATATCACAATGTTTTGGCAAAGGAGGAATTTTTCTAGAGGTAGAAATCCAAAGCATATGGTTAAGAGAGGGAACCAAATCATAAATTTCTTTCACTTATCTGTTAGCGTACTACATACTTAGGTTATTACATTATTAGTGAGTTGTTAATGTTGTTGCAACTCCTACCTAAGTCGGCTAGTTAGCTCCATTGGTTACGGGCTAATCTAAGCCACTATTGTAGTATTTATACAATGTTTAATCAATGTTAATTTGTTTGATTTCCTACATGGTATCATAGTGAATGACGATCCTACGAGATTGGACTCATTAGGCATTTTCCATTTTGTGTTTGAAGTTCTGACTTCGTATTTTATGTTTGGAGTTCTAAATTCGTGGATTGTAGCATGAGCTAACTCATCGGACTGAGATATGGGAACGACTTGCTGGACAATTGAGCATGATCTAGGGACAATAGTGGATCTAAGGACATGACCGGATAGGATATGGACATGTGGACATAGCATCTGGACCCTACGAAACTAAGTAGGACAACTAGAGGATCAATGGGACCACTACCAACTAATTGTGATAGACGAAGGACTTGACTCTAGCTAATCGGAGGACAACGATCCCTGGGACACACTAGGCACTTGACTTGGTGGTGGACAAATGCATCAATAGAAACCTATCGATGTGGTGACCCTAGCTAGTTGTGCGAGACCTGATAATAATACTGAGCAAGAATCTAATGCAAGAACACGTGAGGAGCAATAAAATCTATGTAAATGGCGGTGAATGACTTCACATGAGGGAGAACACGTGAGGAGCGGTAAAATCTATGTAAATGGCGGTGAATGACTTCGCATGAGGGAGAGCATCGGGTAGGAGAGTCTACCCGAAGGTAGACATTCTATTATGTACCCATTATTGTTTTTAAAAAGCTGTGAACACCCTAACACACCGCATATGGGATAATTTTTTTCCAAAGGCATTATTGCCAATGAAGATCTTCGTTGTTGCATTGTTGTTATGGGTGATATTCAGGTCACTGTGATAAGGACTTCACTGCACCGTATAAATTTTTGTTTTTAGAACATAGTACGTAGTGGAGGTAGACAAAAATTTGATCAGGTTTGATTTGTAAGAGCCTAAAAGAGGAGTGTTGTGAGGGCAGAGGATTTGGATCTACCTATTTGATGGTGGACGGTGATCCACAACAGCACCTACGTATGTCACCGAACAAGCGCAATGCCACTGCAATCAAAACAAATATGGTGATTTTGTGTGTTTAGAGATCTGAGCGCATAGAATTATTGTGATGGTGTGTTTGTAGACAACGATGCTAATGAAATCATTGCGTTCTCATTTTTTTACTAGTGAGATTCATCAAACAATTTGCATAGTGTCATTTGTGGAGGTGCACATAGATCAGAGCACCACAGTAAATTGAAGAGCCAATCGTGTTGCTAGTGAGACATCGCACACAAAGGAGACGATCTTCATTATAGGTGAATGCATAGATATTGACTAGCACCCCAAAATAAAAATGTGACGTAGAAGAGATCGTTTGTTCATGCAGAAAGTTAAAAAAAAAAACTTTAGCTATTGATTTGATGTCGATTGCATCTATAAAGCCTCAAAAGGACTATATATGGGAAAACTCATAGTTTGCAGAAGAAGGTATAAGTGCAGAATTTGAGCAAGCTATGTGATAAACCCCACTATCAGAGTGATTAGATATCTGGGCTCATTTGTAGCCTGGAGATGTGGTCAACTGGCGACTGGCGAGCTGGGCACTAAAGCAGATCTATAGATCTAACTGACCGTTGGACGTGGAGGTGATTTTGGATAGCGCTCACACCCTATTGGACAACAACAAATCTAACTCACTAGGACATGCCTCCCACAGGATCTAAATCACTGGGACACACCTGCGGGTGGGACAAGACTGTCGAGGAGGATAGCTACGCATCAACATCCATGAAGGAGGGATCTGGACTATGATAAAAAATATCAGAGGAACATTACATTTTTCTTACCAAAAAGTTTTCTTACCAAGAAGTAGCAGACAAAAAATTAAAAAAAATGACGTATTGAGTACCTGAAATGCCATCGAAATAGATGCGGCACTCGAAGGAGCACAGTCGTGGCCATTCCCCTCGGTGGAGAGGCCTAGCCCACTTCAAATAAATGTTACTCCCTATTTATCACCACTGGAAGTGGTAGCCAGGGTGGTTGGAAGTCGGTAGGCAAGTCACTGCCTACCAGCACGTTAGGGGTTCCATACCCCTTGACACCACCAAAACTTCTTTTTATAAAAGAACAAAGGAGCTCCAAAGGTAAAAGTGTTTTTTGCAAATATTTTTTAGTTTTTTCAATTTATTTTTTGATAATTTAATATATATATATTTTTTTTAGAAATCAATTATATTTACTTTTAATTGATTTTCTTTAGCAAAAAATTATTTTATTATTAAAATTATTTAATTGATCAACTTTATATTTGCACATACAACCTTATTCAAAAGCAATTAGCCAGGCAGAATTTCATCGAAACTCAACCTATTTTTTAGACTTCATAAATAGCAAAATTATTTTGTTTGAAGGCCTTATAATAAAGGGGGGAATTCTATATTTTTAGCCTTCATAAATAGAAAAATTTGTTTTTGAAGTACTTCACAGGGAGTTTTTTTTTGTTGGTGACATATTGTGCTAATCTGCCTACGAGGTAAGCTTTGTAAAAGCCTTTTGAGGCTTCATTGTTGCATTTTTTTGCACTAAAGGGGGGGATAAATTTTTTTCTCCACCATCTCCTATATTGCAAACAAGGGAGATATAATTTTGCAAAAACAAGGGGGAAGACTTATAAGGGTGCATTTTTGACAGTGACCGACACCTTAGTCAATTTTTTTTTGCAAAATTTCATTGTAAAAGGTGCATTTTCGACAGTGATCGACACCTTAAAAATGGGCAAATCAAAGAAAAAGCAAGCCCCTAAACAAACTGATGTTGTTGAATCAGTTAAAGGTCCTTACTTTCCACCAGATATGGAAGGGATGGATTTTTATGAGGATGAAAAATTTTCTACACTACGCAATGGTGTAAAATCCATTCTCAAAGATTATGAAGATTCTGAAGACCTTCAAAAAAATGGTGTTCAAATCCCTATAGGAGTCATAAGGGTAGTCTACATATCA
Organism: Wollemia nobilis; assembly: GCA_028583015.1. Lineage (NCBI taxonomy): Eukaryota > Viridiplantae > Streptophyta > Pinopsida > Araucariales > Araucariaceae > Wollemia > Wollemia nobilis. Next base: position 2,535,254 of record JAQPPZ010002315.1, on the reverse strand, counting down.
TTGATTACTCTTGATATGGCCCAACGTAAAATCTACAGGGACTTTGGTGAGGAAACAGAGGTAAAAATGGTTGATGCTTGTAGTGACACAAGTGATCTTCAACGCATTGTGGAGAATGCTTGTTGTGACACGAGTGACCTTCAGCCCATTGTGGCACATGCTTGTGATACAGGCGACCTCATATCTTCTATGGTAGATATTATTTGTAGCACAGGTGATCTCACTTTAGTAGCAAATTTTGTTGGTGACACTAGTGACTTAAAAACTAAACCTTCTCAAAAAGAGCTCCATAATCTCATCAATAGCAATAAATGTAATATTGTTAAAAGCATTAATGAAGATGATAAAATTGGGTGTTTCAAAAAATGATGAAGACAATGGGATTCAATGGTGAGATATTAGGTAAATAGGAACAAGGCGTTAAATCTCCAATAATGCTAAGTGTCAAGGCAAAGCATGAAGGCCTTGGCTATACTGGACATGCAAGTACCAGTAATTCTATGTTTGTAAAACCTAAATCTCCTACAACTCCTAAAAAGCATTGTTGTAGTCACTGTGGAAATATAGGACATGTTGCAGCTAAGTGTTGGAGATTACATCCTTGTGATTCATGTGGATGTACGAATCACTCTTCTTCCAGTTGTTGGTACAAAGTGAAAATGGCCAACAAGGTTCATATAGATTGTGGATGGATAGATATCACATAATGGACCATGATGAAAGAAATGGTGTATGGCTTCTATCAAAAAGGTAAAACCTATGGTAGACCCCGAGGCAAATCCAGTGACAGACCTAGTGGTAGTCCCAGAGATAATGACCCAGAGATAGACCTAAAGACAGACCCAGAGACAAAGTTCTAGAGGTAGATCTACAAGCAGATTCAGAGGCAATGATCCAGAGGTAGATTCATAGGCATATCTAGAGATAGACCCAAAGGTATAGATCTAGAGGTATGCTTAGATCCAGATCCAGAGCCGAAGACAAAGCACGAGCCACCATTCTTTCATTTCTCTTATTTTTCACTATATTGGGGCAGTTATATACTTTACCCAAATATTATTGTATGGGGGGATGTTAGCATAGCTAGTAGTTATATTATTACCCAAATAATGTAATAAGGGGGGATGTTAGCATACTACATACTTAGGTTATTACATTATTAGTGAGTTGTTAATGTTGTTGCAACTCCTACCTAAGTCGGCTAGTTAGCTTCGTTGGTTACGGGCTAATCTAAGCCACTATTGTAGTATTTATACAATGTTTAATCAATGTTAATTTGTCTGATTTCTTACATTATCCACTCTCAAACATAGAAGCTCAAAAAAAATTAGGGAGATAATATTAGAGGATGGTTACTTGATCCAAAGATAAGATGAGATAAAAGATGCTACCATTTCATTTTTCAAATATTTATTTAAATATAACTCTACTAGAAATAAAGAAGCCTATCGTTCTATTCTTTCAAATATTCCTAGACTTATTAAAACTGAGATGAATGACTTCTTAACACAATCCTTCTTATATGATGAAATAAAAAAAGCTGATATTTGAATGTGAGGGGACAAAGCTCCTGGTCCAAATGGTTTCCCTCCAAGTTTTTTTTTAATTTTGGCATACCTTTCAGAAATATATAAGGGAAGCTTTGATGGAGTTCCAAGCTCATACCACCTTCCTAAGGGAATGGAACTTTACCTTTCTAGCCATCATCCCAAAAAATCAAGAAACTAATATGTTCAAGGACTTTATATCGATTAGTATTTGCAACATGATCTAAAAAATTCTTACCAAGACCTTAGCCAATAGATTAAAACTTCTTCTCCCCAAGATTATTTCTCAAGCCAAGGTGGGTTTGTGGCAAATGGACTGATTTTGGATGGTGTTATATCCATTCTTGAAGACCTTCACTCCATGGATCAAAGAGGGTTGGCATGTATACTTTTAAATTTGGACATGAGTAAGGCCTATGATAGGGTGTCATGGGCATTTTTGGGTTAGGTCCTGGAATATTTTAGTTTCAACTCAAAATGGAGAAACGAGGTTGCTTGGTGTATATCTACTCCTATGTTATCACTCATATTGAGTGTCTAGGTAGTGGGTTACTTTCCCAATCAAAGAGGAATAAGTCATACCTCTTCATTATAATGGTAGAGGTACTTGGTAGGGCCATTGACTTGGCTAAAATTTCAATGTTAAATTAAAGGAAATAGGCTAGAAATAATAGTAGAGATAATTACTCACCGTCAGTTTGTTGATGATATTATAATTTTATGGGAGGCTTCATTAAGAGAAAATTGATCTTTGGTTGTAAAATTGTAAACTTTCCTTCAACTTATTTAGGATTATGCCTATTTAAAGGAAGAACTAGAGATGAATTGTGGAATACAATGATAGAAATATTTCAACATAAATTAGTGGGGTGGAATGGGGCTCTCCTATCTTAGGTTGGTAAAGTACAACTCTTGAAATCTACTCTTTAATGCTTACCAGTGTATTACCTCTCGATGTTTAAGATCACTTTGAAAGCTTCCACCATTCTTGAGAAAATTCAAATACGTTTCTTATGATATGGGGTAGAGGAACACTAGAGACTTCACCTATTGGCTTGGAAAAAAGTGTGCAATTCTAAGAGAGGAGGAGGATTAGGCATCAAGAGAATGTTGAAATTTAATGAAGCTTTTATGAATAAGCTTGGCTAGAGGATAATCAAATAAAGTGAAATATTTTGGGTCAAAATCATCAAATCTAAGTATTTAGAATCCTTCCCACCTTCTAGTTTAGATTTCTAGAATGGGTTAATTAAAATAAGGCCTCTATTATGAAAATGATTAAAATGGAAACTAGGGAATCATAATTCCATCTTGTTCTAGGAGGACACCTAGATAGTATAAAATCCCCTTTGTACTTGGAGGAAATGCAGGTAGATCATGGAACCCTTGAAGTTAAGATATGGAATTTGGGTTAGTGATTATTTAGAAAGAGAAGGGCTCTTGAGAAGATGGAAAAATATCTCTATTCCTAACACTGATAAGGAAACTCATCACTAGTTGTCTTTCATAAAAATACTTCTCCTCTCTTACTACATTCCTATAAGCCCCACACAAGACATCTTTATTTGGGTCCCTACTTCAATAGGAGTTTACTTGGCTAGGTCGAGTTATTTGCTAACAAGTGATGAGGACCTACCTAGATTCATAGTTAATAGATTTTGGATGATGACTTAACTCCTAAAATTATTTTATTTCTTTGGTTTATCCTTTAAAATAGAATTTTAAAAATAGATTATCTTAGAATAAGAGGCTTCTATTTTTTAACATGTTTCCTTTTTGCAAAGGTGATAAGGAGTCAATTTTACACCTCTTTATTCATTGTTCTTTCTCAAGAAAGGTTCTTAATTTTATGCTTCAAGCCTTTGAATGCTATTGGGTGGTTTTCCAATATATCCTTAGTTTTTTTGAACAATGGAACTCCCCCTTCACAAGTTGCAAACTTACTTTTTTTTGGAATATATCCTTAGCTCATTTCTTGTGGGGTGTCTAGTTGAAGCGCAATAACAGGATTTTCAGATAGAATTATAGGGATGATAAATATATTATTTTTAGAATTAATAATGTGATCCAAGAGAACTTGAAAAGTAAGCATAGGGAATGGGTTGAAAAGTAAATACAAAAATAGATAGCTAATAATTGGAAATTAGAAGTAAATATCAGAGATGGCCACAAGTCAAGGGAGGACATAAGAAAGAATACTAGATGGAAGAAACTTGAGGAGGGGTGGGTGAAACTAAACTTCAATGAGGCCTCTAAAGGCAACCCAGTGAAGTGTAGTGGAGGTGGTGTAATAAGAAATTAATAAGGGGATATGATAGTAGCTTACTTAGAGAATTATGGGATCCAAACCAGTCATGTAGCTAAAGCTAAGGCAATGATAATTGGTATTGAGCTCCTTGATCAACTTGATATTCCTAAAATAGTAGTTGAGGGGGACTCCCTTAACATCAATAACTATTTTCTTGGAAAGGGATAACCAAGTTGTACTATAGAAGGAATCATAAGGGATAGTAAAATATTTCTCTAATAACTTCATGAGGTAAAAATAATGCATAATTTTAGGGAAATGGAATAAAGTTATAAATTATTCTGCTAATCTAGAAGTAAAAAACAATGTAGGAGACATATGGGTGGACTCATTTCCACCACATGTGCTCTCATATTTAGGCTTGGATAATCAATTCAACTCCTGTAATGTGGAAATTTAGTGAGAAGTGCTATGTAATGGCTTTGAATCCAAAGATAGCTCCTTTTCATAACCTTGGTAACAAATCAAGGTATAGGAGCAACATGGTGGATAAAAAATCTAGGTGGGAGACAACCACATTGGTGTGGCTACTCAAAAACAAAAATTCATGGTTGACAAAGAGGTCTAAGTTGAGGAGGACATCCATTTTAAACATACCTTCAATCATGAGGAATATATTCAAAGGTTTAACCAGATGATGGACACTTGGAAGGACCTGAAGAAAATGGTTTAAGTAAAGAAGAAGGATAAGCATGGAAGTTGTTATTATCCTATCTAAAATGAAGTAGAACAATCAGGATCATCCAACCTCTTGATTTTGAATATAGTTTCTTTGAGTTGTACTTTTGTGCTAAACTTTTTGTTGTATCCTGTGCTGAACTTTTTACTATTTATTTTTGAATAAATTTTTTATATCTATTTTCCCTTGGGTTTATCTTGTTCTCTTTGCTTGAGGTATTTGTTTCTTTGTATAACGGGTTAGGGCCCTTTTCAAAACCCTTGTTTTCACCTCTAATAAAAAAAAACTAAGCACTTAACATGTTTCTTAATTAATTATAATTTTTTATGTTAAGGTCTATCTTATAAAATTTTGACTGACAAGGATAATGTCCTAGACAATATTTTTGTGTCAATCATGCCTATATAGATTGAAGAAACAATTTTGCCCAAGTTTTTCCTTGATATTTGAAAAATTGATAACTATGTTTTTCCTCTAATTTTATACAATTTAATAGGCATGTGTCTCTCATATTACTTTATGTGTATATATTATCCCATTTTTAAAAAGTACATCTATGTTCATAACCTTTCAAATAAAATCTCTATGCCTAGTAATAATGTTAAAAGTGATATCATATAAATTAGCACAAGTTGAAGTATGGCCTTTAATATTTAGATCCTTTTATCCAAAGCTATGTTCTAAATCCCTTATTTTCTAGATAAGATAAAACCTAGATATATTGATGGAATTATTGCCACCTAAAAACTAAATATCCATAAGAATCCATTGTAAATGAAGGGTAGCATTGATAGAAAATATCTTAAAAAAATTCATATTTTTCAACTATTTAATTGGCTTCTCATAGGTCACCGCATTGATTGCCAACTAAAATCATGCTCAATAGTATATTTCTAAAATTCCACATGGCCTAGTTAGAAAATGTGATCTCTATATGTGAGATCCATCATAAGGGATACTACTTTGCACATCAAAACTTTTTTTTTTTTAAAAGAGTTTCAAAGGAATGTGGGGTTGAAAACATGATCTCCCCATTTCAAGGCTTCAAAAAATATCCATTGATTGTTATGCCATAGGCCACAACAACACTTACGATCACATCTATATTGAATATCCATTCATCTATGCCAACACCCTAACCTACCTCTCTTGATCATAAAAAAATGTTAATATTCGATGAAATATTCTAAGTTCTAGTATTGACATTTTCAAAAAAATTGAGGGAATGAGCAAGACCTTCAAAAAGAAAAATAAGGGCCTAAATGAAAAAATATTCAAAATTTTTGAACTGGGACTACATGAGGCATAAAAAAAAATCCAAAAAAAATGATAATTCATCTATATTTACCACAAGTTTCCCTATATCATCAAAAAAATAAAGTAAGAAAAATAGAAGAATTCATCATCAAAATTAGTAGCAAAATATCAATATTATAGTAAGGAAAAATAATTAAATCAGATTTTATAATTGATAATCATAATTCTTTATAGAGCTATTGTCCCATAAATTACTTTTAACTTTGTAAAAGTTTTTCTTTTATTCTATTTTACTCTACTAGCTTTGTGTATTTGATTATGCCTTAATTATGATAGTTTTAAAAATAGACAAAATATCATCTTGTATTTTAGGGAATTATCCTTTGAAAATCATTTAGAGCTTAAAAAATTTGATCCATGTAACCTTCACGCAAGCCTTTCCACAATTGAACTATCTATTATTAAGGCATGAAGAAGAGGCCCCTCTCATAATGAACATAATGATAAACTTATTCACACTAAAGGGGTTTTTAAAATGTATTAATAATTTGGGAACATGTAAAACTTAAAATGTGATTGAAGTACGTACAAAGCACTTAAAATGGAGAGTAGAGAGTTAGCTCCCCACATCAAGAGGATATTCAATAGCATTATCCAGCATGTCTTTTGAAGGGATTGAAAAACAAGTATAACAATACCTCTCTTCAAGAGTGGAGACATATATACTTCTTTAGATCACCAACTATTATTGTCAATCCCATATTTGCAAATCTTTTTTGAAGCACAGTTGAGTGTGGAATAAACAAGTGGATAGAAGAATAAGGAAAGAGGAAAAAAGGACAAGCATATTTTAAACCAAAACACTAAATAATAGACCATGGCATCATGTTAAGGTATATCATTTGAATTATCGAATGACAAGAATAAGCCTATTGTTGTTTTGTGGACTTTAAGAAAACTTTTAACATAATGCCTAAAATTAAATTATCGAGTAGAATGGAGAACCTATGCATACTAAAAACATTTGTGGAGTAAAATAGAGGATTTAGGCATACCTTGAAAGTATACAACAATAGTTCATTAATATATCAAGTCCGTGCTAAAATCAAAACCCAAGTAAACCTTCTAGAATTATTTAAAAGTATCATAGGGGTTAATCAAGGATACCTAATATTGTCTTCCTTATGTCATTTATATATTAATATTTAAAATAATGGGTAAATTTGAGAGGAAAGGATGTGTATGTCAAATTCATGCCCTCATTTACAAGTCCCATTTTTAACAAAATATTCCAAGGTAGATTATAAGAATAAGATTCAAAATTATCATACCTTATCTCAAAAAATTGGCTAAGTCCCCAAAGGAATCCTGGGTTTGCACAAAGCTAGAACGAAATAAAGTCAAACTATTTTTAGTGATGACATCAACACGACATCTCAAAAGTCTAACAATGTTCAAAGGAACATCAAGACAAAACAAAGCCCAAACTTCTTGAAAGCAAGGCAGCACATCCCCAAAATTAGTCAAGGAATAGCCCATTTGCACAAAGCCAAAATGGATCAAAATTGAACCATTTTTGGTAATGACGTCAATACTTTCATGATAAAATTCGAGTCCATGCAAAGATATCATAGTTTAAAAAACCGAAATCATCAATGCTAAAATGTGAACTAAGCCAAAGACTACAAAAATATGGGAGACCAAAATATTAGTTAAAGAAGAATGAAATTGGTATTTTTCCTAAGGTGACATCATCAAGGCATCCCTCATGCCTAAATTTATTCCAAAGAAATTTTCAAGCTGATCAAAAGTTTGACTTCGATACATGGCACCATGAAATATTTCTTTTAGAGCTATAACTACCTCGATGCATTCTAGCTATCTGAACAAACACCATTAAGACACAAAAATGACATCTCTGATAGATCAATTACAATGGTTCAACCATTTGCAAAATATAGTTGGAGATCTATGGAGAAAATTGAAGACATACATATTCAAACATAAAATGGAATCTAAACCAACCACATCAACAACAAACCAATGTAGAATAAAAATGACAATCTCCCTAGAGTGTTCCTTACCAAGAAGTTTTACATAACAAACCTATAATTGTATTGTAAATCTTATGTTGCAAGATTCAAAGAGCAACTTATAAATAGGGAGATAGATCATAGAATAGGGGTTGGCTCTATAGAATTTGCCTAGGTGTATGTTGTATTGTTTTTTCTGCTAATTAATGAGAAATGATAGTTGTTTGGTCTCCATTACTAGTATTATTACAGGTTTTATGAATGAGTTTATGTTTTAATTTATTTTTGTTTCACTTTTTGATTAGTTTATTCTATAAAAGCAAATTCTGCTATTTGGATTTTTGTTGGATTACTTTCATTAAATTCTTAGGAATGATTAAAACATATTATTGATAATTGGCTAACATTGTTATGCATTTGATAATGGTTGGTATATTAAGTATCATTGCAAGTTAATTACAGTAGGCTTTTATAGTGCCTTTCTAATGTTGCTATGCTATATCTTGTCCATCATTTATCCATTTACCTAAACTCTTACTCTCTTTTAACCCTCTCTCTTCTTACCCTCAACTTAAACCCTTATTTAATTTTACAAGTTTTTCAAGGAGTCATCCTCCTTTGAAGGTTGTGTAGACACCAAAATCCAGCCACTTGCAAGTCATCTATACCTTCCTGTCAGCCACGTGTCGGTCATCCACCTTCCCGCCATTATTTGGCCCAAATCCACACTTTCCCGCCATTATTTGGCCCAATTTCACCTTTCCCGCCATTTTTCATCCCCAAATTTATTTAAATTAATATTTATATATATATTTTTTTTTTAATATTATATATATATAAATAATAGTTTAAGTGATTTAATCTAAGCCGTCCATCCTTCATTTAATCTCATCCGTCCATCCATCTTAATCCGTTTCACAACCTAGATTTATTCTCTACCCTTGGATCCACTTTAATCTTAGCCACACGTTCAAAGTGTCGTTAAAACCCTAAAGTGTGCCCTAAGAGTAGATTATAAATTGAGTCACCTTGATGGCTCAAACCCTATCTTCTATCTTTGCTATCTTTGTACCTATCTCTTCTATTTCATCTATCTCTTCACCATCCATCACCGCCCATTTTCGTCGCATCCATCATCGCATCCATCGCCAACTTCGCCGCCATCTCTTCTGCAGCACTTGAATTCCCCATTCTTGTCGCAAGTGCCCGCGGCGTTTACCCGTAGCCACAGACTTAGACCGACGTCTGAAACCTTGATCCAGAAGCACGCGGGCGTTCAGCGAGTGCACCAGGGCGCCTTCTGCAACCGATTTGATAGCCACATTACTTCCAGGTGCCGCCTGGTCTAGCCGCGTTAACAGAGAACAGGTATAAATTAGTTTAAAGCAAGTAACTTCTTTTCTTTTATTAATCTGTTGTTGAATTCTTGCATTCTATTTTTCTAGGGTTTTAAATTGTTTCTGAGGGCTCACACAGTGGAGCCCTCTTATTAATTTCTAACTCCTTGATAGTGTTAATGTGTGCAGGATTTTAATGGCAGATCTGGTGTGTTGATAGCAGCTATTTAAGCTGGAGTGGTCCAAGCTAAAGGATACAACAAAGCCCACTCACTTTGTTGGGATTAAGGATACGTTCTTCGGAAACGCCACCACTTTGTGCCAGCTAGGGTTTCGGAGAACCCTAGCATAAACTGTAATTTGTGTATCACAAATAAGGGTTACAGTGCCTCGTTGTACTCAAAAAGGAGTTTTTAAACTCCATTGATTAATAAATAAAGATCATTTATTTTTGTACAACTGCTTTGTTCCTTTATTGTGATTTTTTATCTTTTGTTTGGCGTTGTATTTTTAATCTACAAATGGCGATCACGGTGGGACCCCCTAGGGTTTCATGTTTTTAATACTTGCTTTACTAATCTATTCCTGTTTTCTGTTTTATTTTGCAGGTTCCAGAAATCATGAAATTCGTTGTTCCAGTGAACTAGGGTTTCTGAGTTTGCAGAAAACGCAGCAGACGCAGAGCGGCGTCTGGAAGTCCAATCCGAAATGCAGAGGTGCGTTTCAGCCTGTGCAGACTCCCTTGGGCGTTTGAAGACAGTTTTATAGAAAAGCGTAGGCTTTCGAGTAAGTGCGTTTTTCTTTAACTGTACTTTTTACGTTTTTGGTTTTTCTGCTGTATTCTGTTTCTTTTTCAGATCATTACTTTAAAATGAACAAAAACTAAGTAATCTGGAAAAGAATAGTTATTTTTAATTACATTTTTTTTGCATTGCATTATTGATTGTTGCTTGCATTAAAAAAAAAAAATTGCATACCTAGCTGCATATTAGAATAGCTACGAATTATTTGTTTTAATTATCTAAGTAGGACTATTGATTGGATGTCAATAGTACTCCTGCCATTGGGTGATTCCAGGCAGAGAAGTGGATGAACCTTCCGGTTGCTCCTTTGATATCTGATATCATTGGTAGGCAGGGGGTTTTAAACGGTGTACTCCACTTCTTCAGAGGAAATGGCATGTTTTCAGTAGCCTCTTGCTTAGATCATTAGAACTTTTGATTTATAGCTTTGTATGTATACATTAGACAACTAAAACACTTAAAATAAAATTCATTGCATTTCATATTGCATTTAAAATAGTAATATCTGGATTTCATCACCAGGTATTGCTTGAAGTTTAGTGACGGTGGAATTCATCTCCATCCATTAAACTTCTGCCTTAGACACCATAGGTCACCCCCGAGCAAACTTGTTGGATTTCATCACCAGTAAGAATCTCGTTGTCCTTTCCTAGCCATAGTTTTTACCTTTTTTGTGAATAATTCAAGATTAGATCACATGCAAAACTCATAAACCGGACACTTAAAATTTACTACTGATTAAGATCAGAAAATAATTAATTAACCGCAAGGTAAGACACATTGGTTGAAACCTAGGTTGTGACTGTTTTCTGATAATTTCTTTAGTGTAAATTTATCATTCTAGTTTTGCATTCTTCTTTTCTGAATTTGTTTAGATTTATTGCTTTATGGTCTTAACAAGGAATCAATCTAAAATGTTAAATCTAAATAATCAAATGGGTAATTCACAGAACATCCCCACCACCAACATGGCCACTTATCCTAGTGAATTTCGAGCGAGGTTCGCTTGCAGGTCTTTCACGTCCTTCTACCGTCTATCACATGGCCATGCCCATGGAGGAAGACAATTCCTGTCATATTACCCACATTGATATGGCCCAAGTGCAAACTCACTTAAGAGATGGCATTGGCTATGTCCTTGAGCCAATCCAAGATTCCCCTATGCAAGATTCTATTTTTCAACTAGGATATTGCATCAACCATACCCGCTGGTTTCACTCAGGTCTACACTAACCCTTTTTTTGAGGCTAATGTTGTATCTGCTCAGCCGGCTTCATCTCCAACATCTTCCCAGATGCTCAATTGTCCTCCTTTGGAGACAAATGTAGTGTCTTCCCGACCACTTTCTCCTCCATTTACCCCGGTGTACACCAATTCTCTCTATGATGTTGGTGGAACCTCCTCTAGCCATGACCAATTTCAACCCTCTTCTTCCCAAACCATTTATGGTTTCACCCTACCTAGGGCACACTCTACTGTTTCTTCCCAGGTACCGCCTACTTCAGCCACCTTCATTGCCCCCGCTATGCGATCTTCCGTGACTACCATGGCAGCCTGCCCTCCACCTTCATCCAATCATCCCACCTCCCTTGGGTTAGAGATTAATAAGGTTAGGGAGTACCTCGACAAGTTGCTTCAGCAACAACAGCAACAAAATGCTCAACCACCTGTCGTAGTAAATCCTACACCCCAACCAATTTCTACCCAGCCAACTTTTCTTAGCTCAGGCCCCACCTGGGTACCCCAATCTTCGGTGGTGTCCATTCCTACCCCACCTTTCTCCCAACCCAGTCCAATTCATCATTCACCCCAATCACCTTCTTTTCGGTATCATCCATACCAACAACCTGTCCATTCCACACCGCCTAATCCAGGCAATTTCATCCCATCTCATCATTTTTCCACTCCTCCATTGCATCATCATAATCATCAAACGAGTCAAAATTTTCATGAAGATTCTCGACTCCATGCTATGCAACAACAGATTGACAACCTTATGCTCAACATGCCTGGCTCATCTAGTCGAAACCTACGCTAAGGTCGTTGATCAATCAACCAATTCATCCTTCGGTACCTTCACCGCCATATCCGACCGATTTCACATTACCGAAGTTTGACAAATTTTGAGGAACTGAGGATCCTCATGAACATGTGAGCTCATTCATGCATGCCCGCTTTAGAATCCAAAATAATGACGCTCTTATGCTCAGAACTTTTCCTCAGACATTAGAGGGAGATGTTGTACAATGGTACAATCATTTAGCTCACCATAGCATTTATGCTTACGAGCAATTGATTAATCTATTTTTAGAACGATTCTCCCTAAATGTACAAAGGAAAGTCTCATTGTCCGACTTATACAAGCTCAAGCAACATGACGATGAGACTGTTTATGACTTTGGAAACCGTTGGAGGGCTATCATTAATAAACTGCCATTCTCCCTACCAATGGAGGAGTTAACCAAAATGTTCACCCAGAGTTGTCTAAAACCTATCTCTTGGTTACTCCAATTACAACAATACAGGACTTTTGAAGAGGCTTTGGCCCAAGCAAGTATCATAGAAGACATTAAAGTCCAAGAGGGTGTTTTAAAACCCCGTAGAAAAGAATGGCAACAAAAGGGCCAACAACGAAATAATAATTATGGCCAAAACAAACAAGCACAGGCTAGTACAGCCTCAAATGTTAACCAAGTTAATCAAGTGGTGGCGAGCCAACCCGTAATGGCTCAACAACAACAAGTAATGCAAAGTCAACCGCAACCAATTGCTTATCATGCGGTACCCGCCCCTCCTCAACCAGCTCCCAATACTGGGCCAACCATGGAAACTCGACCTTGGCAAAACAATCGTCCCAAGCGACAGTTCACACCTTTAGATGAACCATATGCGGTCATATTCAACAAGTTATATAGCACAAATCAGTTAACTTTACCTGAGTTTAAACCTTTAGAACCATCTAGAAGGGGAAAGTATTACAAGGAGTACCTATTTTGTCCTTATCATAGGCAAAATGGGCACGATATCAATAATTGTACAGCTTTCAAACATGTGATCCAAGATCTTATTGAGATTGGAGCCATTAAATTGGATAGCCCCTTAGCCCAACAAAATCAAAATCTTGGTATATTTCAAACACCCCTTCCACATCGGGAGGAAGCTCCAACAACTTCCGGGGGAGTAACTCAGGTAACTCCTCCTAATCAAGTCAACCATGTACAACAATACCAAGGTTTTGTGGGTACTATTAACGTAGTAACCCGGGGTCAAAGGGCGAACCAACCAAATCAGGCTGAACCACAGCCACTTGTACAAACCCCCAGTCCACCTCAGGTAACAATGACCCAACGACGTGCTAGTACTTCTCAACAACCGCTAAATCATTCTACTCAACGCCAACGACCCATCATGTCATTGAGTAGCCGGTTAACTACCGGTTTAAAAATGGCTTCGCCAAGTTATCGATCTATGACCTCATTCAACAATCTCCCCCGCATAGAGAGGCATTAATGGAAATATTAAAGTCAATCGAGCTTCAAACTCAAGATACTAATGCCTTCAACAACTTTGTGGGGAGTATTCAAACATGCATGGAGCCCTCCATCACTTTCTATGATTTTGAAATCAAACCTATGTCAACAGAAAGTATAGATCCTCCACTGCATATCATGGCCAAGATCGATCACAAGCCATTCAAGAGAGTCTTAATTGACACCGGTTCCTCAATCAATATCATTACAACATCGGCGTTGAGTCATCTAAAGTTGTCGCCATCCCTTATCACAAAGTCGACTTTTACTCTTAAAGCATTCAATGATGCTTTATCTTCCACGGTTGGCACGGTTATCTTGCCCATTGAGGTAGGGGCCCGAACTTTGCATACCTTGTTTCACATCTTGGAAGGGTCCATGGCATACAATGTATTGCTTGGACGGCCTTGGCTTAGGGAGATGAGATGTGTCCCTTCTATACTTGCATCAATGTCCGAAGTATGTATATGAGGGACAGGTTCATTGTGTACTCGTCGACATTGAACCCTTCAAACATTGCAACTATGTCTCAAATCCTTATGAGATTGTGTTGCCATCCACTCATCTTTTCTTGACCCCATCTACTTCTTCTATACCATCTTCTTCTAAAGCTCCCATTCCCGAGGAGCTACCCATCATATCGCAACCATCTTCCTCTTCCGCTATTCCATCTCATTCACCACTTTCTTCATCTCCTAATCTTCCTTCTTCTTCATCAGTGACCACATGCACATGTGGCCATGACCAATCATCTCTTTCCACGTCATTACCCCCTTCTTCTACACCTTCTTCAACATCACCTATTATTCCTCCATCTTCCCAACCATCACCAGCTGATGTTTCACAAGTTAGTGAAGCATCAACCCAACCAAATCCTTCCAATTCTTCTATCCCACATTCTTCTATTCCATCATCTAGTCCATCTCCCTCCCAAGTCAAGGTCCATCTCACTGATGCAGGTATTGGTGAGTATGCCATCCAAGATGTCCACATCACACCGTTCAATGTGCAAACAGTTAAAGATTTTGGTCGTCCACATGACCAACATTTATCCATTGGATCGGTTTATAACATGGGTTCTATGCCAAATTCCATTAATTTTGTATATGGGGGAATAGAGTCATCTTCTAGTCCTACCACCATACTAGAACCCAAGCATCCAGTCCCTGCCAATATCGAAAGGATGGAGGGTTTTCCCTCTCGCTATTTCCACGGACATAATTGGCAGCAATTTGGCCTAGGTCGATACGAGCAAGGGGTAACCGAACGCATCGATATGCCATATCGAGAGACCCACTGAGCATTTTGGTCTGGGATACCAACCACTTACATCCCTTTCTTCTTTTGAACGAGCTTTTCAAAGCATTAATATTAATTCAAAAGAAGAAATCCTCCACCCCGACGAATCCGAAGATGAAGCCTATGAAGAATTTGACGTCATGTCAAATGCTGATGAATCCGAAGAAGAGTCGGCGCCCATTGTTCCCCTCACTAAACAAGACGAGTTTTATCTCCAATTGTTCCCTCTCCAAGAGGCCATCTTTCGCTTGCTTCTTCCACAAGAACGAGGTGAACCACCCCCTCCGCCACATCCATAAGCCATAATCCAAACCTGTATTATATGTATATACTAAAATAGTGGTTTTCACCACTACCAAAAAAAAAAAAAAATTAGAAAATTCCCAAAAAAAAAAAATCAAAATATATAAAAATACTTTATTGCTTTATGTATGTGTGTAATAGTGGTTTTCACCACTACAAAAAAAAAAAAAATAAAAAAAAAAAATAAAAAAAAAAAAGAAAAACTATGTTGTTTTGCACCTCAGGTCTTCCGAGGTCTTCACCGGTTTTCCCTTCCATTCCGCCCATCCTTTCTTCCATAAGTCGACAATGAATTTTGAAGACTTATTCACCCCACTCCATAATCCATATGATCCGGATAAGCCAATCCCGATCAACCCAAGCCTGATTGACATGGATCGGATTTCATCTCCTCCATCTATTTCAGAGTTCATCCTTAAAGAGAATCAACAAAACACCAATGCATTGCCGCATCTTCGAGATAAATTCGCGGCTAATTGGTTAGGTCCATATATGGTCACTGAAAGAGTGGGTAATGGAACTTATAGACTTTCCAGTTTAGAGGGAGAGGAAGAACCCGAACCACTTAATGTTATACACTTGAGGGCATTCTACGCATAGTTTGAATTTTATATGTACATATATACATGGCTTGTACAAAAAAAAAAAAAAAACAAATAAAATAAAAAGAATTTGCATTTCATTGTTAGTTGCATACATCTCATTCAAAAACATTGCATTTCATGTGCATACATCTCATTGAAAACCATAACATTTCATTTTCAGCCATAGTTGCATATCATGTTAGAGACCATTCTATCTTTTGGATATAAAATTTGGTCAAGCAAAAGTCATGTTGCCTTAATCAGGGGCACCTTCATAAAATCCATCAAACCGAATTGTCATTCGTACACCCATTTTCCATTTGCACATATTTACATTGCCAAAATGTTTTCAGTCACTCAGCCAATTCCTAGTGTTTTAAGCAAACTTTGAAATGCATGTCAAAGTTCTCTAGGGCCATATCACAAATTACACTAAATAAAATCTTGAGTATTGGGAAATGATTTCAAAAGCGGTCTTGAACCTATCACATTTTCACATCTTAAAAACATCTTGTGTCAAAGAGAGATAACACCATCCTTGGGTTGTGCCTTGAAGTGAAAAGGGTAATCCTCGTTTGTCCTATCATGCAAACATAGTCCATAAAACAGTGTTCTTACCACTATCACAAGCAATCACAAAATATAAATATAAACAGAGTAGTAAGGATAGGGTAAAATTCTCATCATACTTCGGTTGAGAATCCGATTCCCCAAAGCTCTAAGGAAATGAACATTTTTCACACACCACTGATCCCAAATAAGTTGTAAGGATCGTACTACTTGTCCAGTCAGACGGATAGGTAGTCATCCCCAAGGCTTACAAAGGTCAAAAACAACATGGACTATGGAGTTAACCTTCACCGGGGCTATAGACGCTTGACTGGCAGTGGAGTATACTCATTGCGTGGCGACATGTCTCTCCTCAAAAAGAGACCTCTGAATGCTCATACGGACAAACTAGCTTCGGGGTCTTCTCCATAACAGGGTTGCCTAATTTATGCAAGATGAGGTTAATGAACACACTTGCACACACACGAGTTTTTGATTGCCTAGAGTCACTACCATGCTTCTGATTTGGTTAATGAACTCGCATGCACACACATTTGGTCCTAGTTGAATTAGGCAGTATTAGTAAGTTTGTTTGATACCACTAGCATGTTTGAGTCTTTGTAAAACAGTCTTCCATATCTTCTTCCATATCACCCTCCATATCTTCTTCCATATTCATGTCATTCCATACGTCATCCATTCATAAGCCACCAAGTTCGGTGCCCCCGATTAAACAATTATGATAACAATTGGCTAAATCTAACTATCTAAAAGTATGAGTGCTTCTTAGTGCATATTTCATTTACTTAGACAATCTCGCATTAATCATCTATAAGTTTGCATTCCATTCCATCACATATGCATCAAAAACATTAAAACATATAAAAACATGCATCACAAAAACATAGGCATTCACACAAAAGAGAGTAAAACACCAAATAAATAAAAGCCATGTATATATATATGAGTATAAAGGTCAAACTGTACAATGAATGCCAAAAGGCTACAATATACAATAGAGCACCAAGGCTCATAAAGAGTGCATCTAAGCACTAAGCTAACCATCAAAAGAGGTACCCCTCATCCACCTGAACTACCTCCAACCGGGCTGCCTCCGCTAGCCCCACTGCCTCCAATATCTCCCAGTCTTCCTGGGACAACGACCTCCTCATCCCCGGAATGATAGGGGAGAATCGGTGTCGTGCCTCTAACACCCTAAGCTGCAAAACAACAAAACAAAAATTTGTTACAAATTTTTCCAAAAAAAAAAAAAAAACACATAATAAGTACTTGCTTAAATGAACAAATACCTCAGCTGGCTGCACTGGCGCGTCCGCTCCCATCTCCGCCATAGCTCCCGCGTGCTTCACTCTCCCACACAACCTTTCACTCCACTTCACTCCACTCCCTCAGACGCACTTCTCTCAAGCTCGAACGCACAAATGAGCGAAATTCTCGCTGAAACTGTTTAAATAGCTGGTTTTGGCGCCCTGAAATGCAGTGGGGCGTTTCATGGCGCATTTAGACGCAGTCCTGCATTTGCAGAGCGCCTAAACACCGACGGGCGTCTCTGCCAACCACAAATGCAGACCGGCGTTTGGTGTCAGTATTGAATAAAGGAACAAAACTTGCAAAATTGAAGCTTACCTCCTCCAAATTTCATCAAATTGCATTCATCCATTCTTCTTATCATAATAAAACATTTTGTGAAGGTTACAACAGTTTTGGACACAAATTTTGTCATTTCGCTCAAAAAGCGCATCATTCATCATTGTTTTACAAATTGGGTTAAAAATATTCAAAACCTTCACAAAATTAACCACATTCATCAATTCTTCTGATCTATCGTCAATTTCATTCATTCTTCTTTCATCATGCATATTTTTGCCAAATCAAATTAAAGTAAACCTCGTATCTAGTGGTATATTCTATCACCTTGGCGATTGCAGCGATTTGCATCCATGCAATTCGGTAAGAGGATTAAACCACCATAAGGACACTTACCATTTATCATCATCAATTATTTCACTGTTTGAAAATTGGAAATCAATTTTGGGTATTCTACTTTTCAAGTGACCTCATACCAAGATTAATTTGCTCAACAGTTGTCATTGATGGCCTAGTTCATGGGGCCTTAAACATGGACAATCTTTAATATCATCATTATTTTGAGTCTTGCTAGAGATTGAGGCTACCTAGGTTGATTGGTTCCGACCCGAGGAATTATCCATACAGTCACTAGGAGCATCTCTGAGTTCTGGACTCTTTTCATGCATCTTTCATCTCTGCATATCAATGGCGCCAACAAGGCAATTTCATCAACAGTATGGACTCACACACAGGAGTTGGGGCATCCGTTATCAATTTCTAATTTTCCTATAGTGGAATTCATCTTACATGATCATGGAACTTACAATTTGGCAAAAATCCCTTTATAACCGTTGGGGCAGAAAACGGTCCATCTTTCACATCACTCATATCGTCTTCAATCATATTCTTTCTGGTTTGTACACCAACCCCTTTCTTGTTGGGACATAAACAGATGGTTCATACACCAACCCCTTTTTTCACCGTTGGGGCAAAAACGGTTCATTTTCTTCCAAATTTCTTCCAATTGGCTTGTGAGAACCATTCTCGCTCGCCAATTGAGGGGGTAAGCTGATAAAATTTTAAATATTCTTTTATTCTTTGGTCTTCAAAGTTGTGCTTTAGTCTTGAGAGAGAGTTGCGTCTGATCCAGCTTTTCAGGTGTCTTAAGTTTTTGTGCTGCATTGTGTCTTCACACAAAGCAGCTCAAAAAGGGGCATCTGTAGACACCAAAATCCAGCCACTTGCAAGTCATCTATACCTTCCTGTTAGCCACGTGTCGGTCATCCACCTTCCCGCCATTATTTGGCCCAAATCCACACTTTCCCGCCATTATTTGGCCCAATTTCACCTTTCCCGCCATTTTTCATCCCCAAATTTATTTAAATTAATATTTATATATATATTAATATTTTAATATATTTTAATATATATATATAAATAATACTTTAAGTGATTTAATCTGAGCCGTCCATCCTTCATTTAATCTCATCCGTCCATCCATCTTAATCCATTTCACAACCTAGATTTATTCTCTACCCTTGGATCCACTTTAATCTTAGCCACACGTTCAAAGTGTCGTTAAAACCCTAAAGTGTGCCCTAAGAGTAGATTATAAATTGAGTCACCTTGATGGCTCAAACCCTATCTTCTATCTTTGCTATCTTTGCTATCTTTTGGACCTATCTCTTCTATTTCATCTATCTCTTCAGCCATCCATCGCCGCCCCTTTTCGCCGCATCCATCGCCGCATCCGTCGCCAACTTCGCCGCCATCCCTTCTGCAGCATTCTGCAGAATCCCCCATTCTTGTCGCAAGTGCCCACGGGCGTTTACCCGTAGCCACAGACTCAGACCGGCGTCTGAAACCTTGATCCAGAAGCACGCGGGCGTTCAGCGAGTGCACCAGGGCGCCTTCTGCAGCCGATTTGACAGCCACATTACTTCCAGGTGCCGCCTGGTCTAGCCGCGTTAACAGAGAACAGGTATAAATCAGTTTAAAGCAAGTAACTTCTTTTATTTTATTAATCTGTTGTTGAACTCCTGCATTCTATTTTTCTAGGGTTTTAAATTGTTTCTGAGGGCTCACACAGTGGAGCCCTCTTATTAATTTCTAACTCCTTGATAGTGTTAATGTGTGCAGGATTTTAATGGCAGATCTGGTGTGTTGATAGCAGCTGTTTAAGCTGGAGTGGTCCGAGCCAAAGGATACAACAAAGCCCACTCACTCTGTTGGGATTAAGGATACGTCTTCGAAAACGCCACCACTTTGTGCCAGCTAGGGTTTCGGAGAACCCTAGCACAAACTGTAATTTGTGTATCACAAAAAGGGTTACAGGCCCTGTTGTACTCAAAAGGAGTTTTTAAACTCCATTGATTAATAAAAATCGTTTGTTTTGTGCAACTTTCCTGTATTCCATTATTGTGGTTCTATTTCTGTTTGGCATTGTATTTTTAATCTACAGGTTGAACTGAGAGAAATCTTGTTCATTCAAAATATTGGCTAAAGTTTAGGGCACATTTCATAGACTAGGTTGATTTTATACCAATAGTTTTTATGTCATAATCGATGGGAAAAATTGTGGTAATTCACCCATTTATTCGATTGAAAAAAACCTTGGTGAGTTTTTGATCCTTAATATCATTCAAATTATTCACCTAGCGACTTCATTGATTTGCAAGTGACCACCAAGTACCCAGTTGCCACTCCATTTTAGTTTGTTGTGTTTTTATTGTGACAAGATCCATAACCAATAATCTAGATAATCCATTACTATTTTTTGAATCATATTCTTTTAGATCAAGATAAATAAAGTCTCTAGCCCTATATTATTTATCAAAAAGTGTAGATTCTACATATTCTAGTCCTCCAAAGTTTTGTAGGAACATCTAGTTCTGATGTCATGACAAAATCAGTAATAGGTCCCCTAATTTTTTTCTAAATGAAACACAAACTATTGGTTTGGCACATCTCAATGATATATCTTAGGCAACACTTAAAGATTTTCCTACCTACAATGGGATAGGTAAAATGGCATATGAGCATTACCTATATTTGGTCTTATTGGTTGCAATTACTAACATATGAGAGGAAGATATTATAATCAAGTTCCTTGTCTTATCTTTCAGAGGAAAGATACTACAATGGTATCATGCTATGTAATATGGAAGTATTCATTCATGGGCTAATTTTATAAGACCCTTTATTGAATATTTTAATGAGTTGGTTGATCTCTTTTCACCACTTAATTTACATTTATCATTCCTCAAGAGGTCGTCACTATTTCAACCTTAGGTTTAGTAGGAGTGAAAAAGAATCCCTCAAGATATTATATCTCTTGGTCCCTTGGCATAAATTTATTATATCAAAGCCCTGGCTCCTGATATGGGACTCTAAACATAGCAGTCTAGTGTGACAACATTCCCTCAATTATATCAAGTCATTGTTACCACAAAGAATGCTTTATTTTTAAGAAGGCTACTCCCAAGGATTGTGATGCCATATTTCCTAGAGATTGACCAACCTGCTAAACAAAAGGAAGCTTTAGTCACCATCACACATCTTCATTTAGTAGCTCTCATTCCTACCCCCAAG
The DNA here is from genome assembly GCA_028583015.1 of Wollemia nobilis. Lineage (NCBI taxonomy): Eukaryota > Viridiplantae > Streptophyta > Pinopsida > Araucariales > Araucariaceae > Wollemia > Wollemia nobilis. Next base: position 2,513,844 of record JAQPPZ010002315.1, on the reverse strand, counting down.
ACATTACCTATGATACCAACTTTACAAGCACTACTAGCTCTAGAGCCAAAAAATCTTCAATAATGATAGAGATACTAACTACTATAAAGACCTTGAATAATAAGGTGATGACTATTGAAAGGAGGGACACTAAAGGATACCAATCTAAAAGGTTTCCCTATGTTTTTAATGATCAAAATGCTTATACTAGTAATATAGTTGAGAAGACTAATAATATCTATAATGACCAAGAATCAAAATCATCAATATCAGACTCAAAAGGTCACCCCTGGTGCATAGTGTGTTGTGATCCCCATAATGTTGACACTTGCATGATGTACCAACACAAAGCTTAGATAATTTCCATAAAAATTTTGAGAAGGCACAAAAAAATCAAGTGAATATGATGTGGGATCCATAACAGGCCATGATCACACAAGATACTTCAGAGGAGGAGTACTAACAAAGATTGAAAAGAAACCATTATAGATAGATCCATAAAATTTAGGGTCATTCCGAATCCCAGCTTAGCCACAAAATCCTAAAGAGAAAATATTGCATGATTTCAAAAAACTCTAGTATAGTCATAGTCAAGTTAGACACCCCCTCTGAAGGAGCTACACAAGGAGTGACCAAATCTAGAACAAGAGGATAAGGCAAAAGAAACTTTGCTTGAATCCAAAGAGCAAGCCCAGGATAAATTTAAAAATCCTTCTATGACTAAACGATAGAGGATATACGACACTCAAGAACATATAAGGATATTTGATGAACTAGAAAAAAGAATAAGAAACCATTAGAATCATAAGGATTCAATATTGTTGAAGAACTAAAGAAAAATCCTTCCAAAGTGAGTATGTATAATGCCCTTATGATACCCATACAAATTGACCAACTCAAAGCTTCCTTAAAATGCCTAACTTTGAAGGTGTACAAAATTCTAAGTATAATATTGCTTAATATTTGTTGACTCTCGAGACTAAAAAGATTAGACCACTTTCCTTTTACATATCTTTAAGAATGAAAGGGTGGATTGTACATAATTGCATGATTAATTTTGGAGCCATGACTACCATGATTCCTAAAGTAGTATGTGAAGTTATGGGTATGGAATACACCCATTCTTGCCCTAGAGTTTTACAATTAGATGGTATTCCTATCAATATAATTGGTGTAATCAAAGATATTCCTATGATGCTACACAGAGATCCGCAAATTATTGTGATACAAGAAGTGGTAATTGTAGACCTTGAACCATATTTTAGCCTATGTTTATCCCAATAATTTACAATGAAATTGGGAGGCTATATGTATTTAAACTATTCCCATATGATAGTCCCACATAAGAGCAGAAAAGTTATAATATACCTAGAAAAGTTGATATCATATCATATAGATAAGATGGAATAAGAATGTATCAACATGATCACTAAAGAGATGGACCAGGACCCTCTAGAAGATATCCTTGAAGAATTACAGACTTGATATGAATTCTCTTTGAAATGTTATAATACCATGTTTGAAAATAAAATTGGCACATATCACATAATGGAGCTAGATAAGTCAAATTCCCTAGCCGTGATGAACCAATAACTTTGAAAAAAAATCTTTGGAAACCTTAATTTTATGGGGCTAGATGCAAGAACAAGACCAAAGATGGGATAGTGTTGATATCTCCTTCAAACGGAATCAAAAACTTATCCTAAAAGTTTACATGGAGCTACACTAACAAAAAAATCAAATATGAACTCTTGTGTCCAGGTCTAATGTAGAAAAAAAGAATAGGTATTAAAATAATTTCAATATTTGGTGACTCTAAGCTTGTAGTCAATCAAGTAATTGAAATATGCAATATAAAACATCACTACTTAAAATTATACCGTAATAGGGTGTGAGACCTAATGGAAAGCTTTCAAGCCTTAAATATAAGAGTTTTGCCTAGGGAACATAATGAGATAGCTAAGACATTATCTTCACAAGGAGTGAATTTATACCTGCTACCAACTATGGTGAAAAAAAATAAGGTAAAGATGGTATTCAGACCAACAAACCCAGATAAAGAAATATTCTAGCAGGCTTGAAAACAACCAAAAAATTATTAATTTCTTAACAAAATAGGTGATCTATGAAACACAACAAGAAGAGATGATGCAAGTAGTTTACCAAGAAGAAGTCATTTAGGTTAAGAAAAATCATATCCCAAAAGGACTTATCACCTTAGAGATCTTGATTGACAATAATGACCAAAATACAAGACAAAAAATGAAAATCGAAGAACAGGTCTACAAGGAGGTTTAGATTGAACCATGGAAGAGTCTTAAGATCAAAATCTATTACTCCATAAAAGAAGCAGAAGAATTTATGGTGCTTTGTAAATAGTACCAAGACATAATAGAATGGATTTGTGACAATATTTGGGTTTACAATAGAAATATTATCTAGCACACCATAGAGCTAACACCTAGAGCCAAGCCATTCAAGTAAAAGTAGAGGTTGGTTAATCCTAGATTAGAAGTGATGATGAAGTAAGAACTTCTTAAATTTCTAAATGCCAAAATCATCTATCCAATCGAACATTCTATATGGATGGCCAACCTGGTGATGAGCCTAAAAAATGCTCATATTTTGTATGGGTTTCATCGATTATTATGCGGCAATATAATAGGAACTGTGTACTTTTATGAATGATTATGTAATTATTTAATAGAATTATGTGTGTTATCTAATTTGTGTGTTTTAGTGTATTTTTGTGGAAATGTAGTTGGTTTTGATAGATTTGGATCAGTCGAGGTCTTTCATGGACCTGGCACTCTATTTCTTTCGGGATCAAGGCATGATAGGTAGGCACCTTCCTCTTCAAGGAAGGCGCCAAGAGAAGGTAGGCACCTTCCTCTTCAAGGAAGGCGCCAAGAAAAGGGTAGGCACCTTCCTCTTCAAGGAAGGCGCCAACAGAAGGTAGGCGCCTTCCGTATAAAGAAGGCACCCGACATACTTAGGCACCTTCCACATAAGGAAGGCACCCCATACAAGGCAAAGCACCTTCCGTATAGAGAAGGCACCCACATCAGTAGGCACCTTCCATAGGAAGAAGGCACTCAACATCAGTATGCACCTTCCACATACGGAAGGTGCCTATCAAAAGCACGTGAGGAAGGCACCTTCCTCATAGAGAAGGCACCTCCATTCTTCGCCAGTTGACCAAGTAAAGCGACGTGGGCAGAGTTGACCGGTGTCGTTCCAGTTCCACATCATGCAAGATAATTCTGGGAGTTGCACCAATGGACGAGAATGTCTTACCTACGCCAGGTGAAGCATGCACCAATCAGCAAACACGCAACCATTAGGAACAAAGCCTATTTTTAGCAGATGTCGATTACGTTTACTAGACTATCCCAGTTTAGTCTAGACTAAACTACTATTGTAACTTCTTTGTAATAGAAGATCTGTGTGTGTGCTATATAAACACACACAGACCTCTCTGATAGATATCTAGAATCCAAAATATTGAGAATACATTTGTCATTCTAAGGAGGTAGAAACATTGTAATAATTCTTTTGCAAATACAATAAAGTTTGAGAGTTCCTAACTACGTGTTCAGCTGGAAGGGAGCTGCTGGAGCCTGGGCCCACTCCAAGCCAGTATTCCTTCCCTTTTATTTATGCTTTCCTAGATTAGTTTCCTACTTTCATAGGTTTATTTTTTGCACTATTATTTTCATTTCCGTAGTAGGTTTACTTTTATTATGCACGTATGAATATTTACATTCTCAGGATTTAATTATTCATACGTAAATTATTATGGTGTGGATGAATGATTGACAATATTTTAAACCCCCCAATAGTAGAATTAGTTGGACTCATCTCAAAGTGGGTATTGTAAGTGATCTTGTATGAGACACTTCTAAAGTTTACGAAGCTCCCTGGGTTGACAATTTAAATGATCGGGCAGTGACAAAATAGGAGCAAAATTCACTTGTGTTTGGCCCACAACATTTTGGCACCATTGTCAGGGAAGCACCTCTATTAGATTAATTGCAATACCTAAAAACCTTCTATCTGACTTTGTATGAGTTCTTCGAGAAGAAGAGGACCTGACGGTCGGTTCATAAAACAAAGTCCACCAAAATCTGAGACAGCCGAACATTCTGAGTTTGAACTAGATTCACCCGACTCACCACCAGTAGTCCACTAGAGTGAGGATCCTCACTTTGTGCAAAGTGCTTCCTCATCCCATCAACTCGGGGAAGAACGAACCATTGTAAACCCATTGTTTAAGAGGACACCCTCAGAGGAAGCACTATTGTGGAAAGTTGTAGAAGATCGGATGATAACACCAGATGATTTTAGAGCCTTGACTCAGAAAGTTTTGAATGATCGTGAGGCCATAAGAACTGCATTAGAGACCACATTTCCTAAAAAAATGGCCGACGAAGAGGCTTCATCTGGCTTTAGTTTCCCGATTGAGGAAGGAGTAGGAGAAACCAAAATGAAAAACATATCCCCTGCTCACCTTCCTACCTTCAGAGGATACCCGATCGAGGACCCTGACCTATTTTTATTTAAGTTTGATGTTCTATGCAGGTCTGTGGACTACAAATATGATACGCAGAAGTTGAAGCTCTTTCCTTCCACATTAGATGATGCAGCTCTATGATGGTTCATTGGTCTGGGAGACAAACACATTGCCACATGGGATCAAATGAAGAGGCTCTTTTTAGAGCAATATCAAGACTTCGGGAGAGCAAGAGACTCTAGAGAGGAGGTCTTGAGCATGATGCAGAAAGAAGATGAGTCTCTTGAGGAGTACTAGGAGAGATTCAACTTCAATATTCAATGATCTCCTCATGCGAAGCTAGCTGATAAGTCTCTTAAAAGCATATTTTTGAGAGGACTTAACAATGAATCATTGGAAGCTCTCAACATGATTTTTGGAGGTGATGTCTACCAGCATGCTATGGAAGATATCCGACAATTATACCGGAACTACTCAAGAAGGAGAGGCAAGACCACTTCTAGAACCATGAAAGCAACTACTTCGATCACAAAAATAGAAATAGGCAATATGCTAGAAGATTTGAAAAGTGAGATGCTTTCATCTCTGGCATTGCAGATGGATACACTGCTGTTAGAGAAAAAGAAGCAAGAAAATGAAGCAACATTAGCTTATTTCTGCCCAAAATGTAGAGGAAAGCATGCAAAGAATGCATGCCCAAAAAACAAAGTCAGAGTATGCATGGTCTGTAAACTAAATCATAAGACCCGATTGTGCCCACAATTGCCTAGTATCAAGGAGGATGTTGATGTTATGAAAGCCTATTTTATAGGCAATCGAAGGAGTTGGCCACAACCCCCTACGGGAAATATGCCACCAGGAATGCCATCATACGGGGAGGACCATACATGCCACAAGGCCAGCCTCAACCACCTAACATGGGGTGGTGGGGGCCATCTCCTTGGTCCAATGCACCCCTAGGAGCAACATTTCCGAACCAGCAGCCTTGGATGCAATATCAATACCCTAGGAAATAGTGGAGAGGCCATGCTCCATGGAATCTGGCTCCATAGAATGTAGCACCAGCTCACCCCCATCAAAACCTGTGAGACCTACCCACTGCAACCGATGACAAATCCAAATAACAGAGTAAATCAATCGACATATAATGTAGAAGGTGAGATGTACCCGATGTATCATATTAGTTGTAATCCTATTCAGCTTAGATCAGGTAGATAACTAGGAGTAGAGACACCTCCGCTGATAGAAGAGGAGGCAGATTTAGAAGAAACACCTCTTATAGAAGAGGTGGAAGAAGAAGTGGCTGAGAGAACAAAGGCTCCATTTCCTAACCGGCTGCAAGAACAGAGGAAATTAATGCAGCCAGAGTTTGATATACTTTCTAGCTTGAAAAATCTCATAGTGACAATTCCACTTTTTCAAGCTATCCGAGACATCTCGATATATTCTAAAGCGATAAAGGAGATGTGCCTAAGAAATTCAAGATGGAGAGTAATCCAGACTATCAATGTCATGGGTAAGTTGGTAGATTTAATGATGGGCAAGATGTGTCATCCTAAGTATGCAGACCCAGGCAGTCCAGTGTTGACTATAAAAATTGGGGGACATTCCTTGACCAATACGTTGGTCGATCTCGGGGTAGCCATCAACGTAATGCCTTAGGAGACCATGCAGAGGCTACAACTCATAGACCTGAGACCTACCTCAATGGTGCTACAGCTGGTTGATCGATCAATCGTAGCACCAAAAGGAATGCTTGAAGATATAATAGTGATGGTTGATGCATGGGAATATCTAGTCGACTTCCTAGTTTTGTAGTCTAAAACTAGGTTGGGTGGCTACCCGCTTATTTTGGGAAGATCATGGTTGGTGATAGTCGATGCTTACATCAGCTATCATGATGGGCTGATGACCATCTCCAATGGATAGAATGTAAAAAGGTTGACCATTTCACCCCCCATGTAGTCTATTGATTCGTTGGGAGAGTCCACGTTGACCAAGCACAAAGAGAAAGAGTTGTCCATCATCCAGCCGGTGATGGCATTAGATGAATTGGTAGAGGAAGAAGATGAGGATGGTGCTATCATAGAATTCCTCCAAGGAGAATCCTCTGGCACCATGCTTGAGTCACCATTAGCTGGCACCCAAGACCACCACATTCAATAGATAAATGTTGGGCCGGGAAAGACGTTGAATATCAATAGTGGGTTGACCCCCACACAACTAATGAAGGTAGAAGAACTCCTGGTTAAACACCAATGGGAATTTGCATGGGATTACTCGGATATGAAAGGTATCAGCCCAAAAATCTGTACCCATCGCATATACCTTGAAGAGCAGGTGACTCCAAGCAGGCAACCGCAAAGAAGAATGAATCCGATAATGAAAGACATTGTCAAGGTAGAATTGCAAAAACTCTTGTCTATCGGATTCATCTATCTAATTTTTGATAGTGAGTGGGTGTCACCACTTGTGGTGGTCCCCAAGAAGAATGGGAAGTGGTAGATTTGTGTGGACTACAGGGCATTGAACAAAGCGACCAAAAAGGATCACTTCCCACTCCCATTTATTGATCAGGTCTTGGATACACTTTCGGGGTGAAAGTACTTCTCCTTCCTGGATGGATTCAGTGGATACAACCAGATCTAGATAGGAGAAGAAGATCAGGATAAAATGATGTTCACCTACCCTTGGGGAACGTTTGCTTATCGGGTATTGCCTTTCGGGTTATGCAACGCACCTGCCACCTTCCAAAGGGTGGTGCTTAGCGTATTCTCAGACATGATAGGAGATGCGGTTGAAGTGTACATGGATGACTTCACCATTTATGGAGAAACCTTTGATGAAGCAATGAAGAACTTGGAAAGAGTGCTCGAAAGAAGTGAGGAAAATAATTTGTCCCTTAGTAATGAAAAATGCTTTATGATGATGCAAGAGGGCATCGTATTGGGACACCATCTCTCTGTGAAAGGAATAAAGGTTGACAAAAGGAAGATAGAGGTCATCAAGGACCTACCCAGCCCCAGAACCCTATGAGAGGTGAGAAGTTTCCTCGGATCTATCGGGTATTACCGATGATTTATCATCGACTTTAGTAAAATTGCAAGACCACTGCACACTTTATTGTCTAAAGATGTGGAGTTCAACTGGATGGAAGACTATGAAAGAGCATTTCAGTCACTCAAGGAAAAGCTAATATCTGCACCTATTCTAAGGGGACCAAATTGGGCCATACCCTTCCATATCTATTATGATGCATCCAACAATGCGATTGGAGCAGTCCTCGGGTAGAAGGATGGCAAGGAATTTTATGCCATCTACTACGTCAACAAAAACTTGGCAGGGGCTGAGCTCAACTATATAGTGATGGAGAAGGAGTTCCTTGCAGTTGTGCATGCCATAAATAAATTCTACCATTATATCACCGGATATCAGGTGTTTGTCCATACGGACCACGTGGCTATCAGGTATTTAATGAGCAAACCAGCTATTGGTGGAAGAGTTATAAGATGGCTTCTACTATTGTAGGAGTTTGACATAACAATAGTTGACAAACCTAGCAAAGACAATGTTGTAGCAGATTTTCTATCCAGATTGACACCAGTAGACCATGCGGTAGTGGAAGACCAGTTTTTGGATGAACATTTGTTCACCATCAATGAACAAACATCGTGGTACGTAGACATAGCCAATTACTTGGCCATCGAAAGAACCTCACCTGCTCTCTCCTCATGAGAAAAGTAGGTGGTAGTAGAGAAGAGTGCCTCCTTTTTATGGGTTGATGACCTCCTATTTAAAATAGGACGTGATCAGATTATAAGGAGGTGCGTAGCAGAGTAGGAGTTCTCAGAAATACTCAAAGCTTGCCATGATGAACCATGCGGAGGACACTTTGTAGGGAAGTAGACTGCCTATAAAATCCTATAGGCTAGGTATTTTTGGCCCACTCTATTCAAATATGTGGCCACCTATGCCAACAAGTGTGATGAGTGCCAAAGAATGGGTAGACCAACCCATCGGGATGAGATGCCCCTTCAACCGCAAGTGCATCTAGAGCCCTTCGATAAGTGGGGCATGGATTTTGTGGGACCAATTAATCCACCTTCGATAGGTAGGAGATTTATTTTAGTCTATATAGACTATGTCACCAAGTGGGTGGAAGTTCAAGCATTGAGGGATTCAAAGGAAAGAATAGTAGCCGATTTCTTATTTGCTCATATTTTTACATGATTCGGGGTCCCTAGAGAGATAACAATAGACCAGGGGCCTCAATTTACCTCCAAATTGATCGAGGAGTTGATGAAACAATATAGAATTTGGCACAACAAGACTACACCCTACCACCCATAGGAAAATGGGCAAGTAGAGGTGACAAATAGAGAGATTGAGAACATCCTAACAAAAACCATGCAACAACATAGAAAATATTGGGCTACATGGCTTTCAAAGGTAGTATGGGCGTACAACACCATGTGGAAGTCGACCATCGACTTCACACCCTTCCATATGGTCTATGGGAAGAGTGCAATGATGCCCATCGAGTTTGAAATTAAGACACTGAGAACTACTTTAGAATTAAATTTGAGCTTGGAAGAAGCTCAAAAAGAGAGGGTTCGACAGCTAAACCAGCTGGATGAATTCTGAATGGATGCTCTACAAAGAATGGAGATCATACAAAAGCAAAGAAAAAAATGGCATGATCGACACATCAAGCTGAAGCAGTTCTAGGAGGGAGAATGGGTGTTGTTGTATGATTCTAGGTTCCAAGAATGGAAGGGCAAATTAATGCAGATATGGATGGGACCGTATGAGGTGGTAGAGCTCATCAAGAATGGTGTTGTGCACGTCAGAACCATTGATGACAGCAACGTTGTATTGATAGTGAATGGCCACCGACTGCGGCCCTACAACACATCCAAAAATTTATTGGTGGAGTCTAGAACAGGCATGGGGGAGACCCCATCCTTGTAAATCTGGACCAAACTCTCAGCAAGTAAAATGGTGGACATGGAGGTGTCCACCAAAATCAGTTAGTTTAGGCTTGTTTTATTTCTTACGATGTGTTTTGCAGGGATGACGCCCGCATGCAAGCTGCAGGCATCCTAGTAGAGGGCCTACCAGGCATGGAATGCATCTAACTACCTATAGTTTTCTTTTATTTTTGTTTGCTTTTGTAGGTGAAGGACCTGACAACTCAAAAAATAGGTATCTAGGAAACCAGGCCTAAACCGACTCAGCATCCCAACACCTGCGCACATAGTTTAGAAGCAACACCTATCCAAGCTCGGGCGAAGGCAACAAACTCTCCTCCAAGGGAAAATCACATGCCAGGCCTAGCAGGAGGATGCTACGGTAGCATGAAGAAAGTCTGAGGAGGCTTGATCACCCTTGCCCAGATGATCACGATGTGTTGCTAAGAAAAATACCTTGCAAAAAGCCTTCATCTTCAAAGCAGACTCTCCATAGGAGGAATGATGCCTTCCTCTTCGAAGAAGGTGCCTAACGAGGGTGGACGTTCCCATCGTGAAGAAGGTATCAAGCTGGAGGTAAGGCACCTTCCTTATAAAGAAGGCACCCCATAAAAATAAGGTACCTTCCTTATAAAGAAGGTGCCCCATAGAAATAAGGTGCCTTCCTTATAGAGAAGGCACCCAATTGAAATAAGGTGCCTTCCTTATAAAGAAGGCACCCATAGGAGAGTTTAAAAAAAAATGTTGAGAAGGTGCCCTTCGCATCATGAAGGCACCATGAAAAAAAAATGATGATCAAGGTGCCTTCCATTCTAGGAAGGCGCATCCATTCAGAAGTGCCTTCTATAGTGGGAAGGCACCTTTCTTCAAAAGTGCTTTCCAAATAGGGAAGGTGCCACTTTTCAAAAGTGCCTTCCACAGAAGGAAGGTACCATTCTTCAAAAGTGCCTTCACAGCGGGAAGGCACCTTTTCAAAAGTGCCTTAAGTGGGAAGGTACCTTCTTCAAAAGCTTCATAGTGGGAAGGCACCATTCTTCAAAAGCACCTTCCATAGTGGGAAGGTGCCATTCTTCAAAAGTACCTTCAAGAGGAAGGCACATTCTTCAAAAGTACCTTCAAGAGGAAGGAATAGAAGCACCTTCCACCTAGGGAAGGCACCATTCATTTAAAGCACCTTCCACTTCGGGAAGGCACCAAAAGTGCCTTTCACATACAATCGATGCTTTGGTTTCACGTGCACCTCGATTTGAATGAGATCAACACATGATTGGGTAGCACCTGATTACCACCAGATCCACGTGATGAAAAATCTACCCCAATAAAAAATTATGTAGAGTTACGAGGTGAGATCCTTGCACACACCTCAAAAATGATGGACAGATGGTTTTTCAAAGACCAATCAGGAGCCTGTCTTCGACATCGAACCTCGAACAACATAGCAGCGAAGTCCAACGTAATCCGCACATGTGAAATACCCATCCTCCATGTCATAGGTCGATGAATCACTACTCTCCATGATGCATGGAACATCCAATCAGGTACGCACATAATTTTAATTAAATTTTTATATAATCTTTCATGAATTATGCAGTACCAAAAAATAGCACCGCCATAAAAATCATGCACCCCCATGACCGAAACATCATGCCAATGATATGGCTCGAGAGGCATACCGTGCCAACCCCAAAATTGAATGCTAGGGTTAGGCACCTTCCTTATAAGAAGGCACCTTCCTGAGAGCGTAAGGTAGGAACAGAAGAGCGGTTAGGGAAGGCACCATGGGAGGGCGATCAAAGAATCACGCCATCAAGAAGAATGAGCCTAGTGACACAGAGGGGATCAGGGGGCGGTGAGGACTCAGTTCGAAGCCGAGGGATGGCTCGATTACTATACCCTGGTCTATCAAAACCAGGATATGGAGGTAGCCAAAGAATTCACTACCTCCTTGAGAGGCGACGTAGCTCAGGTGCATGGAAGGGAGATCCCGGTCACCCCGGAATACATCTCCCAGGTGACCGGCTTGCCTCTCATAGGTGAGTGCACATACAAGGGCGGCATGTTGAAACAATGCATCGAATTACTACTGCTAGGAGAGAATGTGTAGGTAGAGAAGGAGGGGCTACCAAAAATCTGACTTCCCATGAACCTGCGGAAGTTGTTCGAGCAAATTGCTCACTTTTTCACATGCACAGGGAAATATTCCCACCTACACGTTAATCATGTGCAGTTCTTAAATCACCTGGTGCATGGGAGGAAGATGAACGTGCCCTTCTACCTAGAAAATGCCCTGAAGGAGGAAGCGACTCGATACCAGAGGGGTGCACCTTCCACCTTGGCCCACCATGGGCTGATATCAGTGCTGGTTCACCATGCAAATGCACAAAGGGAAGACTCCCATGTAGAGGGATATGGTGGCTAGGAAGGGTAGGAAGATTCTATCGTCGAGGTAGAGGAAGATGAAGAAAGCCCCATATAAGAGGTAGAAGAAATTGGGCAATTGTCATTGCTCAATTTTGTAGAAGGAGGGCACTCACCCCTACCAAATTCATAGAGGAAGGGGTATGGCTTGCTAGTGGTAGAGCTGAATTATGGCAACTAGAGCCAGTTCCTAGGAGGAAGCACCTATGGTGCCTACTCCTATCATCAGAGGAAGAGGAGGATGACTTGGAGGCTGGTCTCGTAGCCTAGACCCTCCAAGAATTAACCATCTGGAGCCCATAGGATGTTGGGACTTCTACGGGCATTAATCAAGAGGTTGATGTAGCCCTAGAAGAGGCCCTAGAATGGCAGACCAATTGTTGGATGGCCCAAAAAATGTTGGAGGATTGCTAGATGATGCATAAGGAAGAATTGGAGGAGCAAGCATGAAGAATAGCTCAGCTCGAGCAGTTGGTCTAGCAGCTATAGGAGGAGAATCAACAATTTTGGGCCAAGGAGATAGAGAAAAGGGATGCATCGACTCAGACCGATTGGGTGATTGAAGTCTCGATGAATTCCCCTACTTCATTAGAAAGAGTATACTCTTTGAGGGAATTTTACTCGGATGCCCGACAAAGCAGCCTAAAAGTAGGGGATAATTCCTCTATTTTTGAGGTTAATGGGGGAAACAGTCCAAAGGAGCCCCCTGTTGTAGACCTGAGTGATACAGAGCCTGGTGTGGACCAGCAGCCATAGATAGAACTAGGGGTGAAGGAAGAATTCCCCGAACTAGAGGAAAAAGGGGCCGAAGGACCTATGGGGTCAACACCAAAAAAATCGAAGAAAGGAGGGACAACTCTGGGGACATCATAGCAAGTCCCTCATAATGAAGAGACACTCATCGAGAAGGAGGAGAAACCCCCTATTCGAGTCATCACACTTTCTACCAGGGCCAAAGGAAAAGGGCCCAGGATGGCTCGAAAGAAGGTAAAGGTGACCTTCACCAAACTAGTCGAGGATGAATGGGACATGCAGCCATTCATGGAAAGGTAGAAGTGGTTCGAACAGCTATGTGAAGAGATGGCAGCAAAAGGAGGCTAGGAAGTCAGCCTCTAAGGTCTAGGGAGACCTAGGTATTTGTGTTAACCCGATGAATGATGATCAATTCTGGGAGATTTATGGGTCATCCCATGGATGCCCCTCAAAAATACAAAGATATTTTGAGATATGGGGGTATATGGGCCTAAGTTAGAAGCCACTGCCATTGCAAGAGAAAATGCAGGGCTTACCCCTGAGGCAGCCCAATTACACAAGGCCTAGGTAGTCCGACTCAGGAGGGATAATTCTGACATCCCTCTTGCAGTGGTCAGACCTCCAGATGCTGACCTATGGCAAGCTGTAGAAGTTGCATTCCAGGCAGCAGGGACTACACTGGCTATACCACCTCCAGGAGCAGCCGGGGTGGGAACCTCGAACAGGCGAGCCAGCGGATTGAGAAGAGGTAGATAATAGCAGTTGGCTGCCCCAACACCATAGCTCTGCATAGAAAAAGAAAGACCGCACCTCCCGATGTCGGTCCATAGAAGAAATAGTCACAGGCCGCAGGTACAACCAGATCCACTAGAAAATGGTGATGATGAAGAAGTATGAAGAGCTACCTACAGTTTTGATGCCATGAGGGCATGGCATATGTTAGGCATGGGGGGATGATGAGCCTCAAAAATGCTCATATTTTGTATGGGTTTCATCGATTATTATGCGGCAATATATTAGGAACTATGTACTTTTATGAATGATTATGTAATTATTTAATAGAATTATGTGTGTTATCTAATTTGTGTGTTTTAGTGTGTTTTTGTGGAAATGTAGTTGGTTTTGATAGATTTGGATCAGTCGAGGTCTTTCATGGACCTGGCACTCTATTTCTTTCAGAATCTAAGGCATGAAGGTAGGTGCCTTCCTCTTCAAGGAAGGTGCCAATAGAAGGTAGGCGCCTTCCATATAAAGAAGGCGCCCGACATACTTAGGCGCCTTCCGCATAAGGAAGGCGCCCCATACAAGGCAAAGCGCCTTCCGTATAGAGAAGGCACCCACATCAGTAGGCGCCTTCCATAGGAAGAAGGCGCTCCACATCAGTATGCGCCTTCCGCATACGGAAGGCGCCTATCAAAAGCACATGAGGAAGGCACCTTCCTCATAGAGAAGGCACCTCCATTCTTCGCCAGTTGACCAAGTAAAGCGACGTGGGCAGAGTTGACCGGTGTCATTCCAGTTCCACATCATGCAAGATAATTCTGGGAGTTGCACCAATGGACGAGAACATCTTACCTATGCTAGGTGAAGCATGCACCAATCAACAAATGTGCAACCATTAGGAACAAAGCCTATTTTTAGTAGATGTCGATTACGTTTACCAAACTGTCCCAGTTTAGTCTGGACTAAACTACTATTGTAACTTCTTTGTAATAGAAGATATGTGTGTGTGCTATATAAACACACACAGACCTCTCTGATAGATATCCAGAATCCATATTGAGAATACATTTGTCATTCTGAGGAGGTAGAAGCATTGTAATAATTCTTTTGCAAATACAATAAAGTTTGAGAGTTCCTAACTACGTGTTCAGCTGGAAGGGAGCTGCTGGAGCCTGGGCCCACTCCAAGCCAGTATTCCTTCCCTTTTATTTATGCTTTCCTAGATTAGTTTCCTGCTTTCATAGGTTTATTTTCTGCACTGTTATTTTCATTTTCGTAGTAGGTTTACTTTTATGCACGTATGAATATTTACATTCTCAGGATTTAATTATTCATACGTAAATTATTGTGGTGTGGATGAATGATTGACAATATTTTAAACCCCCCAATAGTAGAATTAGACGGACTCATCTCAAAGTGGGTATTGTAAGTGATCTTGTATGAGACACTTCTGAAGTTTACGAAGCTCCCTGGGTTGACAATTTAAATGATCGGGAAGTGACAAAATAGGAGCAAAATTCACCTGTTTTTTTCCCGAACCACCTGGTACTAGTAAGGAAGAAGAACAAAGATATCTTCCTTTGTATTGATTTTCAAAATCTAAATAAAGCTTAATTGAAAATCATTATCCCTTTCCATAAATTGATCAAATATTATAGGTCATAGTGGGAGCAAAAAAAATTTCACTCCTCGGTGGTTTTTAAGGATATAATAAAATATAGGTTAAAGATGAAGATCAACATAAAACAACATTCACCACCAAATGGGGAACATTTGCATATCAAAGAATATCGTTTGGCTTATCTAATGTCAAAGTTACTTTCTAGTGTGCAAGGGACTTTGCTTTTGATGAATTGACTATCAAAATTATCCTAATTTTCCTAGATGACATGACAATTTTTTCTCATGACAAGCAAAAGCACCTAAAGCATTTAGAGATGGTTTTTCAAAAATATCGTTAATTTAGGATATGATTGTTGTGCATGAGGAAAAATGTGTGGGATGGGTTGTCTCTAAATAAGGGATGGTCATTGATACAAAGAACATTCAAACTTTCTAGCTTATCACTTCCCTTTAGCAAGAAGAATTTACAATCATTCTTCAAGCAGATCAACTTCATGCAAAATTTTATTTTTGACTATGTGCAAATAGTCCAAAACTCCTAAAGAAAAACATAGTATTCAAGTGGACTCCAAAGAAAAGGAAATAATTTAAATAGATCAAATAGGCTATAATAAGGACCTCGTATTAGTCAATCTGGATTTCAACAAGGACTTCATTATGTAGGTGTACGGGTATAAATACAACTATGTTACAGTTTTGACTGAAAAAGATGATAATCAAGAAGCACATCTAATATCTTTCTTAAGTCAAACATTACATTATTATTAGAATAACTATAACTTCATAGAAAAATAGGTGTTCACTATCATGAATTCACTCAAAAAGCTTAGATATTATGTATCTTAGAGTAGAACCATAGTCTATGTATTTCACTTAGATGTCAAGAACTTTGTCCTTCAAGGAGAATTGGAAGAAAAAAAATTTGGATGGATCACTAAAATACAAGAGTATGACATTGAGATATGCCCTACTAAACTGGTAAAAGGTAGAGCCTTATGTCAATAGCTATTTGCTACACCAAAACATAACTACAATATATGTATAGAAGATAGCATTGAGATTGGCTCCAAAAATGAGCAGCATGTGAAAGAATTTGATTGAGTGGACAAGTTAATAAACTATTTCCAAATAGGCAGACACCCAAAAGGATTGAATGTCTCACAAAGGTATAAATATATATTAGAAGCATTAAAATGTGTCTTATTTTTAAAAGGATTATACAAAAAGATTTTTTATGGAGTTCTCCACTGCATATAACTAAAATAGGTCAAGAAAGTGTTAAAGGAATTTCATGTAGGCTTATACGAATGACATTATTTAGGACAAACCATCATCATAAAAATTCTTTGATTTGGATACTGCTGGTCCACTATATTTGCAAATGCTTTTTAGATAGCCAGAGCATACAAAAAATATCAACAGTTTGTCAAAAGGAACAAAAATCTTGCACTCCAACTTCAACCAATCATAGTGGAATAACCTTTTCAACAATGTATATTAGACGATCGGGTTCATCAATCCAAATTCATCTACAAGGCACAAGTATATTTTAACTACAATCGATTACTTCACTAGGTGGATAGAAGTAGTGACCATAAAATTAGACAATCAAGGTACAGTAATCAAGTTTCTATAAAGGCTAATCATAAGGTTTGGTATCCCATACACTTTGGTAACATAAAAGGGATCCACTTTTATGGGGGTAAAGATCATTATTTTTTCCAGTAAATATGGCATTTACCTAAGATAATAATCAAATTATTATCCAATGGGAAATGGGTTAGCCGAATCCACTAATAAGAAATTATTGTGAATTATCAAAAGGACTATCAATAAAAATTAAAAATATTGGTATTTGTTACTCGATCAAGCATTGTGGGTGGACATGATAATAGAAAAGAAGGTATTATAAGCTTTGTATTACTCCTTGTCTATGGAAAATAAGTTATTCTCCACTTAAATCTTGAATTGTTTATGATGAAATTGATAGACCAAAGAGAATTATAAAATACTAGAGTGACAGAGACTTGAATGGCACAAATTTTACACTTGGAAGAACAAAGAGAAAAGGCCTATAGTAATCTTCAAAAATATTCAGCCAAAATGAAGCAATGATTTGATAAAAGGTCTACATTCCATGATTACCAAATTGGCAACCTTGTACTCAAATGGGATGAAGATAGATCAAAACCAAGGAATAAAAAAAAATCAATTCTTTTTTTTCTGGACAATATCACATCACTTCCAAACATGAACATAATTCACACGAGCTATCAAACATTAATAGCCAAATTTTGTAGATATCGATAAATGGCCTATATTTAAAGCACTTTATTTATGGGTTTCCACCATTTGTATCATATGTACGTAGAAACACAAAAATTAAATAAGCCATGATAATTTTGTAAAAATCTTGAAGCCAATTGGTCGAAGCCAAAACCAGCTAATGAAATTTTTTATAAATTTTGCATGATCATTCACCAAACAATCATAGTAGTTGTAATTTACCTGACATGCAATAATATTTCACACAAATTTGTAAAATACAAAAGCCAATTTTCAAGAAAAGGCAAAAGTGTATGCCCCAGCCACCACATTAACTACTCAACAACTAGTTTCATGTTAATAAAATAACACTACAGTAAGAAATTAGTCCACAAAAATTGTAAAGCACTTTAGAGCTAATAGAGCATCCTAAGAAATGAGGGGACCATGACCCCTCATAAAAACATGTATAAACTCTTTGAAAAAATAGATCATCCTAAGCAAGAATTGCGTAAATAGTAACAAAAGTAATTAGCAGGGCGTTAAACAAATTTACTAAGGCATGATACAAGCAACAATGGCCAGTAACAAAAAATCCTTTTCCCAACAAGTAATGAGCTCCCAAAATATTCAAAAAGAGAATAAAATATTGCAAGATCACACTTGTAGAATCGGAGATATAGATATCACTCTATTGTCCAAACAAAAAAATCTCTAAGAAGTCACCAAGCAACGAGCATAAGGGATGTCACCCAGTAACCCATATTTGTTTGCATAACATTATTTTTTATCTTCCTATATTTATAAGCATGTGAATGCTTGTCTTGATCTTGTAGTAATAGTTGCATAATTCTATAACCCTTAGTTGAAGGTATTTCAAAATTTCAAAGGTCAAATATTGTTTTATCATATACCTAAACTCCTCATCGATGTGTTTTCCTTAGGAGCTAAAATTAAGACATACCCTAATCCTTCACTACAAAGGAGCAAAAGAAATATAATGATCTCATAATGCATAAGTATGGGGGCATATTTTTCAAATTTTGGTTGGAACAGTAACTGTATCACCCTATATTGGTAACAACTTCCTTTGGATTCCTATATTTGATTTCAAAATTCCTAGACATGTTCTCTATGTTGGCTATTATATTTAGGTTCCCCGTAGATAAAGAGGTCTACAACTACTATATTTCTATCGTGTATGCCATTTCTAATCCCCATTACTATAATGAACCCTACTCCAAACAGTCGAGTAACCCCATCTTCTTTGATTGGGTTGGATTTTTATGCAAAAAAATACATGAGTTGATCACAAAATACGAATCTTTCCAGTATCCTTCGCATCTAACCTGGTTATTCTTGTATAATACGATAGAAAACATGCCATGGATAGTTGTGAACAAAATGAATTATTAATAAAGAGAGATGATGATTGTAGATTGGACGACCTTAATAAGGATTTTGAATTTTATTATGATTTCAATAGAGAATTTGTAGGACTTACATTGAAGCTCATATATGGGAAAATTCCCCGATTACCCCAAATAATAGTCAAAATTTTGCAGTCATCAAATAGAAGAAGGGGACTGGTATTTCCTTAATAAGGAAACCATGATAATATTATATGGTTTTGTTGGAAATTCATTTCTACTATCATAGTATGTCATTGACTAGGTATTTACCATGGAGTATTATCAACAAGTAGATGATATAAATGTAGCCTTCAACTCAAGTGTAAATAAGGTTAGTACCTATGAGTATCCCTTTACTTTTGAACCTATTTCAGTAACAACAAAAGGATAGGGATAAATTCTAGGGAATAAACTTAAAATATTGAAATTATGTACCATACCACATAAGTGGAAGTATAAGCCCAAAGTTTAATTCAAAAATAGGTTAGCAGACTTGAACAAAGGTAAACCATCAACATTCAAGAAGTCCAACTAACCTAATATTGAACAACTCCAAAACAATTCTAAAGAGAATGAATTAGCTTGGAATATCAATAAAATATAGGAGTTTCCTCCTTGGAGGAATTTCTATGAGCTAGAATGTGATTATGACCTAGATAAACATAAATATCATAGGTTAACTCAAGATAAAATATATGCTATGGAAAAAAAAATAGGTTAGAAGGAAGGTAAAATCATAGAATGGTGGATTTTCATGTGTGAACATGACACACAAAATTCTAGGTACCCACTACCAATGGATAAAATATTTTCTAAAAAATATGATGAGAATATAAAGACTTGGAAGCCTCAAGAAGAATAGGTTAAGGACAAAAGTATTTATAGTGAAGGTGAAGTGGTACAAGTAGAAGAGTTCCTCACACAAGAGGTAAGAGAAGAGACATGAGTTAAACAAGCAAGTTCCAAGGAAAATCTTACAAAAGAAATCATACCAACACCAATAAAGAGACAAGCAGACAACATTGCAGTGATATATCCAAAAGAAACTTTGGCATCATAGACCAAATTTGGTAATCCAAATTCCTTCCTAAGAAACTTTGGCATCATGTTAAAAGGCTTTAAAAATTTTCCAAACTAAGCTTTAATAAACGATATATCCAAAAGAGATTAAAAATATTAGCAAGATAGGATACATTGGAGGAGGCTTAGGAAAATAAGCCACATGATCATAGGTTTTCCTAACAATGCAAAAATGACCTCAAAATTTAGCTCTAGGAGCTCCATTCCTTGAGTCCCCTGTTCCTAAGATAAAATAAAAATGAAGCAAATTATCTATGTCCAAAATCCCATTAGGACCAGTGCCTAAGTTTGTACTAGGACCATCAAAATAGCAACACTGCCTAGAATAAGAAGCACCAATAGAGACTATGCAAGGAAAATGCTAGGCTACTGAAAGTAGTGAAGGGTTCAATGAAAGTATAAGATCATACTTAGAACAATTGTTAGGAATACCACAATCTAGTTTCTCAAATACAATAAAATAATAAGCATCCAAGAAAATAAAGACCAATCCTTTTAATAAATTGCAAGAAAGAGCCAGCAAAAAGTGCAAGACTTAGGAGCCTCTCCCAAAAATTGGACTAGTGACCTAACCAGTTGCAAAAAAACCATAAACAACAAAAGTAGGTATGATTTTTCAAGTTTCTACAACTATTTATTCTACTCCTATGATCCCCATTGATGTTCTCTCCCTTCTCTACCACCATGAAGTCCTCCACCCAGGATTTAAGAAATTACAATGCCTCAATCCCCTCCAATCATATCTAGTTCACAATAATAAACACCCATGAAGATAATTGCTTCAACCGTTCATAAATTCCCTTCATCCCCATTCCCCATTCTAAAATACATCTTTTTGATATTACCACCCGATCATCCATCCACAATTATCATCAGTAGGCTCAAAAAGATGAACCAAAATGCACAAGACTAGTGGGAAAACAAGATGCCAAGGCAAGCAGAAGAGCAAGCACCTTCTAGGCTAATGATCATGATTGATCCTGCTTGTCAATAGTTGAGAGTGACATCCACCCCAAATTTTATAAGATAAAATTAGAGATGATATTGGATGACTGCCAAATAAAAATGTAAGCAATAGATATTACTCAACTACCGCTAGAAGACTCTTTGTTCAGTGTACAGACCCATGTCATCACCATATACCTTCAAGGTGATAAGTTGAGGGACCAAGACAAATATTTGGAGGAAAAAATAAATATATTGGAAGTGATGGTAAAAGAAGAGCAAAATGTGAAAAAGTCTTTAGAGAATAAAAACCAAAGATTAAAAAGAAACATCCTGAAAATTCTAACTCCTCAACAAATGCAAGAGAAGGAATAAATGAACCAAGTGCTAACTACACAAATATAGAACGTATAGCAACAAATGGAAAGAGAGAAATAAAAGGCTCAGGCCTCTTGCTTCTCCTAAGAATCAATGAAACAATTACAAAAATATATTTGGAGCAAGATCTTTCAAATAGCTCTTGAAGCTTACCCAATCATTGACTGCTTGAAATTTTATGCAGAAGTCATAGAATCTACAAAAAGGGACTTAGTGCAAGTTTAGAATGAACTAGAGAATAAAGTAGAACAAGAATAGAAACTAATCATCTTAGCTAGAAGAATATTTGAACCAACCACAAAGGTGATAGCAAATAGATAATTGAACACAATAATGCATATTTCTTAGAATATAATAAAATGAAACAAGCTAGTCCAGTAAGGATAGGAGATGATGAATAGACTATAGTTAAAAGCAAAGAAAATAATGGATCTAGTAGGAGAAGCCATATATCTAGGACGTATAGGTTTTTGGGATGAAAAATATTGGCTCTATACCAAACAAGATCTTCAATATCATATAGAATTGATAGCCCATAATGAGGAAGAGATAGATCAACGAAAAGAACCTATCAATGAAACCCAAGTTCTTGAGTTCTTGAGCAAAAATTTTTATAATACAACCTAAAATTCAAGAGATGACCAGGAGATATGAGGATCCTTCCTATGAAAATCCTATCAATTGATAAATATACACGAGAAAGACATGGAAATCAAATGTCATGCTCCATAAACTTAGGCAATGGTTTATCAAGTACTCCAAGAAGCATGAAGCATCCTGGTTAAAGAAGAAGATCAAGAGAATTAGCAAAGAGAATAAAACGAGGCTACAAAGGTCCCCACCATCTATAATATAAGGGCATAAGAAGTTCAAGAGGTACTTGGTATGTAGGAACAATAGTAGAATGATGAAGGACCTAAGCATGATATCTCATCAGCTCAAAAAAATATTATTGGCAAAGGATCATTGAATGCTAAAAGAGGGAGCATAAGAGAAAGCCACCTACACAAATTAGAATTTTTTAAAAAAGGTGTCATCTCAAAATAAGGGGCCAGCTAAAAACTTTCATAAAAAAGCATAGTTCGTTTCCATCCCATACCAACATCCACTTCGTTAATTACTTCATATCATATCATAATTAATTTGCCTCTTTCCATACCATTCAATTCCATCTATCTATCACTCCTTTCATCCCCAATAATAATCCTTTATCGTATCAAATTCACTCATATTTTTATAACCCTTTCAACTTCATGCCCAATAGAAAATTTCTTTTAGGTTCTTAATATTTGTGAGGAAAAATCCCTAAGAGGCACCAAGAATGTAGGTCAAATTCATGCCCTCATTTACAAGACTCATTTTTGCCAAAATATTCCAAGTTGAATCATAAGAATAAGATTCAAAATGATCATACCTTCCCTTAGAAAAATCAGCTAAGCCCCTAAAGGAATCATGGTTTTGTACAAAGCTAGAATGGAATAAATCTAGAATTTTTTTGACAATGATGTTAGCACAACATCTCAAAATTTTGAAAATACATAAAGGAACATCAAGACGGAACAAATCCAAATTTCCCAAAAGCAAACTAGTGCATCCCTGGCATGGTCAAGGAATAGCCTATTTACACAAAGTCAAATTGGGCCAAATTTGGACATGATTTCAACACATTCATGATAAATTATGGGACCATGCAAATATATCATAGTTGAACAAGACCAGAATCATCAATGCTAAAATGTGAACCAAGCCAAAACTACACCATATCAAGAAACCAAAACATTAGTCAAAAAAGAATACAATTGGGATTTTTTCCAAGGTGATCTCATTAGGGCATCCCTATGGTCTGGATTCATTCCAAAGAGCTTTTTAAGCTGATAAAAAATTTGGCTTCAATATATGGCATCCTGAAACATTCCTTTTAGAGCTATAATTATCTTAACACATGTTAGTTATCTAAACTAACATTGTTAAGTCATGAAAATGAAATCTCTAATAAATTAGTTACAATGGTTCGACTATTTGCAAGAGATAGTTGGAAATATACAAAGAAAATTGAAGATAATTTCAAATTCAAACACAAAATGGAATCTAAACCATCCACATCAGCAATGAACCAGCACAACATAAAAATGACAAGCTCCCTAGAGTGTTATTTGTCAAAATGTTTTGCATAACGAACCTGTAACTATATTGTAAATCTTACGCTGCAAGATTCAAAGAAAAACTTATAAATAGAGAGATAGGCCTCATAACAAGGGTAAGATTTATAAATTTTACCTTGGTGTATGTTGTATTATTTATACTATCAATTAATGAGAAGTGATAGTTGTTTGGCCTCCATTGTTGGTGTTATTACAGGTTTTTATGAATGAGTTTATGTTTTAATTCATTTTTGTTACACTTTTTGATTAGTTTATTTTGTGAAAGTGAATTATATTATTTGGATCATTTTTGGATTACTTTCCATTAAATTATTTGGAATTATTAAGGTATATATAATTGATAATTAGCTAACCTTGTTATGGATTTGACAATAACTAGTTTGTTAAGTATCATTGCAAATTAATTATAGTAGGCTTTCATAGTGTTTGCCCAATGTTGTTACACTATAACCCGTCCATCATTTATCTATTTATTTAAACTCTTACTCTCTCTTAACTCTATCTTTTCTTAGCCTCGACTTAAACCCCTGTTTAATTTTACAAGTTTTTCAAGGAGTTGACCTTCTCCAGAGATTGAACTGAGAGAAATATTTCATCCAAAACATTAGCTAAATTCTAGTGCACATTTCATAGACAAGGCAAATTTTACACCAATATGATGGTATTCATTTATAAAAATATGTCATGAATATTATTTTGTATGTAGATGATCATATTTTGATTGTAAGGCTAGCACATGGTTGAGAGATCACTAAGAATCCTAGAACACTTTTACAAGGAGATAGGCATACAAGTCAATATTAATCTTCTCCAACCAAAAGAAAATAAAACCATTAAATTTTCCTTTTTAAAGAGGTCTCTTAGAATAAGTAATAAATAATAAATATATTGGGATGGACTTCAATAATGAGCTTATATGGGAAATATATAGAAGGATAATAACTTTTGGAGGATAAATAATATTTTTTAGATTGTAAAATAGAACCAAAGAGGTTGAATTATGGGTCTGAAACATTATATGAATTTTTATTTAGGTTAGTAGCAGTGCTATATTGGTGCAAAGTGTGTATTAGAAACACATTAAACTTAAAATAGAGATAAATAAAGAGGATTCATAAGTTTTTATTCAAAATAAAAACTTCATCTCCAATTGAGATTGTTTTAGTAAAAATAATTATTTTTCTATTGTTTGCTTAGGACATCATGGCCATCCATTGAAATAGTCAGATGCACCTGATGCCTATATTATGTGAAGAGCATATAGTTTGAAAGTCCAAAGAGTGTGTTATGTGCCTCAAAGGACAAACTATGACATTTTGTAATGGCAAATCCTTATTGGATCTATGACCCTCACTTCTCTTAAACTGGCCTATTCTGTGAAAAAATTACCAAGAAAAGGGAAAGAGAGAAAAAATAAAAAACAATCCTAAACTATAAATGGTGATGCATTGATATCATAAAATTTTCTATATATTAGTGGGACAAATAAACACATGCATCATTCGTGATAACTAAAATGAACATGTTTTCAGTCCAACATACCCATTCATTCATAAAGCTTATATAAGAACTAGGGCAAATACTAGCCATAAATTCCCCTAAAAATTGACATACACACAAAGACCATGATAGAATAAAAGTAGTCATAGCTTGTTGTGTATATATCTATAAAACCTTTTATAAATACATTCTAGAAATAAAAGGTCTGGCTATCACACCTTTGCATCAATTTTCACTTGAACTTTTCCTAAGAGTCTAGTTTTCCTTGTTTAGTGCCTTTACCACTTTGGTTTCTCTCAAAAACACTGGTTTGGGTTATTTTTTTGGAATTTTGGCCTTGCAAGTGAACTTCCCCTTCAACGATATCAACTAGATCTAGCTTATAGTGAAAATTCATTATAATTATGGTGTCTTACAGGGTATCTTCAACCTATTGGTAATGACAAACCTAGAACATAGTAGCCTTATTTTATTGGGCATAGAGTCACGATGGGGGACTTAACAATAATTTAGGAAGGTTAATTAAGTTTATTAATTGTCATTAGAACCTCTCTCCATTCACTTGGGGATGGCAACCTTCTTTGGTTTATTTGAAGATAAATATTCCAAGCTCCCATTTGTCATCTAGATCGATGTGGGTAATTGTTTTCATGAATTATTATATACACATCTTGAGCTCCATCATTGGTTCCATATATTTTGTTATGTTACTAGCGATGGTTAATTTTAACGGTATCTTAGTGTTACACTATTGCTTTAACTTTTATTAGAAATATTGTTGTAAAAGAGGGTCATCGTTTGGAGTCCAAGGACAAGGAAGACCTTTCTACATCAAAAAGGTAATGTATTCTCTTCATTCTCCCATCGTCTAGGACATCCTTGCAATGGCATGTAGCCTGATATATCACTAGTGTTGCGGGCCACGGGCCAAACAAGGTGAATGGTTTCCTATTTTTGTCACATGCCCGTGCATTTAATTATCAACCCAGGGAGCTTCGTAAACTTGCGAAGAGTCGAAATTAGGTTACTACAATACCACTGGAGGGTGAATCTGCTAATCCTACGTTTGGGGGGTGTTCTTGAGATGGTTGTCAATCATTCCCGCACTCCTCAATAAATTACGTAAGAAGAACATAAATAAATCTACAAAAATAAATCAAATGCACATTCCTGGAAATAAACCTACTGCAAATACTGGAACTAGCAAACTCATGAACGTTTCTATGAAAGCAATAAACTGATAAATAAACAGAAAAGAAATGGGGAAGAAATACTGGCTTGGAGTGGGCCCAGGCTCCAGCAGATTCCTCCCGATCGAACACGCGCTTAGAACTTCTGGAACTAGAATATATTTATCAACGTATTACAATCTATCTTATAATTCAAAATGGATCTTTATTAATTATCTCTATATATCTTTAGAATGATCTGCGTGTGTTTATATAACACACCCGCAGAACTTCTATTACAGAAGCGGTTACAACAGTCGATCTTTCCCAGACTAAATTAGAACAGTCTAGCGAATGCAATCGACGTCTGGCATTCTGTTCTGAAGGCGACATGTTCGTTTTGGTTCGTGCTTTTCCTGGCATCAGTAAGACGTTTGGATACATTGGTGCTATCTCCAAATTAGCTCTACATGATGCAGAGCTGGAACTGCACCAGCCGCTGCCGTCCACGTCGTTCAACTCTGGTCAACGGGCAAAGAATCAGTGGCACCTTTCGGTTGTAGGGAGGCGCTTGCCTCCTATTAGCGCCTTCTGGTTGTGGGGAGGCGCTTGCCTTCTATTGGCGCCTTTCGACTGTCGAAAGGCGCTTGTCTTTGGTTGGCACCTTTCGACTGCCAAAAGGCGCTTGTCTTTCAGTTGGCGCCTTTCGACTATAGGGAGGCGCTCATATTCAATTGGCGCCTTTCGACTACAGGGAGGCGCTCGGATTCAAGTGGCGCCTTTCGACTGTAGGGAGGCACTCGTATTTTGTTAGCGCCTTTCGACTGTAGGGAGGCACTTGGATTCAATTGGCGCCTTCCGACTATAGGGAGGCGCTTGTTCCCTTGGCGCCTTTCGGTTGCAGGGAGGCGCCTATGTTCTCTACATTGACTCCCGATGAAATAAAGTGCCAGGTCCATCAAAAGGACCTCGACCATTCCAAATCTAACTAAATCAACTGCAATTCCACAAAACATACTAAAAGCACACAAATTAGATAACACGCATAATTATATCAAATATCTATATAATCATTCATAAAAGTATGCAATCCTTATTATACAGCCGCATATTGATCCAAGAAATATGTACAAAATATGAGCATTTCTGGTGCTCATCATCCCCCCACGCCTAACATATGCCATGCCCTCGTGGCATCCAAACTGTAGGTAGCCCTCGGACTTCTCATCGTCGCCATCTCTTGGAGGATTCGGCTGCCCCTACGGCCCGAGTCTATCTTTTCGTGTCGGCATGTGAAGGTGTGGTTCTCCTCTGCCTATGGGAAACTATGGCTGTTAATTGTCCCCTTCTTGTTCTGGCCGCCACTGGTGGTGGTATAGCCAGCGTTGTTCCTGTCGATTGAAATGCAGCTTCGACAGCTTGCCAGAGGTCGACATCTGGAGGTTTGGCCTCTGCCAGAGGGATATCTGAGTTATCCCCTCTGGAAGGCACTACTTGGGCCTTGTATAATCCGGCCACTTCAGGGGTAAGCCCTGCATTCTCCTTTGCAATTACAACGGCCTCCAATTATGGGCCATATACTCCCCACCATTCCAAGTACCTCCTCATCATGGAAGGCCACCCTCGGGATGAACCATAGATGTCCCAAAATTGGCTGTCTTCTACCGGATTGATGCAGATGCTAGAATCTCCTTTTATCCTCGAGGATGCCTTCCTGGCCACCTTGGCTACTTTCATTTCATTGCGCAACTGCTCAAAATATTTTTGCCTTTCGACAAATGGTTGCATATCCCATTCATCCTCCTCTGACTCGATGAAGGTCACTTTCACCTTCTGTCGAGCCGTCCTGGGCCTCTTTGCCTTGGCCTCTACAAAAAATGTGGCGGCTCGGACCGGGGTCTCTTCTTTCTCCTTTGGGGACTTCTCTTTACTCCGAAGGATTGGCTATGCTGCTATCTCTAGGGGTGATCCTTCATTCTCCTGTCTTCCTGGTGTCGACCCCTCAGGCTCTTCTCCCTCTTCAGGCCTGGGGAGGTCCTCCGTATCCTCTGGTCTTATCTGCTGTTGGAGGCCTTCGTCCTGCTCTGTGTCACTCAGGACAATGACAAGGGGCATCGTAGGACTTCTTTCATTGTCACCCCTAAAAATAGAGGAATCCTCCCCTGCCTCCGGGCTACTCTGTCGGGCATCCGATCGAATCTCCCCCAAAGAGAATACTCGTTCGACGGATGTGGGAGAGTTCGTCGGCACTGCTTCTACCCAATCAGTCTGCGTGGATGCCTCCTGTCTTGCTGTTCTTCTGTCCTGAAGTATTTGATTTTCCTCCTGCAACTGCCGGACTAGCTGCTCGAGCTGAGCGATTCTTCTATCCCTTTCCTCCAATTCCATTTGATGCTAGTTCTGGAAATCCTCCAGAATCTGCTGTGCCATCCAGCAATCAGTTTGCCAGTCGAGCACCTCCTCCAAGGCCGCATCGATCTGGTCGTTGCTCCCAAAAGTTCCCTCATTCCGTGGGCTCTGGTTCGTTAATTCTCAGAGGGTTTGGGCGGCGACGTCTATCTCTATGTCACTCTATTCTTCCTCTATCGAGAGGAATCACCGTAGACGTTTCCTCCTGGGAACTGGTTCGTCCTCACCACCAGCGAGTGGCGCTCCTTCCTCCTCATACTCGGGCACTGGGGAATGCCCTCTATCCTCTATGTCTTCGGGCACCGATGACTGCTCTGCTCCTCCTGGAAAATAGGGCAACGCCAATTGCCCGATGTTTGCTATCTCCTCTGTAGGGGATGCTTCGCCTTGCCCTAATTCGACAACCGCATTGTGTTGCCCTATTTGGCCGCCATCTCCCTCTACGTCGCGGTTCTGTCTTTGTGCTTCTGCATGGCGGACCAATGCCGATATCAGCCCATGGTGGGCTAAGGCGGACGGTGCCCCTTTCTAGTACCGAGCCGCTTCATCTTTCAGAGCACTTGCCAGGTAGAAGGGTATATTCAATTTCCTCCCATGCACTAGGTGATTGAGGAAGTGCACATGATTAAGGTGCAGATGGGTATACTTCCCTGTGCATGTGAAGAATCGAGCAATCTGCTCGAACATCTTTCGCATATTCATGGGGAGGCTATTTTTGAGTAACCCCTCCCTGTCTACCTGCACATTTTCTCCCGGCAGTAGTATGTCGGCGTATACTTTTAATACTCCGCCCTTGTATATACATTCCCCCGTGAGAGGCAATCCAATCGCTTGTGAGATGAACTCAAGGGTGACTGGAATTTCCATCCCTCGTACTTGGGCCGCATCGCCCCTCAAAGAGGTGGCAAATTCTTTAGCTACCTCCACGTCCTGGCCTTGACTGACCAGGGTGCAGTATTCGAGCCACCCCTCGGCTTCGAATTGGGTCTTTACTGCCCCTCTGATCCCATCTGTGTCATTGGGTTCATTCTTCTTGATCGCGTGATTCTTAGACCTTCCTCCCATGGCGCCTTCTGCTGTATTTTTTTCTGTCCTTCCTTCTTCAGGAAGGCACCTTCTTATAGAAAAGACGCCTAACCCTAGCAGTTATGGAAGGCACCCTCTCATTGGCACGCGTTTTCGGCTATGGGGGGTACGATCTCTATGACAGTTGTATTTTTTTGGTACTACGTATTTATAAACAATTATATAAAAGATTTGATTTAATATGCACGTACCTGATTCGGCGTTCCAGTTGTCGTGGTAGCCGTTGATTTGCTGACTTGTGACACGAGGGAGGGGTATTTGATGTTGCTTATTCGTGCGATGCTTCGTTCCGCTCGAGGCATCCGATAGGTGTAAATGTTGCACGTGGGAGGCATTCTTTGGTACCTTCCCCATGTGGATGGTGTCCATGTAGCACCTTCCCAACGTTGTCGGTGCTCGTCTTCGAACGAATGCGCCTTTCGATGCCTTCTGATTGGTGGGAGGCGCTCTTGCCTGCATGCGTCTTCCCAATGTGGGGGCGCCTTCTTCTGGTTCGTGCCTTCCCGATGTTGGAAGGCGTTCGTCTTGATGAATGCGCCTTCCTGATGTTGGAAGGCGTATTCGGCTGGATGAATGCGCCTTCCTGATGTTGGAAGGCATATTCGATGGATTTTTTTTTCTTGGTGCCTTCCTACCACGGAAGGCGCCTATATATATATATATATATATATTTTTTTTTTGATGGGCACCTTCGATGTAGTAAGGCACCTTCTTCTGGACTTGGCACCTTCTGGATGTAGTAAGGCGCCTTCTTCTGGGCTTGGTGCCTTCTGACTACAGTAAGGCACCTTCTTTGGATGGGCGCCTTCGACGTAGTAAGGCACCTTCTTCTGGATGGGTGCCTTTCTCACCTTCTTCCTTTGTAAGGCACTTCTTTTTAGTAAGGTGCCTTTTTGCTGATGCCTTCATGTAGTAAGGCACCTTCTTCTAGATGGGCACCTTCTGACTGTAGTAAGGCACCTTCTTCTAGACTGGACACCTTCTGACTGCAGTAAGGCGCCTTCTTCTGGATGGTGATTTGACTGGAAAAAGGGTGATCAAACCTTCCCAGTTTTTTCACGCTGCCCAGATTCTATCTACGAGCCGGTGTCGGAATGCTGAGCCGAATCAGGCCTGGTTTCCCAGATACCTATCCCTCGTGTTGTCAGGTCCTCCACCTGCAAAAAGCAACCAAAAAAGAAAGGAAAATAAAGGCAGTTAGACGCGTTTCATGCCTGTTAGGCCCTGGATTAGGATGCCTGCAGCTTGCATGCGGGCGTCGTCCCTACAAAAAACACACATTAAAAAAAACTATAACTAACTAAACAAATTGGGTGAGCACTTTCATGCCCACCATTTCACCTGTGAGAGTTCGGTCCAGATCTAGCAAGATGGGGTCTCCCCCACGCCTACTCTGGATTCCACCTGTAATGTTTCGGACGTATTATAGGGGCGTAGTCGGTGGCCATTGACTGTGAACATGGTGTTGCTGCCGTCAATTGTCTTAACGCGCACAACCCCGTTCCTAATGAGCTCTGCCACCTCATACGGCCCCATCCACCTCTGCATAAGTTTGCCCTTCCTTTCTTGGAATCGAGAATCATACAATAGTACCCATTCCCCTACCTAGAACTTCTTCAGCTTGATGTGGTTATCATGCCACTTCTTTCTCTGCTTTTGTATAATCTCTGTCCTCTGCAAAGCATCCAGTCGGATTTCGTCCAGCTGATCTAGCTGGCGAATCCTCTATTTTTGAGCTTCGTCCAAGCTCAAATTTAATTCTAAAGCCGTCCTCAGAGTTTTGATTTCGAACTCGATGGGCATCATCGCATTTTTTCCATAGACCAGTTGGAAAGGTGTGCATCCTGTGGTGGATTTCCACGTGGTGTTGTATGCCCAAACTACCTCCGGCAACCGTGTGGCCCAATATTTCTTGTGTTGCTGCACGGTTTTGGTCAGGATGTTTTCTATCTCCCTGTTTGTCACTTCTACTTGCCCGTTCGCCTATGGATGGTAGGGCGTGGTTTTATTGTGCCGAACTCTATACTGCTCCATCAGCTCCTCAATCAATTTGGAGGTGAATTGGGGCCCTTGGTCTATTGTTATCTCCCGAGGAACCCCAAATCGTGTGAAAATATGGGCAAATAAGAAATCGGCGACCGTTCTTTCCTTTGAGTCCCTTAATGCCTACACTTCCACCCATTTGGTGACGTAATCCGTGCAGACCAGAATAAACCTCCTTCCCATCGAAGGTGGATTAAATGGTCCCACGAAGTCCATGCCCCATTTATCAAAAGGTTCCAGGTGTACCTAGGGCTGCAGGGGCATTTCATCTCGGTGGGTTGGTCTACCCATCCTCTGGCACTCGTCACACTTGCTGGTATATGCTACCACGTCCTTGAATAGAGTGGGCCAAAAATACCCAGCCTGCAGGATTTTGTAGGCAGTTCGTTTCCCTGCAAAGTGTCCTCCGCATGGCTCATCGTGACATGCCTTGAGCACTTTTGAAAACTCCTATTCTGCTATGCATCTTCTTATAATTTGGTCCCGTCCTATTTTGAATAGGAGACCATCCATCCAAAGGAATGATGCGCTCTTCTCTATGACCGCCTGCTTTTCTCTGTAGGAGAGAGCAGGTGAGGTCCTTCCGATGGCCAAGTAATTTGCTATGTCTGCATACCACGGAGTTTGTTCACTAATAGCGAATAGATGTTCATCCAAAAACTGATCTTCCACTACTTGATGATCTGCTGGTATCAATCTGGACAGAAAATCTGCCACGACGTTGTCCTTGCCCGGTTTATCGACTATAGTGATGTCGAATTCCTGCAATAGCAACAACCATCTGATAATTCTGCCACCAATGGCCGGCTTGCTCATCAGATACCTGATAGCCGCGTGGTCCGTATGGACGAAGACCTTGTATCCCATTATATAGTGACAAAATTTGTTTATTGCATGGACAACTACGAGGAATTCTTTTTCTATCACTGTATAGTTGAGCTCCGCTCCCGCCAAGTTTTTACTGACATAATAGATGGCGTAGAATTCTTCATCGTCTTTCTGCTCGAGGACTGCTCCGATCGCACCGTTAGATGCATCGCAAGTAAATATGGAATGGTATGGCCCAATTCGGTCCTCTCAAGACCGGTGCAGATATCAATTTTTCTTTCAACAATTGGAACGCTTCTTCGCAATCTCCCATCCAATTGAACTCTACGTCCTTAGAAAGTAGGGTGTGCAGTGGTTTGGCAATCTTACTAAATTCGATGATAAATCATCGGTAGTACCCGGCTGATCCAAGGAAACTTCTTACCTCCTTCTACGTTCTGGGGCTAGGTAGGTCTCTGATGACCTCAATCTTCCTCTTGTCTACTTTTATTCCTTCTGCAGAGAGGTGGTGTCCCAACACGATGCCTTCCTGCATCATCATAAAACATTTTTCATTACTTAGGGACAAATGATTTTCCTTGCTCCTGTCGAGCACTCTTTCCAGATTTGTCATTGCCTCCTCGAAGGTTTCTCCATAGGCGGTGAAGTCATCCATGTATACTTCCACCCCGTCTCCTATCATATCAGAGAATATGCTAAGCACCGCCCGTTGAAAGGTGGCCGATGCGTTGCATAGTCCAAAAGGCAATACCTTATAGGCAAACGTTCCCCATGGATAGGTGAACGTTGTTTTATCTTGATCTTCTTCCCCTATTCGGATCTGGTTGTAACCACTGAAACCATCCAGAAAGGAGAAGTATTTTCTTCCTGAGAGTGTGTCCAAGACTTGATCGATGAACGGGAGCGGGAAGTGGTCTTTCTTAGTCGCCTTGTTCAACGCCCGGTAGTCCACGCAGATCCGCCATTTCCCATTCTTTTTGGGGACCACCACTAATGGTGATACCCATTCACTATCAAAAATTGGATATATGAATTCGACAGCCAAAATTTTGTGCAGTTCTTCTCTGACAATGTCTTTCATTGTTGGGTTCATCCTTCTCTGTGGCTGCCGACTAGGAGTTGCCTGGTCATCTAAATAAATCCGATGGGTACATATTTTTGGGCTGATGCCGTGCATATCTACGTAGTCCCATGCAAATGCTTGCTGGTGTTTTACCAGAAGCTCTTCCAATTTTTCTAGCTGTGTGGGCATCAACCTGCTGTTGACGTTTAATGTCCTTCCCGGCCCAACGTGTATTTGTTGGATGTGCTGATCTTGGGTGCCAGTCAACGGCGATCCAGGTGTGGGGGTGGACGATTCTCCATGGAGAAACTCCATGATAGCACCATCCTCATCCTCTTCTACCACCTCCTCCAAGGTCATCATCGGCTGGATTATGGACAACTCCGTAGTTCCATGCTCGGTGATCCTGGGTTCTTCTGTCGAGTCCATAGACTGAGCTGGCGGTGAAATGGTCAGCCTTTTGACATTTTGCCCATTGGAGATGGTCATTAGCCCATCCCAGCAGCTGATGTAAGCATCAACTATTGCCAGCCATGGCCTCCCCAAAATGAGCGGGTAACCGCCCAACCTGGTCTTGGTTTGCAAAACTAGAAAGTCAGCTGGATATTCCCATGCACTGACTATTACGATCACATCTTCCAACATTCCTTTCGACGACACGGTTGATCGATCGGCTAACTGCAGCACTATCGTGGTTGGCTTCAGGTTCATGAGCCACAGCCTCGTCATGGTCTCTTGAGGCATCACGTTGATGGCTGCCCCGAGGTCAACCAATGTGTTGGACAGGGAATGTCCTCCAATTTTTATGGTCAACACTGGGCTGCCTAGGTCTGCATACTTCGGATGATGTGTTCTACCCATCATTAGATCTACCAGTTTACCCATGACGTTGATAGTCTGGGTAGCTTTTCATCCCGGTCTCCTTAGACACATTTCTCTAATTGCCTTGGTGTAAATGGGGACATCTCGAATTGCTTGAAATAATGGGATTGTCACCGTGAGATTCTTCAAGCTCGACAAGATGTCAAATTTTGGCTGTGTTGTTTTTCTTTGTTCCTACAGCTGGCTAGGAAATGGAGCCTCCGCTCTCTCAAGTGCTTTTCCTTCTTCTACCAGAGGTGTCTCCTCTATTTTTGCCTCCTCTTCTACCAGTGGAGGTATCTCTACCATTTCTTCCTCCTCTTCTACCAGAGGTGGAGTCTCTACTCCTAGTTGCCTACCTGATCTAAGCTAAATATTGTACATATGGTACATCTCACCTTCTACGTTGTATGTCGACTGATTTACTCTATTGTTCGGGTTTGTTGTCGATTGTGCTGGTAGCTGCGTAGGTCTCACTGCTGGCAATGTTGGTAAGTTCTGTTGGATGTGAGCAGGAGCTACGTTCTATGGAGTCTGATTCCATGCATTGTGGCCTCTCCACTGCTGCCCAGGATATGGATATGGCATCCATGGCTGCTGATTCGGGAATGCTGTTGGGGGTGCGTTCGTCCAAGGTGACGGTCCCCACCACCCCATATTAGGTGGTTGAGGGGGTCCTTGGTGCATATATGACCCTCCCCCATATGATGGCATTCTGGTTGGTATATTCCCCATGGGGGGCTGTGGCCAACTCTTCCTATTGCCTATGAAGTAGGCCTCCGTGCTCTCAGCTGCTTCCTGGTTACTGGGCAGTTGTGGGCACAATCGAGTTTTATGATTCAGCCTACAAACTGCGCATACTCTGACCTTGTTTTTTGGGCATGCATTCTTTGCATGTCTTCCTCTACATTTTGGGCAGAAATAGGCTAATGCTGCGTCATTTTCTTGTTTCTTCTTTTCTAACAGTAGCGTATCCATCTGTAGTGCTAGAGATGAGAGCATTTCGCTCTTCAAATCCTCCAGCATGTTGCCTATTTCTATTTTGGTGACTGAAGCAGTCGCCTTCATGGTCCTGGTGATGATTTTGCCTCGCCTTCTCGAGTAGTTCCGGCATAATTGTCGGATGTCGTCTATGGCATGCTGATAGACATCACCTCCAGAGATCATGTTGAGAGCCTCCAATGACTCATTGGTAAGTCCCCTCAAGAAGAGGCTTTTGAGGGACTTGTCAGATAGCTTTGAGTGAGGGGACCATTGAAGATTAAAGCTGAATCTCTCCCAATACTCCTCGAGAGACTCATCTTCTCTTTGTGTCATGCTCAGGACCTCCTCCCTGGAGTCTCTTGCTCTCCCAAAATCTTGATATTGCTCTAAAAAGAGCGTCTTCATCTGGTCCCAGGTGGTGATGTGTTTGTCTCCCAGACCGATGAACCATCGCAGAGCTGCATCGTCTAATGTAGAAGGAAATAATTTCAACTTCTGCGCATTTGATTTGTAATCCATAGACCTGCACAAAACATCAAACTTGAATAAAAATAGGTCAGGGTCCTCAGTCGGGTGTCCTCTGAAGGATGGGAGGTGAGCAGGGGATATATTTTTCATTTTGGTATCTCCTACTCCCTCCTCTATTGGGAAACTAAAGCCAGATGAGACTTCATCATTATCTACCATTTTTTTGGGAAATGTGGTTTCTAATGCAGCGTTTATGGCCTTTCGGTCATTTAAAACTTTTTGAGTCAATGCTCTAAGGTTGTCTGGCGAGATCGTCTGATCCTCCATAGCCTTCCACAACAGGGCTTCCTCTAGAGGAGTCCTATTAAATAGGGGATTTGTGATGATTCATTCTTCCCCTTGTTGATGGGATGAGGTGGCACTTTGCACAAAGTGTGGTTCCTCACTCCAAAGGATTGTTGGTAGGTCGAGCGAGTCTAACTCAAATCCAAAATGCTCGACTGACTCAGGTCCTGATGGATTAGTTCTTATAAAGCGACCGTCAGGTCCTCTTCTTCTCGAAGAACTCATGCAAGGTCAGATGAAGGTTTCAGGGTATTGTAGGTAATCTAATTAAGATGCTTCCTCGACAATGGTGCCAAAATGTTGCGGGCCAAACAAGGTGAATGGTTTCCTATTTTTGTCACATGCCCGTGCATTTAATTATCAACCCAGGGAGCTTCGTAAACTTGTGAAGAGTCGAAACTAGGTTACTACAATACCACTGGAGGGTGAATCTGCTAATCCTACGTTTGGGGGGTGTTCTTGAGATGGTTGTCAATCATTCCCGCACTCCTCAATAAATTACGTAAGAAGAACAAAAATAAATCTACAAAAATAAATCAAATGCACATTCCTGGAAATAAACCTACTACAAATACTGGAACTAGCAAACTCATGAACGTTTCTATGAAAGCAATAAACTGATAAATAAACAAAAAATAAATGGGGAAGAAATACTGGCTTGGAGTGGGCCCAGGCTCCAGCAGATTCCTCCCGATCGAACACGCGCTTAGAACTTCTGGAACTAAAATATATTTATCAACGTATTACAATCTATCTTATAATTCAAAATAGATCTTTATTAATTATCTCTATATATCTTTCAGAATGATCTACGTGTGTTTATATAACACACCCATAGAACTTCTGTTACAGAAGTGGTTACAACAGTCGATCTTTCCCAGACTAAATTAGAATAGTCTAGCGAATGCAATCGATGTCTGGCATTCTGTTCTGAAGGCGGCGTGTTCATTTCGGTTCGTGCTTTGCCTGGCATCGGTAAGACGTTTGGATACGTTGGTGCTATCTCCAAATTAGCTCTGCATGACGTAGAGCTAGAACTGCACCAGCCGCTACCGTCCACGTCGTTCAACTCTGGTCAACGGGCAAAGAATCAGTGGCGCCTTCCGGTTGTAGGGAGGCGCTTGCCTCCTATTAGCGCCTTCCGATTGTGGGGAGGCGCTTGCCTTCTATTGGTGCCTTTCGACTATGGAGAGGCGCTTGTCTTTGGTTGGCACCTTTCGACTACCGAAAGGCGCTTGTCTTTCAGTTGGCGCCTTTCGACTGCAGGGAGGCGCTTATATTCAAGTGGCACCTTCCGACTGTAGGGAGGCGCTTGTATTCAAGTGGTGCCTTCCGACTGTAGGGAGGCGCTTGTATTCAGTTGGCACCTTTCGACTGTAGGGAGGCGCTTGTATTCAGTTGGCGCCTTCCAACTACAGGGAGGCGCTTGTTCCCTTGGCGCCTTCCGGTTGCAGGGAGGCGCCTATGTTCTCTACATTGACCCTCGATGAAATAAAGTGCCAGGTCCATCAAAAGGACCTCGACCGTTCCAAATCTAACTAAATCAACTGCAATTCCACAAAACATACTAAAAGCACACAAATTAGATAACACGCATAATTATATCAAATATCTATATAATCATTCATAAAAGTATGCAATCCTTATTATACAACCGCATATTGATCCAAGAAATATGTACAAAATATGAGTTCTTCTCGATCTATGAGAAAGCAAAAATTATTCCCATTTTTAGGCGACGATTCTTGGTCGAATCGTACGACAGCTTACTATGGTGCCCCCTCCGTGTTTTTACCCAAATCGAACGTTTGAGGTAAAAACGTGGAAAAGCTAAATTTTAAAATGTTGTTTAAGTGTTTTTGAATAAAATTAAGAAAAATAGGGTAAAACCCTAATTCATTGTTACTGGTTTTTAGAGCTCTAGAAACAAGATGGTTGAGGCAGTGCACAGATCGACAGAGGTCCGACGTGGGCTACGGGTAAGGGTCTAAACTTAGTTTAGAGTGCTTTAATTTAGAATTGCATGTTTTTTAGATCAATTTTGATTGATTTTTGAGCATCAAAGCCGTTTTTGGGCCGTCGATGTCGTCGAGACGAAATCGTCTCGATTTCATCGAAATCGTCTCGATATCGCCGATTTTGTCCAAGGGCAAAATCGATGATAGGGGGACGATTTCGTCCAATAAGGGACGATTCCCTCATGCAAAATTGGAGATGAATTTGCTCAAATTTGGGATGATATCGTCCAATAGTGGACGATATCATCATTTGTGTGAAAGTGAACTTATTTTACTTGCATTTTTTAATTAATGATTTATTAATGATTGTTATTGATGATTTTGTTGTTTATGTTGCAGAGAGGATTACTAAAGAGCCGGGAATGGAAATACGGTGGACTGAGGGATGACTTGGCCGCTCTATCTCAGGCAGAGTGAGATCAATTGGCACAGGTCAGCTTACGACACGTGGCAGATATGCCACAAGTGTCTACAGACATGGGGCTATTGACAGCCCTAGCAGAGAGGTGGTATCCGGGTTCTTGTTTCCGGTTACCAACAGGGGAGATGACTCCCACATTGGAGGATGTATGGAGGATTTTGAGGATCCCCATACAAGGATGACTAATCACTCCCATGGCCAATCAGGGCCACGCGATGATGCGGCTATGCGAAGACCCGAGCTTCGCCCTGGAGAAGGGTGGAGTGAACATCGAGTCATTGTGCCAGATGCCTGGGGCATCTAGGCTGACACACATTTTTGCTGGGGTGGTAGGTGGTCTGCTACTATGCCATCAGAGTGGATGTAGGCTACCATGGTTTTTGATAGATGTGGTCTGTGACATGAGAGACCACGGGTATAGGTTTGCTTGGGGGAGCTTTGTTCTATGCCGATTGTATAGGATCCTGCATGGGGTCGTATACAAGGGTGGCCGATGTCTAGTCATGACATCACTACTATAGGTTTGGTGCTGGGAGCACATCATGGTGTGGAGGCCGATAGGGCTCCCACTGATAGGGATTGACGGGGAGAGGCCCCGATTTTTCTATTGGTGGCTCCAAAGAGGGTCACAATGGCGGATAGATCTGCCAATGTCCCGAAGACTACTTGACGACCTTGTCTCCGACCAGATCACCTAGAGGCCTTGGAGAGATCATCCAGGGTGGGCCAAGGATAGACAGGAGCTGGCTCGCATCAGGCGAGTCTGCTGGCTAAGGATGGAGAGGGGAGAGGTGGAGCTCCATCGATACGACCAAGTTTTGAGGCAGTTAGGTCTATAGCAGGGGATCCCATCTCTTAGAGACTACGAGTTTTCCTGGACCATCCGGGATAACACTACAGTTAGCGGGGCTCCAGATATGCAGCGCTTTTGGAGTCAGGATGTAGACGATGCCCCCATCCAGCCAGTGGATGGTGATGACGTAGGGGTTGTCGATGGCTATGATGCCTGGTAGGAGCATCCGCCCTCCTTGGATGACGAGGGCTTAGGGTCCAATTCATGTAGTTGTGCATCGGATGGGGAGGCGGTGCTAGGCGGCCATTGAGGCAGCACAGGGTCACGGTGGGAGAGAGCAAAGGAGGCCACAGGCTCAGCAGAGGCCATAGCAGCGAGAGAGGAGGGAGGAGAGACCCCCTTCTCCATAGAGAGAGAGGCCACCATCACCAGATAAGGGCAAGGGTGTTGACACTGGGGAGAGTATAAATACAGTGACTCTCTGAGCTGAGGTTGCCCACCTTCGAGCTCAGGTGCAGACATTGTAGGATGAGGCTACATGACTTAGAGCTCGGGGTGGAGGAGCGAGCACTCAGGATTTAGCATGTTCTATTGCCTATATTACCTTCTATCAGGGTCTATATTACCAGGTGGTGCCAGCAGAGGAGAGGGTGCCATTACCAGCTCATATTGCAGAGCCTGTCGTGATGGGGTCATCTAGGACATCATCACGATCGGCGTCCAGGACTCATGGCACCACACGGACTGCGATGGGGCCACCTCCTCCACCTCAGGGCGGGGGAGGAGATGAGGCTGAGAGCTCGAGGGGTTCTCGAGGCTAGGCTATTGCACTGCACAGACTGGATATATGATTGAGAGGATTGAGTATGCCAAGATGTAGATTGTGGCATACCAATCTAGTTTTGATATGATGTACATATATTGTTGAGATATATATATATATATATATATATATATATAAATATATATATATATATGATATTTTTGATCATATGACTTGTCTTATGTGTTTGTATGATGCTTTAATGTTTTGGTGTGATTGATTTGAAGATTCATGTAATTATGTCGTTTGGAAATATTATGGTTTGGATGTCATGCTTTTTAAAATTTAAATGAAATAATCTGATGTAAACAAATTGGTTGTTGTGATGTAATAATTTGATAAAAAATAAAAGGGACTTTTAACAATAATTTCAAAGGACATTGTCGCTATTATAGACCATTTCATGGAGTCGCCGCTCACTCGGTCGTCAAGCTAATCCCGGTATAGAAATATTGTTAAAAAGTAAAAGAGTGCTTAAGAGATTGTCTTAAGACTTTGTTGTGATGATGCAAATGATGATGATGATGGTGATTTGTTTTCAGACTTTTCATAAAAATAGTATGCATGAAATATTTTAAAATGATTTTTGCTAGGCATAAATTCCTAAGTGTGATAAAAGTTTTGAACAATTCCTTAGGAATTATACCATGGTTGCAAAAACTGAATTTGAACATAATGACATGAAATAGAATAAGTGTTCGTTTGTTTGTAAAGCATAATTGTGTAACATAATGATGTAAGTCATATGTTTTTATGATTTGGAATAAATGGGAAAATAAAATTAAAACAATGGTTTGCGCTAGGCATAGAATATTTAGGTATAGACTTATACCATCATCGCGAAATCCAAAGAAGAAAATAATAGTTTTATTGCATGGTTGATTTTTAATTTTTGAAAATAAACAGAAAATATGAAGATGAGGACTTGCGCTAGGCATAAAATTCCAATTGTGGTTTTGGAATTATACCATCGTCACGAAAGTCAAAAGTTATATATAAATGTAACTTTATTGCATGTTTTTGAAAATGATTTTGATTTTTTTTGGTAATGCATGTGGTTGTCTTTATACTAAACAATTGTTCTCAGAGAAGAAAATGAAATTATTCCAGACAATTTGCAAAAATATTTCAAGGTATCTTAAAGACAAAAGTTAGATTTATAAGGAATCCCATGTGCGTATGTGAGTTCATTTCCGATCTTGATTTATCATAATGATACACAAAATCTCTCAAATACAAATGTGTGTGCAATTGTAGTATTCATTTACCAGGTTTGAGCAAGATACTATGATACAAGTGATTTGAATTAACCAAATAAGTGTTCATTAACCATGATTTAGATGCATATAACCATACCAGACTACTATGTAAGTCGGGTTATCAAGAGCTAGCTAATCCATAAGCGAGACATAGGTCTGTACAAAAGAAGGTCGCTAATGTGACGGACATATCACCACGCTAGGAGTTACCCAAGGCCAAGCGGGTTGGGCACAAACCACTTGTTATGGGGCTTACCTCACAGTTTTCGAATAATTGAGAATTCCAGGGATTCAAGCTCATCAACCCTTCTTTTCTTTTCAAGGGGTAGGGAAAGGGATTTTATTGCATTTGCTTTTGCTCATTTTGCTTTCTTTCTTCTTTTCTTTTTATTTTTCTTTTTCGTATCTTTTGCTTTGATATTTGAGATAATGCTGAAAGAACGCTTTTTCTTGTTCTCTTTTTCTTGAACTTTTCTTTTTCTTCCTATTCTAGGGATACTTGCTCGGATTAGCTGTAGAGCAAGGGATTTTTATTCTGGGTAGGGGTGAGCTTGTCCTTTTGCCAATTCTCAAAGATTCTAGACCATGTGCATGATAGGATAGCAGGGGAAACTTTTCGCTCAAGAAACCACTTCTACTATGTAGCATAGCATGGACATTACAAATATAATCATTTTATTGTGAAAAGATATGCTTGGTTTAAGTAAATAACAAGATCAATTCTCTATGCTCAAACTTTATTTAATTGAATTTTGTGGACTTTGATATAAGAGAGATTAGTAATCATGCCAAATAAATCAAGATATTTATTCATGTGAATGTGAAAGTGCGGGATTCCAAATAAATGCTAATTTAGCCAAAATAACTGAAAATATAACTGCACTATGTCACAATTTAAGAAGTACAAAAATAAAAGATGTTTTTGAATATTTTGATGATTTTGAATGTTTTTGGTGTTTTTTTAGATTTTTAAGTTTATAAATTGAAAGAAATACAAGATAGTGGTTTTTGAAATATTTTAAACAAATATATACAATGATGAAATGACCAATTTTTATGCATAGTAACGTTTAAGATGCATAATATTCATAGGTTCTTTAAGTTCTTTACCATCTAAGGTAGATAATTTGTATGCTCCCGATTCAAATTTAGCAGTGATAATATATGGTCCAAGCCAGTTGGGCTCAAATTTACCTTTAAGGTCTTTAGTTGCATTAGTATTTTTTTGATTTTCTTTTAAAACAAGGTCACCGACCTCAAAGGATCGATGACGAACTTTCTTAGCATATGATCTTTTAAGCTTGTTTTGGTAGGCACGAAGATGCTCCAAAGCATTGATGCGCTTTTCATCTAGGAGTTCTAGCTGACTGAGTTCTTGTATAAAAATAACCTTCAACAGTTTTTCTAGTTCTCCTTTGACTAGTAAGGCCATTTTGGGATGCATTTTTCTAAGTTTCTGTTTAACAGGTTTAGCATCCGGATGGACTACTAGGTGATGCATGACTACAGAAGGGTCTAAACCTGGCATATCTTCATATGTCCAAGCGAAGACATCTTCATATTCTTTAAGGAATGCAATGTATTGCTCTTGTTTTTCTTGACTTAATTCTGATCCAATATTGATTATGTGGTGATTATCCTCAGTTCCAATGTTAATTTTAATGACGTTTTCTACTTCCATGTGTAAATCTCTTTCAAAATTAGGTGGGGCGGGTGAAACGCCCAATTCTTGTAATTCTTTTAAAGTTAACTTGGATAATTCATCTTGAGGAGTCGTGGCCTCAAGTTGGGCTATAGTAGGTATAGAACCATCAAAATAAAAACCATTGTGTAACATCTCTTCAACGGAGACATCATGGAAAATATCTCCTTCCAACTCATCATCGGATTCAGCAATCATTTTAGGATAAGCTATGGATAGCATATTGCATGTAAATGGCTGATTTTTTAGAGGCAAATCATCACGACCATCCAAATAATCTTGATAACATATAAGTTGATCATCATATTCAAAAGGGAAGGGTTGACCCTTACTAGGAAATAGGCCCACACCACATCGGGCGGGCCATGGTTCTACCTCAAAAGGTTCTTTCATACCATTTTGGAAAGGTCCCAAGCCTTTCCCTTTATATCCCATTTTAAGCATTATAGGTTTAGCTTTAATATACTCATTAGTAAAATAACATCGAGCATATCCCTCATGATGAGTTTTGATATTCCTAGGTATTCTTCCCCAGTCATATCCCTTATAAATGAAGGCACAACTCCCGACTTGGTAAGTACTTCCCATAGGTTGTGGGAGGCCCAAAGTACGAGGAGATGGCGGCAAATTACTTAAGATAATGGAATTTTGCATAGAAGCATTTGTTTTTTCTGATATAAGAATGTTAGATAAATCGGGTAAGAGTTCATCAGAAAGAGCATAAGATGTAGAAGGATCATTCCCTATATCTTTAGATGTGGAAGGTATGATAGATGTAGATAATGTGGAGGTGTTAATAGATGGGTCTATAGGTTTTGAAATGATAGGGATGGAACATGAAGGATTGGTTATGGATTTAAGATCTTTTTGAGGTTCTAGTGTGGTTTGTTTAGAATATTGTTGATCTATATATGAGGGTGAAATTAATGGAGGAGAAATAGATGAAGTTATGGGTGTGTGTTTCACAGTTTTAGATGAAAAATAAGAATTAGGATGTGTGGATGATAGAGCAGGGCAAAATTGAACTCCAACAGGTTTTGCCAAAGCACACATATCAAAGGGTCTAGGATCACCATGGATAGTGACCAACTGATTTTTAAATTTGAATTTAACACATTGGTGTAAAGTTGATGGGACAGCCCGCATTGCATTGATCCAAGGACGACCCAAGAGTATATTGTATGATGCGGGGCAATGTACAATAAACACGGTCGTATCTAAGGTTCTCGGACCAACTTGCAATGGGATGGTGATAACTCCACACGTTTCTTGTGTTTCGTCATTGAAAGCTTTTATGATCATGTCAGTTTTCTTCATT
Source organism: Wollemia nobilis (assembly GCA_028583015.1). NCBI lineage: Eukaryota > Viridiplantae > Streptophyta > Pinopsida > Araucariales > Araucariaceae > Wollemia > Wollemia nobilis. The sequence continues at coordinate 2,469,533 of JAQPPZ010002315.1, read as the reverse complement.
TCATCACTTCTAAACCCAAATATTTGGTAGAAGTCAAAAGTGCAAATATTTAGAGATGAACCATTATCAATCAAGACCCTTTTAACTGCTACATCTCCTATTAGGGCGATTAATATATAAGGGGTTATCCTTATGTAAACTATGTTGCGGTATATCTTTATCTCGAAAGTCAATACAATCGACTTCTCTAGTGATGATAGTATTGGTCATGGCTTCAGGTTGAATGTTTTGTGGTACCATCATTTGGCTTAATGTAAGCATCAATTCATCTCTATGGGTAGGAGAAGATCTTAATAGGTCCAAAAGGGAAATTCTGGTTGTAGTATTGGATAATTGCTCATTAATATTATAAGGAGGTTTAGGTTGAACATTAGGAGCATGATTCCCTTTATTGGGATTTTTCAAAACAAATGGGGCTGATCCATCGTTTTGAACTTGATCTTGTTGAGAATTTTGAGCTTGTTGTCTGGTAACGACTCCGATGGTACCTACAATGTTATATTGAGGATGTTGAATAGGTCTTGGTCTAGCATTTATAGCTTGTTCATTAGAAAGGAATTGATTAGAAGAGGGTCGAGTAGTAACTCTTCTAGGAAATGGTTCTTCTGGAACCATAGAATCTGTGATAGGTTGAATAGGATCTGATTCATCTTCAGAACTATTCGATTGATTTGAAGTGATTTCCATGTCACTCTTAGTATCCGATTCTACATCATTGAGATCCGATGTTTGAATATTATGTAGGGGCCTAGTCGTGACCATGGATAAAGTTGTGTCAAATTTTTGTAAATCATGATTAGGTAAATGTCCGCTAATAGTTCCTACATATCGGGTAGGAGGAGGAACATTATGATGCTCAATTTGATTGGCCACCTCTTTACCATGTCTTGGTAAAGGATGTTGAAATATATCTAATGATTGATTAGCATTTTGATTTTGATTTTGGGGAATGTTCTTTTGAGCATTATTAGGAGCATTTTGTTTAGGTTGGAAGGCTTGCACCTCCATTTCATTATTATCAATCAGATCTTGTATTTTATGTTTTAACCTTTTACAAGAGTTGGTAGAGTGTCCAGGTCCTCTATGGAAATCACAGTGTAAATCGGCTCTGTATCCGGGTATGGTTGGATCAGGTTCTCGGATAGTCGGTAATTGAATCAAACCTCTTTTGAGTAATTGGGGTAAAATAGTTGATAATGGTTGATTTAATCTAGTAAACTCTCGAGGAGGTTTATCAGGAGGTTTCAATATAAATTTTTTTGTTGTCTTCATTGTATTGATATTAGCAACATTTCTCGTTATCGGTGACTCCGTCACCTACAACTTGTTTGTTTTTATATTGATTTTTGGATGTTTTCTCATCATCTTTCTTCCTAAGTTGGCCTCTCCTAATGAGAGCATCTTCTACTCTTCGAGCCAAGTCTATATCTCTGATCGAAGGTAGTTAAGGTAGCGATTGATAACTCATAAGATATTTGTTCTTGCAAATTATTAATAAAAATGTCCAACATTTCCCTATAAGGTAGCACAAAGTGCAGTTTTCCTGTCAACTGCCTCCATCTAGCTAAGAAATCAGCAAAACATTCATCTTTGTCTTGTTTTAAGTTGTACAAATCTTTAATGGTTACATGCCTCTCGATATAGGCACTAAATTGATGGACAAAAGATTCAACTGTCTCTTCAAAATTTCTCAAAGAATGAGTGGGCAATTGGTAGTACCACTCTAATGCCATTCCTCCTAAACTTTTTGGGAACATTTTGAGTAACAACAAGTCATCATGTGATATATCATGACATGCTATCCTAAACATGCGAAGATGCTCTATGGGATCTTCAGTTCCTTTATATATAGGCAGGACGGGCATGGGAAAATGTTTAGGGTATGGTTGTGCTACAACTATAGGATCTAGAGGTTGACTACACATCTCTCGATAATTGTACGAGGGACGGTAGGGATCCATCTGGTCCATGCGGGAAGCTAACTGTTTCACCATGGCTTCCATATTACTGGTTTGCCCACCATATTGATTCGGTGGGGCATGAATATGAGATTTGTGAGCATATGATGGAGGGACATGAATATTAGATGCTATATTACTATTGTGTAAATTGTTGGTAGGAAGGGTGTTATGAAGAAGTTTTGAAGTTGTATTATGTTGTATCCCAGATTGTTGAAAATTGGTGTTTGGCTTCATTTTAGGTTTTTGTCGATTTGAAGCATATTGATCAATAGTTTGGCGAAATAAAGCGGTGAATGAAGGTCTCTTTTGTGTGGGCATGATTTTAGGCTCAATAACGGGTTCCTTAGGAGGTTGGGTAACCTGTTGTTTTTGCATGTTCTGAATTATAGCGGCCATATCCATATTGGATGGTCCGACTTTATCACTTTCTTGATCAATGAAAGACAAGGGATTAGTGTGTATGTCAAACATATGTTCCATGGCTGCTTGAGTGTCACTAATTTGTCCCCTATCAATACGAACTGCCATATTAAGAGCACCAATATTATTATTGAAGAATTTCCAAAAATGATCTATGTTATCAAAAGCAATAGTTCCATCTGGAGCCATTCTAGGGGATGAGGATCCTTCCTCTCTAACATTTTCTTGTTGTTCATTTTCTTCAACCAGGTCATCTTCTGGCTGTTCTAGAGTTTCTTCTTCTGGGATTGGATCCTCAGGAAGGGTATTTAATTTTTTGTTTTTCTTGCCTAACCAATCTTCTTCTTCTTCTTCTTCTTCAGTTTGTTTACCATTCCTAAGTTTAGTCATTGTGCTTAAACTTAGATTTCAGCAAATATATATATATATATATATATATATGCAACAATCTTAAGAGGTATATATTTTAATTATATACCTACTATAATATTTAAAATGAAATGTTTTGGGTTTTTGTTATGTTTTTTGTTTTTTTGGTTTTAATAACAATATTATAAAGATAATAAATAGCACACAAAATGCAAGAAATAATAATAATGAAAGCAATGATCTAGTTTTCTATAAACAATTTATAAATATCATTAATGGGCTCAAGTTCTTCAAGATTCATGAAATGTTCTTCTTCAAATTGAAAATTTTCTTTCAAGAATTTGACAAAAAGTGCTATAGTGATATTATCTATTTCAGATTTTGTTTTGTAAAAGTAAAGCTCGTGGCAATACTCTCGATATAACATAGCTCTAGGAACTCTCCTCCATATTTCCCTATCCGTAAGAACGACCTCTTGGTCTTCTACACGACCTAGGAATTGGTGTATAGTGGCTGCGTTCTCGAGGTATTCCTCGAAGGTGAACAATTTTGAAGACACAAGAGCTCTCCTATAAGCTAACCACCTATGGCAAGCTCTCTGAAGTTCATGATAAAAAATGAGTTGATGAGGATCTAGGATTCTATCTAGGGCAAGCCTCTTGATTTGTTTAAGTTCTGTTGACCTAGATGAAATGATACCTAGTCTCCTATTGAGTTCGTCCCACAAAAATTGGTTTCTATCTATTTCAGGCACACTAAGCACAGAATTGATCTCTATGGCTGCTAATTGATTTTCAACATTTATAGTAACTGCTAGTCTTTTCTTAGGAGCTACCATCTAAACATGATATGCAACTTAGTAGTTTTCTAATGATTTTAAATGCATCTATTTTTTTTATTTTGTTTTTGTTTTCAAAAGGTTTTAGTTTCACGTCGGGTTCACCAAAATGTATTGTTCCAAAATGTATCGCCATGCCATTTGTTGTGGCTGATCCACAACACACCCCAAAATTGGGGACCCACATTTTTTGCATGCTTTCAAAGAAGACCACAGTGGCCCAGATGCTAAAAAGATCAAGAAAAAAAGCAAAATATCACAAAATGAAAAAGTGTCGCGATATCACGACATGTCGCTCCATCGCGGCCAGAAAAAGAAAAGTGTCACGATATCGTGACATGTCGCTCCATCGCAGCCAAAAAGAAAAGTGTCACAATTTCGCGACATGTTGCTCCATCGTGGCAGAAAAAGAAAAGTGTCACGATATCGTGACATGTTGCTCCATCACGGCCAGAAAAGAAAAGTTGTCACGATTTCGTGACATATTGCTCCGTCGCGGCCAGAAAAGAAAAGTTGTCGCGATTTCACGACGTGTTGCTCTGTCACTGCTAAGAAAAAGAAAGTGTCGCGATATCGCGACAGGTCACGTTTTTGCGGCTCAGACAAGCGAAGTGCAGTGGAACAGAAAAGTGTCGCGATTTCGTGACATGTCGTGTTTTTGCAACCAAGAGTGACAAAATGCAACAAAATGGAAAATTGTCGCGATTTCATGACATGTCACGTTTTTGTGGTTAAGAGCAGCAGAATGCATCATGAAGAGAGAATGTCGCGATATCGCGACATGTCATGAAATCACGATCGAAGGTAGCAAGAGAAGAGTCAATGCAAAAGTTGTCGCGATATCGCGACATGTCGCCATTTCGCGACCTGAAGACGAGATGAAGGGCAAAGGAGAAAAAACATCGCGATATCGCGACATGTCATGTTTTCGTGACCTGGAGCAGCTAAAGTGAACAGAATGAAAAAGTGTCACGATTTCACGACAGAAAGCGGTGAGACAACCTAGAATGAAAAAGTGTCGTGTTTTTGCGACAGAAAGTAGCCAAAGTGTTACGAAGAGAAAAATGTCACGATTTCGTGATAGAAAGCAGCAAGGTGGTGCCGAAGAGAAAAGTGTCACGATTTCGTGATAGAAAATAGCAAGGGGGTGATGAAGAGAAAAATGTCACGATTTCATGACAGGAAGCAGCAAGGTGGTGCCGAAGAGAAAAGTGTCACGATTTCACGACAGAAAGTAGCAAAGTGGTACGGAATGAAAAAGTGTCACGATTTCGCGACAGGAAGCAGCGAGGTGGTGCCGAAGAGAAAAGTGTCACGATTTCACGATAGAAAGTAGCAAAGTGGTACGAAATGAAAAAGTGTCACGATTTCGCGACATGTCACGTTTTCACGGCTAAATGCAACAAAACACAACGAAGGAGAAGAACGTCGTGATTTCGTGACAAGTTGCATCCACGTGGCCCGAAGCAAAAAAATGTCGCGATATCGCGACAGGTATCATTTTCACGGTGCATGAAGGCGGACAAGGCTGTTGATAGGAAAATGTCGCGATATCGCGACATGTCTCATTTTCGCGATGAAAGAAGAAAAGCAAAGCTACATACATAAAAATGTCGCGATATCGCGACATGCTATTTTTGGTCATGATTTATAGGTGGGCCATTACGGAACATGCAGAGAAGCATGGAACACGTGGCATAAAGGTGTAAGGGCTACAGAGGTGTTACAGTGCACAAAGAAGATCAAGCGTCTTGATTTCAAGCATAAAGTCAAAAAAAACAATGAAGATGCGGGGAAGGTGAAACGAAGCGATCTGGGAAATGAAATGAAGCGCCACAGAGCGAAGCAGAGAACCACACCAGAAAGTTTAAAAGTAGAAGCACAGGATGGGTACAGGGGTCGAAAACCGCTGCAAGCAGAGTTGCAGAGCCAGAGTTGAGAAGGCCATTCTGGGCCTGTTTGAGTTGTTTCTCTTCCACATACTGGTTTGGAAAAACCAGAGATTCTGCTATTGTAACATGATATATTTTTAATGCAGAAGTGTTCAAAAATTTGCATCTTGTGGGCAAGAAAGAAGGAGATCTTCTGTGCATGCTATGGATTTAATGTTTATTCTTTCATTTTTTAGATTTCGGATTTATAGATAATGTAGATGCCACTTCTGTGGGTTACATTAGGCGAATATTTGAAATCTGAATTTTATTTCATATCCTAGGAACCAGCACTTAGTCTATGGGGATTGTGCATGTTTTGCAGGTCCAATAGGTTAGGTTGCATGCATGGAAACCTCACATCTTCGGTTTTGCCGAAACAGGATAGCATCAAACTGAATGCAATTTCAATTTCATTTTTCTTTTTGCATTTTATTTTCTTTTTTCTGCACTTTATTTTTCAGAAGTTCTAACTTTATTAAAATAAAATAAAAATTAAAAAACTTCAAAATCCAAAAATAGTTCCACCATTTATGGCATTTCATCAATTTCCACTTTGAAGTTACAGCATGGTCATATAGGGACCAAATCACATTTGCTTTATTTGGGTTCAATGAACAATCATTAAAGTTTCACAGTAAAATAAACCAACATTGCCCCTTGTTTTCAGTTACTTGCAACCACTAAGGTGTTCCAAGCATTTTAATTGAATATCTTTGTTTGAGATTATTAATACACAGATGTAAAATGCTAACATAGCGGAGACCTTGGAGAAGTTACTTGTTTAATTTCTTTGCAAGCAGAGGATTTAGAACCCAAATCCTATCGGAGAGTGTGTTTTCACAATCGGGTGAAAATACCACTCAACAGATTGGCGCTAGAAGGAGGGCGGAGGGTTTATTTTAGTGAGATTTAAATTTGTTTTCCCCTCAGATTGGCGCTAGAAGGAGGGCATGAAACGGTTTATTTCATTATGATTTTAAATGCTTAGAATTGCTTAAGAGCTTTGCAACACATTTTGATTGTTCATACAGAAATAAAGTGATTTGATTTAATTTTGAAAATTTTGGTCTTGACTAACGAAGTGTTGTTTCCATACAGTTATTTTCATTTGATTTTAATGAATACATCTCTTAGTTGATGCTAACTTGATTTTTTTTATACATTGCAGGTTGAATATTCAACAGATTTGGTTCTAAAATTACATTTTAAGTTTCACTAATGGCAACACTTGAGGAGCAAATGGTATCCCTGAGAGCTGAAATAGTGTCTCTAAGAGAGAGAATGGTATCTATGATGGAGGACCATTATAAGGGTTTGTCTATACACGTGATACCCTATCAAATTCCTACAATGTTATTGGATTTTCTACAGTGTTTTAATCAAGAGGTGCCACTAGGATACTTGCAAAAACTGCATGTCTACAAGAATACATTATGTCAATTCTAGGTGTTCTATGAGGAGGTAGCTTGTAGGTTATTTGCATACATTTTGGATGATAAACCATTCTTTTGGTACAGCCAACTACCCATGGAGGTTAGGACTTCTTGGATACAACTAGAAGCAGCCTATCTTTACCATTTTGGTAATCAGGTTGACTTAGAAATCCTGAAAAATCAGTTTACCTCCATATGTAAGGAGCCTAATGAATCCTTGAGTCAATTCAATGGAAGATTTCATGAGTTGCACTCCCAAATGTGGGAAAATTTTAACACATTAGAAGAGGAAGCCATAGAAGTATACTTGGGAGCCATACACCCCACACTTGCTTCACTCATTGAGGAAAAAATGGGTGGCTTGTCTCTAGAGAAAATCCATGAGATCTTAGAAGAGATAGAACGACAAGGTCTTGAAGAAGAAAAGGCACAACATGTTCATATGAGAGATTGTTCTTCTAAGTTTGATGCCAACCTACACCAACCATCAAATATAGCACCCTCCACTCCAATGATATCTAAGGTAAATGATCAAGGGGATGAATTTGAATATCCAAATCTTACAACCACCTTAGATGTAGTCCACGGGGAGGTGCAAAGTGCTAAACCAACATCCGCTAGTGAAGATTATGCAGAAATGATCTCATTCATAGAGATACATGATTATCTAGATGAAGGGGTTCTAAATTCAACAATGTTTGAAATATGTGATAGGACGGAAGCTACCATAGAATTGAATGAAGTGGTTGAAAGTGAAATTGGAAAAAAACCAATAAATGAATTTGAAGACATGATAGAGTTTCACCACTTGTTCTTGGAAGATACTATTGATGAGATGTGTAAAATTAAAGATCAAGAAATTCTTCACCCTCCAAATTATGATAAAATTGAATCATGGGTTACTAATTTGGATTATGATGGCCTTACAAATTTGAATTCAAGAAACGACCCACTTTTGGAAATAATTGAACCATCTAAGGAAGGTGAAGATGAATTTGATGAGAAACACATTGATGAATTGGAAGATGTTGAAGAAGTAGTTGAACGCCACCACTTGATTTTGAAAGATGATTATTATGATGCTTGGAAGAAGTGGGAGGACTACACTCAATCCAAAACTACTAATGAAACTTGGGTGCCAATTGATATACAGGACAACATAATCGCCTACTCAAAGGAAGACTTTACAACTCCTATACAATTTGAGGATGTTTTGGAAGAAAGTTTCAAATCTCATCAAATTTTGGAAGATTATAATGATCCTATTACCAAGGACAAAGAAGAAAGTGAATTGATGAATGAATCAAAAGATCATGTCACAAATACCATGGAGTTTCATCCCACAAATTTGGAAGATAATTTTTATAATGGTTGGGGGAGATATGATAATGCATTCTTTTCTCACATCCCCATAGATGAAACTCATATTTCACTTGATATGCAGGATGTTGAAACTTCTACCTCACATGAAGAGATACCATGGATAGTGAACAAAGAATTAGAACCAAATGACAAAGAGATTGATCAATTGGAAGCAACTCGAATAAGTGATCATCAAAATAGATTACTTGACATACACTTTGACCAAAAACATTTGAGGGTTGAAAAGGATGGGCATGTTTTCAATTGGGTGCCCAATTTTGGTATGTTTGATAAACAAGTAATCAATGAAGAGTATGAAGACCATGAGGTAAAAGAGGGAATTGCAAATCCCCATCAAATTTTGGTAAATAAAAATGTTCAAAAGTTAGAATCTAACCTTTTATGTTCAAGCATCCAAAATTTAGGTGAAAATTTGCATGACCATGTTTTGAATTTGAATGATGTTTATGGTGAAATGTCATTAAAGGTAAATGAAAAACAAGGTATAATTTTTAATCACACCTTTAATAACATTGCTTTAATGAATGGAAAAGAAGTTGATGCACTTGAATTGTTAAATAAAATTCATCAACAATTACTAATTGAATCTAGGGTAAAAACTTTTAATGATCCTAATTTGGTAAATATCCTAGATGCTTGCAAACTATTGCACAAATTTGATTGGCCTACAAATTTGGAAAATGATTTGGCTTTAAAATTTTTAGAAATAGGCTCTTGCTTACAAAGTCTCATTTTGGATAAAGAAGGCCTACTTCTAAATCATGAATGGAATGATGAAACTTGCACTTTAAAGAATAGACAAGACAAAATTGAATACCAACCATTGTCTAATCAATTTGATTTGAATCTCACCTATGGTGTTGGTAATAGAACTAAATCAAATTGGTATGGTGAGCGTGGCAAGTTGAAATTTGTTGCATTGCTTGGTTTGATCTTATTATTGTTGGATTCCTACAACATTTGGCATACATATTGTGTCATATGTCTTTTGAAATGTTCTAATCATGTTTGGGATCCAGGAAAGTGATAGTCCAAGCTTTGCATCATCTTGTATTATATTGTACATTTGTATATAGATTTTGTTTTTTTTTTTGTTTTGGTTTGTGTTTTCAAGTTTGTTTTTGAAGTTGCTTTTTTGGGTTTGGTTTTAAGTTTTGTGTGTTAGTCCTCTGGACATGTTGGTTTGTCTATTTAAAAAAAAAAAAAAAAAAATTGAGATGTCAACTTATGCCTAAGACTGGGAGAATATGAAACATTGGAATTGTGTTGTAGAAGCTCCACAAGTAACACAAACATTTTAAGTAATATCGGTTGGAACTTGTGATGCATGAAGTTGTCAGTTTTGCACATTATGGTAAAATAGATGATATATTCCAAAAGAAGCAGTGCATTCATATCTCATGTCATATTCCACATTGCATATACATGTCATCTCAGTTACATTTTCATTCCATGGGCAATCATTGAGAAGGTGTCGAATCCTCTTAGGATTATTACATAACATATATTAAAAGGATCCTAAGGTTGGGAACTGCTGCCCAAACTATCTTGAACCAAGCACATTCCATGCACATTAAAAAGAATCTTGAGCAAAATGGTCAAAACCATACTTGGATGAAAAGGTGAGGTGAAAAGAATATTTCATGTCTGTCCTATCATGCAACATAATCCTTGAAACAGTGGTTTTTACCACTCCCATAAAAGCTTAAAGCCTAAAACCAGAGTAGTAAGGATAGGGTTAAATCCTCATCGAACTTAGGTTGAGGATCCAACTCCCCAAAGCTCTGATTTGACCTACATGGAGTAGTAAGGATAGGACATAATTCTCATCTCGCTTAGGTTGAGAATCCGATTCCCCAAAGCTTCCATTTTTCCCACTTCATCATAAAGCTTGGATTGGAAGGATAGTACTACATGTCCTCTGCAAAGGATGGGTAGTCATCCCAAAGGTCCAAGTAATAAAATTAACTAATATTTCCCATTTTGTCTTAATATTGGATTGGAAGGATCGTACTACATGTCCTCTGCAAAGGATGGGTAGTCATCCCCAAGATCCAAGAAGTAAAAATATTTTCCATTTCATCTTAATGTTGGATTGGAGGGATCGTACTACATGTCCCTGGCAAGGATGGGTAGTCATCCCAAAGGTCCAATAAATAAAAATAAATAAAAAGAGAGAGAATGAATGAAGTCAAGTCATGGATTATGGGGTTAAGTATGCTCATGCGTGGCAACATGTCTTGTCTAAAAGCAAGACCACTGATTGCTCATATGGACAGGCTAGCTTGACAGTTTCATCCATAACAGGTTAAATCATTTTGTTCAAGATGAGGTAATGAACTCCAAATCATAATAGTAAGGATAGGGTTAAATTCCCATCTCGCTTAGGTTGGGAATCCTATTCCCCAAAGTTCTGATTTCACTTACACTTGCACATGGGTTCAAGATGGTAGTGACACATAACCAACTTTGGGATATAGTAAATTAATTCAGTTTGGTCCTAAGAGGGTTTGATAGTTTTAATATGTTTGTTCATGATATTAGAAGGTTTGAGCCTTTGCAAAGCAGGTTGTTATATCTTTAGCACCTTCATCATACATCAAATCCTGCACAAATCATTCATAGCCTTGCATACAAATCATAAGTAAAACTGACAATGGAATGTTGATCAAGTTCAAGCGATAGGGAATGAAAACACATTGCACACACCGAGCTGATACTTAATGATTCCGATGTTTCATGTATTTCTGATCTATCGGTATTTGTTTATCTTTTATGTGTTGATGCCTGTATCTAAGCTTGTATATTTCAGGTTGGGTTCTCACCAAAATGCTCAGGAGCATTTGACAGCAGAGTCACCATTTGTTGTGGCTGATCCACAACACACCCCAAAATTGGGGACCCACCTTTTTTGCATGCTTTCAAAGAAGACCACAGTGGCCCAGATGCTAAAAATATCAAGAAAAAAAGCAAAATATCACAAAATGAAAAAGTGTCACGATATCGCGACATGTCGCTCCATCACGGCCAGAAAAAGAAAAGTGTCGCGATATTGCGACATGTTGCTCCATCGCGGCTAGAAAAGAAAATTTGTCATGATTTCACGACATGTTGCTCCATCATGGCCAAAAAAGAAAAGTGTCACGATATCGCGACATGTTGCTCCATCGTGGCCAAAAAGAAAAGTTGTCACGATTTCACGACATATTGCTCCGTCGCGGCCAAAAAAGAAAAGTTGTCACGATTTCATGACGTGTTGCTCTATCGTTGCTAAGAAAAAGAAAGTGTCGCGATATCGCGACAGGTCACGTTTTCGCGGCTCAAACAAGCGAAGTGCAGTGGAACAGAAAAGTGTCACGATTTCATGACATGTCGCGTTTTCGTGACCAAGAGTAACAAAATGCAGCAAAATGGAAAATTGTCATGATTTCGTGACATGTCACGTTTTCATGGTTAAGAGCAGAAGAATGCATCATGAAGAGAGAATGTCACGATATCGCGACATGTCATGAAATCGCGGTTGAAGGTAGCAAGAGAAGAGTCAATGCAAAAGTTGTCACGATATCACGACATGTCGCCATTTCGTGACCTGAAGACGAGATGAAGGGCAAAGGAGAAAAAACGTCACGATATCGCGACATGTCACGTTTTCGTGACCTGGAGCAGCTAAAGTGAACAGAATGAAAAAGTGTCACGATTTCACGACAGAAAGCAGTGAGACAGCCCGAAATGAGAAAAGTGTCACGATTTCACAACAGAAAGTAGCCAAAGTGGTACGAAGAGAAAAATGTCATGATTTCATGACAAAAAGTAGCAAGGTGGTGCCGAAGAGAAAAGTGTCACGATTTTGCGATAGAAAATAGCAAGGTGGTGCCGAAGAGAAAAATGTCATGATTTCACGACAGGAAGCAGCGAGGTGGTGCCGAAGAGAAAAGTGTCACGATTTCGTGATAGAAAGCAGCAAGGTGGTGCGAAACAAAAAATTGTCATGATTTCGCGACGAGAAGCAGCAAGGTGGTGCCGAAGAGAAAAGTGTCATGATTTCATGATAGAAAGCAGCAAAGTGGTACGAAATGAAAAAGTGTCACGATTTCGTGACATGTCGCGTTTTCGTGGCTAAATGCAACAAAACACAGCGAAGGAGAAGAACGTCATGATTTCGTGACAAGTTGCATCCACGTGGCCCAAAGCGAAAAAATGTCACGATATCGCGACAGGTATCATTTTTGTGGCGCATGAAGGCGGACAAGGCTGTTGATAGGAAAATGTCGCGATATCGCGACACGTCTCATTTTTGTGATGAAAGAAGAAAAGCAAAGCTACATACGTAAAAACGTCGCGATATCGTGACATGCTATTTTTGGTCATGATTTATAGGCGGGCTGTTACAGAACATGCAGAGAAGCGTGGAACACGTGGCATAAAGGTGTAAGGGCTACAGAGGCGTTACAGTGCATAGAGAAGATCAAGCGTCTCGATGTCAAGCATAAAGTCAAAAAAAACAACGAAGAGGTAGGGAAGGTGAAACGAAGTGATCTGGGAAATGAAACGAAGTGCCGCTGAGCAAAACAGAGAACCGCACCAGAACGTTTAAAAGCAGAAGCACAGGAGGGATACAGGGGTCAAAAACCATTGCAAAAAGGACAAGGAAGACCTTTCTACATCAAAAAGGTAATGTATTCTCTTCATTCTCCCATCATCTAGGCCATCCTTGTAATGGCATGTAGCCTGATATATCACTAGGACCTAAATAATTGTATGGGTAACTAATTATCAATTAGTAATCCTTTCTATTGTCCATTATTGATTGGTTGACTTGGCTATCCAACCTTTAAACACTTGTGCTTCGATAAATAAAGGACCGATAGTCATAAATACATGGTCAAGTATGGAGATTATTTGAATATACTCAAGTATTTGTATTAGGTCCTCAATTACTTTAATGACTCCATTCTAGAGTACCCAATCTATCTTGGATATTTACTCTGCTTTACCCACTCTTTGCTCTAGCTTGAATACTTTATTCTTCTCCTCTTTCAATTCTTCTTTTACTACATTTGCCTTAACTAATTATGACATAATAGGGTCATTTGAGTCTTTAATGCCTAAACATAAACTTGGGAGACCTTAAGTGCTTGCATATTCCTCTCTATCTCCTCTTTCCTTGCTAGCTTTCTTGCATCAGTCAAATACTCATGGTTTATAGCTTTTTGTGCCTGTTAAACCAATTCAACTTTATCCTTTAGTCTGACATCCTTGAGGCTAAGTTCAATGATGTTCATCTTGTAATCTTAAAATTGCATCTCCACTCCTGCTTTGGATGGGCATAAAATGGACCATGTACAGTGTAGTATTTTATGGATGATAAGAAGTTCTAATTTATGTGGTCATGTGTTGCTTTGTTCATCTTGTTGCTTCTTGTTGTGCACATTGTGTCTTCTCTTGGACTTGTTTAAATTGGGATAGTAGTTCAAAAATATAAGTGATTTCTTGAGAATCAAATAATTATAGCTGATATTCTAAGGGTAGGGTTAAGGATTTCAAAAAACAAAGAGATACTAGTGGTCCTATGAGGGATAGGGTCACCGACATAGATTTAATATTTAGGGATGGGATGAAGGGTATTATGGATTTGATAGGTTGGGATGTGATCAATGGTTGAGGAGTGGATGGGATGGACAATATAGAAACAATAATAAAAGGGGCACTCAAAGAGGATGTTATTGGAATGGAAGTGGTAAGTTGTAAGGTTAGTAGTACTTTGACCAATGGGATAACCTCTTTTGGTATCAATGGATTGAATTTTAGGGATTTCGTTGAATATGGTAGGATGTTATCCTTGGATTGTTCCTTACTCTTCTTTTTCTTGATGGGTACCTCATTGTTAGGGGATTATTGGAGGAATTTATTGCACCATTAATATATTTGTCACACTAGAAGACTTACTTGATCCAATAAGCATTGTGGACTATCGTGGATCCACCTCTTTGACTCAATAAAATATTATCACAAGATTCAATATAAATTGAGTAGGGTAAGAAAACCTTAGAGGTGAGCCTATAATATTGCTCATACGCTCATGATCATCCACATTTACAAAATTTAAATAAAACTTCACTAGAAAATTTGATCAAGCTTCAAAATAACTCCCATATAATGCTTCAAGCAATAGACCAGTGCCTTATCCATTGGGTAATTGTAGCCAAAATTTAAATATTGTGAGGAGAGAAAGGGGAGAAGATAAAAATTAAGCCAATCACATCCATTCAAATAATATAACATAAATGATTAAACATGTTAGTGAAATAAGATGTCATTTACACATTCAAATGATGTAACATGTAAATAGGACAACAAACAAAACTACACATAGAACTATTGAAAGGAGGAAGTAGGATTGTATTAAACAATAAATTATTACAATGGGAGTCTGATCAGGATAACCAGATCTTACTAAGCAAATACAAATGAATTCTCCATTTAAATGATGCAAAAAATAACTAAAACTCTTCGTTCAAATGATGTAACAAATAGCCTCCTAGCTTTTGGCCTCGGCCATTGGAAATAATTTTAGTAAATTGTGTATCTCCCTAGCAAAAAACTATACAATAATGGGGAAGAAAAAAGGGTGACTAAACAAGACACAAGAAAAAAATACAACTGACAAGGATGGACACTCCGGTATACCTCTTGTAGAATTTTATTATGCAAAAACATGATCCCTTTTCGTACTACAGTAACTCTCTTAAATAGCTTGATCATTTGCTCCATAATTTTGAAAATTGTAATTGTCTCGATGATGGCTCATAATTACAACTATCATTTATTAAAATCGAGTGATGGTCCATAAAAACTACAACTGCCTCCATAATTGATCCATAATATTCATTGCATGTGTAGTGGATTTCATTCGTGACTTTATAGTGGTCTCAGTTGGTCAAAAATGCCTTCATAATTACATGTTACAATTTCTCTCAAATTTAGCCAAAAACGGCTTTAGAAAATTAATTAATTTTCAGCTCCTTTCTCTCTTTTTTAATATATGGCTAACCTTAGCCAATGTATAAAAAAAATCAAAAAATTTAATAATAATAATAAAACTATTAATAATATTATTATTATTATTAATCTAAATATATATTATTTTTCTCTTTTTTCAAAAACCCTTTTTTATTTTTTTCATGACCTTTTTTTTATATATGGCCTTTTGTTTTTTTATTTATTATTTTTTTCAAAAATAATATGGCCCCCCACGTATGCGTGGGGGGCCTCCTATTGGAAAATATGGATATTACATCATTTGGTTCTTTACTAATGTACCTTCATGGGTACATATTTAGATTAGGATTAGCTTAGGAGTTAAATGCTTTATTAATGTAATTTAATAAATGCACAAGTGTTAGAATGTGCAATGATGTAAATGTGCATGTAGTCCACATGTACATGAGTCTTAGGGTTGAGTGAGAGGTAAGGAATCTATCTTTCTATATAAAGGCCTCATTGTGAGTGTTTGAGAGAGGATTTTTGGAGTGCATAGGTGAGAGTAGTAGTAGGTACAATGTAGCTCCATTTTGATATCATGGAGGAGTTGTGAACTCCATGAGAGGAGCATTGTAATTTTCGTGAGCTTTCTTATATGAGTATTTCTAGAGCATTGTATCAAGTTTTCTATCATATTTTCATGCATGTTAAGTTGCCATTATCATAGTTATAATATTGTATGCTTATTTCAATACTTGTGAATGCATTTCCTTTATGTTTAAGGCTCCAAAATCTAACAATGGTATCAGAGCCATGGTGGATCAAAGGAAAACCACAAGTGATCACCATTGCTATTGTTGAGTATTTGCAAACCGGATCAACCATAGTGCACCATTGCATGCAAATACCATCACAATAGATTTTTTGATAGAAGTAGCTCTAGGTAGAAGAATAGAAAATAGAGAAAGCCACATGATTGATTTGGCTAGAGTTTTTCCACAGAGTTGTAAAAACTTGTGAAGACTAGAACTCAACATTGAATCCACTAGATTGGCAATCCAACTAGTGAAGATTATTTTCTATAGAGTCATAGGAATTTTTATTATCTCTAATATTTCATTGCAAGAGAGAAAATAAGTTTTTAGGAGAACCATTGGGTTACTATCATCTAAGTTTTTCTTGTTGTAGAAAATTAACTCTCAAAAGTTGGGAAGCTTCCTACAACAGATAGAGAAGAACTCCATCTTCATTGCCTGAAGGTCGACGTTACTTTCCTCATGTAAGGATTAATTATTTGTTGCAAAAAAATAAGGATTGAATATTTGGAGGCCTAAGGAGAAAGGTCCCATTGAGAGATTTGTAGATTGAAGACTCCTAGTTGAAATATTGAGGAGAGATCTAGTGGCCAAGGAAGCCACATTGAAGATTGCAAATCTAGGAAGGAGGTCCTAGAAAGAAGACCCCATTGAATATTGAAGAGACTCAAGGAGAAGAGTCCTAGAAAATATTGGATATTGGTGATCTCCATTGAAGACTAAAAACTTCACATTGAAGAAGAGGTCCATTGAAGACCCTATTGAAGAACTTCCATAGTGGAAGATTGAGCATTGAGAAGAACTAACAAAATGTTCTATTGCAGATTTTAGTAGCAAAATATTTAGGAGATCCTAGAAGAAGATCTCACTATGAAACTTCCATAGTTGAAGATTGAAGAGGCCAAGGAAGGTCTCATTGAATATTTTGAAGCTGCAAGATTGAGGACCTTGGAGAGGTCTCAAGGAGAAACAAGAAGAAGGCTTGGTGAGCCTCATTGAAGGAGTTCCTAGAAGAACTCATTGGAGAAATTACTACCAAAGAAGAAGCTAAGGAATTGGGACAATTATTGCCATCTGACAACAAGCCCAAAGGAGAAGGTTTGGAAAGAATATTGTCAAATCACAAGGTAGTTTGGAATAGATCTCAAGATTGATAGATTGTTTGAGGAGGAGATCTACTTTGAAGTCAGAATTTGACAAGGAAAAGGAGATAGAAAAACCACCAAATATGAGAGATTTGGGGGCCATCATTGAAGGGTTCTTGAGTGAACATCTTAGCTACAATTTGGGGGAGGATCCTACCAAATTTTTGGGATTCAAGGATATATTTTTAGTGAAGGTATTGACTACTTTACAATCTGAAATTTTTTAGATTTGAGGACAAAAAAAATCAGTAATTTGGGCAGCGTTAGAGACTGCTAAAGATCAGATTTCAGAGGTACATTATGAAGGAGCATTTAAGCCACCAAGTTATAGTATTGGGCAGCATATTAGTCAAGTATTGAAGCTGTGAAAAGGTGAGCAAGTGAGCTATTTTTAGATAGCCTAGAAGAGCTGCAATAACATCTACAAAAGGCAAAAAATTTAAGTGACCAAAGTCACTATCATCATCATCATCTACAAGGAAAAATGTATGCAAAAAAAGGTGCAAAAGTTCATTAGTTGAGCTTTTTACATTTGGATTTCTATTAAAGTTTTAAAGCACAAGTTACAAAAGTTTAAAGGTTGCATCAAAAGTTTCATTTCAAGTCTTCAAAGGTAGTGCAAAAGTTATAGTCTACAAAGTTCAAACCTGCACATAGAAGAAAATAGAAGTTAGGTATATTTCAAGAGAAAGAAACGTATCAACATTCTATTGCTTATTCTAATCAGAAGAAGACTACAAGTTTGCATATACAATAGTGCAAATATTGCATTGAGAAGCTTGGATTTGAAAGAGAAATAATAGCCAAGAAAGGAAGATATTGCCAAGGATTAAAGGCAATAATAATATCAATTTTATCTTAGAGAGTTGAAAACAATTTATTTACAGAAATTTTATGGCAAGGAGTAGCCACAAAAAAGGTTAAGTATTACCTCCAAAATTTGGAGAATAAATTCAGCATATTACAACAAAAGAAGAGCCTGAAAGGGAGAAGAAAGTCCTAGTCTAAGGTGCAATCGAAGGCCACATTTCCAAAAGGATTTTTTGGGTAGATTTGAAGAAGAGTGAAGATAGGTTTGAAAGAAATCTTGGACAACACAATCGAATAGAAAAACCAACCAATTGAAGCCTACATTTTGAGTGAGATAAAGGCTTAGTTTCCAAGCACAAGGGGCAGTCATAGTCTACATATAAGAGTCATCCAAAAGGACTCCACAAGCACTGTCAGAAAGTAGGTTATATAGCAAGAAGAAGACATATCAAAAACTCCAAGTGTGGGCATTCTACAAAGCCCTAAAAGAGAGCCTCAGGAAACAATAGGAAGAGTCATCCAAAGGGCTCAAAAATTTAGCCATCTAAGGTGTCTAAAGACACCCAATGAAGCACCATAGCCACTAGAGTTATCACCTACATGGAGCACAAAATCAGACCTGCATAGAGCCAATACAAGTGAGAGAATACAAGGATAGAGTGGGGATTGTAGTGCAAGTAGTTTATCATCACCAAGGAGGAGCCACCACCATTGAAGTGAGCTGAAAAATGATAGGTATTCACGTCCAATAGTGCCATTGAAGATAGCTTGAGTGCTCTACCCAAGGAGAATATGTAGACAACAAGAAATATTACCAAGAAGTGAGCATTGGAAAAGTGTTGGAAAGAATATTAGGCAAGTCCAAAGGAGTTGAAAAGAAGACAGAAATACATCACCACGTGAAAGGAGTGGTTTCATGCACTTTAGAGGAAGAGTTCCACATTGAAGAACAAGTTTGAGCACCCAACATCATATCATAACATCTCATATTTGAAATTCTAGCAAAGATAAGCGAAAGGAGCGCTCAACATAAGTGAAAAAGATGAAAAAACATTGATAACACTCCATATATGAGTGCCCAACATGGAGAAAGAAGGTAGAAGCATTGATAATAGGCAACAATCACCAAAAGGGAAGGAATCAAGTGCCACATGTCATAGGCATTGGGAGGAGGTGCAATAAGGACCATTTTCAAGAACATAGGAAAAGACAAGCGCCACTTGGCACTTCCATTCCATAATACATCAAGGTTAAGAAGGTGCCCATGTACGTAGCCATTCGAAAGAATGAAGAGCATTGAATGCAACTAAAAGGTTGTTGTTTTGAAGAGCACGTAGAGTGATAGGGAAACCAACAAAGGAGACATGACTACTCATCGAAGGAAGACCAGTTTTGAAGTGAATTCAAGGCACATATAGCGCACATAACAGTCAAGGATAAAGAGTGAGTTTAAAGCACATATTCAACGAGCATCTGGTTGGAGAAAGGAAGACAAACCAACTTATCTACAAGAAGGAGAAAGTGCACAAGCAAGGTGAAGAGTAACAAGAGTAATCAACCTTTGCAAACAACATACATTCCAAGCAACTTGCAAACCAGAATCAAGCATCAAGAAGGTGAGAAATATTCATAGTCATATTGCAAGTTTGATATCAAGTACATTATATATTCTAGAGATATTATTTTTTAGGAGAAATAAGGTGTTGAAAGAATCTCTAGAAGGCTTATTGATTACATGAAGAAAGAAGTTAAAATTTGAAGCATTTAAACCATTTCTATTGCTTCAAAATATTTGCAAACCTTAAACACAAGGAGATAAAAGGATTAGTAAAATCTAGTTTGCAAATACTTAGTATTTCTAAAACTTCTAATTAGGGAGATATAAGGAATCCTACTTCAACTAAATTTCTAGAAGTTTAGAAATCTATTATTGCATTGAATCATAGTTGAAGAGATTAATATATTGAGTGCATCAAAATACTAGTTGGAAGATTGAGATAGAAGGACATAGACAATCCAACTAAAGATATTGAACTCTTATCTTTGAAATTGCATTTCTAAAATACTTTCTACAAATAATTGGTTGCAAGTGATAGAGGTGAATCATATTTATAGCATATATCATTACTAGGGAGATATAAGGTATTCTACTACAAAGGATTATTTAAGAGAAATATGGATGATATTATGAAGAATGCATTCAATAGTGAGGAACTACTGCAAAATTTGGAATTTTATTCTCAGAATCTAATAGATACATTTAAATGATACAAACACCTACCCACTGATAAAAGAAATAGATTCTCAATATTCCTCAAGGAAGAAAAATAAGGAAAATTCATAAAATTAATTGGTTATATTCATGAAGTCCTTTTCAAAGCATGGTGGAACACCCGAAGTACAATTATATTAACTGCAGAAGAATGTTTGATGATATATCTATCATTGATTATTTTTTAATTCTTCCAAAGCAAGGAGAAAAATAACAATTGTAGTCACTACTATTGTGATGATGTACTAATCCATAATGAAGAAGATATTTCACTAACAACATTGAAGAGACATAAAAGAAGAAGAAAAAAAAAAAAGCACAATAGGAAAATGAAGATAAGAGAAAGCATGCTCAAACTAGATATAAATCACAACGAATCAAAGATGTAAGAAGATAAAGTACATCCTGATGTTGTCAACCAATACAATGAGAAAGAGAATACAGAAAGACTAAAGCATCAAAATAAAATTCCTACTGAAGATAAATATGAGATTCTTATTGAATACTAAATTCTCCATAAACCAAATAATGTAATACAAGGGGTGTTGGAAAATATGGATATTACATCATTTGGTTCTTTCCTAATGTACCCTCATGGGTACATATTTAGATTAGGATTAGCTTAGGAGTTAAATGCTTTATTAGAGTAATTTAATAAATGCACAAGTGTTAGAATGTGCAATGATGTAAATGTGCATGTAGTCCACATGTACATGAGTCTTAGGGTTGAGTGAGAGGCAAGGAATCTATATTTCTATATAAAGGCCTCATTGTGAGTGTTTGAGAGAGAATTTTTTGAGTGCATAGGTTAGAGTAGTAGTAGTCACAATGTAGCTCCATTTTGATATCATGGAGGAGTTGTGAACTCCATGAGAGGAGCATTGTAATTTTCGTGAGCTTTCTTATATGAGCATTTCTAGAGCATTGTATCAAGTTTTCTATCATATTTTCATGCATGTTAAGTTGCCATTATCATAGTTATAATATTGCATGCTTATTTCAATACTTGTGAATACATTTCCTTTAAGTTTAAGGCTCCAAAAGCTAACACCTCCATACTCACGCATTTTTTTATTATATATATAAGGTTTTACAACAATGGGTTGACAATGAGGCCCCCACGTGGCACCACGTGGGGAGGAAAATAAAAAATGAAACCATGACCCCACGTAGCCCCATGAGGGGAGGAAAAAAATGAAACTGTAACAAATTTTGCTCGCACTCGTTCAAGTCTGCCAAGTGGTGCTCTCCAATTTGAGCACCTTGTAATTCATGTTGCCCCCACTCATATCTGCACCATCAAATTGGCATGCTTCCCCATGCACCATAAATTTACGTGTTGACTTTAATCACCTCGATTTTTGTTCCCTCCTTAGTAGGCTTCACTTGGTGGTTGTGGACAAATTTTCCTTGCCACCTACGTGTTCACCTACATCATTGGATGGATTTAATCTTTTATTTTTATTATATATATTGCCAAAGTTTCATGCTTGTGAAAGTTTCATGTGAAAGGTTAAAAAAGGAAGGGAATGGGGATGGGAAAAATAAAGGAAAAGGAACATAGGAAATAGGGGGGACGGTTTAAATAGAGGGGAGTGGGATGTAGGGAATAGGAAGGGGTGCTAGGATGGGAAAAGGTGGGGGGATGGGTAGTGCTCCTCTTTATTTTTTATTATTTATTTTTTTGGAAGGGATTATAGGATGGAAGAGGGGATAGGATAGTAGGGAAAATAATAGGATGGTAGGTAAAAATAATATGATAGTGGGGATAAAAATAAATATAATTACATATATAATTAAATTAAATAAAAATTTAATTAAATATTTAATTAAACCATATATATAAAGGGAAAAATTTTAATTAAATATTTAAGACCCTTGGAGGTCAAAAATAATTAATTAAATTTTATTTAGGCCCAAAAAATTTGAGAAAATACCTTTAGAAAACAAAAACAAAGGCCTGACATTGATTACACAAAAAAATAAAAAATGCTTTTTAAGGGTGACATAGGAAACAAAAAGATCCAAGGACCCAAAAATTTATTAAAATGAGATCAACCAGTGGATTATTGTAAATTTTGAAAAATACCTAAGATAAAGACTCACAACACACCAAAAATTAAAAATTAGGGGTGAATTCAAGTTGGATTTTGAGGATCCAACACAAGCTCCAACTAGGAAAAGTGATGAAAAGACTCTTTGACAACGAATCACCTGAGAAATACATAATCTCCAGTAGACCACAAGGACTCAAAAAATTGCCTAATCACCTAAAATAACACCTTAATCACCTAAAAATAATGCCTTAATCACCTAGAAAGAACACCTTATTCACCTAAAGAGAACACCTTAATCACCTAAAGAGGACAAGACTAAAACATTGAAACACTTTTTTTTGTGTGAGGCTTCTTAATACCTGAGTGTTGAATGATACAATTTCACATGTTGGCCATTGATAGGAATTAAAAATTTCATACCATCCAAAGTTTGCAATTTGTAAGTATGTTGGCCTACATTATGAAGGATCTGATAGGGGCCAAGCCATTTGGATTCCCACTTCCTTTTTTTACCATGCTTCTCATTTTTGGGATCCTAGTACAACACTATATCTCCTCCCTGAAAAGGTTTACCTTTGGCTTTCTTATTGAAAAACTAAATTATTTTATGAGCCTACTCAATTATCTTCATTAATGAATTCTTTCTATCTTCCTACAATCTAATCAAGTCTTCTCTTCAAGACATTTGGATTTTCAAGATCCTAAAGAAGCAAGGATAAAGCATGACTTTCCACCTTATGGGGTAACAAAGAATTCTCACCATAAACCAGCTAATATGGAGATTTTCTTGTGCTTATTTTGATAAATATTGTATCAACACATAAAGCAAATTTTAACTCACTATCCCAATTTCTTTTTATTCTGCCTAATGCTCTTCTGATTCTTGTGATCAAATTCTTGTTTGAGGATTCTGCTAAACCATTCCCTTGAGGATAGTAATTCATAGAATAAGAAATCTCTATGTTGTACCTAGCACAAAATTCAATCATCTCAAAAGAAGTGAAATAGTTACCATTGTTAGTGATTATCTTCCTAGGAACCCTAAATCTTATCAATATGTGCTCTTTAAAAAAATTGATGACCACTTTTGTAGTGGATTTCTTGAGAGGTGTTTCTTCTACTCATTTGGTAAAATAGTCGTTTATTGAGATGATCCACTTGTGACCTCCAAAATAATTAGGGTTAATATCACCTATGAGATCTATTACCCATTGAGTAAATGGAGCTTTCATAATCATTGGCCTTAGGGGTATGGCTGGAAAAAAAAATTCTACAAGAATATGATAGTTTTGACAACTTCTAACACACTGATAGACATCCTTAAACAAGGAGGTCCAATAATAACTATCTCTCATGATCTTGTGAGTAGTATCCTTTGGAGATAAGTGTGTGATCAAGTGAGTGAGCGAAAAAACAATGATCAATTAATCAACTAACAATTACAATTGAAAGTCTATGATTAAATAAATAGACTAACTAACAGCATTAGGAAATAGCGCTAACTACCCTCTAACAATAGAGTAGGTAGTTGTGTGATGATAACCACTAACCTAGGTAGAGAAGTCTAACCAAACCACTAACCTAGGATATTTAGAGATTAACCTAGGATAGAAGAATAAATATCTAGATAGTAAAAGATAAATGTAAATACTCTTTTACCTAGTGGAGTAAATGGTAAGTATCCGAAGTAATGGAATATTACACTAACATACCCCCTTATTACATTATTTGGGTAATACATACATATCCCTCTATACAAAAATATTTATGTGAAGTATATAACTGCCCCAATACAGTGAAGAAGATGTTGACATGCTGGTTCTTTGCTCTGTCATAGTGCTCTGGCTGCTCCTAAGCAAAAAGTGGGTCATTCCTCACTTTATCTTCATGCCAACAAATGTCCTTATGGTAATCACATCATCCAATCGAATTACATGGGTAACCAGCCGCTGCAATCGCTAGGTATAGTAGAATAGATCACTTCATACAAGGTTCATTCATTTACAGTATGAATTTGTAAAATATAAGGTAGCTAAGGTGTCGATATCTTCCGAAAATGCACCCTTATAAGTTCCCCCATTCTCGTTGCAAAACATAGTGTAAGTAATTTCTGAAGGAAGTGTAGCTAAGGTGTCGGTCGAAGCTGAAAATGCACCCTTATAAGCCTTCTTCCCTTTTAACAAAAATTGTGAAGAAAAGAAATTTATGTCCCCCCTCAATTTCAAAAGTGTGCAACTAAAGAGTTTTGTGAAGGATTTTACAAATATTACCTCCTAGGCAATTTTACATCACATAAAGTCACTCCTCTTGTTACAAGTACTTCAAACACCTAGAATTTGCTATTTATGAAGCCTAAAAGAAGAGAGAGAGAAAATGGTGCGTTTGCCCAAGGGACACATGTGTTTTCCCTCTACAAATTTGTTTTAGAAATTAGCACTCTGTGTGCTTTCTCTGAACCAGAATCAGAATCTGTATTAGACATCTCATTTGCAACATTGCCTTGGTTTTTCTTTTGACCTTTCTCTTTGGGAGGCTTGTTCTTAAACCAACATTTCTTGGTTTGATGAGTGTTTTTATCACAGATTTTGCAATACTGCTTGTTCTTCTTAGTGTCTTCGCGTTGACCCTTATTTTTGTTAGAAGAAGAGCCTTGTTGTTGATTCCACTTTTTCTTTCCTTGTTTATGTGAGAAAAGTACACTGTTAGATGCCTCATCTCTTTGGAATTGATTAGCTTCTTCAGTTTGAAGCATGTTCACCAACTCTAAAAAAGTCACTGTCCTACCAGAGACTTGAAGGGATGTAATCAAAATTTTATAGGAGTCAGGAAGAGCTCTCAAAATAATTGAGATTAAGACTTTGTCTTCCACAGTTTCTCCTAAGGCTTGCAATTTTATTTTCAAATCAGCCACTCTGCAGAGGAAGAGCTCTACTGTTTCTCCAAATTTCATGTGAAGTGTATGAAGCTGTGTTTGAAGGTTAAGAATCGTGGATTGATTATTTCCCTCAAAGATGGTAGTTAAGGCATCCCATGCCTCCTTTCTAGTTTTAGCTTCACTTATATGAGGTTGGATATCATCAGTAATAGCTAGCAATATCATTAAGGATAGTTTTTTATCCTTTTTATCAAAGTCTCTTTGATCTGATCTAGGTGATTGAGGTCTAGTGACACTTCCATCCACTATTGACCACAATTCCTCTACAATTAGATAGATTTCATCTTAGTCTTCCAAGTTGAATAATTTAAACCTTTGAGGAGTTTGCTCTCAGTGAGATACTTGTGTATCATGGCCATGGTTTAGGTTTCAAATTTGATATGACTAAGATGGTGATATCTTGCACTATACCCTCAAAAGAGTATATGGAAGTTGTTTCAATTTGCTTCTATAAGATATTTAATGGCACCTGCCTTAACACCCTTACCAAGGGATGAAAATTTGGAGGAGTTTTAAGCCAAACAAAATAGAGCAAATGAAAATAGGGGTAGGTTTTGAAAACTTGTGATTTTGCCCTCTAGGATATTTAATGGAACTTGCATTAACACCCATGAAAGAAGGATGAAAATTTTGAGGATATTAAGCCAAAAAAAGAGAGTGAATCAAGGTGTTTTGAAGTTTTGACCTTTTGATGGGGAGAAATTACTTGTTTTGAACCTATGCAAAGTTTAGCATGGTTTGTGAGTGAAGTTTAGGTTTTGTGAAATGCTTCTTTGAATGTTTATATTTGAATTTTTAATTGCACACAAAAACATGAGTGTTTTAGTGCAATAATCAAAACATGAGAGAAACCCAAATTTGTATCACTCTAGGTGTCGGATGCAACCAAAAATGCACCTAGTACAAGCAATTTTTAAGAGAAGGTGTCGAGTAAAATCAAAAATGCACCTTTCTTATTCTTAAATATCCCCCTTTAATCGTTACAATTTTTCAAACTATAGAATAAAAAAATGAATTCTATCCCCCCTTAATGTTTACAAAATGTAGAATTTAGAGCAATCCTTTCAAGACAAGTCGACACACAACCCACTTTTGAAAGGCTTCCAAAACTAGTCGACACACGACTGAGTTTTCTATAACTCGTAATTATTCAATACTCAAAAATTGGAGGTGCATCAGGATTAAAAGGTTCTATAATCCTAATGGGACCATAACTTCGATCCAAAACCTTCCAAGGATTAGTGTAAGTATTGAAATGGGGTAAGCTCCTTCTATGCTCTCTAAGCATACGACAAAAATGAGATCTTGTTTTATGTCGTCTAAGTTCATTCCTCTTTCGAATAACTCTTAGACGACGAAGAGCTTTTGTGATCCAAGGCTTTTTCTTCATGAGACAAATTTGTTCTCTCAAAACAATTGATTAGAAAATTTTGGAGAATTAAAAATATTAGGAGTCTCAATTTGCAAAAGAAAGTTGTTTAAGGATTGTCTCTTATCTCCCTGTTTGTGATTTAGGAGAAAACAACACAAAAAAAAACTTTTGCCTTTTAAATTTTAATGCATAAATTTAATTTAATTTAGCATAATTTAATTAATAAAAAAAAATTGATAAAAAATCACTTAGTTTTTTAAAAAAATGATTTTTATAATCAAAAATATGAATTCATTAATTAAAAAAACTAAAAAAAATTAAAAAATACAAAAAAATAAAAAATAATTACCTTTCTTTAATGCTGCTGCGTCGTGCAAAAAAAAAATTGATTTTGCCCCGTCGGGAGTCGAACTCCCGACTCCGCGGCTGTTAGCCCAACGACTGGCACTCTTGCCAGTCGGGCTATGCCGCCCGACGGGAAAGGAAGGGAAGCTTCTTCCCTTTCTTCCCGTTCCCTGACTAAAGCGGGAAAAAAAAATTGTGGGATTAATCCCACATCGCCCCTGCAGGTGATGCTTTAGTTGTTTAAAAGGGTAAGCTCACCCTTTAGGTTTTGATTGTTTGTGGGCAATCGAATGTCCCACCATGGATTTTTGTTGTGGCCAAGTGGTGCGTGGCCAGTCCACCATGCATCACGTTCGGGTGGCACATGGCCAGTCCACCATGTGTCACCTCGTCGTCAGTCTAGGTGGCGCATGACCAGTCCACCATGTGTAGCCTCATCAGTCCACCTCAGGATCTATGCCCAGGGTCGAGTCTACCAGGTCTATCCAATCAGCCTCCATGATCCATCTCATTGGTCCGCCAAGTCTATCCAGTCAGCCTCCACGATCCGTCTCGTCGGTCTGCCTTAGGATCTGTGGGTCTCATTGTAGAGATCGAAGGACCTCCTACCCTCTCAGATATCATGGTCAGTTGGGCCTCGAGGGGAGGGAGCTCCTACCCTCTCTCCTCGCCCTTGAGATGGCCACGTGTCATCAGACCAGCCTATGCGAGAGTCGAGGCATTTGTGCCTCATGGTTGTGATTGCAAGGGCCTGGTCTATTGACTGCAAGCCTATTAGTCCCACGTGGCTGTAAGGGCTTGGTCGATCACCAGGGGTTGTCGATCGCCTAGCCCAGTCAATAGTAAATGTTATCGATCGACAGGCTTAGGTGGATCTGGCCACCAAGGTCAATCTCCAAGGGTTGCCCATACTGGGCATTGTCTGGGAAGTTACCTAGTCCTTGGTCAACCCAACATGAGGCCTGGTCTCGCCATCAGCTCACCTGTTGAGGTGGGATAGTGATTCCTCACCAGCTCATCCTTCGGGCAGGAAAAAATGGATTTTTAGCTTTGATGCCAATGTGATCAAGTGAGTGAGCAGAAAAATAATGATCAATTAATCAACTAACAATTACAATTGAAAGTCTATGATTAAATAAATAGACTAACTAACAACATTAGGAAATAGCACTAACTACCCTCTAACAATAGAGTAGGGAGTTGCGTGATGCTAACCACTAACCTAGGTAGAGAAGTCTAACCAAACCACTAACCTAGGATATTTAGAGATTAACCTAGGATAGAAGAATAAATATCTAGATAGTAAAAGATAAATGTAAATACTCTTTTACCTAGTGGAGTAAATGGTAAGTATCCCAAGTAATGGAATATTACACTAACAAAGAGAACCCCACAAAATCAAGAATGATATTCCTTTAGCACTTGAGGGACCTCTTTCTCAAACAAGTAGAGAAGTAACACACCATATGGATGCCTCCAATATAGTCTACCTTCCTGAATGTAGTATTTTTGTACCAATTGCTTGATAGACCTCCTTTTTTTGGGGGTATGTCTTCTAGAAATGACAAATTCTTAAGGTAAAATATAATTCCATAATACCCCTAGCAATCAAAATTATCAACTTCTCTCGCTTCTTGTTGCTCATCTACTATGATAGTGTTATTCATAGCCTCCCCTTCTTTGTTAGCTAGATACTTTGCCAGTCCCTATCCTTTGACAATATACACTACTTTGTGTTGGAAATTTGAGGTAATTTGAGGCATTTTATGTTGTCATTGATGTCACATGGATCATTGATGTCACATGGATCACATTTGGTTTTGGTGGCCAAAATATTTCATAAATAAGCATTTATGATATTTTGGAAAGCATGGCTATTTACAGGGTTTTTATGAAAACCAAGGTAGGAAAAATAAAAGGTTTTATTTAAAACCATGGTGGGCTTATGTGGAAAGGACTTTTCTTAAAATCCAAGGTGGAATTTTGTTTCATCGAAAAAGGACCTCCGGTGATGAAGATATTAAAGTTTAAAGTTTAAGTTTAAATTAATGGAGGGCCGACCTATGTGCAATTAATGGAGGTTGGCATATATATATGTAAAGGTTTCAATTTATTTTAGAAAGTGGGCATATTATATATCGTCGAAAATCTTATTTCGAGGGCTATTTGACTAAATTATTTAGAAGGAGAAATAAGGTGTGTGTAAAGAGATATTTCTAATTTTGCAAAGGGGTTCCAAAAGTGAAGTTTGCCTTGTTCTTTTTCAAGAGGATTAATTCTTTCATGAGGTGACAAGGTATGCAATATTGTGATTTATTTTATTTTATGGTATAAGTGGTTTTGGGAGTGAAAAGGTTATGCAATGTTTTGATTTATTTTATTTTATGGTACAAGTGGTTTTAGGAGAGATAAGGAAGTTGTGCAATTAAAGGCCTTGGTGATGATTATTGAAAAGTGGAGTAATGTTGATTATTTTGTGATCTACTAACCCTTGTGAAGATTGGCAAAAGAATTTTGTGATTGTGGCAGATTTACAAAGAGGTTTTTTCATCTTCAAAAAGGTATGGGCACATTCTCCTATTGATTGTTTATGGTGGTTGATTTCTGAAATATCATTGGAGGGAAAAGGATTGTTTGTGGTTTCCTTTTTGAAAGTGGTTGGTTGAATGCTTCAAGGTTTTTTGAATTGAGAGTTGTGTCTAAACCTTGTTTGATAAGCATAGTTGTTGAAGCCCATTGGTTGTGAAAGAACTTGAGTTAGAAAAGAACATGAGTATCATTGTTATGTGAGATTTGTGGTTGAGCATTGTTGGAAACATTTGAGTTGGTTGATACATACTTGGACTAGGGTTGTGTGAGAGAGAGTTGTCCCTTGTGGTGATTGGTTGAGTTGAGTTGATTGAGCCTAGTCAAGTGATGTGTGAAGTGATTGTTCAAGTCCTATGAAACAAACTATTCCATTATTCTGATTTGAGTTGAGAGTAATATTAGAACATATTGAGTCTCTAACAATTCTCTTTATGCTTCTATGAGATTGACTTGAGTTGAGTTGAGATTGATTTGAGTTGAGTTGAGTTGAGATTGAGATTAGAACATATTGAGTCTCTAACAATTCTCTTTATGCTTCTATGAGATTGACTTGAGTTGAGTTGAGATTGATTTGAGTTGAGATTGAGATTAGAACATATTGAGTCTCTAACAATTATCTTTATGCTTCTATGAGTTGATTTGTGTTGAGTTGAGTTGAGATTGAGATTAGAACATATTGAGTCTCTAACAATTCTCTTTATGCTTCTATGAGTTGAGTTGAGTTGAGATCATTGTGGATCATTGTTGTCATCCATTGAAGAGTACATTGCCATTCATTGTTGAGTTCATATTTGAGCTTTGCCTTGATAGATTTGTGGATGAGATTTGAGTGCTACTTGAGCATGATTGATTGAGCCTATGAGAAGGCATTTGTGGATAGTTTTGAGAAATCTTTGTGGACAGTTTTGGGATAGTTTTGGGACAAATTTGTGGATAAGTTTTGGGACAGTTTTGTGGATATATTTGTGGACAAAGTTTAGAGCAGATTTGGGCAAGTTCTTGGTGAGCTTGCTAGAGCAAATTTGGGCAAGTTCTTTGTGAGCTTGCTAGAGCAGAATTGGGCAAGTTCTTGGTGAGCTTGCTTGAGCAGATTTGGACAAGTTCTATGTGAGCTTGTTAAGCAGATTTGACAAGTTCTATGTGAGCTTGTTAAGTAGGTTCTATGTGAGCCTATTGAGTAGGTTCTTAGTGAGCCTATTGATAGATCTTTGGAGGTGATAGAGTACAGAGGACAGAGTCTCAGTGGATAGAGATCCAGCAGCCAGCATAGTTGAAGACATATCTGAGTGAGGAGTCTTCAAGTGGAGAGAGGTCCACCAATTAGTGCAGTAGAGAGATAGAGTCTTCTAGAAGATCACATAGCCAGAGCAGAAGGGGAAAGAGTTCTCTTGTGGAAGAGATCCACGAACTTGAGATTAGGGGATCAACATCTCCTTTGGATAGAGATCCATAAACATTGTAATTGGGAGTGATTCCCAAAGAGATTGATTGAGAAAGTTTTAGTAAAATATTTTCTCTGTGGAGTAGCCCACATTGGGTGAACCACGTAAATTGTGGTGTCTCTATTGTGTATGGTATTTTATGCATTGCTTTGATTACTACTATTGATACTGCTATCTTTACACAACATAATATTGAATTGGAAGAAAAAGTAAAAAGTGGTCTTATACTGTTCACCTCCCCTCTCGATATAAGCTTGTGTTCTTCAATTGGTATTAGAGCGGGTTCCTTCGAAAAGGCTAATAGCTTGAGGGCAGATTCTACAAGAACACATATGGCTTCACAAAATGGATTATCTTCAAATAAGGCTCCATTGTCTGATGGTAACAATTATGCTTTCTATATCATGAGAATGAATAACTACTTGATATCACAAGGATATGAGGTATTGTAGATGGTTGAAAAAGAGTATATGGTTGAAGGTGGTCCTGAGGAAGATAATACTACCAAGAATTTGGTTGAGATAAATGCAAGAGCAATAAATTGTATCTTGAGTGGGCTTCATGAGATAGATTTTGCAAAGGTCATGGTATGCACTTCAGCTAATGAGATGTGGACCAAGTTGAGGAATACTTATGAAGGAGATTCCAAGGTAAATTTGGCAAAAATACAAACTCATAGAAAAATATTTGAGGAATTGAAAATGGAAGATTTTGAAGATATTGCAAAGTTCTTACTTCGATTTGATGATATTACTAACACCATGAGAGGCCTAGGTTTTGAGATGAAAGAATCAAAAGTTACTCAAAATGTTTTGAGATCACTTCCCATGAAATATGATTCTAAGGTTTCAGCAATAGAAGAGATAATGGATATCAACAAGCTAATAATGGAAGAATTGCAATGTACTCTCATAGCTTATGAGATGAGGGTAAGTAAGCATCAAGTTCTAGTAATAGAGATTTCATTCAAAGCTTCATATAAAGAGAAAGGGAAATTTTCAGAAATAGATAGAGCTTTAGAAAATGATGAGGAAGCTAACTTCATCAAAAGGAATAAGGATTCAAGGAATTTTAGAGATATAAGGAAAGTCATGTGCTACAAGTGTGGTGATCTTGGTCACTATGCATACAAGTGTCCACATGAATAAATCAGTGATGATGAAAAATAGGGTCACAAAAGAAAAGAAGATGGAAAGCACAAGCATGACAAATATGACAGGTACAAGAAAAACAAGTATGAGAAGAAGAAAGTTTTTTGTAAGGCAAATAAATCTTACTACATTATAGAAGCAAGTGATAGTTCAGATTACAGTGATAAATATCAGTAATATAAAGAATAATGTACATTCTTTGGAATAAGTGAAGAAAATCAAGAACACCTATTCCTAGGTATTGAAGTTAAAGAAGAGGATGTGCCTATTGAAGAAAGACATGAAGAGCTTGCAATATCCATTGAGCAAGCAGATAGGTACAAGAAAGGTCTAAGGATACTAAAATGCTTAATATGTGGAGATTTTGGTCATATATATGTGATGATTGCACATACTACAACAATTACAACAAGGAAAGTGTATTTGAAAAAGAAAGCAGCAGTTCTAGTGATAATTCTAGCAGCAGTAAAAACAAAGTCTCATTTTTGGTAATAGAAAATGAAGAGGATGATCCAAGTAAAAAAAAATCAGAAATCAAAAGGCTAAAATAATAATACAAGAATCTTGAAAACAAGATTTGAAAAGATGTCAAAATCATAGAAGAACTACTTCAAACAATCAGTAATCTCATAGAAGAGCTTCAAAATGCAAAAAGGATAGAAGAGAGGATGAATGAAGAACTAAGGGTAACCATGGCAAGACATGATACATTAGATGAAAAGATTCAAAAAGGAGTGGAAACTTATTTTAAGGTTGTATCTTACTTCCAAGAAAAATCACACTCAAAAGAAAAGGAAGTTCTAAAAGATGAAAGCAAGGAAGCACCTAAGATTTGTGAGGAAAGTTCCAAAGTTCCTATGGCTCCAAATATTCAGTTTGGTTCTTGTTTTGAGATAGGTGAATCAATCTCAAAGGAAAAAAAAATTCTTGAAGAGAAAGGTAAGGAAGAGGTTTTAGATGCTACAAAGAAGGTTCAAGAATGCAATGCACAAGTTGAAGATGATCATAAGGATAATGGTCAAGAAAGGTATGAGGAACCAAGGCATGAACAAAGGGCTTTTCAAGGATATTGTTTTTCTTGTAATGAATTTGGACACAGGGCTATACATTGCAGGGTTTATGAATCAAAGAAGTTTGATTTTTCTAGAAGAAACTTCAAGGGAAGAAGGTATGGTTTTCAGGGACATTTCTTCTCATGCAATAGGATTGGTCATAGAGCTTTTCAGTGCAAAGGAAATGAGCAACATGGTTTTGGTTTTAGAGCTACACAATTCAGAAGTCATGGTTATAATGGTCATGAAAACAGAGCTTCACAATATAGGGTTCAGGAAAGGAATGGATATGGAAATTATTTTAAGAATAATTTCAAGACATGGGAACCAACCAAAGGCTACAATATCAAGTGTTTTAATTACAATAACTTTGGGCATATTGTAAAATGGTGTAGGACTCAATTCCAAATAGGATCTAGACAAGAAGATCAAGTAATTCATCAAGAGAAGGATATCAAAAAAACATGGAAGGAATTTGATAGAGGAAAGAAAAAAAGTTATATGGGAGTAAAAGTACTCCCACCCCAAAATTAATCACCTCAAAAGAAAAAGGGGGTGAGAGGGGCTAAGCTTAAGAGTCATATATTTTAGCCCCATAGGTGTCTCTTTTGCCATTGATGTCAAAGGGGGAGAGATTTGAGTAAGAGGGAGAGTATTGAGATAGTGGGAGCAGCCTCCAAAGAGAGTATTTGAGTTAGGGGGAGCAGCCTCCATAGAGAGTATTGAGTCAGGGGGAGCAGCTTTGATTCTCAGAGATGGTTTTTGCAATGATTGTGGTGTTTGCATTAGAGGTGTTGCCATCAATGACAAAGGGGGATATTTTTGGAAATTTGAGGTAATTTGAGGCATTTTATGTTTTCATTGATGTCACATGGATCACATTTGGTTTTGATGGCCAAAATATTTCATAAATAAGCATTTATGATATTTTGGAAAGCATGGCTATTTACAGGGGTTTTATGAAAACCAAGGTAGGCAAAATAAAAGGTTTTATTTAAAACCATGGTGGGATTATGTGGAAAGGGATTTTCTTAAAAGCCAAGGTGGAATTTTGTTTCATCGAAAAAGGACCTCCGGTGATGAAGATATTAAAGTTTAAAGTTTAATTTTAAATTAATGGAGGGCCAACCTATGTGCAATTAATGGAGGTTGGCATATATGTGTGTGTGTGTGTGTGTGTGTGTAAAGGTTTCAATTTATTTTGAAAAGTGGGCATATTATATATCGTCAAAAATATTATTTCGAGGGCTATTTGACTAACTTATTTAGAAGGAGAAATAAGGTGTGTGTAAAGATATATTTCTAATTTTGCAAAGGGGTTCCAAAAGTGAAGTTTTCCTTGTTCTTTTTCAAGAGGATTAATTCTTTCATGAGGTGACAAGGTATGCAATATTATGATTTATTTTATTTTATGGTATAAGTGGTTTTGGGAGTGAAAAGGTTATGCAATGTTTTGATTTATTTTATTTTATGGTACAAGTGGTTTTAGGAGAGATAAGGAAGTTGTGCAATTAAAGGCCTTGGTGATGATTATTGAAAAGTGGAGTAATTTTGATTATTTTGTGATCTACTAACCCTTGTGAAGATTGGAAAAAGAATTTTGTGATTGTGGAAGATTTACAAAGAGGTTTTTTCATCTTCAAAAAAGGTATGGGCACATTCTCCTATTGATTTTTTATGGTGGTTGATTTCTAAAATATCATTGGAGGGAAAATGATTGTTTGTGGTTTCCTTTTCAAAAGTGGTTGGTTGAATGCTTCAAGGTTTTTCTGAATTGAGAGTTGTGTCTAAACCTTGTTTGATAAGCATAGTTGTTGAAGCCCATTAGTTGTGAAAGAACTTGAGTTAGAAAAGAACATGAGTATCATTGTTATGTGAGATTTGTGGTTGAGCATTGTTGGAAACATTTGAGTTGGTTGATACATACTTGGACTAGGGTTGTGTGAGAGAGATTTTTCCCTTATGGTGATTGGTTGAGTTGAGTTGATTGAGCCTAGTCAAGTGATGTGTGAAGTGATTGTTCAAGCCCTATGAAACAAACTATTCCATTATTCTGATTTGAGTTGAGAGTAATATTAGAACATATTGAGTCTCTAAAAATTATCTTTATGCTTCTATGATATTGACTTGAGTTGAGTTGAGATTTATTTGATTTGATTTGAGTTGATATTGAGATTAGAACATATTTAGTCTCTAACAATTCTCTTTATGCTTCTATGAGATTGACTTGAGTTGAGTTGAGATTGATTTTAGTTGAGTTGAGTTGAGATTGAGATTAGAACATATTGAGTCTCTAACAATTCTCTTTATGATTATATGATTTGATTTACGTTGAGTTGTTGTTTGATTTACTTTGAGCTCTAACAATTCTCTTTATGCTTCTATGAGTTGAGTTGAGTTGAGATCATTGTGGATCATTGTTGTCATCCATTGAAGAGTACATTGTCATTCATTGTTGAGTTCATCTTTGAGCTTTGCCTTGATAGATTTGTGGATGAGATTTGAGTGCTACTTGAGCATGATTGATTGAGCCTTTGAGAAGGCATTTGTGGACAGTTTTGATAAAGCTTTGTGGATAGTTTTGGGATAGTTTTAGGACATATTTGTGGAAAATTTTTGGGACAGATTTGTAGATAGAGTTTAGAGCAGATTTGGGCAAGTTCTTGGTGAGCTTGGTAGAGCAGATTTGGGAAAGTTCTTGGAGAGATTTCTAGAGTAGAATTGGGAAAGTTCTTGGTGAGCTTTCTTGAGTAGATTTGGACAAGTTATGTGTGATCTTGTTAAGCAGATTTGACAAGTTCTGTGTGAGCTTGTTGCGTAGGTTCTGTGTGAGCCTATTGAGCAGGTTCTTAGTGAGCCTATTGACAGAGATTTGGAGGTGACAAAGTATAGAGGATAAAGTCTCAATGGATAGAGATCCAATAGCCAACACAGTTGAAGACAGATCTGAGTGAGGAGTCTTCAAGTGGAGAGAGGTCCACCAGTCAGTGCAGCAGAGAGACAGAGTCTTCTAGAAGATCACATAGCTAGAGCAAAATGGGAAAGAGTTCTCCTATGGAAGAGATCCATGAACTTGAGATTAGGGGATCAGCATCTCCTTTGGACAGAGATCCATAAACATTGTAATTGGGAGTGATTCCCAAAGAGATTGATTGAGAAAGTTTTAGTAAAATATTTTCTCCGTGGAGTAGCCCACATTGGGTGAACCACGTAAATTGTGGTGTCTCTATTGTGTATGGTATTTTGTGCATTGCTTTGATTACTACTATTGATACTGCTATCTTTACACAACATAATATTGATTTGGAAGAAAAAGTAAAAAGGGGTCTTATATTGTTCACCCCCTCTCTTAGTATAATCTTGTGTTCTTCACTTTAAACTCTACATCATATTATAGTAATTTATCCATCCACCTTGTAGGATTGCCTAAAGGTTTAGGCTAAGTGAAAATATCTTTAACAATAATGTAGGGGATACAGGCTATTACCTTATTGGACCCAAAAATACATTTGAAATAATCTAATGCTTTGATCAATGCATAAGCCTATTTTTCCAACAAAGAGTATTTTATTTTAGCACCCTTCAATCTTGTACTCATAAAGGCTATAGATCTTTCATTTTTCTCTTCATCCTTCTGAGCTAGAACTACAACAATAGTGTATTATGAGGGAAATGAGTGGATTTTGAAATCTTTGGAGTAATCAAGAGCAATTCAATACTGGAGCTTGAGTGATTGCATCTTTGATCTTCTGAAAATTTGTAGTATTTTCCTTTATCCACCTTATTTCCCCACTTTTCTTGATCATGTCATTTATTGGCTTGGTAATCTGAGTAAAATTAGGGACAAACCTCCTAAAAAAATTAATCTTCCCAAATAATGATCTAACTCCCTTAATATTTTTAGGAGGGAAAATTTTTACAATTGCTTCTATTCTTTGTGGATCAATGCTAATCCCATACTTCCAAACAATATGCCCAAGTATTTTATCTTGAGTGGCCCCAAACACATATTTTTTAGGATTTAAAGATATGCCAAATTTATTACACCTGTAAAACACTTAAGTTAGATGTGCAAAATGATCTTTAGGATTTTTGAAAAAAATTGTAAAGTCATCAAGACATACTACCACTATCTTGAACATCAACCCCTTAAATGCAACATCCATTACACTCTAAAATGTTGCCCCTACATTCATCAATCCAAAGAGCATCTTGAGATATTCAAATATTCCCCATGGTGTGGTAAAAGCTATTTTGTGTCTATCTTCTGGATTCACTACAATTTTATTGTAACCTAAAAAGACACCCGATAAATAAATTCTTGATGACCCAACCACTATTGGAAGCAATTGTTCCATATTCAAAAGTGGATAGTTTTCTTTAAGAGAGCTCTTATTCAGATTTCTAAAATCTACACAAATCTTGATCTCACCATTCTTTTTTCTAACTGGAACCAGGTTTTCCAACCAAGAAGAAAATCTCACCTTCTTGATTATCTTAGCATCCACTAACTTCCGTACTTCTTTCTGCATAATTGGATGCAAAGTGGGATTGAACTTTATTTGTTTCTACCTGAAAGGCTTGGTATCCTTATGAAGGGGTATTATGTGAGTCATTGCCTTTGTGTTGAAGGTCTTCAAATCCTCATAACTCTAGGCAAAAGAATCAATTTTCTTTTTTAGGAAGTTGATATACTGCTACTTCTCTTTTCCTGATATAGCTTTATCAATCCTAACAATCTTTGGCTCTTCCTCTATTATAATATTAATTTCATCCACCTCAAAATCCTGAACCAGAGGTTTATATGATCTATCAAATTCATCAAACAAGCTCTCTAAAGATACCAACCCCTAGGGATCCTGTTGGTCTTTAGTTGTATGACTTATGTGGGTTCTCCAATAACATCCTTTAGTTTTTCTTCATCACTTTCATCACAAATAACATCAAAAAAATTATTTTTCATAGTCATGAAATAATTAATGTGTATATCATCATGAAAACTTGTAAATATACCACATTATCAGGGACATATGGCTTATAAATAGATATGGTTAGGAGCCTATTTATAAACCAAGTGTCTATCTCAAGGTTATATGCTTTGAAAGCATTAATGTCCAACAAATTTGCATTATGACTATATACTCTAGGAATGTATTGTAGGTCAAAATCCAAGAATCTATCTATTTCATCCAACATTGCTTTCTTATATTGCTTTAATCTAAGATGCTTTGTTTTATATTTTTCTTTGATTTGTTGAATTATTAGCTCAGAATCCCCACTAACTTTGAGGTAATTAATACCCAATTCCTTGGCTTTCCTTATCCCTAGAAATAAAGCTTCATACTCTGCAACATTATTTGTGCAAGAAAATTCTAACTTGTATGGTATGCCAAGATAACTTCCATTGATGTCTATCAATAGTACTCCAACTCCTACTCCTGCTCGAGATTTTCCCCCATCAAAGGTCATAGTCCATAACTCTGAAGTCAGAATTATATCAGTTTCTACATCCGCCTTAGCTTTCAATTTTGGATCCATATTTTTAGCATCAGGTACTTCTAACAAGAAAGTAGAATGCCAAATAGAATAAACTCCCATGTATTTTTCCTCAATAGAATTCATGACATTAATCATATTATCATTAGGATCTCTAAATTCAACTGAATACCTATTTAAGGGTTCTCTCTTCAAGATCAATTTTTCCTTACCCTACATCGAAATAGTGGCATATAGCCAATCCAACTGAATAGTTCCACCTAGTTTCTCTACCCAATACCTAGAGAGTAAGATGGAAAAGAAAGGTTCCACATCTACAACTACAACATCCATTACCATACCTTTCTTAGGATATTTTTCAATATGGATAAGAAGTCTGGTGATAATGCCCAAATAAGGTACTCTTCTATTATCCATCACAAAAATAAGGGGTTGCTCTTTCTGATAAATCAAGCCCAACTGATCAGCTACTTGTTTTGACATCACATTCATGGAAGCACCACTATCAAGCATGCAATTATGAATAACATATTGGTCCCCATAGCCTGATGTATACCTTAGAGATATATAAAATGGTTTAACTAAATATGGGGCTTTAAATACATTATTCTCAAGGTCTATGGGCTTTTTAGGCTATCCTCCTGATTGATCAATTAATTTGAAGGATCTACATACCTAATACTAGTACTTTGGAATAGTCATTAATTCCCCAAAAGTGATGTTGACCTTCTATTTGGGAACCTCTAAACCCAAATAAAATTGATCTTTCTTATCATTAATTACTTTTCTAGATCTCTTATTAACTAAGTCATTTTGCTACTTTTGAATAATTTCCTCTACATCAGGTTCTTCAGGAATCATTTGTAACTTCATCTGATTTACCTTTTTTTTTGAGATCACTCCTATATTTTTCTCCTTTTGTGTAGGCCCTTCATCAATTTTATCCTCCACTATTTTGTTCCTAAGATTGATAGCATGTATTATTTCTAAAGACTCAACCTCTTTTGTTGTAGGTATAAGCTTCTCCTACTTCATTCTATCAAATTTGGTACTAGAAGACTAAAGCTCTTTATTCAATATTATTGGAACATAAGTTCATATCTCTCTCAATTTTTTTTCTTTGAACTCATCCTCTTGAGTCCAGAATACATTAATTTTAATATCTTCATCTTTAGATTCAACATTTAAATCAACATTAGAATGCAGACTTAGATAAATACCACAATCAACAGGGTTATGTGGTGCATCATAGGCAGAGTAATAGAAAGTATGATCTAATGTTATATTATTATATGGTATGGGATTTGGAACAGAATCTAGATCTCTCTTTATTTCTTTATTTTTCCAATTTCCATTCTAGTTCTTATTTCCTTCTTCATTCCCACTGTTATTCTAGTTTCTATTGAAAATTCTCCTTAAAGGAGGCTTGTTATCTTCTTGTTGTATATTATTAACCTGTGAAGTTTTTGTAATGTTGTCTTTCCCTTTTTTTATCCTATCCAACATATTATTTAAAGTAGTAAACATCTCACTCAATTGGTTGGCTATTTTGTTCAGAGAATCCTGATCTATTTTCTTAGAAACAGAGAACTCAACCTTCTTGGGCTTTCTTTTAGGTTTATTGGGCTCTAGAGAGTATGATTTCATCTTACCACTATCAATCATATGTATCTCTATTTATATATCCCTTTCCATACATATATCAATGGTGGTTGTTGCTTGCTACCTTAGCTCATAACTAAATTCTCCAGGGAAAATATTTTTGTAGAAACAAATGGGTTGATAATCATTTGGCCTTAATTCTATGGGAATATTATTTATGTACTTAAAGAATATTCTATTGAAATATTCCACTGATTCATTTTCTTTCTTTTTTATGGTAACCAACTCTATCAGCAAGGAGTGTTCATTCTTCCTCTCTCCGTATTTCCTAAGAAAAGTGTGCTTTAGCTCTTGAACGTTATGGATAGTACTAGCTCCAAGGTTGTTAAACCATTCTTGAGCATCTTTATCTAAAGTTTGAAAGAATAATCTGAGGATAAAATCTTCATCATCTACCTCAAGACTATCCATGGCATACAAAAAATATCTAATATGATCTTCACTAGTAACAACATTATTTCCTTGGAATTTAGGCAAGTACTTGTGAGCTTTACTAGGGAGAGGATTCAAATTTGGAGGTAAAACAAAAGATCTATATCTATTGGTTCTCCACTGATTGAAATTTTGGTTAGCATTTATATTTTGATTTGCATTAGGAGTTACCATACTCACTACAGGTTGATTCACTATAATTACCTGGTTTTATAGTAGGATAAGACAAATTTAAACCTAGATTTGGACTAGAAACAAACATAACAAGAATTGGAATTGAATTTTTCCCATGATATTTGAAGAATACCTCAGGATTTGGCACTCCAGTAAGCACTTATTTGCCACTTCTTCTTGTAGATGCCAGATCCAACTCCTCCTTCTTTCTTTATTTTTAAGGTTTTTAGTTCATTTAGAGTTGCCAACACAGATGTGCAAAGAAAGAACAATATCTTCAACAATACTTGGGCCAATATTGCTCAGCCTAATATTCACTCAACTCTCACAAATTTCACTCCAGGAAATACTATGAGAAATACAAACATAAAATTGTCTCTTCCCCCCAAAAAAAAAAACAAAAATTTTGGTTGATTTTTGCCACACAAAAATGGTACATAAAATAAAATACACGGGTCCTAGAACTCCCTAGAAACAAGAATTCTAATCCTCGATAATGGTACCAAAAACTATTAGAGGAATTTCCTGCACCCTTAAGAGATTTATCAAGTTGTAAGACTTCCCTAATTCACAATCAACACTCTAGACTCTAGTGGATCCACCTCTTTGACTTACAAAAATATTATCACAAGACTTTAGATAGATCAAGTAGGGTAAGGAAACCCTTGAGGTGAGCCTATAATATTTCTCATACGCTCATGCTCATCTAGATTTGTAAAAATGAAATAAAATTGCAACATAAAAGTTGATCAAGCTTCAAAGTAACTCTCAGCTAATACTTCAAGTAGTAGATCGATGCCTTATCCATTGGGTAAT
Organism: Wollemia nobilis; assembly: GCA_028583015.1. Classification (NCBI taxonomy): domain Eukaryota; kingdom Viridiplantae; phylum Streptophyta; class Pinopsida; order Araucariales; family Araucariaceae; genus Wollemia; species Wollemia nobilis. The sequence goes on along the minus strand of JAQPPZ010002315.1, from coordinate 2,427,649 downwards.
TGTAGCCAGACTTAAAATATGGTGAGAGAAATGGGAGAAGATAAAAACTGATCCAATCACATCCATTCAAATAATATAATAGAAATGATTGAACATGCTAGTGAAAGAAGATACCATCTACACATTCAAATGATGTAACATGTAAATAGGACAACAAAAAAGACTGCATACAAATTTGTTGAAGGGAGGAAGTAATATTGTATTAAACAATAGATCATTACAATGGGAGTTTGATCAGGATAACCAAATCTCACTAAGCAAATACAAATGAATTCTCAATTAAAATTATGCAATAGAGAAATACAACTCTTCATTCAAATGATGTAACAAAGAGCCTCCTGGCTTTTGATCTCAACCATTGGAAATGATCTTAGTAAACTGGGCACCTCCTTAGTAGAAAATTGCACAGTAATAGGGAAGAAAAAGGGAGTGACTAGATAAGACACAAAAAGTAAAATACAACTAACAAGGATGGGCACTATGGTATACCTCTTGCATAATTTTACTGTGCAAAAAATTGATCCCTTTTTTTCTTGCTACAACAACTCTCTTAAATAGCTTGATCATTTGGTCCATAATTGCGAAAAATACAAATGCCTCAATGATGGCTCATAATCACAACTATTATTTATTAAAACTAGGTGATGGCTCATAAAAATGCAAATGCCTCTATACTTGATCCACAATATTGATTGCCTATGTAGTAGCCCTCATTCATGGCCTGGTCGTGGTCTCAGTTGGTCAAAAATACTTTCATAATTGTCTATTAAAATTTCTCTAAAAGTTGGCCAAAAACGGTTTTAGAAAATTAATTAATTTTCAGCTCTTTTCTCTCTTTTTTATATATATGGCTAACCTTAGCCACTATATAAAATAATTTAAAACTTTTAATAATAATAATAAAACTAAAATATTATTAATATATATTATTTTTCTCTTTTTTCAAAAACTTTTTTTTTACTCATGGCATTTTCTTTTTCTTTTTTAATATGGCATTTTCTTTTTTGTTGGAACCAACAATTATATTCAATAAAAATAAGAGAGGTTACAATAAAATGGGATATGGAAAAATCACAACTCGAGGCGCAAGGCCACCCAAACAATCAATACTATAAAGACGAGGCCCGAGGCCAAAAACAAAACCAACCCTTAAAAGGGTGAATAAACAACATAACTAGGCAAAGGGTTGAGCCCTCCTATGGACACTCATAAAACAACCTGAGGCTAGAAAACATCACCCCCTCAATATTCTATGTTGAAACAAAGGTATATTAAGGCACAGGGAGGTTAGGTGAAACCCTACTAATAGTGCATAGAGCCTCATGCTAGTACTTGATAAGATTTATCAAATGTGCCAACTCATGAGTCAACTTGAAATCTTCTTAATTTATTTGAACAGTAACAATAGAAAATACCATAATATTTTCATGCATAGAAAACTGACTAGAAATTGAATCTCTAAAATAGACAACAACATCCCTAGATTTCCAAAGTTGAGAAAAATGATAGCTTGAAATAAATTCCATAGAGAAACAATATAAGCAATCCAAAAACTATTATATCCAAAAAATATCATCTACCATCTAAAGAATTTAGGATGAAAGGGCTTGAATAATGAGTGAATCCAAGACTAGGAAGATTGAGCATGAGGGCAGAACCAAAACAAATATTTAAAAGTCTCAAAATGACCACAAGTTGGATACTTAGGATTAGGAAGACCAACCCTACTAAGTCTCTCTCCCATAGGAAGCCCTTGATAAATAAGAGACTAGATAAAAAACATAATCTTAGGTTCAAGGTTAAATTTCCAAATATATTTTAGATGGGCAACCCAAGTATAGGAGGTAGAGTGATTCTGCCATCTCTCATTAAGTTTATCAACACCAGGGGAAATGGGACTAAGAAGCTGATAAAGCAAGGAAGAAGAGTAGTTCTTAAAAGGAGTATCCATATTCTAATGCCAATCCCTCCATTAGGCACTCAAGGGTTGAATATCAAGCTTATGACGCATGACATAAGGTACAATCTCTTGAATCTTTAGAATAGATGGAAGATCAAGATTAAATTTCCATTTGAGATCAAACTAAGGAATCTAGTCTTTGGAGTGTACTAAGTCTTTAATAAAGTAGATGCCCTTACAAAATAACCTCAAAGCTTTAATCCCTGGCATATCAGCAAGAAGAATTGAAGAGTTAGATAGAATAGGAGACCACCAAATATTCTAAGAATTAAATAAAATACCATTATGAAAACCATCACCAATCTAGCGAAGATGAGGTTTCACAACCTCAAAAGCCCACCAAATACTTTTAACAACAAAGGAACTTTGAATCTTAACTAGATAAAAAGTAATGATGAGAGTATAAAGATCAATATTAGCCCAAGATTTGTGCCCATTAGATAGCCTTGAAGAAATACAATGGTGAATCAAAACCATCCAAGCTTTAGGGCCTTCAATAGCTTTAACCACCTACTTAGCACACAAAGAAATGATTTACCTGTAAATATCAATGATGCCCATCCCACCCTTATTAGTAGGCGTGCAACAGATATCCCAAGCAACTCGATGAAAACCACGTTTCTCATTGGTCCAAAGAAAATCCCTAAGGAATCTAGCCAACTTATTATAAGAATTCTTAGAAGGGCCCCAATAGGAGGAGTAATAAACATGGGTGGAAGAAATAATATTTATGCAAACCTAAAACTTACTCGTAAGAGAAAGGGAATGTGAGGCCCAACAAGAAATCTTATTTTCAATTCTATCAATGACATACTACCAGATTTTAGAGGGTGAGCTATCAAAATCAAAGGGAATTCTTAAGAACTTAAAATGCTCACCCCTTTGAAGCCAATACCATGAAAAATATCTAAACCAAGCAGGCAAAGAAGAAGAAGCAAGGAAAAAACAAAGAGACTTAGACCATTGGATGTTGGAACCCAAGGCCTTACAAAAAATATCCCAAAAAACCAAAGTAGTTGAAACTAAAACCTCATCATCATTGATAGTGAAAAAGAATCATCTACAAAGTGCCCATTAATAAGTTACATGTACATGTCATGCAAAATAATGCCTTTGATCAACCCCTTAGATGCTTGATTGGTAAGAAGATAACAAAAAGCTTCAGCAGAAAGGATGTAAAGCGAGGGGGCCAAAGGATAGTCCTGGTGAATAGAAAAAAATAAACCAAAATCCTCTTACTTGTGTCCATTAATAGTAAGACAAGTTGAAGAATCAGCAAACAACATGCTGAAATCCTTGATAAAAAAGGGGCCAAAGCCAAGAGCTTGAATCATGGTGAGAATGAAATGCCACTCAATATGATCATAAGATTTCTCAAATTCTAGTTTAAGGAAAAGAGCTTTTGGATAGAGAGACAAGCCCATTCTAAACCTTCCTAAACAATAATAAGATTATCCAAGATGTAACATCCTTTAATGAAACTTGTCTACTTGGATATAATAATCATAGGGAAAATATTGTGAATATTGATAGCTAAAGCTTTAACTAAAGTAATAGGTATCCAACTAGTGATAATCTCAGGATTTCCTACTTTAGAAATAAATTTAATGTTTCCATCATTTTTGATATTACCCAAAAAATTACTTGCTAACTCTTCATTATAGACATTGAGCAGATCAGGCCTAGTAAACTTCCAAGTGGCTTTATAAAATTTATAGAAAAAGCCATAAAGACCAAGGGACTTGTCATCTGACATAGTCATAAGATCATTATGAAGCTTAACAAGTGAAATAGGAGCCTCTCAAATAAATCTATCATAAGTAGACAACTTAGTAGGAACAACATCAAGACATTGTTGGAGCGCCATCTAAAATTCTAGAGAATCTTGTTTTGCTTTAAATACAAGCTTATAATGATCCTTAAAGGCTAATGCAATATCAGGAAGAGAAGTTAGCCTATCATGAGAGACTTGAATAACCTTTATCTAGATCATGTCCTGCTTGGAATGAAGATATTTGAAAAATATTTTGGATGGGTGATCACCAACCCTCAGCCAGTGTAGATGAGCCCAAATATGAGCCTCCCTAGCTTCATGTCATTCATGGAATATAATCTAGTGGTGAAGATATGGATCCTTTTGTAGAAATAGTAAATTTTGTTGATACTCCTTCTTAATAGCCAAATAAGCACGCTTTCTAACATGTGCCACCTGTTTGCTAAAATATCACATGAAAGAGGTAGTACAAAAAATCGCCTTATTCCACCAAGAAATCCAACTAACAAAATGATGAGGTCTAGGTAATAAATTCCATATTATCAATCACAACAATCATGCTAGGTTATTGCAATAAAGATTTATTTACATAAAATTGATTGCACAAAAAATTAAATTAGCGACCACTCCACTCAATATGGAAGGAAATCAGGAAATAATCTAACAATAAAAATTAATCCTAGACCATCACAATCTTGTTATTGATGGAGGAGAATAAAAAATTATTACTTTGATATCATAACTAGATCAAGGTGCTTGTAGACTCTGTCATTACATGCACAAAAATTAGACCACATGAACTAGAGTGGAGGTGTGTAATTATGCTAGCAAAAAAGGGGATCAAAAATACCCATCTGTATTTCAAAAAAACCCAAGCCTCACGCTCTCCAGCACACCAGCACATTTGGAGGTGGCCAAATTTGACTTCAGCATGCTCAACCATATTAAAATCACCTCAAAAAATCTAATAAGCCATTGGTAAATCTAGGTACCACCAAAGGGCAGAGCGACTAGGTCCATAATTAGGTGCATAAATGTTGGTAATGCCCAAGGTGTTCCTATTAATATTTAGAAAAATATAGACCACATGATGATAACCAAGAAGACAATCCTCAAGTTTGGAGGAGATAGAAATAGAAGAACCACCTCGTCAATCTTCATGGTGATTAGTGAAATGCATAAAATAACTTGCAGTACAACTGAGAGAAACATCTAACAAAAAACTAGAGATCTTAACTTCTTGTAACATCAACATGTCTAATACTTTGCAGAGTAGATAAAACAAAAAAATTTCTTGAGGACTCTATAAGTCCCCAAACATTCCATGAAAGGAAATTCATGGAGGAGGAATATCCATGGAGTTGTCTCCCATGGGGCTATCCCCACTGTCAGCCAGCATTGAAGAATTATTAAATGTAGAGGTCTAATAAGGTTGAACTAATTCACCACCAATCGACGGACTACCCACACTTTCGACCAACACTAAAAACCTATTAAGTAAAGAGGTCTAAGAAAGTTGAAATAAGTCACCAATAGTTGAAGGATGATGCTTAGCCTCCTAGCTTCCCCTTGATGATGGTGAGCCATCCCAAGATGGAATAAGCAAACTCTTGGAGGGTGGAGGCATTTATAGTGAATTCCTTTCTGCTAAGGTTGATTTATGCTTGAGATATTTCTTAGTAGTCAGATACTAAGGAGCTAAAATAGGATGAATAGGAAAAATAGGAGGCTGAGATGGTGGCTTCACAACCTTATATCTATTAGAAAGCATTGACTTAGAGTTGGTCACCCTCTTTTTATTAGAAAATGTGATCCAATCACCCTCAATAGAGGTTTTGGGAGGTGAAAGCATGGTATGAGGATTAGGGGCAACTAGCAGATAATCCTTGATATGATATGTGGTGGATTGGCACAAAAAACAAGTATTAGGTAAATTAAAGTAAACAATTTTTGCTTAAATGCTCTATACCAACCTGAATATCCATAAATTCTCTAAGGTCTTGTGTGAGGTCAACCTCAACATAGACTCTTTTATTAGGTAGTGCTAATAATAACTCCTCTTCTTCTTGATAGATCACCCAACTAATGGGTTTAACAATATCATAAATAAATACCCATAAGGGTAGTAGAAGACCAAGGAGTTCAAGCCAAACCAACACTTTCAAGGCAACTTGCTCCGAAACTCGAAAAGGATTCCAAGGAGAAAGGACCATCAAATTAATACAAAGAAACCAACAACTGGACTTAGCAACCATAGTTTACAATTGTGAGGGTTCTTTGAAGGAAAGCAAAAAGAAAACCTTAGTAAGATTATAGATACTCACAACCATAATTCCATAAGCTTCCCAGTAAAGTTTCAACCAATTTTAAAAATATTCTTGTGACAGGATCCGACCAACAAAATAAGCTATAATACAATGATTCTCATACCATTTTACAACTAGAGAAACATCATCAAGAGAGAGCACAACATTTGGATAAGAATCATTACCTCTTCCATCACTTTCAAAACAATTTTTTAAGCTTGCTTCGGTGCCATGAGTTCCACTATTTGTAACAACCGTTATATCTACGGATGGTGAAGCCATAAAAAATGAGAGCAACCACCTAATTGGTGATAATATTGGTAACCAAAACCAAAGCACCCAAAATTACGAATGATGATAGACCAAACCCTAGCAGAGCAGTTTTTCCTCATCCAAACAACCAACCTTTTCTTTTTTATTTATTATTTTTTCAAAAACAATATGGTCCCTCAAGTATTTTTGGGGGGCCTCCATGGTCATCCCTTTTTTATTATATATATAAATGTTTTACAATAATAAGCCCAAAAGGGCCCCCACACACGACCCCATGTAGGGAGGAAAATAAAAAATGAAACTATGATCCCACACGACCTCACAGGGAGAGGAAAAAATGAAACCATACCAAATTTAGTTTGCACTCATTTTAGTCTACCAAGTGGTTCTCTCCAACTAGAGCACATTGAAATTTGTGTTGCCCTTGCTTGTATCTACACCATCAAATTGGCATGCTTCTCCATGCACCATCGATCTGTATGTTGACTTTGACTGCCTTAGCTTCTATGCTCACCTTGGTGGGCTCCATATGGTAGTTGCAGACCAATTTTCCTTGTTACCTGCATGTTCACCCACATTGTCAGATTGATTTAATTTTTTATTTTTCTTGACCTCAATTTTTGTGCCCGCTCATGTCCATGGGCTTCATGTGGCAGTTACAGACCAATTTTTTTCTTATCCCCTATGCTCACCCGTGTCACCGAATGCATTTTATTTGTTATTTTTTATTATATATTTTTTTTTTCACCAAAGTTTAATGCTCTTGAAATTTTCACGTGAAAGGTTAAAAAAGGGGAGGAATGGGGATGGAAAAAATAAATGTAAATGGACGTAGGAAATAGGGGGGAGGGGTTAGGTAGAAGGGATTGGGGCATAGGAAATAGGAAGGGGGGCTAGGATGGGAAAATGGGGGGATGGGTAGTGCCCTCCTTTATTTTTTATTAATTGTTGTGAAGGGATTATAGGATGGAAGGGGGGATAGGATGGTAGGGAAAAATAATAGGATAGTGGGGATAAAAATAATTTTAATTACATATATAATTAAATTATATTTAATTAAATATTTAATTAAACCTAATTAAATATATAATTAAACCATATATATATAATGGAAAAAATAATAATTAAATATTTAAGACCCTTGGAGGTCAAAAATAATTAATTAAACTTTATTTAGGCCCAAAAAATTTGATAAAAGACCTTAGGAAAACCAAAACAAAGACCTGACCTTGATGACACAAAAATTTTCAAAAATGCTTCTGAAGGGTGAGATAGGACACAAAAAGACCCAAGGACCTGAAAATTTATTAAAAGGAGACTGACCAGGGGATTATTTCAAATTTTTAAAAAGACCTAAGACAAATACTTAGGGGAAAATTCAAGTAGGATTCTGAGTATCCAATAGGGATGCTTTCACTTCTTTTAGACACTTCACCCTAGCCTAGTTATTCTTGTGCATTCCTTTCTTATGGTGGTGTTGGTTGGGTCAAGATGATTTAACTAGGGGACTTCAAAATGGAAGACTCTATGAGGTGTACCTCTATTTTTGATGGTGTGTTTGTGAGGATCTAAATGATAGCTTGATGGGATTTGCCCATTCTCACTAATTGATGTAATTTCTCACTCGAGGCTCCTCCTTGGATTTCTTCCTAGGAATACCTAGCTTCTTCATGCTTCAGATCATTTAGCCTACTAAATTCTTCATCTTGGTCTATATCCCTAGGCATTGCTACTATACAAGGAATTTCTTGACAAAACTTCCAATAGGCCTTGATCTTTTCATCCTTCCAACCTAACTTTTCTAATATTTCTCTTTTATTTTTGTAAATTCAGACCTTGGGATTTACCTTGCCAACCACCTCATAGAAATTAAAATAGGATTCTCATTTCTGCTTAGAGGTCAATAAATGTTTTCCTTTGGAGTAGCGGGTAAATCCCCTCAAAAATTTTGTAGGCTCCTATATGCGGCCTTGGCTAGTGTTTAAACTTCTTGGTATTTTTTATACTTGGCATCTAATTGGATACCTTGTCTTCTATGTCATAGTGCTAGGAGTCTTTCAGTTTCCTGATACCTAGCTCTTTTAGATTTTCTTCCAAGATGGGGGATACCTTCCTCTTCAGCAGATATATCTCCTCTAGAATTGTTAATAGCTTGTACAAACTTACTTTGTTTTATCCACTCCCATAGGTAGAATCAATTAATTCTAGATACCTTGACATCTCAATAGAGAATATCCTAACGATTGCATATATTGGTAGAAAATAGATCGGTTTGGTAAACCCATGCATGTGGGTTATAGTACCATATTCAAGTAGAAACCAGTCTCCTATGAACTAGAAATATAGGTTCTTGTAACTAGCCTCTTGAATGCATTGTTGTTTACCTCCTTAATTGTGCTTACAGTCAAAATTAGAAAATCATCCACAAAAGTATAATAGAAGGATTTATGATAAAGGACTCTCATCCAAGATGAGGCAAGTTGGATTTGGCCATCTCTATATCTTAACTTTAAACCTAAATGCTCATATAACCAATGGTTTTGAGCTATTGCCAAATGTGTCAGGAATAAGCCATACCCGAATGCCAGGATGTCATTGAAATTTTGTATCCCTTCATGGATCTGATTAGCTATGAAGGCATAGAAATTAAGAACTAGTGTTCTATCCTTGGGGTGTAGCTCAGTATATGCAACATACTCAATTCTTCTTTAAATACCATCTTGTCACCATCTGCACCAAATATGAATGTCATCATACTCAAAATATCGTGGCCATCATTTTTGAAGGTTGTTCAAATTAGGGGAAATTTAGGCATGGAGGCCTTCACCTCTTAGAGCTCGAGTTTCAAGCAGCCCAATGGGTCTAAGATCTGAGAGTAATAGAAGCTAGCATGTTTTAGGTTTATTACAAGCCCCTTAGGTACCATTAACATTCCCCACACAGCCTTGACTAAGATGATTATTTTAAAGTGGTCATCATGGCTATTAGAAATAGATTATATTCCATCATTTGGTTCATGTAAATTTATCTTCCAAGTCACATACTTAGGATATTATATTACTTTAGGGTAAATTTATCTAGTTACTTCATGCAATGTAATAAATGCACAAGTATCAATGTGTAAGGTGTCCCTTGTACAACTAGATAGAGTGTTGGCCAAGTAACGTATTTTACCTATATAAGGAAGGCCTCATTGTTAGATAGATATAGATAGATTCAAGGACACAATAGCTTAGAGCATATTCATAGGTAGTACAATTCTATGTGGATCACCATCCAGTGGTGATGGGTGCAATGTAGTCTAGTAGCTTTATTAATGGAGTGTTCACTTCCTCCATAGCTACATTGTATTCATTTATATCATTTATATTTATTACATGTCGTCATCTAGCAGATTTACTTTCTTTCATATTATTATGAATCTTGTGATTGTTATATTCCTTTGCATATTATATCAAAAGCTAACAGTGGTATCAAAGCTACTGTAGATCTAGTTTGTGTAGGTCTATAGGGAAACCACAATAATTATTTAGCTTGAGTGTTTTGTCAATTCAATGCACCATTGTACCAGTCACTATCAAAAGATATCATAAGAATATAGGTGGTAGAATTAGGGAGAGTCACAAGTGAGGACTGAAATAAATCTTAGTTTCAAAAAATACTAAGATTGCATTTGACTAGTTTTTCCATAAATTTATAGGAAAAACTCGTGAAGACCAGGATTTAGCATTCAATCCACTAGATTGATAGATCATATAGTGAAGATTCCAAATATCTGGAACTTTCTAACTATTGCCCAAAGTTTATTTTGTTGCAGATAATTAATTCTTAGAGGATTGGTACTCCTACAAAAAAAATCTAGGAGACTTCAACTTCATTACTCAAAGATCGACGTGCCCTCATAGTGTAGAGATTAGTTCCTTGTGCAAGAGAAGAACACTATGGAAGAAGACTTCTAGAGAAGAGGTGTGGTGAAGTTAAGAGACTGAATATCTCCATTGCTAGATTGAAAAAATTTACAGTTGAAGAATAGGCCATAGAAGCCTTGATACAAAAAGGTCATAGTAACCTTGAATAATAGGCCATAGAGGTCTTTATACAAAATGGCCATAGTATAATTGAAGAAAATTCCATAGAAGCCTTGAAGCATAAGCCGCAAAATTCTTGATACTAAAAAGACCACAAAAGCCTTGATACTAAAAATGTCATAGAAGCCTTGATACTAAAATAGGCCACATAAGCCTTAATATTGAAAGAAATGCCACAAAAGCCTTGAAAAGACCATAAAAGCCTTGATTCTAAAATAGGCTATAGAAGCCTTGATATTAAAGAAGAATTTGAAAGGAATATTTGATTCAGAAGTAGATTAATATTTTAGTATTAATATTTTTTTTGCAGGGAAAGAAGATTTGGTGAGTTGGAAAACTTCCTGCAAGAAATTTAGGAAAAGTATCTTCTTCATAATAAATTCAACACCTAAAGCAAAAGAGATCAGGAGAAGATATCATGGAAGGACTTCCAGAATTGGAAGAAGAAGGACAAGGAGAGTCCTACTCAAATTCAAAAGTAGTAGAATCAGATATCTAGGAGTAGATCACACCACAAACACTTCCAAGAATAGAAGGTTGAAGAGATCTCAAGGGAAGACCAACAGAAGCTACAAGATAAAAGACCTTAGGAAGGTCTCATTGAGCATCCAAAAAAGTATAGGAAAGCCTTATTGAAGAAATCATCAAAGGATAACTCACTGGAGAAATCCACTACCAAGGAGAATCCCTTGATAGCAAAGAACTTGGAACAATTATCTCCATCTGACAATAAGCCCAAGACAAGGATAATTTGACAAGGAGTGCCAAATTTCAAAAAATTAATCCAGTGAAAGACCTCAAGACATTCAGAATATTGAGAATAAGATCCTTCTTGAAGCCATAATTTGACAAGAAGACTTGAAGATAAAAGAAGATCATCAAATATAGGAGATTTAAAGATTGTTTCTCATAGAAAGAAGGCACTGCTTTAGAGATAGAGGCTTACCCAAATCTACAACAGAAGAAGGAGACCACAATAGGAGAACAAGCCACCAAATCTTAGGCTTATGAAAGAAAGTTGGAGATCATCATTTGATGAAGAAGGAGTTGTTCAATATAGTCTACAAAAAGCTTCAAAATCCTACTCGAAGTAGCAACATAGTGATCTTAGAAACCAAGATCCACATCCTCTATAGAAGTGGCAAAAGGAGCTACAAAAAGTTTTAAAAATGTATACAACTATTGGTGCTAACTATCTCATTAATTAGACTACTTTTCTTTGGCAGGTTAATTAATTTTATTTCAAAAAGGGTACTTGAAAGGTACTCCAACACCTTTTACATCAGAGGATCCAAGAAGAACACAACAGAACTATCCTGATCAGAACAATACAAAATTAGAAGGCCAAAGGCCAGTACAACCAAAAGAGGACGTCCTCAGGGACATAGGAATAGAGAGGATCAAAAATAGAGACTGACACCCTTCATCCTTTAACAAAAACCAATAGTCCTTCGGAGTAGAGGAGCATTGTTTAGATAAAATGAATGATCAGAAATCCAAAATAGCAGAGAGTCAGATGCAATCAAGGATTGACATCAAATTGCAGAGTAGAATTATCATTAGTTTCCAGAGCTATGTCCTTTGCTTCATCCTTCATGATATACAAAGGATAGAAATGCTAACCTTGGACTTCTCATGAAACAAGGAATGACGAGGATAAACCTTGAAATAATTTTTAGGGCTCAGCATTGGTAATGTGACATTGGTCCCATTTAAGAAGATCATCCACCTTGGAAGGTAGGATATCCATCCACGTTAGAAGTCCTTGGGCACTGACCCCAATATTAGCAAGTCTATCAGAAACGGTATTGGCTTCTCTATAAGCATGTTGTATAATGTAAATATGTTGCCACTAAAGGATTTGCTTACAATATTCAACCATTGATATGGTCCTCCAGCTGGAAGGCTTTGATTTATTCAAGTAATTAATGATATTTAGAGAATATCCTTCCACTATGATGTTTCTTGGAATATGTTTGATAAATTGGAGGTCTCTCCAAATTGCTCTAGCTTCAGCGTAGTGATTGGTTATGACACCAAGAAGCTCTGAATAAGCAAATATAGGATTTCCAAGATGATCACGAAGAATTCCTCCAGTCCCCCCGATGCTAGGATTTCCTTTGGCAGCACAATCAAAATTTAATTTGACCCATACAACAGGAGGGGCAATCCATTTGACATTACTTATTGGATTTGAAGGACCTACAAATTTAGAGGTATAAAGAAAGATATGGCAATAATTGAGAATATCTTTCTCAAAGGGAGGACAAGGATAAGGATTGAAAGGAGTAGCAAGGGCATTTTCTTTGGCAAAAAGGATAATTTTATTGGCTATGAGGTTAGCCTGAGTAGTTTTTTTATCAAAAATCCTTCTCTTGTGCTCCAGCCAAATTTGCCACAAATAATGTTGAAGACTAAATTTACATAGTCCTTTGAGCATAGGATTTTGAAAAGGATTAGGCCACTGATGGAAAAATTCAACAATGGAAGGAGGCTAGGCCCAATCCAACTAAAAGCTTTGAAGAAGCTTATTAATCACCAATCTTGAAAAATGACAAAACAAGAAAAGGTGAGAAGTGGACTCCCAATCAGAGAGGCACAGGTAGCATCTATTAGGAAGCATAATACCCCTTTTCATGAGATTTTCAGTGATTAGGATGCGGTATTGAATACAAAGCCATGAAAAGGAAGCAATTTTATGAGTCAAATATTTGGTCCACACAAGCTTCAAAGGTATGGAATTATCGAAGTTGTTGAGTGAAAGTAAGAAAGCAGATTTGATAGAAAAGGCCCCTAAATCAGTGGGTTCCCAAATGGGCTAGTCCTCAGAAGTGATCACAGGTATTCTGATGGAAGACAATTGGGTGTTTAAGCATAAATTTTCATTGTCAAAGTTTGGGACATTAACCTCTTTCCACCTCATAATCCCATTAGTGGAAGTCATTAAATTTACCACTAAAGGACCATATAATTGCTTGGTGATATTGATAATCCTTTGAAGAATAGGAATCTGGCTGAGAGGATTATCACCTAACCACTTATCCTCCCAAAAATAAATTGACTTGTCGTCACCTAATTTCCATCGGGTTCCTTTTTGCACCAAGGAATGAGCTTCACAAATGGATTTCTAGAAATTCGATCCGCAAGAAGGTACTTGGCCGTGAAGAAACTCATATTCCTGAAGATATTTCCTTCTAATAATTTTGACCCATTCAACCTTTTCATTGGAAATAAGTCTCGAAGCTTGCTTAGCGAGGAGTGAAAGGTTGAGAAGTGAAATTCGTCTGAGTCCTAAACCTCCTTGTTCTTTTGGTTTGCACACTACTTATCAAATTAATTAGACTACTTATAAAATTCATTAGAGCACCTTATTTGGATTAAAGTTGCATGAAGAAAAAGTAGATTACAGTCTTCAAAAGTGCAAAAAGAAAAAGGTTATTTTTAAGGTTCATTTGCACATTAATTAGGATTTGATTAGATTTTAGAATTATATCTATCAACTACCTATCATCTACTTTGGAAAAATAAAAGAAGACTAAGCCCTACAATATTAGTTGTAGTGAATTTTCATAATAACTCTTGAAGATTAATTTTAGGTTATTCTTGATTAGTTGCAGTAAATTGATTAAGTGCATTATCTTGAGAGTTGATTGGAGTGATAAGGTAAAAAAATTTAGTGCATTAAAATGAAATTCTATTAGATTTATTTGCACAATTATACTACTCTCAAAAGAAAATAGTTTTATGTTTTTTGAAGGGCACAAAATAAGATTTGTATCAAGTGTCTAAATACAATATTGAAGCACAAAAATCTGAAACTCATAGTGGCCAAAATAAGCCACCCAAAAAGGTTAGAATCCTCAAAAACTTGGAGAAGAACACAACTAACCAAAAATATAAATAGAATCTTCAAAAATTGAGACTTGGTGAGTCTCAAATCCAAAGCATTACAAGATTGGATGCAAGAAAAGAAAGTGAAGAAAATTACATAAATTAAAGAGCTTCTATCTACTATTATCTAAGCTTGGATTTGTTATCAAATTGTCCAAGAAAAAATGGGAAGTTGTCTACTCATGAAATACAACCTCAAAACCCTTGTATTGGAGGAGAAAAATCTGCCATAAAACCAGAATTTCAGATCTAAAACAAGAGTGCAAAAGAAGGTGCATCAAAGGAGTTTTATGTACAATTTATGGTACATTTATTGCACTACTCTAATCTGGTTTTTACAGCCCAATAGCAGATTTGAATGTGCCACAAAAAGGTATAATAACTACAAGGAAAATTACCCAAGAAAGGTTGAATGTCAGCACTCTTCTTCCCAAGAAAAAAGATCCACTCAAAGGGCTCATCTTGGATGGATAAACTTACAAAAACAAATCCCACAAGAGACTATCATCAAGCTACATTTACATAGTGTAGACACCAAAACCTAGCCACTTGTCACCATCCAAGTTTTCCTGCCATTTTACCCATTTATATATATAGGCATATTTATTAAATATATGTTTAATATTAATATTTTAATATTATATTTTATATATATTTAATAAATATAAATATTATATATGTGAATAAATCCTAGCCATCTGATTTAACTTAATCCTAGCCATCCATCTACATCAATCCATTTCACACATCCAAAATTAATATCCACCCTCTGTTATGTTTTAATTTGAGCCATAAAATTCATGTCATTCAAACCCTAACATACCCTAATGTGGATAATTAATAGGATCCATTTTGATGGCTCAACCCTTGAATCCTGAGTTGAATTTTTCCCTATCATTTTGCTAAGCCATTTGCCCCCGAGTTCCCTAGAGTATCCAAGCACTCTCGCCTTCTGTCCTCTCTCACCATAACCCCTGCATCCATCACTGCCCCTCTTGCCAAGCTAGATCTACTTTTGTAGATCTTCACCTCAGCCCCCGAACCCCTTTAGGTGCTCTTTGTCACTATAGAGCACCTCTGATCACTTCTCCTCCATCACCAAGCACTTCTAGGTACCCTCTACCATTCTTGAGTGTCCACAGGTATTTTTTGCTATCGTTGAGCACCTGCAGGCATCTTACACCAGAATTATGTAGTCCTCCTAGCCCTTGGTCAGTGCTAGGGCATCACCGCACCACTTCCTACAACAAATTACATCATATAAAAAATAGAAGATAATCAAGGTAAATCCAAATTATTTTGTTATATTCTATTATGTTATTAGAATATGTTCACATTATTTTATTGCATAGCTAGGGTTTAGTTTTTATTTTTGAGGGTCTCACACTATGGAGCCCTCATTATTATTACTAACTCATTTGCTATTTTCTTGTGTGTAGATCTGGTAATATTACATTAGCGTTGTATAGTTGATTAAGTTAGAGTGGCCCAATATTGAATAACACAAAGCCCACTCACATCTGTTGGGAGCAAGGACGCATTCTGAAGACACCACCAGCATTATAGATAGGGTTTTCGAGAACCCTAGAATTGTGTATATTTGTATCAAAGAGTTCAAAGATTTTTTATTGTAACAATGAAGTTTTGAGGCTCCCCCCATTAATAAAAATCATTCATTGTGCAATATTATCTTTTTGAGTTTAATCTATATCTTGTTATTTGGTGTTGCATTTTTGTCTGTACATAGAAAAAAAGAGTGCACATCTATCAATGTGGGATGGACAACATCTACACTACAAAGAGAAGGCATCTACTTCTACCAATGTGATATGGACAACATAACAAGCATCTATCTACACTACAAAGAAGCACAAGAATTAGCACATTGGAGGCATTGAAGATAAAAAGCAAAGGAGCTACATTCAAAGTCAAACTTGGTGAAGATCATCCACCAAAGGAAACATTGAAATCTCTATTCAAAGCTCCATAGTTCCCCATCAATCCACCTACAAAAGATAAGTTTACTTGTTTCTCAAGAAACATAGCAAAGTAAAAGGAATGGCATACAAAAGGACTTAAGGAGTTATAATATTCTTCTTGGAAGATGTTACAGGGAAGGAATTCATGTTGAGAGCTTGAATGCCACTTGGCATAAATATTCTAATACATATACATTACAGGTATTTCATCTCTTAATGCTCATCAATATCATGCATACATTACAGACGTGGTGACACTTATTCTCCACAAGCCCCACACGAGTGAGCATACATTACAGAGTGACCAAAAGATATTGAACAAGAAAGTAGTATGTTAAGAAAAGGATAAGGAGCACTCTACGTAATAGGTGTAACATGTGTCACAAAACTCAAGGTTATTCCTCCATAAAATGTGCCTAAACTCCAAATTTCACAACACAAAAAAATGCAGTCAAATACAATCAAGCACTTTGTGGAAGAAAGGAAGAAGGAGAATTAAAGGCTCCTGGTCTTGAAGGTCAAACCTTCATATTTCTATAGCATCTACATTCTAACATTAAATATGAGCATCTCCATTGATTCTAGTACCCAAGGAAACTTCAATACTATTGCTATATCCAATCGAAGGAAGCACCAAACAATGAGAATATTAGCATCGAAAAGGTAAGGTTTAAATCCCACTTTATTATTGCTTTCAATTTTGGAGATATAAGGGTTATAAGCTATGGTTGAAATTTAGATTTTTGAAATCAAAAGCTATAAGGGATAACTTACCAAATTTAAATAATATTGGCAACTCAACCTAGGATAAATAAGGAATTCTACTTGGATTGAATTCTTTAATATTTTACAAATATTATTAATTTTTTAATTTTCCAAATTTGGGAGTGATAAGGGTTATGACATCAAACTAGGTCTTTATAAATTAGAAATTAAAACCTAAGAGTTATAAAAAAGAGGTTATTAAATATATTTTGTTAAGGTTGGAAATTTATGTTTTTTCTTGTCTCAAAATGTCTCAAAAGGGACAAAAGGAATCCAACATTAAAACCTCTTCAAAAATCTAAAAAGTGCTTAGTTCAATTAGGATAAATAAGGTGTTAGAAATTTTAATTTTTGATCTTTACAAAACTGTACAAAATCAACCATAAATTGAACTATATTTTACAAAAGCACTATATCATATTCCAAAACATTAGGAGATATAAGGTATCCTACAAATCTAAGGTTTGATATTAGGAAGATCTAAATGGCATCAAACAAATTCTTCCTATTAGAATCTCAACTACTCAAGGGTCCTAATTATTTCTCTTGGAAAAATAAAGTGAAAGCAATCTTAGTGTATGAAAAACTTTGGGATGTTGTAAAAGGGAAAACACATAGGCCTACCATAGGTGAAACTGAAATCCTAAAGTTTGAATAAAATGATTCACGAGCTCTAATGATAATAACCTTTTCTATCACTGATGAGATTCAATCTTATATTAGTTCAGCTAAAACATATTTAGATGCATGGGTAAGCCTAGATAAAATATTTGAAGGAAATAATAAGGTAACTATTCTTCATCTCCAAACTCAAATTCACTCATTGAAAATGAATAGTAGAGGAAGCATAGAACTGTTCCTAAGGAAGGTAGCAGATATTAAATGGAAATTGTTGACCTTAGGAGAAACAATAAAGGATGAACTTCTTACTCCAGTAACCATGAGAGCACTTCCAGACAGCTATAAGCATTTGGTAATATATGTACATGTCTTAAGTAAACATACTTTTTTTTATGACCTAGTCAATATACTTCAAGAATATGAAGCAGAAAACACTTTGAAATATGAGATTACTAACACTGCATTGGCATCAAAATATAATCCACAAGGAAATATTGCTTCATCAACAAGAGGATGAAAAGCATGGTATTTTTAGATATGCAAAAATAAATGCCATGGTACCAGTTATTGCAGATACAATCCCAAAAAAAAGAACCAAGAAAATTATATGAATAATGGGAATCAGTTTCGAACACAAAAATACCAAAGGAACCCTCCTCAACAGTAATTCCAGTGACCAACTAATTATCCTCAACTAGAATATCAGAAGAAAAATCAAAAAGGTCACCTGGTTCAAAGGATAGAATAAATTGAATAATTGGAAGAACCCATAGAGGATTATGAAGTGAAAGCTCTATCAGCAAATGTAACATATTACAGAAACACTAACTATTTTCTTGAATAAGTTATAAAGAATGCAGAAGAAGAATACAAAGCTCAATATGAAGATGAAGTTCCATATTGAAGACTAAAAGTCTTCTATACTCAAATAATGTTATATAGGGGGTGTTATAAATAGATTATATTCTATCATTTAGGTCATGTAAATGTATCTTCCAAGGTACATACTTAGGACATTAGATTAATTTAGAGGGAATTTATCTAGTTACTTTATGCAATGTAATAAATGCACAAGTATCAATGTGCAATTTGTAAATGTGCAAGGTGTCCCTTGTACAACTAGATAAAGTGTTGGACAAGTAACCTATTTTACCTATATAAGGAAGACCTCATTGTTAGATAGATATAGAGAGAGTCGAGGACATAGTAGCTTAGAGCATATTTGTAGGTAGTACAGTTCTATGTGGATCACCATCTAGTGGTGATGGGTGCAATGTAGTCTAGTAGCTTTATTAATGGAGTTTTCACTTCCTTCATAGCTACATTGTATTTATTTATATCATTTTTGTATTGCATGTCTCAATCATCTATCAGATTTACTTTTTTTCATATTATTCTGCATCTTGTGATTGTTATCTCCCTTCGCATATTATATCAAAAGCTAAAAAATGACATTTTACTTCTCTATGTTGATAGTTGTAGTGGGAGGCGCGTGCTACTACAACCTCATAGTAGTTGTGCACTTGAGGTACCATATATCAAGCTAGTTATCTCATCAAAATCCTTACAAGGAAAGATTCAACATCTTTGCCCTAGCTCCTCTAGTAGGTGCCCTCTTTTAGGCTATTAGTTTTTTTTGATAGGTTGAGACTTACCACTCTTTTCGCTATATTGGTGATAAGGCATGGAGTTTTTGTTTGCTTAAGCTCTACATGGATGATTTTCCTAGAACATGAGCACATTTTCCTAGAGAAAAAACTCTTCTTATTGGATTCTATAATTGTTGCAAGTTGCACTACAACTTTCTCTTTTCTTCATAGTTACTTAAAGGTATTCTATGCTTCGGATATCTCAAAGATATCGATTGATAATGACAAACTGAGGAATATTGAGAAGGCAAGACACTAATAGCTCCTTTTAGGCCATTATAAATTCTTGCACATGTAATCCTCCTTTGCCATGGTTATCTAGGGTAGTTCAAGCCTTCTTTTAGGTTCCCAAGGCTCCTTGGCATGTGTGCCTATTCTTGGTGATTGGCTATTTTTTAAATTTTTTTGCCAACGCATGATCAACCTTTATTACTGGTCTATCATGTTGGGAAATCCTTCAATTTTATCTATTGAATATTTTTATTAGATGGTTTAAATTTTCCTAGCTCACTAACCCCTTTTTATGAAACATGCAGGGCACTTAGTTTCCTCCTTAAGATGCTTGTTTCAAAAGATTCCATGGGAATATAGGTTGGTGATTTCTTCTCAACTATGACTTCCTCACCCCTGAATGGGCCAGAGTGCATTATGACTTTCCTAAGCCCTTTTCTTCCTAGAATTCTAGTTCTAAGGAGATTTTTTTGCTCATCTAAGTGTATATCTATTACAAAACACTGAATATGTCTATATCATTTCATGTTGCTCAATGTTGTATCGATCATATAGATTTGGCCAACAGAAATTTAACCTTGATATTAAAGTCAAGAACACATGGGAATCATATTTTCCCTTGGATCTCAATATCTATGGGATATTTTTGGCACACAAGCATTCCATTTCATGCATGTTGTTTGTAAAACTTGTGTTAATTCCACCTCATAACTTCCCCACATGTGGAGCTCTCTTAGCATTTATATAAGAAATATGGTTGGGTTCAAGAGGTGTTATTGGTAAGATAGAGCTTTTCTTCTTCTTAAGGTGTTAAGGTGCCTTTACCTCCTCATAGGACTAGAGAAAATGAGCTTGTGGAGGATTTTGGCAATGTAACTGTGATCTCCCTAGTCAAGTTTCCTATGAATAAAAACTACACGCAACAACCTCACCATCTATTTAGTTGTGAAGTACAATTGAGCAGGTGATAGGGGGTCACACTTGGTTGTTCTTTTAGATAACTTGGTCAACAATATTAACCATTTCCTTTGTTCTTTTCATAATGCATGAGCTATCTTAGTCAAGCTTTAACCAAGGCCTTTTCCAACAACATCAACTCCATACCTCATTTAGTTATGGATGGTAGGATATGAAAATTATGTGATGGGCATAGTGCTAACTATGAAAAATATTGTTGGGGGTGGTGTGACCCTTGGAGTATCATAGGTTACATCTGTGGAGGGTGAGAAAAGTGCAATAGAAGAATGAGAATAAAGAAAAGAAGTGGGAATAGAATAAGAATGGATAGAGAAATAAAAGGAATCAATAGATGGTGTAAGGGGAATAAAAGTGGTTATAGTGGTGTCCACAAAACTAATCATTCCCAATTCAATAGGGTAGCCTCCTTCAAGAATTTCCCTCTCTTCAAGTTGACCTCTCTACTATTTCTACTACTATTATTATGCTATGATGACTTCCTTGAACATAGACCCATATATTTTAAAACCCTTTTGTAATTTGATGACTATATATCTCATTGTTAAACTATGTACCATTAGAAACATTGGTGCAATAGAAATGGTTATTTCATTGGTGCACTTACTATCACTTCATTAATTATCTTGGCCCTTATTGCACTCTTTGAATTCCTTCTATCCCAGATGGTGGAGAACTTAGCATCAAATCAATCATCTCTAGTAGACTTGGTGATTACTATTTCCTCATACCTCATCCTCTACCATACAAGGAATTTTTGGTTTGTGTATCCCAATTTCCTAAGTAACTCTAACCTCTAATAATTCTTCTTGACATCAAGGTCAAATTCACCCTTTAACTTAATATATAATGCATGCCACTATGATGGGTTGGGATACTAACTCAAGTTTTCATCATCATATATGTGATTTATTCCCAGAGTGACAAGGCTTTTCTTTTCATCTAGGTTGACTTCCTATTGTATATTATACCTCTTTTCATGAGCAAAAAAGGTATTTAACTTATTATCCCTTAAGTTCTTCTTAATGGTTCCTTGTGGATCATGGGACCAACAATTTTTCAACTGCTCTAATCCCATTTCTCTGTATCATGCCTCTACCACTTGATGGAGTCCAAGTAGCTTTAGAGTAATGCTCACTATTGGCTACTTGACTGGGTAGAAAGAGATGTTCTTTTACCCCTTGAAATACTTTAATTCCACACAGTCAAGTTTCCAAATATATTCTAAATTAAACATGTGATTGAGCACATGTGCAATAAAATCAAAGGACATATCTAAAAATCCATAAAGGAATATAAACAATCAAGTCCTCCCTAAATATAAGTCTTCTCCGAGCCATTTCTATCACTCAAAAGTTATCATGCCTCATCTAATAGCCTTTTTTCCTCTCTTCTAAACCTCTCCATGATGATCTCATTCACGTCATTATAGAAATAGAGGAGGCCTTTCTTGCTTCTTAATAGGGTGTGTCTATGCACTCTATAATTAATGGAAAAGGGGTAATGTACAATGGTAAATTACTTTTTTATGTCTACAAGGCTATAGACCATATGATATGGATATTGATTACCCAATATATGGTTATCCCCAACTATAATCTAGTTATTGAAGCATGGTGTATAACTCTACCCCTCATAGAATTTGAACCTTGGACCTCTATTCAAAGTATAGTTGTAGGGTGGAGAACTAGTCTTGGTGCCTCTCCCCTAGACCTCTCTATGATGACATCATACACCTCATCATAGAGGCGATAGGATTTATTACTTGCTTTTTGATAAGGTATGTTTGTGCACATCACAATTAATGTTAAAGGGGTAAAGTAGTTTTTAATGTCTACAAGGTCATAGGCCATATGATATGGATATTGTTTTCCCAATATATTGTTATCCCCAACCATATTCTAATTATCAAAGCATGGTGTATAACCTTACCCCTTATAGGATTTGAACCTTTAACCTTTATTTAGAGTTTCAAAGTCTCCACCATTAGGCTACTTAGGTTGCACTTAGTCTAGTTGTAGGATGATAAAATATTTTTTTTTCTAGTATAGAATTAACCTATATAGGTAGGAGGTGTAATTTAACTTGCTTTCCTCCTTGAATGCTATTAATTTATTGTCCATTTTATCTATAATGCATTTTGTATATTCGATCATATGGGAATTTCAAGGATAGTATACATAACATGGAATAAGGTGATATGTTATTCACAAAGTTTGATTCACTACTTTCCCAAGAACCATGAATATACCAAATAGGACCATTTGAACATCTTCCTTAAACAAGTTTACCCTTATTGGGATATTAAATCCAATTCACAAGTTGTATTTATTTAGGTATAATATTAAGAAATACTACCAATAGGTAATAGGATGCCTATAGTATAAGTCCTTTTGAATTTTGGGTTATAAGAAACCTATATAAAAATATCATGAACTTCTAGCATTCTCATTATGACTCCCTCCCTTGTATAGAAAGCATCCTCCATCCATTATGGGAGCATGAAGCTCTATATTAGGGAGTAATATCTCTCTACAATTGTCTCTAATAGCTTAGGGAAGCCCCAAACTCAATGCACTAAATTCATATCCAACCTTGATATCCATATTCAATGTATGCTTCGTGAATCAATTTGTGGGCCTAGGTTAAACCTTTTGAGGGCCTCTTTTCTCACTTGCTTGACAAAATGTGTGTAATTCCCCTCCTCTATTCTCTAGTATGGGTCATCATAAGAATCCTTAGGTATATTTTTTACAAGGGGAGCCATATCTCTTCCTTTTTTCCTTTTTTCTTATTTTTTATTGTCCCTGCAATGGTATGACCTCCTTTGATACTATAGGAATGGGTAAAAGTGGAACGATACTGGATGGGATGATAGTAGTGTAAGGTGGTGAAATAAGATGTGCTTCTAGTAATGAGAGGATGGGAGATGCAATTTTAATGCCCATGATGGTTTAGGATAGGAAAAATGGGTTTGATGGTAAAAATTTGAAAAATAGGTAATTGTTTCTATCTTAGAGAATGGAGTGGTCTGCTTGCAAAATTGGATCAATTTGCTCATTTTTTGGTGTTTAGAGTTTGGAAGACGAGAAAATTGCTTGAAAAAATAAAGTAATTTTCTTGTAGAAACAAGTTATTTTCTTTCTATGAGAACTTGGATGATTGGAATGGTTTGAGCAATTTGCTCTTCAAACTTGAGTGATTTGTTGTCAAAGGACTCAAAAAAAATTGAGTTTTTGACTGGTCTGCTAAGTTTTTCATTATGAGAAAATAACTTTGAGAAAAAAAGGTCTATTTGAGAGATCTTTTGCTTGAGGGCCAACAATTTGCATGGGAACCTCAAATAATTCATGCTAAGAGGGGATATTTTTGAGCTCAACCTGAGGAGGCATATGGTTTGCATGTTATTTAGCAATAAAGAGAGTAGTTTATGTGAGTAATGGGAGTTTGGATTGCTTTTATTATAAATAATCTATGACATGTAATACTAGAGAAAGGTATTTATAGCCCTCACTTTATATGGACACTTTCTTATTGTGCCTTACCTATACCTTGTCACTCATATTCACTCATATTTTTGAGTGATTTACTTCATATGGACCAAGGGATTTATAGCCCTCACTCATATGGATCCTTCCTACTTGTGCCTTATGTATGTGATGCAAGTCCAACAATATTGTCACTCATATTTATGAGTGATTTAATTTTGAAATGCAAGTGACTCACTCATAATTTTTAGATCAAGATGATATGACATGTGTTGACTTGATATGATGACAAGGGGAAAAATGGAAAATCAAGAAAACAACAAGAAATTTTAAGACAAAAAGAAACAATAGAAGTAGGGTTTATAGGAGTAAGAACAAGGGATATTTTCTAAAATAGTAGTTATTTATTTATATATATACTCACATATTCTTTTGGTCGTACTTCTTGTTACTAAATTGGGCAAAGATGCTACTAATTCATAAAATAGGTAGTATTACTTCTTTCATGGAGGTATATTTGTAGGTATTTGGACCCATTATCTTAACAATCTACTAGGGCCTACTCCATAAAGGATAAAAATTATAGTGTTCCCCTAATTTATTTTATCCTCATGCCATCTAAATATGATGTATCCTTATTTATATTCCACCCTTATGGGTATTTTGTTGAACCATATTTTAATTGCTTTCCAATGTTGTATTGCAATGCTAAAATTATTTTCTATTTTCTCCACTAGGAGCAACAATGTATTTAGTATTGTTTTTTTGGGCTAGCTATTGGTGTCTTCCAATTTGATTTTTTGTGATATTTGGGGGAAGAGAGATCTAAATTTATTAGTATAATAACCTCCTTGTGTAGACCAATTTATAAGAGGATGATATGGTGGATGCTTTTGGTGTCACTCTATCTGCTCATAGTGCCTTGCATAGATTGGTATGTCAGTCCCTTAGTGACTCTAAAATGGTTCTTTTAAAAATCCTTATGAAAATTTTATTAGTTGATTTTTCCAAGCCATTGAATGAGGATAGTAATTGGATGATGTTTGAGCAACAATCCATATTCCAGGGCAAACTTCAACACTTTAGTCCCCTTGAAGTAGATGGTATTATCTATGACTATAATGGTTGGTGCTCCAAGTTTGGTGATGATATATTCTAGAAAATTAACCACTATTTCCTAAATTGTTACTTTATTTGGGACTACTTCAACCCATTTGGTGAAAGTAAGAATTCATCCATATCTTACACTTTATAATGGGTTGATTTTGCCCACGAATTCTAGGTCCCATTGTTGAAAATGTAGTCATAATGATAGAATTTAGAGGTATTAGAGCTCCTATTTTTCTTCCCTTAATCATGCAATAGGATTCATAATCTTTGACCTATTGGTAGCAATTAGATAAAATGGTAAGCCAATAGTATCTATATCTCAAGATCTTGTGATCTATTGTGGGTGTAGAGAAATTCCCTCCTTCATCATGGTATTGGTTGATTAAGACCATCATCTTTTATTCTTCTATTTAGCATAGTAATATGTCATCATATCTTTTTAAACCATCCAACCAATGACAATGTGTTATTTTTAACTTAAATTGAGCTCTTTCATTGGTTGTCAATCCTTTTGATACCTATCTTGTAGCCATATATATACACATGTCATTAATACATGTAGTCTTATCATCCATATCTATATCCTTTAATAAAGCAATATGATCTTCAAATTCCTTGATAGCTTCTCACATAAGGATATTACCCTTATTAGTTTAGTGGATTTTATCTTAGTGCCAAATTCTTAAATTTTATTAATCCACCTAGCCCTATTTTCTCCTAATTCACCATGTAGAATAATAGATCAGATGTCTAGGTGTACTATAAATATTGTAGCCTTACTCTATGATAAATAGTTCTTGAATGTCTTGAGAACCTTCATGATGTAAAATACCTACTTTTCAATAAGGGTAAATTTCTCTTCATAGTTTTCAAGGACTTGACTCATGAAGGAAATGGAATGTTCCTCATATTTATTATTCTTTTGGGTTAGGACATTTGTGATGCTTTCATCCATAACAAATACATACAACCTAAAATATTTAGAGAAACCTATGTTAATTAATACCAAAGCTTTGGTGATGGTATTTTTAACCTCTTGGAATAATTTATTTCCTTTTTCAATCCATTATAAAGAGGTATCCTTTTTTAACATCTTGGTTATGGACCTAACCAATTGGACAAAAT
The DNA here is from genome assembly GCA_028583015.1 of Wollemia nobilis. Lineage (NCBI taxonomy): Eukaryota > Viridiplantae > Streptophyta > Pinopsida > Araucariales > Araucariaceae > Wollemia > Wollemia nobilis. The sequence continues at coordinate 2,401,414 of JAQPPZ010002315.1, read as the reverse complement.
TTATAATAACATAGCAAAAAACTAGATTTGACCTAGGAATGGCTTGATACCTTTGACTAATGAGGGCAATGGAATGTCTTAGATGGTATTTATCTGATCAGGATCTATGGATAAACCTTCTTTTGATACCATAGAAACTAACAATTTGCCTTATTGGAACATAAAATTAGAGTTCTTAAGGTAAGAGAGATATTGAATTCCTTATATATTTGGAAGACTAATTTAAGATGGTCAATGTGTTTACCCGTTTCTTTGGAAAATACCATTAAAGTGCAAAATTATATGAGAATAGTCTCGTCTACAAGCCCAACTAAATTTATGTCCATAGCCCTTTGGAAATGTATCCCTACATTTGATAGAACAACCAATATTTTCTAATATGTGAAGGTTCCCCACTTGGTGGTGAATGTTATTTTATGTTAGTGTTTGTCATTAAACTAAATCTAGTTATATCCTAAGAAGCCACCAAGAAGAGACATCTATGAGCCAACTACCTTTTATAAAATTTGATCAGTGGAAGGCAAAAAATAGTGATCTTTTAAAGAAGTCTTGTTCAAGTTCATGATGTTGACACATAGCCTTACATCACCATTTTCTTATATACTGGAACTAGATTGACAACCCATGTGGAGTGCTTGATCAAAAATATTATCCAAGTTTATAGGAGCTTCAATAATTCTTTCTTTAAAATTACCTCTATTTTGTATTCATAAGCCTTTATTTTTATCAGAAAGGTTTAGAATAGGTCTTCAATTCAATAGTATGCTCCATAATATTTTTGATCATAGACCTTAATATCTTTATATGACCAGGTGTAATATCTCCATACTTGTCATAGAGATCTTTGAAAAGGTCCTTTTCTTCTTAAGTACAATCTTTTACAAGCAATATATTCTTCTCTTCAAACAACTTAGTAGGATGATATGAAGAGGATTTTACTTTGAGGCTTGTCTTTCTTATACCATCATTAATATTAAATAGACTTTCTAGAGTGAATGGAACATTGGGTAGTCAATTTGAATTTAATTGTATGACTCCATAATTTATGTCATCTATGTAATCATTCTTTTCTTCACATATTGGGCCTCCTTAGTTAGAAAATATATGATTTACTCATCATTATTAAAGACCTTTCAATTCAAATTTATAAAAAATGGCTAGTCTAAATACTACCTCTAATTCTTCGAGCTTATCCCATATATCATTGGTGGGGTTAAATAGAGCTTCCATTATTTTGAACTCATATGATTTTGTATTCAACTCTCTAGGGATTACTTTGATTTCATATGTAGCAAAACTTTCCAACAACTCCTAGACCCGATGCATTTATGACTTCAAGTGCATGTTTTTTGTAAGGCAGTAGAAATTGATCTAATTTATAATTAGTTTAGAGTTTTCATATATCCTTAGGACC